>LR738715.1:329754492-329816763 GCA_902687465.1 Secale cereale
AGGATGGCGCGCGCTCTTGGCTCCTGAACCTCCCGGTGGGATCCATCTGCTCCTTGGGAGAGCTTCGCGAGCGTTTCGTCGCTAACTTCCAAGGCACCCGCGACCGAGCCCCGACAGCTGCTGACCTGCGTCGGGTGAGGCAGCTGCCAGGAGAAACCCCGCAAAAGTACATCCAACGCTTCAACACCATGTGCCTCCGTATCTCAGGGTCTCGTATGAGGCCATCATCTCCGCGTTCTCCGATGGCGTCCGCGACGTCAGGATGAGGGAGGAGCTCGCCATCCACGAAGACCTGTGCACAGCCCTCGAGATGTTCAAGCTCGCGGCAAAGTGCGCCAGGGCGGAGGAAGGCCGCCTCTCCCTTCAGGAGCTGCCTGAGGTGGAGGCGGACGACAAGAAAACCAAGGCCAAGGAGTCGAAGCGCAAGGGACCCGCCGTGCTGGCTGCTGAGCTAGAAATGAATCGTGGCTGCGACTACGATGACCTCCCCAGAGACAACCGACCGTACTGCGTCTTCCACAACGTCCACAGCCACAACGCCAACGACTGCCAGGAGCTCAGGGCGATGCACGGCGGGCGCGTTGGGCAGCGCCCTAAGCGCGACAACCGCGGCTACGGCTGTGGAGGAGGCCGAGGAGGAGGACGTTGGGATGGCAGGAACTTGTGCCAAGGGTGGCGTGAACAGCCTCGTGAAGACCACTGGCAGGAGCAGCCTCGTGACGCCCCATGGCGCGACCAGCCTCGTGAGGGTTGCCCTTAGGGCAACGGCGGCACGGAGGCCTGCCTCCGCTGCGACCACCACCAAGGAGGAACGACAACGACCGCCAAGGAGACGGGGCATGGGGCTTCCAGGAACCGCGTGCAGTCGCATGTATTCTGGGAGGAGCCCATGCCCCGGCTTCTCACCGCATCTTCAAGCAGTTCGCCCGTGAGGTGAACGTGGTGCTTCCCAGGACTGATGTCGCGCGCAACCTCAGGTGGACCAAGCAAGTCATCGCTTTCGACCCCAAAGACCAGCTCAAGTGCACTGCGGCCTCAGGCACTCTCCCGATGCTCTGCACCCCGACTATCAGCAACATCCTCGTGACCAAGACCCTCATCGACGGCGGAGCAGGGCTCAACATCCTCTCCGTCCAGTCCTTTGAGACACTCCAGGTTCCCTATGATCAGCTCCACCCCACCAAGCCATTCTACGGAGTCACGGATGGCTCCACACTCCCGATGGGGCAGGTCAGCCTCCCCGTCACCTTTGGCGACCGCGACAACTACCACACAGATCTCATCGACTTCGATGTCGCCAACATCCACCTCCCGTACAACGCCATCCTGGGGTATCCTGCCCTTGCCAAGTTCATGGCGGCAACCCATCACGGCTACAACGTCCTCAAGATGCCCGGGAGCGGGGGAGTCATCACGATCACCTCCGACGAGAAGGAAGCGGTGCGCTCCCTGGAGCGTGCCTACTAGATCGCAGCTGTCGAGTGCTCTGATGAGGATGGAGCCATCCTCATCCTGCAGACCACCCCCAAGAAGAAGAAGAACCTACCCGTCGATGGACCTCAGGACGCGGGGGCTCCCGACGGACTGGCCTCAGGACTCACGCCTGCTGACAAGGCGCCCTCCACCCTCGCATAGGGAGGCGCGCTCGACGCCCCTCTCGTGACGGGCTCAAGGGCTCTCCTCTGGAGTGTCCCTGAGCTGACCCGTGCCTCGAGCGAGGTGTTTGAGCACCACCTTCAAGCGTATCTTGATGCGCGTTTTTGTGAGCCCAGCGTGAGCCATCCAGCGCTGGGGGCTCAGGGCTTCATCGACCAAGTTACATAAGAACTTCAGTACGCAAGACTCATCCGCGGTGGGCGTAACCGCACAATCTCAAGTCCACCTACTCGCAGCCCAAGCGACTGCTCCCGCGTCTGCGTCGACATCGCGGGACTCAACCGAGCCGCTTCTCAGGAGCCCTTCTGGCTGACGGTGGTCGGCCGGAGGAGGGCCCTCCCCTAAAGCTACGTCTGCACGCTCTTCGGCTTCCGCAACGTAGCTGCCACGTTCCAGCATCTCGCGCAGCGGGCCTTGGGGGCTCGGGAGGCTCAGTGGCAGGCGGTCCGGACGGAGCAGGAGCCGGGCCCGTGCGACCACTGAGAGCCTCCGGAGCCCCTGGGCCTCAGGAGTCCGACGAACCTCGGGAGCGACCCGCACAGCTCGCGTCTTCAGCTACCCCAACTCTCCTTTGGCAAGTATTAGGTGAAACTTCAGGTATCCAAACGAGGGCACCTCTCAGGCTACATCATCCTCGGGCCGCTGGGGGCTATTTCCCCTCGGCTGTCTCCCTTTTTGCATGATCAAGGCCAGATATTTCTTTCCATTCACATTATCTATATGCTCGGCGTCCTCACCGCCATTAAGATCATGATCCCTTGTGAGCTCACTCGCGACCGCCCCATGATTAAGGACTGGCACGACATCTGTGCTCAAGTCCGTCCCTGCAGCGTCGATAAATCCAAGGGCTGAGCTCTGCCTAGCGAGCCATTTCCGTGATGGCACCTCCCATGGTCCTGGGTGCCTTGTTCTCGCATGGGCTAATCATGGATGGGTAAGTAGGGGCCCGTGGCAAGTTCCTCGCTCACGTGGGAACCGCGCGCCGGCTGTTTTTCCTTTGGATCGTGGCATGAGAAGACTAGGCACGGCGTCTGTGCTCGGGTCCGTCCCACCAGCGTCGACAAATCCAGTGGCTGAGCTCTGTCTCGCGGGTTAACCCCGTGACGTCACCTCCTGGGGTCGCTGGTGTTGCGGCCTTCTCATGCGATATCCCCTGGAGATGCACTCGGCGTAGGTCGACACAACACCTCTCTTTTCACATTTTGCAGAAGAAGAGTCAGGCGCAACCCGCCTCAGGGTAGGGTCTCGTGAGTGATGCGTAAGCTCACGAGAACTTCCTCGGAGTTGTTCAGCTCGTCCTGAGGAAGGCCCATATACACGTTGGCTGTCCTACCGTGCAAGCCACACGTCAGGACGGGGCTGTACACGCCCCGGAGTCTCTCCCGGTGGGAGGCTCCCTCCCACGGTCCAGTGGAAGTACCAAGCTCCGCACTGGCAGATCCAACCGAGGAGCGGTTATGCCCACGAACCAGTGGGAGCACCAAGCTTCGCGCTGGCCCATACGACCGAGGAGCGGTTATTCCCACACTCCGCGCAAGTGTGGTAGCTCTATGCTCCACGCTAGTTATAAACAACTAAGGGTGGCCCCTAGTGGTCGCACCAACCTCAGGGAGCTTTTCAGCTCACGACGCTCACAACTTCTCCTTGGATGGGTGTCTCGAGGGGGGCTAGGCGCGGGGGCTATGTTCAGGTCACGCCTGGCAGACGCCACCCTACCAAGTGCCCAGACACCTGGCCTTCTCGTGCCCCCATCCCAGGCGAAGTCTCGTGGGCAAGGTATGGTGCTCGCTCTCCTTCATGAGAGCCGTTCGTACGTCAAGGGGGACCCCTTGGCATCACGACCCAGGGGCCTAACTGGCCACGTAGTCCCTCATCCCTTGAGCCTAGTTATGACGATAACCCCGGTCCTACGGAGGGCTCAATGGCAATCGAGGTATGCGTGGGGTTGGGCCCTGCCGACGCAGAACGAAAACGGGATCGCTTGAACGTCGAGGGGGACCCTTGGGCATCGCGACCCAAGGGTCTCACTGGCCATGTAGCCCCTCATCCCTTGAGTCTAGTTACTACGGTAACCCTGGTCATCCGGAGGGCTCAACAACGAGTCTAGTTACTATGGTAACCCCGGTCATCCAGAGGGCTCAGCGGCGGTCGAGGTATGCGCGGGGTTGGGCCCTGCCGACGCAGAGCACCTAAAGAAAACATGAAAGGAAGCAAGAATGGAGTCATCTAGCTATTACAATAACGTCAAGTTTTTTCAAATTCAACCAAAGTTCTTACGCCTCCCCGAGGCACTCGCACTTCTCTCACTAAACAGGACGGATCAAGCATCGCCGAGCGCAGAAGTACCGGTCGTCTCCCCTTCGGCCGCGGTAGCGGTAGCCTGGAGGAATGCCTCCACCAGTGACGTGACCTTCTCCCTCAGGGCCTCGGCAGCCGTGTTCTCTAGGACTGCGGTCACGGGCTCGGACAGCAAGGCCGGGTCAAGGGTGGGGTCGCGAAGGCTTAGATGGCTGCACACCTGCGTCAGGACCAAGGTAAGCAGTGTACGGCTTTCGACATCAGCTAACTGGCCGATCACGGCCGTAACACCACGCAGAGACTCCATGAGCGCAGCAAGGAGCCCGGCGGGGCCTCCCTTCGGGGCGGCCAGCAGCTCCTTGAACCCTTCCTCGTAGGCCGTGTGCAGCGCCTTGCGGGCCTCAAGGTCAAAGGCGGCCAGGGCCTCTGGACTCACCGCCGCCAAAGCCGCAAGAGCTTCCTCTTGGACGCGAGCGGCTTGGGCCGCCCTGGCCTACTCAACTTCAACCTTTAGCTTCTCCAAGGCTGCGCGGTTAGCAAGCTACTCCTGTTGCAGCCGGGATGTCGCGGCCTTCTGCGCCTCGAGCTCCTTCTCCAACCCCTTGAGCTCCAGGGCGCGCCTAGGTCTTCCTCGCGGAGGGCCCCCAGCTCGCTCTCCGCCTTGAGGCAGCGCTTCTCGAAGGACGCGGCGTCAGCTCATGCGGCGTCATGCGCCAGCATGGTCGCCGCAGCTTCCTCTCGACCCTTGGCAGCAGCCACCAAGGCCTGATCCCAGGAGGCCCGTGCAGACTCGTCTGCCAGGAGCCACCCGTGGATCAGCCCCAGGCGCCTGCTAGGTGGCTTCTCACCCCTCATTGGTTACCCCAAGTGGAAGGTTTGAGATGCAGTGTAGCAGAAGTTTTCCCTTGGTAATACCAAGGATCGATTTCCCAGAGACTCCCAGTTTCAACAAGAAGGTGTCAACTGCTAATGGCGCCGGATATTAGCAATCAACGTGGACCTGCACACAGATACAAATAACTTTGCTCCCAACGAGTACAGAGAGGTTGTCAATCCCTCTGGCCTTGTAGTTTACAAAGGATCAAACGCAAGTGATAATAGTGATAGGTATGATTGCAATAGTAAGTAAATAGCGGAAAAGTAAATAGCGGATGTGATCAATGATGGTGATATGGACCGGAGTCTCATGATGTTCACTAGTGATATCTCTCTCCCAAAAGACGATAAAACAACTATGTGAGGTAAACGAATTACAGCTGGGCAATTGACAGGACCATGTGCGCAAACCAATGCTGATTACATTGTAAGAAAGGTTGAGGTTCAAAGCATGGGCGGTACGCCAAAGTAAGTAGACCGAAATCCATCAATATCTACTACTAATCATCCACCTTGAGATATCTATCCAGAACATCTCGCTGGTATTAAGTTGCGAGCCCCACCCATAGTGTAAACTCAAAGCAACAGACAACTACATTAAAAGAACTTTGCGTAAAGTAAACAATCCTTGCACCCGCGGGCACAAGCACCGTTGTTTTCCCCCTTGTGGCAACATCACATCCCCTAGACTCATGTTTCTGTCACTCAAACTAGTCATCGAGGGGCATGAACCCACAATCAAGCATGACGTTCCCTCTTGGAGTCACTACCTACTACTTGGCCAAAGCAATAAATAACAACGGAGAACATGCAAGAATTACTTACGAACATAAACATAAAAGAGGTGAATCAAATATATTACTCAAACACAATCTGAACAAAATCTCATAATCCATCGGATCCCAGCAAACTCATCATAGCAACAGCATAAGGATTACATATGTGCCTCGATCATGTAGGGCAGCTCACGAGGACTAATTAGTGAAGCACAAGAACGGGAGGAGAACATCACATAGCTACTGGTCATGGACTCATGGTCCAAGGGAGACTACTCACAACTCATCCGGGAGGCATCCATGGTGGTGGAGAGGATCCCGGTGGTTATCCTCCCCTCCGGCAGGGTGCCGGGAAGAGTTCTCCTGGTGCTCCCGATCTTGGAAGCGGCGGCGGCGGCGGAACAGAGATGGGATCGCGAAAAGAGTTCCTGTTTCGAGGGTTTCGGGAGATGCTTTAAATATATGCCAAAGGGGGGCATCGGAGGAGCCTCGGGGGGCCCAGGCGCCCCCCCTGCGCGGCCCAGGGGGGGCGCGCCGCCAGGGCGCCTGGAGCCGTGGTGGCCCCCCCCGGCTGTCCTTCGGGCGCACGGTGATTTTTTATATAATTTTTCTGGATTTTTCCTGGCAGTTCTCGTAACGTGAAAACCTGAAATACAAAAATAGCCGAAAACAGAAACTGGCACTGGGGTGCACTGAGTTAATAGGTTAGTCCAAATATGATCAAAAGTGTATGGAAGTGTATAAATATCATAGCAATATTACCCAAAAGAGGCATGGAGCAAGCAGAAATTATAGATACGTTTTGGACGTATCAACATCCCCAAGCTTAATTCCTGCTCGTCCTCGAGTAGGTAAATGATAACAAGAATAATTTCTGTGGTGACATGCTATTAACCATATAGGACTTTTTCATAGTCATATGACAAAAGCTTACTGAGACAATGAATCTGTAGTAATTAAGTTGCCTCATGATAAAATCACAAAGAACTGGAAGTTTTACAATATGATACTAAAACATCAAAAAGATTTGCAATGAATATGATGTGCAAATATGATAAAGTGATATCTAGCTTGCCCCCTTTAGTGAAGCAAAACATAAATGCAGGGGCACCTTCAAGGTTTAAGTGATGACTAGATACAATGATTTCAGAATAAACGATATCACAATCATGCAAAAGACAATGCTACTTTGGGACAATGCACATTACACTTAGAATGACAATCATGCTCTTAGTAGTTGGTGCTTTTAAAAGAAGGTGGAGACTCAACATAAAAGTAAGAGAATGGCCCTTCGCAGAGGGAAGCAGGGATTACTCATGTGCTAGAGCTTTTTATTTTGAAAGCATAGAAACAATTTTGTCAACGGTAGTAGTACTTCATATGTGCTATGCATAAGACATCCTATAAGTTGCAAGCCTCATGCATCGAATACCAATAGTGCTCGCACCTTGTCCTAATTAGCTCGGATTTCCATGGATTGTCATTGCATTACATATGTTTCAACCAAGTGTCACAAAGGGGTACCTCTATGTCACCTGTACAAAGGTCCAAGGAGATAGATCGCATTTGATTTCTCGTTTTTGATAGATCTCAACTTGAGGACATCCATACCGGGACAACATAGAAAATAGATAATGGACTCCTCATAAGAGATTGAGGATTAATGTCCAAGCTAAAACTTCCACCATGATACATGGCTTTGGTTGGCGGCCCAATGTTCTTCTCTAAGAATATGCATACTCAAACCATTCAACTCATGGCAAATCATCCTTACTTTAGACAAGACGAACATGCATAGCAACTCACATGATACTCAACAAAAGTGTAACAGTTGATGGCGTCCCCAGAAACATGGTTACCGCTCAGCAAGCAACTTATAAGAAAATAAGATACATAAGCAACATATTCTTTACCACAATAGTTTTTAAGCTACTTTCCCATGAGCTATATATTGCAACTAAAGGTTTTAAAGGTAGCACATGTAAATTTACTTGGAGTGGCGGTGAAATACCACATATAGGTAGGTATGGTGGACTCATATGGCATAACTGGTTTAAAAGGATGTGGATGCACAAGCAGTCAGTCCGCTTAGTACAGGTGGAGGTTAGCAAAAGACTGGGAGCGACCAACTAAGAGAGCAGTGACGGTCATAATCATGTAGAGCGACAAAGGAACATTGAATCAGGCATGGAAGTTATATCGCTACTCAGAAATAAAAGATCATCAAGGCTTGACAGACTTTCTTTACAGTCTTAAATATGCGTGAGCATATGCCAAGTCAATCAAAATAAATTCTTGAAGGAAGATATTACTAAACCATACCACATCATTGACAAAAAAATCATGTTGGTACTCCAATAACACATTGGGAACCCTCCAGCTATTTGAGACTAACCATAAGAAAACCTGAACTACTAAGCGACATTATGCACGTAGCATCTTTATCATAGACATATTAACCAATGCAACGGAAGCAAACTATCTTAATAAGATAAGCATGATAATTAAAGAGAGTTGAAGCAACCAACTAAACACAAGCTCTTTAAAAAGATAAGCATGAATACTAAGAGCAGAGCATGATAGTAGCTATTAAAAGACAAAGAACACACACAGCAAAGATAGTCATGAAAATTCTATGTTATGTTCTAGGTAGAAGTGGAGTGTGTTTCTCTCCCACATAAAGAAAGCTGAGTTCCGACTCGTTATGAAAAACTAAAAAGGAAACTAAAAGCAAGACGCTCCAAGCATAGCACATAACACATGAAGTGATTAAAATATAGTGGAATGAAAGACGAACTGATAATGTTGATAGAGAAGGGGATGCACGGGGGCATCCCCAAACTTAGACGCTTGAGTCTCCTTGAATATTTCTTGGGGGTGCATGGGGGCATCCCCAAGCTTGAGCGCTTGACACTCCTGAATCTTTTTATCATCTTCCCTCGCACACTTGAAAACTCCCTTCATACATAACTCATCATAATCTGA
Source organism: Secale cereale (assembly GCA_902687465.1). Classification (NCBI taxonomy): domain Eukaryota; kingdom Viridiplantae; phylum Streptophyta; class Magnoliopsida; order Poales; family Poaceae; genus Secale; species Secale cereale. Next base: position 329,763,084 of record LR738715.1, read on the forward strand.
TTAGCGAGGTTAGTACCCATAATAAAATAATTATACCTTGCTGGAAATAAAGATATTCTTGAAGGTCTACTGTTTCTCAAGATTGCCAAAAGGTTTTTGCAAAGAAAAAGCAAGCTCTAGGTTTGCAAAATGAAGGAAAAGCAAAACAGGACAGAATCTGTGAAAAACAGAACAGCAGGTAGTAATTGATTTGTTCGGGGCACTTCTGCAACTCTAATCAAAAAAATCAGAACAGATGCACGAAAGAAAATTATATAGAGAACGCTGTCGAAAAAATTCAGACCAAAAAGATGATCTGGTTATTTTATACGAATTTTTCTATCCAAGGACAGAATCTGTTTTCTGGACAGCACCTCACAACTTTTGAACTTTCTAGCAATCAGAGGCTATACTTGGCACAAATATGAAAAGCAAAGATACAATGATGATGCTACAGTAGTAACAACATCAAGACACAACAAAAGCAAAATAAATTTATTCATTGGGCTGCCTCCCAAAAGCGCTTTCTTTTATGCCTTTAAGCTAGGCATAATGCATAGAGATCAAGTTTTATCAAGAGTAAAAGAATAGCTAGCCCGTACAACGGACTCAAAAGGTAAGTTGATCTTCATTCGAGGGAAGTGTTCCATCCCTTTCTTGAGAGGAAACTGAAATTTTATATTACCCTCTTTCATGTCAATGATAGCACCAACGGTGCGTAAAAAGGGACGTCCCAAAATAATTGGACAAGAAGGATCACATTCAATATCCATAATAGTAAAATCAACGGGAACATAATTATCATTGACAACGATAAGAACATCGTCGATCCTCCCCAAAGGTTTCTTTATGGAAGAATCAACGAGACGAACACCAAAAGAACAAGAATCAAAAGGTTTCAATTTAAGCATATCATATATTCTTTTGGGCATAACAGAGGTACTAGCTCCAACATCACATAATGCATAGCAAGAGAAGTCATTCAATTTAATTTTTATCATAGGATCCCAACCATCTTCTAGCTTTCTAGGTATGGAGGCTTCTACTCTAAGTTTCTCCTCCCTAGCTTTGATGAGAGCATTAGTGATATGCTCTGTGAAGGCAAGGTTAAGCGTGATAGTGCGGGGGTCTCTAGTGTAACATCCCAATTTCCTAATTTGGATGTTAATAGATCATTCACTTGCATATCATATTTTTATTGCATTATTTGTCTTCTACAATATTCTTTTCATTATGCAACTAAAGACAATTTATTGGAGTGGAGATAACATGACTTCTCCCCTGTTTTTAAAAATGTTCATAATGTCCAGAATAATGTTTCCAGTTGATTTGATATGTTCTGGTAATTTTTGCAATCCTCAAAATATTTTAATTGTGGTTTTATATGTTGTTTGAGTGGCCAAGTGCATCAAAATCATTTTTCAAAATTGCATTAGTTTTGGAACTGGTGTTCCTGTAGTTTATAGCTGTAGGGCTATTTTTACTGGTTGCCTAGGTATTTTTTATCTAGATTTTATATAGTCTAGTTTATTTATTTTATTTTGTTTTGCTACTGGTTGTTTAAAAAAAAAAAAAGCGAGTAGCAGCACAGCGCAGGCAGCGAGCCGGCCAGCCAGCGGCCCAGCCAGCCAGCCGGCCCAGCCGCACCAGCACCGCGGCCCAGCCCGAGCCGCCTAGCCGCACGCGAAGCGGTACGCCAACGGCATCGCCCGACCCGACCCGCACTTGCGCCCGACCCACCTCCCTCTCTCACCGACAGGTGGACCCCTCCCCTATTCCCTTTCCTTCCCCGAGCCGGAGACACCGCGCCGCACCGCACGCGCACACGCCGAGGCGACCCGAGTCAGGATCGAGCCTCCGAGCCGCCCCGCGTACGCCCACGTTGTCTAGGGCGATCCCAGGCCCTAGGGCACACCCCTCAAGCCCTCCCCTTCGAGTTTCCTGCTTCGCACGCGCCGCACCAGCGAAACGGATCTCGCCGCAGAGCTCCGCCGACCGCCGCCGTTCGTCGCCGTTTCTGCCGCCGTAAGAACACCGCAGCCGCGCCGCTTGCTTCCCCTAGATCCCCCTCTCGTCTGCGCTTCGATTTGACAAGGTTTAGTGGGCAGGAGATCACCGGAGGAGCCCCGCCGCCGACGTCCGCCGCCGCCGGAGTTCATCTCGTCGTCGCCGCCGCCACAGAACGCCCCGCCGCCGTCCGACACCACCACAGCATCCGCAACGCACCGCTGCATCCGCCCGTACCCTCAAAGTCGCCGGAGCCTTGCCGGAGACGCGCCGCCGTCGACGCCCGAGCCGCCGCCGCCGCCGTTTGTCGCGTGTTGAGGAAAAAAAAAGAAAAAGAAAAAGAAAACCTGGGCCAACCACGAACTGACACTTGGCAGTTCGCTACAGGCGTCTACAGGAGTTGCTGCAGTGTCCAGGCGATTTCTGTTGTTTTTCTTTTTGACTTTTTCAGTTTTTCCTCTAATCTTCAAATTGCTGTAGTTTCTATTCTGTTAATCCAAATTAGGTGATTCTTTTCCCTATGCACTCACAAAAATCACCTCTTCATCCCAGTACCAAGTTTGCACATGTTTGCACAATTCAAATTTGAATTCGTTTGAATTTGAATTAAAACTTCCGGAGGCCATATCTTTTAAACCGTTTATCGGAATCGAGTGATTCTTTTTGCATTGTGACCGTAGTGCAATATAGGTGATCTGTACATGTTGTTTTGCTGCTGTTTTTGAGTTTTAAAATGATTTTCTTGCTGTTTGCTTTATTTTGGCTTTATTGGAGTTTCGGTGATTGAATTGTTGTATTGTGTGAAACGTGTAGATTGTCCGGAGTGCGACGCGAGCTATTGTCAGGAGTGTGACCTTTTGAACCAGAACCAAGGCAAGTTACATGTTGATCATCCTTTACCTATTGTTTTTCTATGCATTGTAGGTTATGCCACACCATGAACTTATGCATTATAGGATTGTTATAATCAGAGCTATATTGTTGAACTATCTCCCGTCTTTTGCAAACCGTGGTAGGTATAGTTTTGCTATGCTGGTAGACGGGGTTGGTTCCTGAATACATTGAGCTTATGTGAGGATTATTAAAATTTAACAACTGAGTAGTAATTCAGGACTTAACTCACCTCTGGGCCGAAGTGGTATTGATGGGTGGTCTTAAGAACATCATGGTTTGTACCCTCTGAATGTAAGTGGACGGCCGCCCAGGCTCAAAAAGATCAGACAGACTTAATGACTAGTAGCTTCCATGCGCGACCACTAGCTATATGGGCTCTGGCTTAGTTGAGTAGGTTGTGGGATCCTCGCCCAGGTATGCTAGCAGATGTAGATATGGATAGGTGTACCGGCTGCCGGGGGTGGAGGTGACTACTTCTGAAAGGCTTCGTCTCAATCTTCGGGTTGAGTCTAGTGGGTAAAGTGTGCAAAACTCTGCAGAGTAATAAAACTAATCGTGATTAGCCGTGCCCCCGGTTATGGGTAATTTTGAGCGACTATGCCATTACAGTTGTTGGATGATCTTGACAGATGTGACACTTAATAATATTTGTGGGCAACTTAATAAATGGGTAGGTTGGAGTTGATTTTGCCAACTCAACCTTGTGCATTTAATTGTAGTAATTAAAGGAACTAAATGAAAAATTGACTATTAGGTAGTTATGAGGACAAAATCAGCTTTCTGCAAAATAAACCCCAAGCCTTCCTTTGTTGTTCTATGCATATACATGTAGGTCTGCTTTATTACTTCTCCTGTGTAACTTGCCAATACATTCAATGTATTCACCTATACGGCTGCAACGTCTCATGTTGCAGGATTTTCAGACGAGGAGTAAGGTACCGTTAGGGTCGCGAGTCTGCACTCAGCATCGCTAGTTGGGCTATGATGGGACTCATCATTATTTTTCTGCTACTTTCCGCTGTGTGATTGAATAATAGCTAGCCATGAGCTATGCAGATTGTTTTATTTTATATACTCTGGATCATATGTTGTAATAAATGATGCACTTGTATTCTGGTATTCATCTATACTGTGTGTGCTAGCGAGTTCGATCCAGGGACTAGCACGGTAAGCACAGAGACTCAAATCCTTCGAGGTTTGGTCGTTACAGATGGTATCAGAGCCAGGTTGTTGACTGTAGGACGTGACCCTAGAAAATGGATTAGAGAAGCCATAGGAGTGAAAATTATTTTATAAACTAGTTATACTTCTTACTGTTTATTAGTTCATCCCCTCAAGTATCATGAACAGTTAAGTAGGAACTAGTGCTGAGACCACCATATATGCTTGTTTTATTTTGCAACGTTATCGTGTTAGCGTATCTGATTATGTCCACTTTCGTGGTATGAAGATACTAGATTGTTTGCTTGATTGGTAGCTTGCTTGTTAAATTTATCTCGTCAAAATTATTTGACTATATATGCATCTATATATATATACTACTATATTATTGTGATTGTTTGTTTGTTTGTTTGTTTGTGTTATTCGTTGTTGTGTTTTATTGCCTTGATCATATATGCATATGGGTAGAATATATTTATATCTATAGCTTTGGCCCTATTATATCTAAAACTCTTCTATGCTTGCCCACTAGATGCCGCCGAGGCGTGAGAATAGGCGCAATGCTGCAGGAGGAGAGAACAATGGCAATGACATCCCGCCATACATGCAGCAGTTGCTTCAGGGGCAGACACAGTTGATCCAGTTGCTTGTGCAGAACCAGAACAACCAGAACAACAACCCGCCACCCGTGGATATGCTTACCAGGTTCCTGAGGTTGAATCCTCAGAGGTTCTCCAGTTCCCCTGAACCTATTGTGGCTGATGACTGGCTCCGTGGAGTCAATAAGAACCTGGAGACAGTTGGATGCACTGATGCAGAGAGGGTGAGGTTTGCCGCACATTTGTTGGAGGGTCCTGCCGCAGCTTGGTGGGAAAACTACTTGGTCTCTTATCCCATTGCTGGTATCACTTGGACTCAGTTTCAGACTGCTTTTCGTGCTGCACATGTGTCTGCTGGTGCTATGAGTTTGAAAAAGAAGGAGTTTCGCAGTTTGCGTCAGGGAGGACGCACAGTTAATGTGTATGTGGATGAATTTAATAATCTTGCACGCTATGCTCCTAATGATGTTAACACTGATGCAGCTAGGCAGGAGAAATTCTTGGAGGGCCTAAATGATGAGTTGAGCCTTCAGTTGACAGTGGCCACTTTTGATAATTGTCAGCAGCTGATTGATAAGGCTATTATGCTAGAGGGGAAGCATCAGGCCATAGAGAATCGCAAGAGGAAGTACAACAACAATAACAGGTATAATTCAAGACCACAACAGAAGCCACGCACTTCATATCAGGGTAATGGAGGTAATGGGCATCATCATCATCATGGAGGTAATGGACATAATCATCATGGAGGTAATGGCCACAACCATAATGGCCATCATAATCACAATGGGCACAAGAGTAACAATGGCAATGTCAAAGGTAATGGTAATGGTAATGGTAATGGAGGGAGTAATAACCAGAGCCACCAGAGTGTGCCTGTGCAGAGGGACATTAGCCAGGTTCAGTGCTATAAGTGTAGACAGATGGGCCACTACTCCAATGCTTGCCCAGAGAGCAAGAATGGTAATGGAAATTCTGGAGTCAGCAATCCAAACCCCTTCCAAAAGGGTCATGTTAACCATGTTAATGTGGAGGAGGTTTATGATGAACCTGATGCCGTGATTGGTAAGTTCTTGATTAATTCGGTACCCGCACTTGTTCTTTTTGATTCTGGTGCATCGCATTCATTCATCTCACGGGTATTTGTGGATAAACATAAGTTGCCTACCGTAGCACTTAAGACACCTATTCTAGTAAGTTCTCCGGGGGCCGAGATGGCAGCAAGTTTGGGATGTTTTCAGATGCCTTTGTCCATTGGGAAGCATGTTTTTCCCACAGATTTGGTTATATTGAAGTCACAAGGTATTGATGTTATTCTGGGTATGGACTGGCTGACTAAATATAAAGGTCTTATTGATTGTGCCAGTCGATCTATTACTCTCAGTGCACCAGGAGGTAAGAGGATCAGATATGTATGTAAGTACAAGCATACTAAGGTGCAAGTGAACTCTCTTAAGGGGGGTAGTCTGGAAGATGTGCTAGTTGTGAGGGACTACCCAGATGTGTTCCCAGAGGAGTTGCCAGGTATGCCACCAGACAGAGATATTGAGTTTCTTATTGATTTAATACCAGGCACCGGACCTATTGCAAAGAGACCGTATAGAATGCCTCCTCAGGAGTTGGAGGAATTGAAGAAGCAGATAAGGGAATTGCAGGAACAGGGATTTATTCGCCCAAGTTCATCACCTTGGGGAGCTCCAGTTTTGTTTGTGGAGAAGAAAGATGGTACCTTGAGGATGTGTGTTGATTATCGTTCTCTGAATGAGGTAACCATTAAGAATAAATATCCCTTGCCTATGATAAATGATTTGCTTGACCAGTTGGAGGGAGCTACTGTGTTTTCTAAGATTGATCTTTGTTCTGGTTATCATCAATTAAAGATTCGTGAGCAAGATATTCCAAAGACAGCTTTTACTACGAGGTATGGGTTGTATGAATATACTGTTATGTCATTTGGATTGACTAACGCTCCTGCATACTTCATGAATATGATGAACAAGGTGTTTATGGAGTACCTGGATAAATTTTTGGTTGTTTTCATTGATGATATATTGGTGTTCTCCAAGAATAAGCAAGAGCATGAGGAACATCTGCGCTTGGTGATGGAGAAGCTGAGGGAACATCAGCTGTATGCCAAGTTCAGCAAATGTGAATTTTGGCTGGATGAGGTAGCATTCCTTGGACATGTTGTGTCAGGTAATGGAGTTGCAGTTGATCCATCTAAGGTTGCTGCAGTTACAGAGTGGGAGGCACCCACAACAGTTGGGGAGATTCACAGCTTTTTGGGCCTTGCAGGTTATTACAGGAGGTTTATTGAGAACTTTTCGAAAATTGCAAAACCTATGACTGAATTGTTGAAGAAGGAGAAGAAGTTTGCTTGGACCGATGAATGTGAAGCCAGCTTTCAGGAATTGAAGCAACGTTTGGTTACAGCACCAGTCTTAATTCTGCCTGATATACATAAGGACTTCCAGGTATATTGTGATGCTTCTCGTCAAGGACTTGGGAGTGTTTTGATGCAGGAAGGTAAAGTTGTTTCATATGCTTCACGTCAGCTTAAGAATCATGAGCATAATTATCCTACACATGATTTGGAGTTAGCCTCAGTTGTGCATGCATTGAAAACTTGGAGGCAGTATCTTATTGGTAATCATTGTGATATATTTACTGATCATAAGAGCTTGAAGTATATTTTTACTCAGAAGGATTTGAACCTCAGGCAGCGGAGATGGTTGGAGCTTATTAAGGATTATGATTTGAATGTGCAGTATCATCCCGGTAAGGCTAATGTTGTTGCTGATGCATTGAGTCGTAGGAGCCATGTTAATGCAGTTGATATTAATGATATGCCACAAGAGTTATGTGATCAGTTCAGGGATCTCAGGTTGGAGATGGTTCCTAAGGGATATTTGGCAACACTTGAGGTAAAGCCTACTTTGCTTGACAGGATCAGGGAAGCTCAAAAGGATGATAAAGAGATTGTTGCAGTAAAAGAGAATATGACTAAAGGTAAGGCAGAAGGTTTCCATGAGGATGAACATGGGACCATATGGTTTGAGAAGCGTGTTTGTGTACCGCAAGATGCAGACATCAGGAAATTGATTCTTCAGGAGGCACATGATTCACCTTATTCTATTCACCCGGGTAATACTAAGATGTATTTGGACTTGAGGGAAAGATTTTGGTGGCCTAGCCTGAAGAGGGAGATTGCTGGATATATTGCTACATGTGATGTGTGCCAGAGAGTTAAAGCAGAACATCAGAGGCCAGCAGGTTTGTTACAGCCATTGCCTATACCTGAGTGGAAATGGGATCAGATTGGTATGGATTTCATTACAGGGTTACCCAGGACTCGGTCAGGTTATGATTCTATTTGGGTAATTGTTGATCGCTTGACTAAGGTTGCTTACTTCATTCCGGTAAAGACTACTTATACCAGTGCTCAGCTAGCTAAAGTTTATATGTCTAAATTTGTTTGTCTGCAGGGAGTTCCAATGAAGGTAGTGTTTGATAGAGGTACTCAGTTCACATCTAAATTTTGGCGTCAGTTGCATGAATCCTTGGGCACCAGGCTGGAGTTCAGTACAGCTTTCCATCCACAGACTGATGGGCAGACAGAGAGGGTAAATCAGATTTTGGAGGATATGTTGAGAGCTTGTGTTTTGGACTATGGGTCCAGTTGGGATGATAATTTACCTTATGTAGAGTTCTCATATAATAACAGTTATCAGGCTAGTCTGAAGATGGCACCGTTTGAGGTATTGTATGGCAGGAAGTGCAGGACACCGTTGATGTGGGATGAGGTTGGAGAGCGACAGTTCTTTGGACCAGACTTGATCAGAGATGCTGAGGAGAAGGTCAAGCTGATTCGTGACAGGTTGAAGATAGCACAATCCAGACAGAAGAGTTATGCAGATGCAAAGCGCAAAGAGGTGACATATGAGGTAGGAGACCGTGCATATCTTCGAGTTTCACCACTTCGTGGAATTAAGAGGTTTGGCATTTAGGGTAAGTTAGCACCACGTTTCGTGGGGCCTTACAGGATCTTGGAGCGTAGAGGAGAGGTAGCTTATCAGCTGGAGTTCCCAGAATCTTTGTCTGGAGTTCATAATGTGTTTCATGTATCTCAGTTGAAGAAGTGCCATGCAAAGATGATGGATGTTCCATTGAGGGACACAGTGCCTCTGGATGCAATTCAGTTGGAGAGTGATTTGACATATGAGGAGAAACCTGTTAAGATTTTGGAGACAGCAGAGAGAGTTACTCGCACCAAGACAATTAAGTTATGCAAGGTTCAGTGGGATCATCATACAGAGGTAGAAGCTACCTGGGAACGAGAGGAAGATCTCAGGCAGGAGCACCCACACCTATTTCCTAGCCAGCCCGAATCTCGAGGGCGAGATTCATCTTAAGGGGGGTAGGTTTGTAACATCCCAATTTTCCTAATTTGGATGTTAATAGATCATTCACTTGCATATCATATTTTTATTGCATTATTTGTCTTCTACAATATTCTTTTCATTATGCAACTAAAGGCAATTTATTGGAGTGGAGATAACATGACTTCTCCCCTGTTTTTAAAAATGTTCATAATGTCCAGAATAATGTTTCCAGTTGATTTGATATGTTCTGGTAATTTTTGCAATCCTCAAAATATTTTAATTGTGGTTTTATATGTTGTTTGAGTGGCCAAGTGCATCAAAATCATTTTTCAAAATTGCATTAGTTTTGGAACTGGTGTTCCTGTAGTTTATAGCTGTAGGGCAATTTTTACTGGTTGCCTAGGTATTTTTTATCTAGATTTTATATAGTCTAGTTTATTTATTTTATTTTGTTTTGCTACTGGTTGTTTAAAAAAAAAAGAAGCGAGCAGCAGCACAGCGCAGGCAGCGAGCCGGCCAGCCAGCGGCCCAGCCAGCCAGCCGGCCCAGTCGCACCAGCACCGCGGCCCAGCCCGAGCCGCCTAGCCGCACGCGAAGCGGTACGCCAGCGGCATCGCCCGACCCGACCCGCACTTGCGCCCGACCCACCTCCCTCTCTCACCGACAGGTGGACCCCTCCCGTATTCACTTTCCTTCCCCGAGCCGGAGACGCCGCGCCGCACCGCATGCGCGCACGCCGAGGCGACCCGAGTCGGGATCGAGCCTCCGAGCCGCCCCGCGTACGCCCACGTTGTCTAGGGCGATCCCAGGCCCTAGGGCACACCCCTCAAGCCCTCCCCTTCGAGTTTCCTGCTTCGCACGCGCCGCACCAGCGAAACGGATCTCGCCGCAGAGCTCCGCCGACCGCCGCCGTTCGTCGCCGTTTCCGCCGCCGTAAGAACACCACAGCCGCGCCGCTTGCTTCCCCTAGATCCCCCTCTCGTCTGCGCTTCGATTTGACAAGGTTTAGTGGGAAGGAGATCACCGGAGGAGCCCCGCCGCCGACGTCCGCCGCCGCCGGAGTTCATCTCGTCGTCGCCGCCGCCACAGAACGCCCCACCGCCGTCCGACACCACCACAGCATCCGCAATGCACCGCTGCATCCGCCCGTACCCTCAAAGTCGCCGGAGCCTTGCCGGAGACGCGCCGCCGTCGACGCCCAAGCCGCCGCCGCCGTCGTTTGTCGCGTGGTGAGGAAAAAAAGAAAAAGAAAAAGAAAACCTGGGCCAACCACGAACTGACACTTGGCAGTTCGCTACAGGCGTCTACAGGAGTTGCTGCAGTGTCCAGGCGATTTCTGTTGTTTTTCTTTTTGTCTTTTTCAGTTTTTCCTCTAATCTTCAAATTGCTGTAGTTTCTATTTTGTTAATCCAAATTAGGTGATTCTTTTCCCTATGCACTCACAAAAATCACCTCTTCATCCCAGTACCAAGTTTGCACATGTTTGCACAATTCAAATTTGAATTCGTTTGAATTTGAATTAAAACTTCCGGAGGCCATATCTTTTAAACCGTTTATCGGAATCGAGTGATTCTTTTTGCATTGTGACCGTAGTGCAATATAGGTGATCTGTACATGTTGTTTTGCTGCTGTTTTTGAGTTTTAAAATGATTTTCTTGCTGTTTGCTTTATTTTGGCTTTATTGGAGTTTCGGTGATTGAATTGTTGTATTGTGTGAAACGTGTAGATTGTCCGGAGTGCGACGCGAGCTATTGTCAGGAGTGTGACCTTTTGAACCAGAACCAAGGCAAGTTACATGTTGATCATCCTTTACCTATTGTTTTTCTATGCATTGTAGGTTATGCCACACCATGAACTTATGCATTATAGGATTGTTATAATCTGAGCTATATTGTTGAACTATCTCCCGTCTTTTGCAAACCGTGGTAGGTATAGTTTTGCTATGCTGGTAGACGGGGTTGGTTCCTGAATACATTGAGCTTATGTGAGGATTATTAAAATTTAACAACTGAGTAGTAATTCAGGACTTAACTCACCTCTGGGCCGAAGTGGTATTGATGGGTGGTCTTAAGAACATCATGGTTTATACCCTCTGAATGTAAGTGGACGGCCGCCCAGGCTCAAAAAGATCAGACAGACTTAATGACTAGTAGCTTCCATGCGCGACCACTAGCTATATGGGCTCTGGCTTAGTTAAGTAGGTTGTGGTATCCTCGCCCAGGTATGCTAGCAGATGTAGATATGGATATGTGTACCGGCTGCCGGGGGTGGAGGTGACTACTTCTGAAAGGCTTCGTCTCAATCTTCGGGTTGAGTCTAGTGGGTAAAGTGTGCAAAACTCTGCAGAGTAATAAAACTAATCGTGATTAGCCGTGCCCCCGGTTATGGGTAATTTTGAGCGACTATGCCATTACAGTTGTTGGATGATCTTGACAGATGTGACACTTAATAATATTTGTGGGCAACTTAATAAATGGGTAGGTTGGAGTTGATTTTGCCAACTCAACCTTGTGCATTTAATTGTAGTAATTAAAGGAACTAAATGAAAAATTGACTATTAGGTAGTTATGAGGACAAAATCAGCTTTCTGCAAAATAAACCCCAAGCCTTCCTTTGTTGTTCTATGCATATACATGTAGGTCTGCTTTATTACTTCTCCTGTGTAACTTGCCAATACATTCAATGTATTGACCTATACGGCTGCAACGTCTCATGTTGCAGGATTTTCAGACGAGGAGTAAGGTACCGTTAGGGTCGCGAGTCTGCACTCAGCATCGCCAGTTGGGCTATGATGGGACTCATCATTATTTTTCTGCTACTTTCCGCTGTGTGATTGAATAATAGCTAGCCATGAGCTATGCAGATTGTTTTATTTTATATACTCTGGATCATACGTTGTAATAAATGATGCACTTGTATTCTGGTATTCATCTATACTCTGTGTGCTAGCGAGTTCGATCCAGGGACTAGCACGGTAAGCATAGAGACTCAAATCCTTCGAGGTTTGGTCGTTACATCTAGACATCTTGTGAAGGAAATCAATAACTTCGGTAAGAGTGCAACTATCAAAATCAAGGTCACTAGCATCAAGTAAAGTGTTAGTGGTGTCCTTTAGGTTCACATGTTTGGTAATTTCTATAGTCATAGCATCATCATTAATAGGTCCATCGGGTTCAGGAGTACATTGGGTGCTAAGAGTTTGGATATCCTCAACAACTTGGATAGTAGCAACAGTGTGGTGGGTAGGAAGGCTCTTAATTCTATCCTCTCCCTCCCTTTCTCTAGCCCATCTCTCTTTAAGTTTAGCCATCATCCTAATATTTTCATTAATTTGCACTTGAATAGCATTCATAGGAGTGACCTTCCTCTCCTCAAGAGGATAAGTTCTAATTTTAAGCAATTATACCTCATTGGCTAAATTGTCTACCTTTGAAGAGAGATCACCTAGTTTGTTTAGTTTTTCTTCTACACTATTATTAAAAGCTTTTTGGGTAGTGATGAAATCTTTAAGCATAATCTCTAGTTCAGTAGTGGAGTTCCTGGTGCTAGGATAAGCATTGTTGTTCCCATAAGAATTAGAGGGGAACGGTCTAGGATTGCTACCAAAATTACTCCTATAAGCATTGTTGTTAAAATTGTTTCTAGAGATAAAGTTCACATCTACTTGTTCTTGAGCAATCAAAGAATTTAAAGGAACATCACGAGGATCAACAGAGGATTGCTTTGAAAGTAGAGACATGATCAAGTCAACTTTTTCATTTAAGGAGGAAATCTCCTCGACAGAGTTTACCTTCCTACCTGTTGGAGCGCGTTCGGTGTGCAATTGGGAATAGTTGGTCATCATCTCATCGAGAAGTTTTGTGGCAGCACCAAGTGTAGTTGACATAAAAGTTCCTCCCGCAGCCGAATCTAACAAGTTCCGCGAGGTAAAGTTCAAGCCTGCATAAAAAGTTTGGATAACCATCCAAGTAGTCAAACCGTGAGTAGGGCAGTTCTTGATAAGAGATTTCATACGTTCCCAAGCTTGGGCAACGTGTTCATTATCCAATTGTTTAAAATTCATTATGTTACTTCTCAGTTGGATAATTTTAGCAGGTGGATAGTATTTTCCGATAAAAGCATCTTTGCACTTGTCCCATGAATCTATGCTATTTCTAGGCAAAGACTGAAACCAAATTTTAGCTCCTCCTCTCAAGGAGAAAGGAAAACGCTTAAGCTTAACAATATTACCATCTATTTCTTGGTACTTTTGCATATCACAAAGTTCAACAAAGTTGTTCAAGTGTAAAGCGGAATACTCTCCAGCACCGGAGAATTGATCTTTCATGACTAAGTGGCAGGTGTAGTGATAGGTGTGCTGATAAAGTCATCGTTGTTGTGACTAGTGAAGTCACACAACTTGGTGTTCTCGGTGGAACCCATTGTAGCAAGCAAGCAAGATAACTATTTTTGTGATTTTCGATAAAAGATACTAAAGCAAAACTGAAAGGTAAACTAACAAGACTAAAAGCAAAGGCAAAAGATAGCGTTCAACTCCCCTATCCTGAAGAGTGGAGTCCCCGGCAACGGCGCCAGAAATTGCTTTTCTAGGTGGCTTCTCACCCCTCGTTGGTTACCCCAAGTGGAAGGTTTGAGATGCAGTGTAGCAGAAGTTTTCCCTTGGTAATTCCAAGGATCGATTTCCCAGAGACTCCCAGTTTCAACAAGAAGGTGTCAACTGCTAACGGCGCCGAATATTAGCAATCAACGTGGACCTGCACACAGATACAAATAACTTTGCTCCCAACGAGTACAGAGAGGTTGTCAATCCCTCCGCCCTTGTAGTTTACAAAGGATCAAACGCAAGTGATAATAGTGATAGGTATGATTGCAATAGTAAGTAAATAGCGGAAAAGTAAATAGCGGATGTGATCAATGATGGTGATATGGACTGGAGTCTCATGATGTTCACTAGTGATGTCTTTCTCCCAAAAGACGATAAAACAGCTATGTGAGGTAAACGAATTACAGCTGGGCAATTGACAGGTTCATGTGCGCAAACCAATGCTAATTACATTGCAAGAAAGGTTGAGGTTCAAAGCATGGGAGGTACGCCAAAGTAAGTATACCGAAATCCATCAATATCTACTACTAATCATCCACCTTGAGATATCTATCCAGAACATCTCGCTGGTATTAAGTTGTGAGCCCCACCCATAGTGTAAACTCAAAGCAACAGACAACTGCATTAAAAGAACTTTGCGTAAAGTAAACAATCCTTGCACCCGCGGGCACAAGCACCGTTGTTTTCCCCCTTGTGGAAACAGCACATCCCCTAGATTCATGTTTCTGTCACTCAAACTAGTCATCGAGGGGCATGAACCCACAATCAAGCATGACGTTCCCTCTTGGAGTCACTACCTACTACTTGGCCAAAGCAATAAATAACAACGGAGAACATGCAAGAATTACTTACGAACATAAACATAAAAGAGGTGAATCAAATATATTACTCAAACACAATCTGAACAAAATCTCATAATCCATCGGATCCCAGCAAACTCATCATAGCAACAGCATAAGGATTACATATGTGCCTCGATCATGTAGGGCAGCTCACGAGGACTAATTAGTGTAGCACAAGAACGGGAGGAGAACATCACATAGCTACTGGTCATGGACTCATGGTCCAAGGGAGACTACTCACAACTCATCCGGGAGGCGTCCATGGTGGTGGAGAGGCTCCCGGTGGTGATCCTCCCCTCCGACAGGGTGCCGGGAAGAGTTCTCCTGGTGCTCCCGATCTTGGAAGCGGCGGCGGCGGCGGAACAGAGATGGGATCGCGAAAAGAGTTCCTGTTTCGAGGGTTTCGGGAGACGCTTTAAATATATGCCAAAGGGGGGCATCGGAGGAGCCTCGGGGGGCCCAGGCGCCCCCCCGGCGCGGCCCAGGGGGGGGGGTGCGCCGCCAGGGCGCCTGGAGCCCTGGTGGCCCCCCCTCCCCGGCTGTCCTTCGGGCGCACAGTAGGTTCTGGAACGCTGATTTTTTATATAATTTTTCTGGAATTTTCCTGGCAGTTCTCGTAACGTGAAAACCTGAAATACAAAAACAGCCAAAAACAGAAACTGGCACTGGGGTGCACTGAGTTAATAGGTTAGTCCAAATATGATCAAAAGTGTATGGAAGTGTATAAATATCATAGCAATATCACCCAAAAGAGGCATGGAGCAAGCAGAAATTATAGATACGTTTTGGACGTATCAGCGCCCTTCTATCAGGTGGTCATCGCCATCTCGCAGATTAGCGCGAAGACTACCCAGCGCGATGGAGGCAGCGTCCAAAGCCTCAGAACCAGGTTGCGCCGGCCGGCGCTCGGGCACCGACAAGACTGGCTGCTCGACCAGGGGCTCGGGGGCTCCAGCCTCGCTCGCCAGAGCAGTCGGAGCAGAAGCCAACTCCGCAACCTCACCGGAGACGGGGACGTCTTCGGGTGGCACCGTCACCGCACTCACGGTTTCCCGGCCGACCGGGGCACCCAGCGCTGCGGCATCCTTCCCCGAGGTTGCACCAGTAGCCAAAGGAGCAGGGCACCGTGGCATGACCTCCCCCTTCACCCTCTTCATCACACCCCCAGGCTGCTGCATCAAGGGAGAGCGCATCAGGGGCACGGCAAATAAGAATGAGTGAGAAATCGCACACTTACTCATCGGAGGAGAGGCGCGCCCTTCTCTTCACCAGAAGGTCAACAGTAGCTCCTAGCGCGTCGGGCGTGTCAACAGCCCGGGCCTGGGCAAGGCATGAGGCCACGGTCCTGGGCGCGGCCGTGGTCGCCAGGTTCGCTAGCATGGTGCTCTTCGGCGGAGTCTTCACCTTGCTTCCCCCGAACGCAGTGCATCCGGACCGACGTGGAGTGGTCGCCTGAGATCGTCCAGGGGCACCTGTGCCTGGCATTATTACTCCGGTGAACGCCTCGAAGGAGTCCCCTTCGTCATCCAGGGTGTCCTTTGAGCCCCCCTCGTCGCTCTCGTCGTCATCACCAGAAGACACGTCGAACATGGGCGGAGCGCCCACGGGCGCACCAAGGTCCGGCATGGCCTTCGCAGCTCAGCCTTGTCAGGGCGGCTGTACAGCGGCAGGTAGGCCCCAGCAAGATCCTTCGGAACCATCCCCAGGAGGGCCCTCGAGGTGAAGTCCAGATCATCTTCGGCCAGCATCCCTGGGTGCAGCCGGAGCCCATCGTCGTCACCCATCAGCTCCCACATGGGGCGAGAGTGAGCCTGCAGCGGAGTCAGATGCTGCCTCCAGAACTCCTTCACGATCTGGCCTCCTTCGAGCCTCGAGTTCTGGTCGGCCTCAATCTTCGCCAAGACTGGCTCGGCAAGAGGGCCGATGAGCTTCGCGTGGTGCCAGCCGTCAAGTTTCTTCGGACGGGCGGTAGGCAGCGCCAACAGAGGATGGGTGCGCTGGGCGTCCAGATAGACCCACCTCTTCCGATGGGACTCTATCTTCTTCCCGGCCGTCATCAGGCGACAGCCCTGGCGCTGGAAGACAAAGGAAACGCAGCCCGAGCATGGGCCATCGTCGTATTGACGCACGGAGAAGAAGTGGCGGAAGAGGGCGACCGTCGGTCTCACCCCCACGAACGCCTCACAGTAGAAGGCGAAGAGCGACAAGACGAAGATGGAACGAGGTTGGATATTGAAAGCGTGCACCTGGTAATGTTCCAGGATGGCGTAGAAGAACTCGGAGAAAGGGGCATGAGCCCCACGGAGATGATGTGGAGGAAGAAGGGGTAGCATGACTTTGTCAAGGTCCGCGCCATGGTGGATCCAGCCCAGATCTGCGTCGGGCCATGCTCATTGTGGGAGCTCGACAGGAATGGCTGGACCTCTGAGTAGTGCTCCTCCCTGATGATGGAGGACTCCTCAAGCGCCTCATCAAGAGAAGAAGCAGATCAAGACGCCGGCGCGGTGCCCTTGTTCTTCTTCGCCATGGTCAAGGAGGGCCGAAGGGTGCAGAGAGGCAAGAGGCACAAAGGGAAGAAATCCAAGTAGGAAGGAAGGAGGGCGATAACTCCCCCAGCAGAGAAGGCCCCTTTTGTCAAGACACACGGTTACCGAGACAGCGTGGGGAGCGGGGTCGCTCGTGTCCCATCCAACCGTCACGCGCCAGCCTAGCCCGCAGCCTTTTGGGGGCCCGCGGCGCTTCGTCCTCGACTAAGGCTTTGCCCTGAAGCCAACTCCATGCGCGCCTTGGGCCCGGGGGCTACTGTCGGTGTCCTGGGAACCAGGGTACCCGGACTTGCCTATCTGCGGGCCGGGATGCGCTCCTACAAGCGGCCTGGCATGGCCCAGCTAATCGACCAGCTGCTCAAGACCCTCGCGAGGGGGCCAAGCCTTGCGAGGAGAACGACGTCAAGACCTCCTCGGGAGCGGCCTCGGCAAGGCGTTTCGGAGGGGCGGAGAATCCAATGCCAAGCCTGCCTCAGGAGGAGGCAGTGATGTCAGCAATGACGCACCGCGCCAGCGGGTGCCAGCATCCGCCAGCGGCACAGTTGCCATTTCGGTGCAAAGGAGACAGCGCAGCCATTGGTTCCCAAGGAGCGGGGCAAAGGTTTCCTCTTTGGTGCAACAAGACCGAAGACCGCAAGGACGATAATGAAGATGTCACCGTTGAGCCCACCACCGTGTCACCACCTGATCCTTTTGCAGGCGAAGACTGCTTTTGTCAGGGTAGGAATGTTATTGTGTTCCAGCTCAAAAATGGCCGTTGTGGGATCCCTTCCCGCCTAAACATTTCGGGGGAAGAGGATCGTGGCCGCCTATATAAGTAGCTAGAACTCCCACTACAAAGGGAGACGAACGGGCAGATCGACGGACACACTTTTCCACCGCACAAGGAGCAAGAACACTAGCCTCATGACCCTCCTGAGCTCGCCTCCTGAGCCCAGGAACCCTAGTACTAGCTCATGTTCTAGCTCGCCCGGAGCCAATCCACCCAAGCAGGAAGTAGGGTCTTACACCACACGGTGGCCCGAACCTGGATAAACTCTTGTGTGCTTGTTCGTTGTTTGCTTGAATCCTTCCACCGAGACGAGAGCGAGGCGCTAGGTAGACGTGAGTGGGAGAGATCTTCGTTCATGCCCCTGTGTTCGAACTTAACGTGTTTTGCAGAGCCCTGAATCTGACAATGCAGTTCTAGTTGTAATTTTATTGTTATGCACAAAATGCACGCTCATCTCAAAAAATGTCTTAAATATAGCTAACGATACCTAAAATGCGCCAGAAAATCAAACCCGTGGTATAATGGTGATTGCGTACCGTGGAAATTTTTATGAGGCCAAAAGATGAACTCACCGGCCACGGGAGTTTGAATTGACACGTCTCTTTTTGGAAACCATGATCCTTCATGTGAGATGCTCCGGTTTGGAAGGAGCGATCATCAAAACTTGTGCCAAACTTCTCCCCGCTTCTCGAACAAACAGATGAAAACTCACAAAGCGACGCACAAATGATCTGTACACTTTCTTTGCTAGGCTGATAATAAGGTGGTATCATAGCTAGTATCATGCATGCCAACTAGGCAATTTTGATGAGCTGTCATAGAATTAAATGAGGAAAGGGAGGGTTAAGTATAATATCATGAAACCGTATCATAATAAATGCTATGCTACTATGTGTCATGCATGACAATATAAATAAAGTACTACATATGATACTAGCTACTCTATTATACTATGCATTGGACCAGCTACTAGCCACAATGGGAGTAACTTCAGCAGTAACATCGAGTCCAACTCAACTAATTTGCTTATGTGGCTATGAGTTAATTAATGAGGAGAGATGTATAGTTTGAATAACTTAGCTAGTTACTGTAACATCACATGTCCCAATGCAATATGAGTCTATAACCTAATAAATGAGGCTTTGCATGTTACTATACTTATGTTACTACCCACTATGAAAGGTAGTAACATAGTCTAGGGATATGTGTATGTTATTAGTGTATGTTACTCTCCATTGTGGCTATTCTTAGAGCAAGTACAATAGAGTGACATAAGCAGGCTATAAGGAATAGAATAATATATATGTGCTTATTAGTCGGAGGAAAGAGAAGAGGAAAGAGAAGAGAAGCGGGCTCTTGGTTAGTAGAGCTAGCTGCAACACGAGACCCAAGACAATTTTGTGAGGATGTAGGTGGGCCAACTATTGATAAACTAGTATGTATTTAAAACTTATTATTGTACATGCCCGCTAAGAGGTTGGCTATGTATATGACATGGCATCTTTTTATAGCCGACCGTTGGCTGTAATATTAACCATGCTCTTAGTGAGGTAGCTAGTATATCATAGAGTATAGCTAATATCACACTCCCTCCTTTCTGGTTTAGGCTGGTTGGTAGTATCATAAGCGGTATCATGCATGCCCAACTAGACTTTCTGGATGATGTGGCACACATATAAATGAGGAATTTGTTGGGGAATGTAGTATTTCAAAAATTTACCTGCAATCACGTAAGATCTATCTAGGAGAAGCATAGCAACGAGAGGAAGAGTGTCTCCATGTACCCTCGTAGACCGATAGTGGAAGCGTTTAGCAACGCGGATGATGTAGCAGAACGTCTTCGTGATCCAACCGATCCAAGCACCGAATGTATGGCACCTCCACGTTCAGCACACGTTCAGCTCGATGAAGTCCCACGAACTCTTGATCCAGTTGAGTGTCGTGGGAGAGTTTCGTCGGCACGACGGCATGCTGACGGTGATGATTAAGTTACCGGCATAGGGCTTCACCTAAGCACTGCAACGATATGACCGAGGTGCGTAACTGTGGAGGGGGGCACCGCACACGGCTTGCAAATCAACTTGTGTGTCTTAGGGGTGCCCCCTCCCCACGTATATAAAGGAGGGAGGGAGGAGGAGGCAGCTAAGGAGGGGGCGCGCTGCTACTTCTCGAGCTTGCGTTGTATTCCCTCGAATAGGAAAGGGTAATGCAGCACAGTAGCGTAAGTATTTCCCTTAGTTTTTGAGAACCAAGGTATCAATCCAGTAGGAGACCACGCGCGAGTCCCTCGCACCTGCACAAACAAATAAGAACTTTGCAGCCAATGCGATAAGGGGTTGTCAATCCCTTTATTGACTTACAACTCAAAGATTACAACTCGAAGGTAGAACAAAATATGACTGTATATGAATGCCTCCAGTGGTGTACCGGGATGTTTAATGAATCAAGAGTGATATGTATAAGAAATTATGCATGGTGGCCTAGCCAAAAATACGATGTCAACTACATGATCAGGCATTGCAATATGACAATGATGAAGTGTGTCATATGAACGGAATGGTGGAAAGTTGCATGGCAATATATCTCGGAATGGCTATGGAAATGCCATGATAGGTAGGTATGGTGGCTATTTTGAGGAAGGTATATGGTCGGTGTATGGTACCGGCGAAAGTTGCGTGGTACAAGAGAGGCTAGCAATGGTGGAGGGGTGAGAGTGCGTATAATCCATGGACTCAACATTAGTCATAAAGAACTCATATACATATTGCAAAAATCTATGAGTCATCAAAACAAAGTATTCAACGCATGCTCCTAGGGGAAGAGTTGGTAGGAGTTAACCATCGCGCGATCCCGACCTCCACACAAAGGATGACACTCAATAAATACCTCATGCTCTAACTTCGTCACATAGCGGTTCACCATATGTGCATGCTACGGGAATCACAAACTTTAACACAAGTATTTCTTAAATTCATAATTATGACTCTAATATCATTATCCTCATATCTCAAAACAATCGTCAAGTATCAAACTTCTCATCATATTCAATGCACTTTATATGAAAGTTTTTACTATATTCATCTTGGATGTCTATCATATTAGGACTAGTTTATAACCAAAGCACATTACCATGCTATTCTAAAAGACTCTCAAAAGGATATAAGTGAAGCATGAGAGATCATCAATTTCTACAAAATAAAACCACCAGCGTGCTCTAAAAGATATAAGTGAAGGACTAGAGCAAAACTATCTAGCTCAAAAGATATAAGTGAAGCACATAGAGTATTCTAATAAATTCTAAACCATATTTATCTCACTCAAAAGGTGTGTCCAGCAAGGATGATTGTGGCAAACTAAAAAGCAAAGACTCAAATTATACATGATGCTCCAAGCAAAACACATATCATGTGGTGAATAAAAATATAGCCCCGAGTATAGTTACCGATAGATGAAGACGAAAGAGGGGATGCCTTCCCGGGGCATCCCCAAGCTTAGGCTCTTGCATATCATTAGCACAATTGGCACTAATAGAATTTATAATAACATCATTGCAATCATGCTTTTCATTCAAGGAGCAATCGTGAATCACTTTATAATCTTCTTCTTTCAACACCTCATGACAATTTTCGGACTCACGAATTTCAAGCAAAACCTCAAAAAGATAATCTAGTGCATGCAGCTCACTAGCAATTGGTTCATCATAATTGGATCTCTTTAAAAGATTAGCAAGTGGATGAGGATCCATAATTTAGCAAGCGAAGATGCAACCTGATAGAGGGCACATAGCAACACAAACAAACAAGAGGCAAGAGAACGGGAAAACACAAGGAGCAAAAAGAGGGCAAATAAAACGGCAAGGGTGAAGTGGGGGAGAGGAAAACGATAGGCAAATAAATATAATGCGAAGGAAAGCGTTTGTGATAGGTACTCGGTATATGACTTTTGCGTAAGCCTCCCCGCCAACGGCGCCAGAAATTCTACTTGCTACTTCTCGAGCTTGCATTGTATTCCCTCGAAGAAGAAAGGGTGATGCAGCACAGTAGCGTAAGTATTTCCCTTAGTTTTTGAGAACCAAGGTATCAATCCAGAAGGAGAACATGCGTGAGTCCCTCGCACCTGCACAAACAAATAAGAACTTCGCAGCCAACTCGATAAGGGGTTGTCAATCCCTTTACGGTCACTTACGAAAGTGAGATCTGATAGATAGGATAGTATAATATTTTTGGTATTTTTGGATATAAGAACAGAAAGTAAATAAAGCAAAGTAAAGTAGATGGAAGATTAATATGTTGAGAATAGACCCGGGGGCCATAGGTTTCACTAGTGGCTTCTCTCATGATAGCAGAATTCTACGGTGGGTGAACAAATTACTGTCGAGCAATTGATAGAAAAGCGCAAAGTTATGAGAATATCTAGGCATGATCATTATATATAGGCATCACGTCCGTGACAAGTAGACCGAAACGATTCTGCATCTACTACTATTACTCCACACATCGACCGCTATCCAGCATGCATCTAGAGTATTAAGTTCATAAGAACAGAGTAATGCTTTAAGCAAGATGACATGATGTAGCGGGATAAACTCAAGCAATATGATATAAACCCCATCTCTTTATCCTCAATGGCAACAATACAATATGTGCCTTGCTGCCCGTGCTGTCACTAGGAAAGGACACCGCAAGATTGAACCCAAAGCCAAGCACTTCTCCCATTGCAAGAACTATAGATCTAGTAGGCCAAACCAAACCAATAATTCGAAGAGACTTGTAAGGATATTATAATCATACATTAAAGATTTCAAAAAAGAATCAAATATTTCTCGTAGATAATCTTGATCATAAACCCACAATTCATTGGATCTCGACAAACACACCACAAAAAGATTACATCGAATAGATCTCCTTGAAGATCGAGGAGAACTCTGTATTGAGATCCAAAAAGAGAGAAGAAGCCATCTATCTGATAACTATGGACCCGCAGGTCTGTGGTAAACTACTCACAACTCATCGGTGAGGCTATCGTGTTGATGTAGAAGCACTCCGTGGTAGATCCCCCTCCGGCGGAGCTCCGGAACAGTCCCCAAGATGGGATCTCACGGGAACAGAAGGTTGCGGCGGTGGAATTAGGGTTTTCTCTGTTGCCTCGATGTTTTTAGGGTACATGGATATATGTAGGAGGAAGGAGGGCATCGGGGGAGCTAGAGGGGGCCCACGAGGGTGGGGGGCGCGCCCTGGACCCTCGTGGCCATGTACTTCGTTCCCTCGCGTGTACTCCAAGTCTTCTGGGTAGATACGGTTCCAAAAATAACTCTCCCGAAGGTTTCATTCCGTGTGGACTCCGTTTGATATTCCTTTTCTGCGAAACCCTGAAATAGGCAAAAAAAATAGCAATCTGCATTGGGCCTTGGGTTAGTAGGTTGGTCCCAAAAATAATATAAAAGTGTATAATAAAGCCCATTAAACATACAAAACAAAATATATAATAGCATGGAACAATCAAAAAATATAGATACGTTGGAGACGTACCACGCGCCAAGAGGGGGAGTCCTACTCCCACTAGAAGTAGGACTCCTCCTTTTCCTAGTAGGAGTAGGAGAGGGGGAAGGAAAGGAGAGGAGGAGTAGGAAAGGAGGGGGCGCCACCCCTCCCCCTAGTCCAATTCGGACTAGGCTTGGGGGGGGGGGGGCATGCGGCCCAGCCCTAGCCAGCCCTCTCCCTCTCCCCTAAAGCCCATCAAGGCCCATATACCCCTGGGGGGTTCCGGTAACCCCCGGTACTCTGGTAATTATCCGATGACCCCCGAAACACTTCCGGTGTCCGAATATAACCTTCTGATATATCAACCTTTATGTCTCGACAATTTCGAGACTCCTCGTCATGTCCGTGATCACATCCGAGACTCCGAACTACCTTCAGTACATCAAAACACATAAACTCATAATATCGATCGTCATCGAATGTCAAGCGTGCGGACCCTAAGGGTTCGAGAACTATGTATACATGACCGAGACTCATCTCCGGTCAATAACCAATAGCGGAACCTTGATGTTCATATTGGCTCCAACATATTCTATGAAGATCTTTATCGGTCAATAAGCATAACAACATACGTTGTTCCCTTTGTCATCGGTATGTTACTTGCCCGAGATTCGATCGTCGGTATCATCGTACCTAGTTCAATCTCATCATCGGCAAGTCTTTTTACTCATTCTATAATACATTATCTCGTGACTAACTCATTAGTCGTTTGCTTGCAATGCTTATTATGATGTGTATTACCGAGAGGGCCCAGAGATACCTCTCCGACACTCGGAGTGACAAATTCTATTCTCGATCTATGCCAACACTAGAAATACCTTCGGAGACACCTGTAGAGCATCTTTATAATCAGCCATTAATGTTGTGATGTTTGATAGCACACAAGGTGTTCCTCCAGTATTCAGGAGTTGCATAATCTCATAGTCATAGGAACATGTATAAGTCATGAAGAAAGCAATAGCAGAAAAACTAAACGATCAAGTTGCTAAGCTAACAGATGGGTCTTTTCCATCACATCATTCTCCTAATGATGTAATCTAGTTGATCAAATGACAACTCATGTATATGGTTAGGAAACATAACCATCTTTGATTAACAAGCTAGTCTAGTAGAGGCATACTAGGGACACTCTATTTCGTCTATGTATTCACACATGTATCAAGTTTCCGGTTAATACAATTCTAACATGAATAAAAGACATTTATCATGATGTATAAGGAAATATAAATAACAACTTTATTATTACCTCTAGAGCATATTTCCTTCAGTCTCCCACTTGCACTAGAGTCAATAATCTAGATTACATTGTAATGATTCTAACACCAAGGGAGTCTTGGTGCTGATCATGTTTTGCTCGTGGTAGAGGCTTAGTCAACGGGTATGCGACATTCAAATCCGGATGTATCTTGCAAATTTCTATGTCTCCCTCCTTGACTTGATCGCGGATGGAATTGAAGCGTCTCTTGATGTGCTTGGTTCTCTTTTGAAATCTGGATTCCTTCGCCGAGGCTATTGCTCCAGTGTTGTCACAAAAGATTTTCATTGGACCCAATGCACTAGGTATTCCACCTAGATCGGATATGAACTCCTTCATCCAGACTACTTCATTTGCTGCTTCCGAAGCAGCTATGTACTCCACTTCACACGTAGATCCCGCCATGACGCTCTGCTTGGAACTGCACCAACTGACAGCTCCACCATTCAATAAAAATACATATCCGGTTTGTGACTTAGAGTCATCCGGAGCAGTGTCAAAGCTTGAATCGACGTAACCGTTTACAAAGAGATCTTTGTCACCTCCATAAATGAGAAACATATCCTTTGTCCTTTTCAGGTACTTCGGGATGTTCTTGACCGATGTCTAGTGATCCACTCCTAGATTACTTTGGTACCTCCGTGCTAAACTTATAGCAAGGCACACATCAGGCCTGGTACACAGCATTGCATACATGATAAATCCTATGGCTGAGGCATAGGGAATGACTTTCATTTTCTCTCTATCTTCTTCAGTGGTCGGGCATTGAGTCTTACTCAACTTCACACCTTGTAACACAGGCAAGAACCCTTTCTTTGACTGATCCATTTTGAACTTCTTCAAAACTTTATCAAGGTATGTGCTTTGTGAAAGTCCAAGCATCTTGATCTATCTCTATAGATCTTGATGCCTAATATATAAGCAGCTTCACCGAGGTCTTTCATTGAAAAATTCTTATTCAAGTATCCATTTATGCCATCTAGAAATTCTATATCATTTCCAATCGACAATATGTCATCCACATATAATATCAGAAATGCTACAGAGCTCCCACTCACTTTCTTGTAAATACATGATTCTCCAAAAGTCTGTATAAAACCATATGCTTTGATCACCTCATCAAAGCGTATATTCCAACTCCGACATGATTCTCCAAAAGTCTGGAGCTTGCACACTTTGTTAGCACCTTTAGGATCGACAAAACCTTCTGTTTGCATCATATACAACTCCTCTTTGTGGTATCCATTAAGGAATGCAGCTTTGGCACCCATTTGCCAGATTTCATAATCATAAAATGCGGCAATTGCTAACATGATTCAGACAGACTTAAGCATCGCTACGGGTGAGAAAGTCTCATCGTAGTCAACTCCTTGAACTTGTCGAAAACCTTTCGCAACAAGTCGAGCTTTGTAGATAGTAACATTACCTTTGGTGTTAGTCTTCTTCTTAAAGAACCATTTATTTTCAATGGATTTCCGATCATCGGGCAATTCAACCAAAGTCCACACTTTGTTCTCATACATGGATCCCATCTCAGATATCATGGCCTCAAGCCATTTTGTGGAATCTGGGCTCATCATCGCTTCTGCGTAGTTTGTAGGTTCATCATGATCTAGTAACATGACTTCCAGAACCGGGTTACTGTACCACTTTGGCACGGAACGCACTCTGGTTGACCTATGAGGTTCAGTAGTAACTTGGTCTGAAGTTTCATGATCATCATCATTAGCTTCCTCATTGATTGGTGTAGGAATCACTGGAACTAGTTTCTGTGATGTACTACTTTCCAATTCTGGAGAAGGTACAATTACCTCATCAAGTTCTACTTTCCTCCCACTCACTTCTTTCGAGAGAAACTCCTTCTCTAGAAAGGATCCATTCTTAGCAACGAATATCTTGCCTTTGGATCTGTGATAGAAGGTGTACCCAATAGTTTAATTTGGGTATCCTATGAAGACACATTTCTTCGACTTGGGTTCGATCTTATCAGGATGAAGCTTTTTGACATAAGCATCGCAGCCCCAAACTTTAAGAAACGACAACTTGGGTTTCTTGCCAAACCATAGTTCATAAGGTGTCGTCTCAACGGACTTAGATGGTGCCCTATTTAACGTGAATGCAGCTATCTCTAAAGCATAACCCCAAAACGATAGTGGTAAATCGGTAAGAGAGATCATAGATTGCACCATATCTAATAGAGTGCGGTTACGATGTTCGCACACACCATTACGATGTGGTGTTCTGGGTGGCGTGAGCTGTGAAACTATTCCACATTGTTTCAAATGAAGACCAAACTCGTAACTCAAATATTCGTCTCCGCGATCAGATCGTAGAAACTTTATTTTCTTGTTACGATGATTCTCTACTTCACTCTGAAATTCTTTGAACTTTTCAAATGTTTCAGACGTGTGCTTCATCAAGTAGATATACCCATATCTTCTCAAATCATTAGTGAAGGTCAGAAAATAACAATACCCGCCACGAGCCTCAACACTCATCGGTCCACATACATCAGTATGTATGATTTCCAACAAATCAGTTGCTCGCTCCATTGTTCTGGTGAATGGAGTTTTAGTCATCTTGCCCATGAGGCATGGTTAGCAAGCACCAAGTGATTCATAATCAAGTGATTCTAAATGTCCATCAGCATGGAGTTTCTTCATGCGCTTTACACCAATATGACCTAAACGGCAGTGTTACAAATAAGTTGCAATATCATTATCAACCATGCATCTTTTGGCTTCAATATTATGAATATGTGTATCACTACGATCGAGATCCAACAAGAATAGACCACTCTTCAAGGGTGCATGACCATAAAAGATATTACTCATATAAATAGAACAAACATTATTCTCTGATTTAAATGAATAACCGTCTCGCAACAAACAAGATCCAGATATAATGTTCATGCTTAACATTCGCACCAAGGGGCTGTTTGGATCGCGCCGGTGTTGGCCCTGCCAACCGCGGGCGTGCCAATTAATTGGCGAGTGTTTCGGCCGCCCGCATCTGGCCAAAATATTGGCGTGAAAGTGAACTAGTACAGCTACAGAAGGCAGGGCATGCCAGTTATTTGGTGGCAATCCAAACGCGCCCGCATGAGCAGGTCAACGCCAACTTTTTGGTTGGGCAGCTCGGGGCATAAATCCAAACAGCCTCCAAATAACAATTATTTAGGTCTAAAACTAATCCCAAAGGTAGATGTAGAGGTAGCATGCCGACGGCGATCACATCGACTTTGGAACCATTTCCCACGCGCATCGTCACCTCGTCCTTAGCTAATCTTCGTTTAATCTGTAGCCCCTGTTTCGAGTTACAAATATTCAAATGAACCAGTATCAAATACCCAGGTGCACATCAATAACATGTATATCAAATATACCTTTGTTCACTTTGCAATCCTTCTTATCCGCCAATACTTGGGGCAGTTCCACTTCCAATGTCCAGTTCCTTAGAAGTAGAAGCACTTAGTTTCAGGCTTGGCTCCAGACTTGGGTTTCTTCGCAAGATTAGCAACTGGCTTGCTATTCTTCTTAAAGTTCCCCTTCTTTCCCTTTCCCATTTTCTTGAAACTAGTGGTCTTGTTAACCATCAACACTTGATGCTCCTTTTTGATTTCTACCTCGGCAGCTTTGAGCATAGTGAAGAGCTCGGGAATTGTCTTCTGCATCCCTTGCATATTATAGTTCATCACGAAGCCTTTATAGCTTGGTGGCAGTGATTGAAGAACTCTATCAATAACACTATCTTCGTCAACTTTGCAACCAAGTTGAGTCATGTGATTGTAGTACCTAGGCATTCTTAGTATGTGTTCACTGATAGAACTGTTCTCCTCCATCTTGCAGCTATATAACATATTGGAGACTTCATATCTCTCAATTCGGGCATTTGCTTGAAATATCAACTTCAACTCTTGGAACATCTCATATGCCCCATGACGTTCAAAATGTCTTTGAAGTCCGGATTCTAAGCCGTAAAGCATGGCACACTGAACTATTGAGTAGTCATCAGACCGTGTCTGCCAGACGTTCAAAGCATCTACATTAGCGGGAGTGGGCTTGTCACCTAGCGGTGCTTCAAGGACATAATTCTTCTGTGCAGCAATGTGGATAATCCTCAAGTTATAGACCCAGTCCGTGTAGTTGCTACCATCATCTTTCAACTTAGCTTTCTCTAGGAATGCATTAAAATTCAAGGGAACGGTAGCACGGGTCATTGATCTACAACATATATAAGCAAAAAACTATCAGGACTAAGTTCATGATAAATTAAAGTTCAATTAATCATATTACTAAAGAAGTCCCACTTAGATAGACATCCCTCTAGTCATCTAAATGATCACGTGATCCAAATCAACTAAACCATGTCCGATCATCACGTGAAATGGAGTAGTTTTCAATGGTGAACATCTTATGTTGATCATATCTACTATATGATTCACGCTCGACCTTTCGGTCTCCAGTGTTCCGAGGCCATGTATGTACATGCTAGTCTCGTCAAGTTTTACCTGAGTATTCTGCATGTGCAAAACTGTCTTACACCCGTTGTATTTTAACGTAGAGCTTATCACACCCGATCATCACGTGGTGTCTCAGCACAACGAATTTCGCAATGCTGCATACTCAGGGAGAACACTTGTACCTTGAAATTTTGTAAGGGATCATCTTATAATGATACCACCATACTAAGCAAAATAAGAAGCATAATAAGATAAACATCACATGTAATCAAAATATGTGACATGATATGGCCATCATCATCTTGTGCTTTTGATCTCCATCTCCAAAGCATCATCATGATCTCCATCGTCACTGGCTTGACACCATGATATTCATCATAGCGTCATGGTTGTCTCGCCAACTATTGCTACTACTACTATCGCTAACTCATAGTGATAAAGTAAAGCATCGCAATTCATGCAATAAAGAGACAAACATAAGGCTCCTGCCGGTTGCCGATAATTTACAAAACATGATCATCTCATACAATAACGTATAGCTCATCACATCTTGACCATATCACATCACAACATGCCCTGCAAAAACAAGTTAGATTTCCTCTACTTTGTTGTTGCAAGTTTTACGTACCTGCTACGGGCTTAGCAAGAACCGTTCTTACCTACACATACAAAATCACGACGATTTTTCATCAAGTGTGTTGTTTTAACCTTCACAAGGACCGGGCATAGCCACACTCGATTCAACTAAAGTGAGAGAGACAGACACCCGCCGGTCACCTTTAAGCAACGAGTGCTCGTAATGGTGAAACCAGCCTCACATAAACATATGCGTAATGTCGGTGCGGGCCGCTTCATCTCACAATACCACCAAATCAAAGTAAGACATGCTGCTAAGCAGTATGACTATTATCGCCCACAACTCATAGTGTTCTACTTGTGCATATCATCTATCCATAGACCTGGCTCATGATGCCACTGTTGGGGAACGTAGTATTTCAAAAAAGTTACCTACGATCACGCAAGAGCTATCTAGGAGAAGCATAGCAACGAGCGGGAGAGTGTGTCCACATACACTCGTAAACCGAAAGCGGAAGCGTTTAGCAACGCGGTTGATGTATCCGAATGTCTTCGCGATCGAACCGATCCAAGCACCGAACGTACGACACCTCCGTGTTCAGCACACGTTCAGCTCAATGACATACCATGAACTCTTGATCTAGTTGAGCGTCGTGGGAGAGTTTCGTCAGCACGACGGCGTGGTGACGGTGATGATGAAGCTACCGGCGCAGGGCTTCGCCTAAGCGCTGCAACTATATGACCGAGGTGTGTAACTATGGAGGAGGCACCGTACATGTCTTGCAAATCTACTTGTGTGTCTTAGGGGTGCCCCCTCCCCACGTATATAAAGGAGGGAGGGATGAGGAGCTGGCCAAGGAGGGGGCATGCCAAGAGGGGGAGTCCTACTCCCACTAGGAGTAGGACTCCTCCTTTTCCTAGTAGGAGTAGGAGAGGGGGAAGTAAAGGAGAGGAGGAGTAGGAAAGGTGGGGGCACCGCCCCTCCCTCTAGTCCAATTCGGACTAGGCTTGGGGGCTCGGCACAACCCTAGGCAGCCCTCTCCCTCTCCCCTAAAGCCCATCAAGGCCCATATACCCCCGGGGGGGTCCGGTAACCCCCCGGTACTTCGGTAATTATTCGGTGACCCCAGGAACACTTTCTGTATCCGAATATAACCTTCCAACATATGAATCTTTACGTCTCGACCATTTTGACACTCCTCGTCATGTCCGTGATCACATCCGGGACTCCGGACTACCTTAGGTACATCAAAACACATAAACTCATAATACCGATCGTCATCGAATGTTAAGCGTGCGGACCCTACGGGTTCGAGAACTATGTAGACATGACCGAGACTCATCTCCGGTCAATAACCAATAGCGGAACCTGGATGTTCATATTGGCTCCCACATATTCTACGAAGATCTTTATCGGTCAATACGCATAACAAAATACGCTGTTCCCTTTGTCATCGGTATGTTACTTGCCCGAGATTGGATCGAAGATATCATCGTACCTAGTTCAATCTCATCATCGGCAAGTCTCTTTACTCATTCTGTAATACATTATCTCGTGACTAACTCATTAGTCGTTTGCTTGCAAGGCTTATTATGATGTGTATTACCGAGAGGGCCCAGAGATACATCTCCCACACTCGGAGTGACAAATCCTATTCTCGATCTATGCCAACACAACAAACACCTTCGGAGACACCTGTAGAGCATCTTTATAATCACCCAGTTACGTTGTGACGTTTAATAGCACACAAGGTGTTCCCCCGGTATTCGGGAGTTGCATAATCTCATAGTCATAGGAATATGTATAAGTCATGAAGAAAGCAATAGCAGAAAAACTAAACGATCAAGTTGCTAAGCTAAGGGATGGGTCTTGACCATCACATCATTCTCCTAATGATGTGATCCCGTTGATCAAATGACAACTCATGTCTATGATTAGGAAACATAACCATCTTTGATTAACGATCTAGTCTAGTAGAGGCATACTAGGGACACTCTGTTTTGTATATGTATTCACACATATATCAAGTTTCCGGTTAATACAATTCTAGCATGAATAAAAGACATTTATCATGATGTATAAGTAAATATAAATAACAACTTTATTATTGCCTCTAGGGCATATTTCCTTCAGAATTAAAGAGAGGATGTGGTATCATATCATGATGCCGTATCATATTAAATGTTGTACTACTTTGTGTGATGCATGACAATTAATAAGGCAACCTAAGATACTAACTTATGATACTATGCACTCGGGAATAGCAAATATAATGATGTAAGCAGTAACATAGGTAGATACCGTAACATATATATAATGCTATACTACTTTGTGTCATGCATGGCCATAAATATGGTCATCTATGATACATACTACTCTATGATACTATATATGCAATATAAAGGTACGTAGTAGTATCATACACTTTTATCATACGCATGATACTATATATAGTATATGATACTCCCCACTATATAAGGCGGGCCATAGTGGTGGTATCATGGCCGACGATGTCATGCACTCAGAAATAACAAGTATGCTGATGTGGTAAAGAATTAAATATATGTAGTGAGGGTTAGAGTAACAAATAGGTAGATACCATATCATGTTAAATGTGATGCTAATTTGAGTCATGCATGGCAATAAATACGATCTATGATATTATACTCTACTCCCTCCGTCCCATAATGTAAGACGTTTTTTGACACTAGTGTAGTGTCAAAAAACGTCTTACATTATGGGACGGATGGAGTATGTATTATATATACTATACGCTATAATTAATTAAAGGTAGTATCATATACACTAGTATCATATATATATATATATGCATGATACTAGTATATGATACTCTCCACTATGAGTAGACTAAGTATATATAGCCTAACTAAAACACCCACATGTAGTTTGTAGTAGGGTTTTTGACTTTAATTAAATATATATGCAATAAAATGCAATGCAAGGTAAGTGCAAAGTATGACTTAAACATAGCAGACGGCCCGAAATGGGCCGGAACGATGTAGCTAGTAACTGACGATTTGTAGTACGAAGTGCCGCATCTCCTTTTGGAAACTATGATCCTTCTTGTGAGATGTTCCGGTATGGAAGGTGCGAGCACCAAAACTTGTGCCAAAGTTTACCATTTTTTCCATGCGATCGTGAGAGCACGCGACAGTGACACAATGATTTTCGTTATTTTCTGGACTGTATATACATTTCCTGAAATTAAAATACCAACAAGGCCTACGCTTCTGGCCGCACCCTGCGGCCGAACTGTTTGAATTTTTTTCCCATTTCTCGCACAATGAATGAAAACTCGCAAAGCGACACACAAATGATCTTGCTAACATGCATGTGTAGTTACGTATTCATACATACAAACGAGATCTTTTTTTTGCGTATTCATAGTTTGAGATTGCTTGTGAGGCCTGCCGCCTGGTAAAATGTATGAGAAAATCAAACCATAGGGTACAATCGTGATTTCATACCGTGGAAAAAATTGGAGGCGAAACGATGAACTCATGTTTTCAACAAAAATATGATGTTAGGTAATGTAAATGTTTTCAAAGAGCACGCGGTTCACTCACGAAAGTCGTGTGTCCACCAAACCATCGACAACGCCCCCCCCTCTCTCTGCCATGCGCCCAATCTGAGTCGTGCGTTCTGATTGACCAGAACCCAAACCCCATGGATCATACGTCTACACCGTTGGATTCTCCTTGATCGAACGGTGATGCTCATCCCTTTCGACAATGAATGTAAACGTTTTCAAATAGTCCCTCCCAAAAAAATGTTTTCGAATAGCACACGGTTCACACACGAAAGCCGTGTGCCTACCAAACCGTGGCCGATGCCCCCCTTTGCTGCGCGCGCGATCTGAGTCGTGTCTTCTGATTGGCCAAAGCCCAAACCCCACAGATCGTACGTCTGCACCATTGGATGCTTCCAGATCGGACGACAATCCTCATCCCTTTCGACAGGAAATGCAGTCCGGCTAGGAATTGATTTATATGCCAAAATGCACGGTAAATGCCAAAAAATGTCTTACATATAGTACACGAGACCTGAAATGCGCCAGCAAATCAAACCCATGGTATAATTGTGATTGATTTACGTGGGAAAAATTAGAGGCGAAACGATGAACTCACGTCTTCATTTCAAAATTTGTACGTCTTCATTTCAAATGAAATTATTCTGTTTGTGCACACGAGCGCTTAGAGGCAACCGTTTGCATAGGCCTTTCCACGCGCGCGGCAACCGGGGATATTTTTCACCCTTTTCACCTACGCCACCAACACCCGGAGTCCCCAACACCCCCTTATCATCTGCCCACATTTCACTCAACTACTCCACCCAATCTCCATCGCCAGCTCCCCCCTCCCCTAGATCCACAGCAGAACCCTCTCCTCCGCCGTCGTGCTCACCCCAGTCGAGTGCTCGCTCTTTGGCGTCAAGCCTACCACCACAGCCGCTCCCAATACACGGCGGCCCATGCCTCGCCGTCTTCGTTTGCTCACCAGCCACCCTCGAGCATATCGATGCAGTAACCCTCGCCACTCCTGTGGTCCGGCCGGGTTTGCATTAAGAAGCCTGTTAGTTACTGCTCTCCATCGCGGTGAGGCATATTTCCTCGCAAACCCTCTTCCAATTTCGTTCTGTATGTTCCCAAATTGGCTATAAAATAACGGAGAGCATAAATATGTTCATGATCTACCTTCCTTACTATCCCTCCATTCCTAAATATTTGTCTTTTTAGAGATCTCAAATGAACTACCACATACGGATGTATATAGACATAATTTAGAGTGTAGTTTCACTCATTTTACTCTGTATGTAGTCACTTGTTGAAATCCCTACAAAGACAAATATTTAGGAATGGAGGGAGTACACATAAGTTGTATTTGTTCCAATAAGTTACTGCTTATTTACAGATCACGGGTGCCCGAGTCACACAAACTTAACAAATTAGCCGTACATTTTCTAAATTATCGCATGGCATGTTTAGAAAGCTTGATACCAAGTTGTTAGTTTTGTGCTTATCCTCCTTTACTGAGTTTCGCATGTGTTCTCTGTAGATACCGAGTAGCAGCGACAACACTCATGCTTCAAGCAATGTATCTTCATCTGATTAAGACAACCCTAGGTCTTTAGCAGATTGTGAGGAATCAAGTAATCTTGAACGGGATAGAGCTGCAGCAATTACCCTTCCGATCAGGACACGAAGGCACGCTCCAAGGAAGCCCACACACCAGCCTAAGGTGTATATGAAGTAACCGAGATTGATTTTAAGTCTTGGGCTCCAACTAAACCAAATAAAGCATGCACGAGGCTCCGGAGTGTGTGTTGATTTGTTGGCTGGGCAAGGCTCAACATTAATCTACCATGGTTTCGGAAGGCCGACACAGAAACACGGGGAAGGATAGTCTGAGAGATCATGGATCACTTCAACATTCCAGAGCAGTGGAGAATGCAGGTGGAACACGCTGCACTGAATAAGGCTAGGGATGCTTGGAGAAACCGGAAGCACGTTCTATACAAGAAGTTCTTGAGTGAAGGCAAGGACCCAATCCCCACATACCCCCAAATTACAAAGGCAGACTGGGAAGAATTCAAAAGGGTCAGGGCAACTAAAGAGTTTGCTGAGAAGAGTTTCAAGCAATCGGAACTTTAGAAGAAGAACATACACCCCCACCGTATGGGTGTGGCAGGATACTACGACATGAAACTGATATGGGACCAGGAGGACAAAGAAGCAGTAGCGGCGGATGGGAATCCGGCCTTTAGTGAAATCAAGGGCGAATGCGCCAGAGACTACTTGCGGGCACGTGCAAAGAGGCATGATGACGGAACTTATTACTTCGAAAACTCACGTGACGCCGAATTGTATCAAGTGATGTTAGAGGCTTACAAGATCCCTAGAAGGTTCTACAGGAACTCAGGGCCATGTGACATTCTGTCCGTTGCTCAGAAACAAAAGAGCCACCTGGCTGTGCAAGGGGTATAGGTTTTAATGTCCCGCACAAGAGGGCTTTCACACTCAGCAAAGAAGAGAGGCTCGGCATGAAAAAAGCGAGGAGTTATATGAAGCAGAATGCATTGTATGAAAGGTCGAGGAAGGATATGCATTCGGCTGTTCGAAAGGATGTTGAGGAGTCAATGATGATTCAGAAGACTCTAACACTGACAGATAGCCAACAGATGGGAGGGGAGGCGGGATTGGAGGACGCTGCTTATTGCGCGACAACACTGCACAAGAGTAGTTGTGCATCAGCTGACCCCAGCAACACTGAGACTGCAGCTGCTCGTGATGATGCTATATCTGATCTATCTGGAGTGAAAGACAGACTGAAGGGCGTGCTTACACATTATGAAGGTACATTAAAATGTGCAACAGCCTGGGTTTGCCCACCCTTCTTGGAAGATGGCCTCTTCTTGGACAATGTCCAATTGAAGACGGGCTGTGTGAAGTGCTACGTGACTGAAGTAAAGCCTAGATTCAATGAATTTGCCCTGAAGAATGTCCTAGGAGACTTCGATGAGCAAAGGACCTTGGGAGAAACACTGTTACATCACATCTAGTGGCAACGAAAGGAAATAGAGTTCATTGATGAGATCCCTGAAGCCCAGCCAAGAGCAACCACTGTCGCCCCTCAGCCGGTGATGTTCTCCTTGCCATAGAAGCTCTCGCGGGCTGATGCATCAACATGTGATCAGCCAGCCCAACTTTGTGGCGTATAGGCCATGTCATCCTCCACCCCAAAGCAGCCAGTGGCAAGGCCTACAAGTGCTGAAGATGCACCACAGGTTCACATGCCGGTGGCTGAAGCAGCGAGGGGAGACCTAGCTGCAGCACATGCTCAGCAGACCAACCTGGTCGAACAGACTGCTAAGCAGTCTGATGCTTCGGAACCGCCTGCTAAGAAGTCTATAGGTCCAGAACCGACTGCTCATCAGTCCGTCGGTCCACAGTCGCGTGATCAACATACCAATGCGTCAACACTTCCTGCTCGGCAAACCAACGCGTTGGAACGGCCTCCTCAACACACAGACAAGTTGGCACCACCTGCGCAGAAACCCAACATAGCTTCAACGCATGGTCAGTAGTCCGATCCCTCTGCTCCTATAGCCCAATAGTCCGTCACAGCAGCACCGCCAGCTTAACGGTCCGGCATAGATAAACTGTATGCTGAATAGTCCATCCAAGCATCACCGTCTGCTCGGCAGTTTACCTTGCAGGCAACCAGACATTCTGCCAGAAATGCTTCAAGTACCAAGAGGGAAGTGGCCAAAAAGGCTACACTCATGACCACGAGGAAGCGCAGCGGGAGAGTGAAGAGGAAAGAGAACGATTGCCTCTTACTTAAAGCACTCATCGCCCAGAACCAAATTAACAGCAACTTGTTTGAATCAGGGAGTAATATTATTTCTGACGACGTGGATGATGAAGAAATAGCTTTGTTGCTTGCTAAAAGTAAAGTGTGCGTACTTGAAGCACACAATTACGTCCATGGCCAGCCATTTCTTGTTGGCGAATACTTTGATGAGTGCAGCTACAGTTGCCGCGAGTTACATGAATATTGCATGGATCAAATGTTAGCATGTCATCATGCTTTGCTAGTCCACTACAAAAGAGATCATTTTCGACACGATGCTGGTTCCATCAATGTGAGTTTCGAGGACTTACATCTCTTCTTCAACTTCAACGTGCTCGATGCCACTCTTGTTAGATGCCTGATTTTGTAAGTTCTTAACAAACTCCGATCAACTTCTGCATACAAGGTTGTAAATGATAAATAGCTAACTGCATTTTATTCCTCTCAGGGGATTGAACGCACAGAGAAGAAAAAGGCAGAGCATGTATTTCGTAGATCCTGCATTAGCAAATGGCACAACAATACATGGTAAGGGCTGACATGACTGGGCTATTAACACAGTCGTCTGTCTCTTCAAAAACAAGTCCCATGCAGAATCATTTCTCTGACCATATCATGAACGGTAAGTCAAGTAAACAACCACACATACACTGATTGTCT
Organism: Secale cereale; assembly: GCA_902687465.1. Lineage (NCBI taxonomy): Eukaryota > Viridiplantae > Streptophyta > Magnoliopsida > Poales > Poaceae > Secale > Secale cereale. Next base: position 329,800,736 of record LR738715.1, read on the forward strand.
TTCAGATTTCGACATAATTCCTAAGTTTATGGCTTTCTTAATATGTTGCGATCACTGGATATTGGTATTCATTGTTCCAAACACGAACACAGTTTACATTGATTCTCTCAGAGAGTCAACAAACGCTCAGGATCTGACGCATCTTTAGCAATTCATTGATAGGTACAGAATTCGATGACGTTTAAATTAATTTGCATTCATATCTGGTTCAATAATTGATGTTGTCAAAATTCATCTTCATTTGCAGTGTGCTCGCATTGTGGAAAAATAAACCAGGGAACCTGTTCAAAAGGGAACTACCTCTGCAGCACGAGATCGTTTCTCCGGTAACACATCGAAATCTGTTATTTTCGGAAAATTTATCCAACAGTGTGCAAATACATTTTCTTACGCTAGTTAAATGTTCAAGCTTCTAAATAAACCTCTTTCTATTTTGTCCAAAGAAAAAATAATACACCTAACACCCGTTAGGTTGTTCCTAACACGACAAATACATGACTAATTTTGTACAAAAAGTTTCAGTGTCCTCAGCAAGAAGCAGGGACCAACCTTTGTGGATACTATGTTTGCAGACACATGATCTCCATCTGCAAATCTGCTAATAGTTGTGACGACCCTCGCGAATTAGTACCAGTAAGTCTATCTTAATTAATATCTTCTACTCCACTCATATGGCATATTCTGATCTGAAAAATACTGCAGCTCATCTTAAAACCGAGGACCCCAGATTCACTCCCGGCTGGTGAATTGCTAATGGTTCGGAGATTTATCAACGACTTCTTCCTGAATCACTACATCAATCCCACTGGTGATAATGAAGATTCCAGCCCGTGTTCTTCTGAAACATTGAGTAAGAGTTAGCCGCTAAACATATACGCATGGATCCATTGTTTTCCATCTGATGAGGTCTTCGTATTTCGTACACTATGATTAATTATGTAATGCATATATGTGTGGAAAAATAATTGGATTTTAGCTACCTTATGTTCAATTGCAATTGTTGCGAAATCTGATGCATGTTCTTCCTGTGGACACTATTTGTTCAACTTAATATTGTGGCGAATTTGCTTTTTGCGTGTTGATTCAAAATGGGATATTTTTGTTTATTTGTTCAATTGAATATTGTGGCTAATTTGCATTTGTCGTGCTGATTCAAAATGGGATATTTTTGTTTATTTGTTCAATTTAATGTTGTGGTGAATTTGCTTTTTGCATGCCGATTCAAAATGGGATATTTTTGTTTTGAGCTGGCAATTGCTCCGCACACGGTTCAACTAAATGAGTGTGTGCGATCCACATCGGAAAGCATACGTCAATCATAGTGGAACCATCGGTGATACACAGCAGATTGCAAACGATTTGCAGTGCTACTACGTGTGTGTAGGGTCTTCGGAACCGTTTGTGATATCGTGCTATCATGGACAAGAACTCGGTGTAAACCGTGCCCTATGTAAAGTACAATCCCAATTGTAAATTTTCCAGGAAACGTGTGGGATTCCAAACGAAAAGCACATGTCACTCTTTTCGCAACCGTCGGTGATACAGAACAAATCACAAACGGTCTGCAACACTTGTATGTGTGTGAAGGGGCTCCTGAACCGCCGGTGATAGAACATTATCGCACACGATAATTGTTGGGAAACGTGTACGATGGAGTCTTGCATCATAGAGGGGTTACGCAGAAAACTCATGTGCAATGGGGCACCAATCGCACATAGTTCATATGTTGGCCCGTGTGCCTTACATACTGTTTCCCAAACAGTTCATTACGACAGACCGTATGGTTTCACTGCATCATTAGAAACACTTAATCACCGATACCACGCGTGCGAAAGAATTTAGTGTGTGGTGCATCGCACACGATTACATTTTGGAAGGCCTCTAGATCACTGCTCCATATCTCCTACGGTTTGTGGGTCGTGTGGAATGGACAACGTGTTGCCCACACTCACTTGGCGATGGTCCCAAATGCCATCGCGGAATGTGGTTGAAAACTGTTTGTATAGCACCGACGCGTACCAGTGTAATTACATTGTTGCAAAATATATGCCACCTAGTTTCACATACCAACAAAAGAAAAAGTTCATCTTTCATTTACGACATTACTTTTCGGACGATCCACATTTATATAATGAACGAGTAGATGGTGTTATTAGACGTTGTGTACCTGAGCATGAACAGGAGCAAATTCTAAGAAAGTGTCATTTCGTGGCCTACAGAGGGCACCATGCGGGAGACAGGACTGCACATAAGATATTATAGTCTCGTTTTTATTGGCCTAGTTTCTTCAAAGATGCACGTAAGTTTGTTCTTTCCTGTGATGAATGTCAAAGAATTGGTAATATTGGTAGCACTGGTGCAGACACGTGCTATACAAACAGTTTTTACCCCTTTTCCGCGACGGAGTTGTAAACCGTCGCCTAGTGAGTGTACGCGATAGGGGCATCCTTCCCACACGACCCAGAAATCGTTGGGAATAGGCCCTCCGGCCACACAGGCGGGGGCAAAATAAGCTCGTGTGTGATCGGGAGAGGCATCTGAACCCAATCGTTTCCGTTCGTATCTACATGCCACATGGTGAATCCCAGAAAAACATTTTCGTTCGTATGTATATCACACACAATTTTGTGTGTGGAAACGCTTGTGCAAGGTGGCCTAACACAAACAGTTCTCTGTCGGAAGCCGTGTGTGATTGTTAGTTGATCCAACACGTCTATTTTCTAGAAACCATGGGGTTTTTTTGAGTTCATCGCCCACGGTGTTGTCTGAGTAACCGTCTGCAATAGAAAACCCCAATAAGTAGGGTAATTAGCCTATTATTGATAATCCATGTAGTAGTCAAATTAACAATTCTTATAAAACACACCAGATATTTCATATCGGTATAACGACAGCCAGGATTCATAATCGAATTACATCAGATAGCTTCAGCACCCAGTTAAGCCATTACACAACAGCACCAAGTTTCACATGCAACATCGAAAACCTTTGGAAAGTAGCATCATACACGGTAAATAGACAGATGAATCTCATCTGGGAAACTACAGAAGCGGAAGGCAAATATTCAGCCTTGAGTGATGTTGAATGTCCTTGCAATTTTAGGCCAGTGGCTATGGATAATAGCCCGCCCAACCTTCGTCTTCTTTAGGAAGACTTCAATATTGTATCATGGGTGTTGAATGAATACCTTCCTTCCCTCTTGACCATGCAGGTGGTTTGAGAGGTAATCATCGGTAAACTTCTTTGAAAAGTACTAAAAACAAATATATGCATAAATCGCTGTTATAAATTTGAAATGGCACAAGGGGTTAAAACAAGGTAAAAGAGTTAGTACCATCCTATAGTTGACTGATGTCTTCTTCATTGTGCAAACAAAGATCTTGTTGTTATTCGTCGCAAGTTTCTTCATCCTAACAAACTTTCTGATTTTCTTGACTTGACCGATATTCATGGACATCTCATTTCCCCATATGCAAAATGGGTCGAACAGTGGGTCTAAGCCTCTGACAGCAGGACCTACATGTGCAAAACCAAATTGTAAGAAACCTAAATATTAGAATGATTCCTGCGACTGCACAATAATGTGCTATTAGCGAAAGACCATGCATGAGCATACCTCGATGGTAAACCGCAGTATCTCCCATTGTTTCCATGCAACATATATAAGGAAGATCTTGATCAGGTTAACTGAGAGTTGCTACTATCAGTAGAATATGTATTGAGTACAGCCAAATTCGATTTATTTATCAAATGCATAACAATACGAAATTGTACCCACAACAAATGGAAATCGAATTGCAGAATTGAACCAAACAGTTAAATGGACAGCAGACCAAATGAACCAAAACAGTTAACTAAGCACGACATTGTAGAATAGAAACATGTACTAGAAGATAAGGCAGTTGACAAAACAAAGAATGCTTGAGAACAGTACTACAAAATGTAGCAATTGTTGGACCAAACTGTTAACTAAACATTACATGTCAGAGGACTAAGCTGTTAAATGAACAACATATTGCATATTAACATTACAGAGGACAAATCACAAGAAGGCATTGGCAGTGGCCTCGAGAAAACAACACAAACTGTACTTTAAAGTAGATAGCCGTGTGGCGGTGCCGATGGTGGCCTCGAGGACGAGGTGCTCCTCCAAGATCTGGCGGTCGGCACACATGGCAGCCATAGCGACCTCGTGCACATGTGTGGCCGCGATTTGCTTCTCCGCTACCAAATGCTATTGAGCTCCATGTTATACTGCATGAAAAATGGTTGTGGGCGGCGCTTAATTGGAGGACGGGGCCAATGATTTCGGCGGAAGGTGTCGTGTTGTCAGTCGGGGCATGTGGGATAGGGAAGGAGGAGGATGGTGTGGGTGGGGTGTGGATTACCTGACCATATCGGTGAGGCCACGCAGCAAGAAGAAGGGTCGGCGGTGAGGAGGCCGCGCAACAAGAAGAAGGGTCGGCGGCGAGGAGGCGGTGTTGTAAGAAGAAGGGTCGCTGGAGTTGCAAGAAGAAGGATCGCCGGTGAGCAGGCTGGGCTGCCAGTAAGAATCAGTGAAGGTTTGAACTTGGAAAGCAAGGAGGAATAGTGGAAATGTGGCTTTTGGTGGGAGGGAGGGGCGGGGAGATAGATATTTCTGCGGTGGCACAAAACTTTCGCTAGGTGCCGCGAGAAACTGGCGCGCAAGTGTGGTTCAAGCGCGGGCGGTGGACTATAGACGACGAAACTTCCTGCGTAAGCCAGACAAGACGGTTGGCCGAGATATTTTATATCACATCCCACATGATTCTTGCTAGTAAACTGTTTGTGGTATACCTGATTTTTTTCATTATGTTTTCAAATACAAAATTGGGTTACAGAGGGAAATCATGGTGCTTGAATTGCTAGAACATTTATGTACAGTGAACATGCAACTACATGAGTGTCGTGTTGAAATTTGGAATTATTCCGGGTTCGTTTGGCATTTTTATGCATTAATTGAGTTGTAGGCATCTAATGTGCATAATTCAAATTTGAAATACAAGCACTGCTCCAGTGCACCAAAGTTTTGTTCAAAAATCACATGTGTGTCTTTGTGTGAATTTATAGGTCCATGCAAGAACGAGAATGAAATTCAAACATCTCGGCGTCGTGGCTCGGCCACGAACATTGAGAAACTTGGTTTTTAAATTCCTGTAAATTCCAAACTCTCTAGAAAATCATTAAAATTGGCATGGTGTCATTTCATAGCACCAACATGTCGTGGTAAAAAAATTGGCCGCATTTGGACAAGTTTTGGTATAAGCTTCTTGCAAACCGGAGCTTCTCTCGAGAAGACTCGTGGTTCCCGAGGGGGGCGTGTCACCTTTGTGTGCGAAATGATATACACTGCCCCCCCCCCCCGCTTCCTTTTTTATAGAGGCAACATAGAACAATATGTGTGTCGTGCTAAAATTTGGAATTATTCTGGGTTCGTTTGACCTTTTTTATACATTAATTGAATTTCTAGGCATTTAATGTGCATAATTCAAATTTGAACTACAAGCACATGCTCCAGTGCACCAAAGTTGGTTAAAAAAATCACATGTGTTTCCTTGGGTAAATTTCTAGGTCCCATGCAAGAAATGGGAATGGAATTCAAACATCAGGGCGTCGTCGCTCAGCCGGAAATATTGAGAAACTTGGTTTTTTAATACATGTAAATCCAAAACACGCCTGAAAATCATGAAACTTGGCATGGTGTCATGACATGGCACCAACATGGTGTGATATTTTTTGGGCTGAATTGGGACAAGCTTTGGTATAAGCTTCTCGCGAATCGGAGCTTCACTCAAGAAGGTTGGTGGTTCCAAGAGGGAACGTGTCACCTCCGTGTGCGAAACAACATACACTGCCTTTTTTGCCTTTTTTTACACAGGTAGCTTAGACCAAATAGGAGTTATGTGCTAAATTTTGGAACTATTCCGTGTTAGTTTGGCCTTTTTTTATACATTAATTGAATTTCTGGGCATTTAATGTGCATAATTCAAATTTGAACTACAAGCACATGCTCTAGTGCATAAAAGTTGGTTGAAAAATCACATGTGTGTCCTTGGGTGAATTTCTAGGTCCCATGCATGAAATGGGAATGGAATTCAAACATCTAGGTGTCGTGGCTCGGACAGAAATATTGAGAAACTTGGTTTTTTAATTTGTGTAAATCCAAAACATGCCTAGAAATCATGAAACTTGACATGGTGTCATGACATGGCACCAACATGCTGTGGTAATATTTTTGGCCGAATTGGGACAAGTGTTGGTATAAGATTCTCGCAAACTGGAGCTTCTCTCAAGAAGGCTGGTGGTTCTGAGAGGGGATGGGTCACCTCCGTGTGCGAAATGACATACACCGCCTTCTCTCGCCTTATTTTTTTTACACATGCAGCTTAGATCAAATAGGAGTTTTGTGCTAAATTTTGGAATTATTCTGGGTTTGTTTGGCCTTTTCTATACATTAATTGAATTTCTGGGCATTTAATGTGCATAATGCAAATTTGAACCACAAGCACATGCTCCAGTGCACCAAAGTTGGTTGACAAATCACATGGGTGTCCTTAGGTGAATTTCTAGGTCCCATGCAAAAAGTGGGAATGGAATTCAAACATCTGGGCGTCGTGGCTCGACCGGAAATATTGAGAAACTTGGTTTTTTAATTCATGTAAATCCAAAACACGGATGAAAATCATGAAACTTGGCATGGTGTCATGACATGACACCAACATGTTGTTGTAATTTTTTTGGCCGAATTGGGACAAGATTTGGTATAAGCTTCTTGCAAACCGGAGCTTCTCTCAAGAAGGCTCATAGTTCCGAGAGGGAACATGTCACCACCATGTGCTAAACGACATACACTTCCTTCTCCTGCCTTAATTTTTTTACACGAGAAATTTAGACCAAATAGGCGTTTCATGTTAAATTTTGGAATTATTTCGGATTCGTTTGGCCTTTTTTATACATTAATTTATTTACCAGGCATTAATTCACATAATTCAAATTTGAAGTACAAGCGCATGCTCAAGTGCGCAAAAATTAGTTGCAAAATCATTTATGTGTACTTGGGAGAATTTCTAGGTCCCATGGAAGAAGTGGGAATGGAATTCAAACATCTGGGCGTCTTGGTTCAGTCGGAAACATCGGGAAACTTGTTTTTTAAATTCCTGTAAATCCAAAACTCGTCTAAAAATCATGAAACTTAGCATGGTGTCATGACATGGCACCAACATGTTGTGGTAAAAATTGCCGATTTGCGAGGGCGCACATATTAACAATCAACAAAGTCATTTTGGAACAAGTGTTGTCACATTACGAATCGGAAACACAAGTATTATTGAAACCGTGGGCGTTCTACCTACCATTTACATGCCGCCATGCGTCCCCTTTTTTATTCGCTAGGAGGTGATGTGCGGGGTAGCTATTTGAGTATGTGAGGCGTGCGATCAGACCCTTGCGCATTCTCATCGGGAGGAGATGCCTTTGACCTCTATCCGCCACCCACCTCTCTCCCAACGTCTCCATTAATGGCGTCTAAGCCCCTGTTTCATGGCATGGCTATGTCTCACTCGACTGAGATTTAAGAGAGTAAAAATAAAATGTGAAAAGAGAGTTTTTCACGGATCTTGATGTAAGATCTAACAAACCTATATAGCATCGACTGTGACTTATAGCAAGACTGATGAATGTAAGGACGATGACAGTGTATACACTACAAAAAAAGACACATCTGTGATATTTTGGGCTGAACAATTTTTTTTCTGTCATGCTTATAACACTTCTATGGCGATAATTGTGACAAAAACCTGTATCATCATAGATGTGGTGGGCTCCTACATCTATGACAAAAAATCATGACAGAAAATGGGCTTTTCGTCCTGGGCGGGCCAGAGACGCAGCTGCATGACATTCTTTGGGCCGTCCATGACGGGAGAAATTGTGGTAGAAGCGAGGGCGAGGAAAATTTCAGGGAGTTTCCGATTACAGTGGGTGGTCGGGGTGCAGCGATTCACGAAGGTTTGCGCATTTCTCTCGTACACGTCGCGTGTATGTGCAAGGCGTTGGGCTCTAACTGAGCCTGAGCGAGGCGTTCGCTTACTGAAACCGAGCGATTGCACTAGCTATGTTACTGAACCCGAGCGGTCAATCCCTTGGCTGCTAATACCGCTGCTAACAGAACCCGATCGATCGCTGCTGCTACTTACTGAAGCCGACTGAACCTACTACCTCTTGATGAACAGTGAACGTGGGGTTGGTTGAACGAGTCGAGACGTACGTGGTTGGGGTTAGATGAACAGTTCTCGATGGGGGTTGGATGAACAGGACCCCGTGGGGGTTGGACATTGCGGTTGCTGGATGAACAGGACCCCGAAACGAGGCCGCCACAGCCGAGGCGTTGGGGGTGGATGAACAGGACCCTATGGAGGGCTGGTAGGATGAACGGGACCCCGTGGAGGGCTGGATGAATATGACCCCTTGGAGGGCTGGATGAACAGTAGCCGGTGGATGCGAAGGAAGACGGGGTGGATGAATAGTGCATGTGGAGGCTGGAGGAAGTCGGCAGTGGGTGAACAGTAGCCCGTGGAGTCCCATTTTGTGGTACGCCACACCCCTCCCGATGAAGAGGACCCCCGTTTCGACCGTAGCGCTCCAACACAAGTCTGTTTCCTCCGTTTTGCGGTACGCCAGACCCCTCCCGATAAACAGGATCTCGTCTCAACCGTATCCGATCGAGGAGAAGGTCATTTCCTCCATTTTGTGGTACGCCAGACCCTTCCCAATGAACAGGACCCCGTTTCGACCGTACGCGCTCTATGAGAAGGCCGTTTTCCTCCGTTTTGCGGTACACCACACTAGGTTTCGGCTGTTCCATCCAAGCTGGTGGCCTCCCGATGAACACAACATTGTTTCTCCGTTCCGACCCCGCTGGTTGGCTGCCGATGAATCTGATACTGTTTCTGATGTCTGCTGCCTCTCCATGTACACCAACCATGTCCATATATGCATGAGTATGCGTTCAAGACTCCGCCCGTATGTACGTACGTAGCCATATTTTTTGCCATGTGGTTGTACGTACGTGTACATGGTTTTGAAGGGACTGTACGTACGACACGTGTCGCTCCTTACTCTGCCACGGTTCATGCTGCAGAGAGACCGATCGACCGCTATGTACATACACATTCGCGACCAGACAGATAACGCTACATACGCTTCCATCGGGTGGGTCCCAGTTGTTAGGGTGGACAAGGAGGCACTTCCTTGCATGCGAAGATAAAGTTGGCGGATCCCAGCTATCAGGGGCGGAATCATTTTTTTGCCCGTAATAAGGAGGCACTTCCGCTTGCGAAGATGTTGCTGGTGGGTCCCAGGTGTCACGGGCAGGAATAAGGAGGCCTTCCATGCGAAGATATAGGTAGTGGGTCCTAGCTTTCAGGGGGATGAATAATTTTATTTTCGCGTAATAAGGAGGCGGTTGCATGCGTGCGTCCATGGAACTGGTGCGTCCCCACTGTCATCCTATCCACGTACAGTCTTCTCCCGATAACTCTCGTTTGTTGACCACGTTGACCACGCCGCACCGAGTGTGCCAAAGAGCTGGACGACGGCGAGGCCCCGGACGACAATGAGCTAGAGATGGGAAAACGCGGTAGTGGAGTCGTAGACATGGAGGTGTATGAGGGTTAACTGGTTCTGGCGCGGCGTGGTTCTGCAGTCGCTGGAGAATAAGAGGAGGTGTGGAGGGGTTGGCCTGGCCGGTGGTGGGGTATCGCTTCGCAGCGAAGCTTGCTAAGCAGAGCTGCTAGCAGCCGTAGGTAGTCCCGGCGGCGCTTGATGAAGAAGACGAGTGACTGAAGATGGATGCCGGCCATTGGATATAAATCCAACTACTAAGGATGTCATAAACATTTGTTGACTAAATTCACAACGACTTGTGTTGGCTTCGACCTAGTGGACCACATTTGAGCCTCCAAAAATGTGGTACATATTCAATCCATTTTTTAGAATTTACAGTCCATTTGCTAGGCTCGGTGAACAAATAATATAGCGTCCATGCGGCCCATTTATATTATTTCTAAAAAACTACAGCCCATTTGCACTTTCTCGAAATACACGAATTTGCTGGGCTGGGTGAACAAATAATGTAAGGTCCATGCCTCCCATTTAATTTTTCCTAAAAAATTATAGCCCATTCGCACTTTCTCGAAATACACAATTTTGCTGGGTTGGTTCTCATTATATTGTTGGGTTGGGCACAGCAATGTTATCAAAATATAAACAATGGCTGGTCATTTTCTTATAAATATATTTAATAATAAGTGCTTTATTATTACATTGGTCCTCAAATCTTACCAAACTTTGGTACACAATGACCATCATTTTCGTTGATTTAAAGTAAAAAAACAAAAGGATTTTAATGTTAAAAAATTAATTTTATTAGTTAATAAGATGTGGTATATTTTTTTGTTATGTATGTAAGTATCTATTAAATATATGATGATAATAATAATAACATATAAAATAGTATAAATATAAAATATAGTAAAAAGGGGAACAAAAGTTGGACCTAGCGTTCCAATTCTTAAATAGAAAAAAACAGACCTCTGCGTTTTCTTCTTTTAAAAAATACATAAGTTGGGCTGCAGATCTTGAAGAAAAAATAAAACCTAGGATGGGAGGCCTATAGACCGGTCGATACATGACGGCCCTAAAAAAACAAACCGGCCTGTCGTGGGCTGTGCATGTTAAAAAAACCTAGACTAGTTATCCCACAACCTAGCTGCTACATTTCTCAAAAAACAGTTGATACTTGCTGGCCCAGTTATAATGAATGATACTCCCTGCTAGGTCCCTAATAACTGGCTTCATTGTAAATTTATCTCTTTAGTAGGAGTAACTATGTTGAAAAACCCGTGGGCCCCAATTTCAGTATAGCATTAGGAGGAAGTATTTTTTTTCAATGAGGCACTTGCTAGCGTACGGCCATGGACCTAGTGGTTCCCGATTGTCCGCCTCTCACGTACAGTTCTCTCCAGATTCCTCTTGTTTGTCGAGCATGTTCACAATGGCAGACAGCGGCGCCACGGCGAGCGCACAAAGGCGGAGGATGACGTCCAGACCTCGGACGAGATCGCATCGGAGCTAGAGAAGACGTGCTACAGTTGTGGTAGAACTTGTGCCAAACTTCTATGTAAAGTTCTGAAGTAGCCCAGTGGCCTGGTTCAACTCCCCAACCCCTACTCCGCCCATGTTCGATTCTACCTGATGCAGGACAAATGTAGCCAAATTTTTGCCTCTCCCATTACTGACATGTGGGTCCCAATTGTTATCTACACACACCACCTCCAACACTTGGCAAAACTTCGTCCCTCATTTTCTCTGTTTTTCACACTCAACATTCTGTGGGCATTTTGGAAATATCATATCCTTTTGACTGTGCAACATATGAAGATGTGCTATGCATGAATGTTGATCAGCATGATGTTATCTGGCTGGTAATTCCATTTTCGACCATGAATAAAACTTCCAACATAATGTCATTCTTGTTCGAAAAGGGCATGTTATTATAAATGCTCTGCCCTCTAATTTTTTTGCCGCTGCCATTACTGACATGTGGGTCCCCATTGTCATCTATGCACACCACCTGCAACACTTGGAAAAACTTCGACCCTCATTTTCTCTATTTTTCGCACTCTAAATTGTGTGGGAATGTTTGAAAAGGGCGTGTTAATATAAATGCTCTGCCCTCTGAAACTAAAACTTACAGTTTCTTCTCTAAGGATCACATTGCCTGCACTTTTATATGAAACTACATTTTCAAAGTGCTAGAAATAGATCTCTAGATTTCAGAAAATACTTCATATGCTCAATACTGCAAATCTGACATTCATATCTGAAAGTACTCTCAAAATACACAACACAAAACACAGTTCACAACCTGAAAATACTGACAACCCTAAGCTCCTCCCGAGACTATGGGGGGCAGTCCCCTCCTATTCCTCGGCGGCAGATAGTCGCCCCGTGAGACGAGGTGAATGGCAAGGGAGAGGATGGCAGGAAAGCATCATCGCGCCAACTGCTTTTCTCCTCTTGCTGTTCGGTATGGTCGAGGAAGACTCTACCGGCTCGCTCTGCCAGGGCACCCTCACAAATGGCATGTAGATGCTCGATCCTTCAATCTCTGGTGGATGCTCCATCTTGGATCGATACTCCCACCACCACTGCCTCACGTTCGGATTCAGTGAATCTGCATGCTCCATGGCTGAGAGGAGCAACTCTATGTACTCCTGCGCGACTCCTTCCCGATGTATCGCCTCCTTTTCGCTCTTTTCCTGATATTTGGCCATCGCTTTCACCGTCGCCGCTAATTGCTCCGGGTTGTCAAAGCAAGATTGTATCTCCAACATCCTGGCTAGCTTTACAGGGTCACCGTCTGCGGTCCTCACGCATCGGTTCTACTCCTCCATCGATCTACTTCTCCACAACACCTTCACTTGCCGGCGGTGGTTTTTGAGTGGAAGAGGAGAGGAGCGGCACTCGTTTTGGATTAGAACGGGAGAGGAGCGGTGGTGGTTTTGAAATGGAAGAGGAGAGGAGCGGCGCTGGATTTGGATTGGAACATGATAGGAGCGGTGGTGGTTTAAGAGGAGAGGAGCGGCGCTGGTCTTGGAAGTATTTTATTGCTTTGCGTATTTCGAGGTCAAAGTTTGACCACATGCTGTATTTGACAAGCAAGATGTGAATGCATGTCATCAAAAATTGTATCATTTGGTTCGTATCTGAATATACTACCAAATTATATTATTTTTTAAACGTATAACATATATTTTATTTGTGAAAATCATGGTCAAATATGACCCATAATACAAGGGAGACTAGTTAATGTGGGGTCACTTTCTTAACTGAAGGATAAATTGATTTTGATTTAGATCCAGTCAAAGCGCGCCGGCCCTCTCGTCCAATTCTGAATCGTTGCTGTCGGTGTCAAAACCGGCGGATCTCGGGTAGGGGGTCCCGAACTATGCGTCTGAGGATCGATGCTAACAGGAGGCTGGGTACACGGTGTTTACCCTGGTTCAGACCCTCTCGATCGAGGTAATACCCTAATTCATGCTATATTAATATGGATCAATATGATTACAAGAGTTGATCTACCCTGAGATCGTAATGGCTAAACCCTAAAGTCTAGCCTATGAGGATGTTATGATTCTCTAGCCCCTACGGACTAAACCCTCCAGTTTATATATGCACCGGAGGGGCCCAGGGTTTGTACATAACCATCTTGCAGAGGAAGAAAATATTACACCCGAACCTAAAACCTGCCATTATACAAATACGAGAGTCCTATCCGGATACGAGAGACGACCTTCAACGACGATCTTCACGGCCCAGCAGTTCGTCCCACCACGAGTTATCTGGCCACCCAAGGACCCCCTCAATCCAGGACTCCCTCAGTAGGCCCTGAACCTGTTATCAATGATGATGAGTTCGGCTTCTGTATTGTCTTCAGCATTGCAAGGCAGGTTCCTTCTTCTGAATATATCTTCTGCGAAAGGTGTATTGTGTTCGGCTCTGCATGGTTAGTACAACCCTTAGCCTCGAAGCAAGGCCTTGAAAGAAAACGAATATTGTGTCTTTACTAACAACTTTTTGGTGAAGCGTCGCGTCCATCCCATTAACATACCGAACTGTTTTACTTGGTCCTAGTTTTGTGTTTTGAGGTACAACCCCATTGACACATCTTATCAGAGTAGATATCGTGTAAGCTTATTGTGGGATCCTTATCAACATGACATGAGCATCCAAACCGCGCATTACGCACGACCTCTTTGGGAACCAGCGAGGTTTATGGCTAAAGTGGGGGGGGGGGTTCTGTATTCACAGTGTTATAAAAGGATACCAATCCCTTTCATCAGCCCCACGCTTTCCTCAAGCTCGAGCTCTCCAATCTTCCTAGCCCTAGCATCCTCATCTCTTGCGCCCGTCGTTCCTCGTTCCTCAACCACTACTTCCTTCCATAGCAATGGCTGGATCTGGTGCCAGGGGTAAGTGGGAGGCATCCACGGTCACTGAGAAAACTGTGGAGGATCTTCGGAGCGCGGGCTATCTTGCTGCTGACATTGCGCACCGAGTCCCCGCCAAGGGCCAGGTGGTTCCCGTCCCAGAGGCGGGGTGAGAGAGTCGTGTTTCTCTCGCACTTTGTTAGGGGGCTAGGGTTTTCGCTCCACCCCTTTGTTCGGGGTTTGCTGTTTTTCTATGGGCTAGATTTCCACGATCTAGCCTCGAACTCAATTCTCCACATCTCCGCTTTTATAGTGGTGTGTGAAGCTTTCCTCCGTGTTCCCCCACACTTCGGCCTATGGCTCAAAACTTTCAACGTGAAGCCGAAGGTGGTGGACGGGCAACACGCGGAGTGCGGGGGTGCTATGATAAGCAAGCTCCCGAATGCAACTTGGCCAAAAGGGTCGTTCATGGAGACGAACAAAGTCTAGCAGTAGGAGTGGTTCTATATCATTGAACACCGGCACGCCAAATGGGCGGCGGAACCTGCTTTCAGATCTGGACCCCCTGAGATGTTGACCTCCTGGACCGATAACAGTCCGAACTAGGGGTCTCAGGTTGAGGTTACGACACTCCAGGGCCGTGTGTCTGGCATGATTTCCAAGGGCTATCAGCTCTCGACCGTGGTCCAGGTAATGCTGGCTCAACTTGTCCTTCCTTGCGAAAGCCGGGACTCCCCCCTATGCGAGTTTGATCTGGCAGGATACCGGACCCTGAAGCATCTCTTCGGCTTTACGCACAACGAGATCTGGAAGCATCTCTTCAAGATCCAGAAGGAGTGGCCGAAGGAAACCGAGGATGCAGGCTATAGTACCGCGTTCACCGCTCAAGAGGTAATAAAAATTCTGCCGAACATATATCCCCTTACTTATTTAATGAAAATAGGAGTTGTAGTTTTTATGTGATATACCGGGCAGGATCAAGAAGGCAATCCGGATTAAGTGTTCGGTGCCTTTGCCAGAAGTCCCAGAGACGCCTCGACTGATGGCGATGCTGGTCCCGGCGCCGTACAAGGCGCCGATCAAGAAGCCCAAGAAGAAGAGCAATGAGGCCGAAGGTGGCCCCAGCCCTGCGGACGAGAAGTCCGAGGAGATACACATCCTCTCCTCCGAAGAGGGGGAGGATGACAAAGAAGAGGAAGAAGAAGAGCCCCCTGCGTAAGGCAGGGGGACGAAGAGGGCGACTGTCGCTGATGCGGCTACGGCCGCACCTCGGAGGAGGCTGAAACTCTTGCTCGTTCGGACTCATTGTCCGAATAGAGCTTTGTGGTGAAACCCAGGGAGAAAACCCTGATCGAAACATAAGTTTGTCCGGATATATTAATTGTTGCAGCTTGTTTGTTTAGCATTTTGATGCTTACTTAGTATTTCTCACCTGCAGACCTACAGCCCTCCCCGAGCACACCCCGACGCCTCCTTATCGGAAGGGAACTCTCTAGCGCCTGGAGAGACGGAAAGTGACCCACTGGTCCGAGCTCCATCGCCCGTGATTGGTGGGGACACCGAAGTGTCCTCCCAGCGGGTGTCTTCCGCTCAAGGAGATGGGGGCGGGGCAAGTGACAGGGCGACCAAGGGTAACACATCGGCTGTCGCTGACCATGGGGAGACAATCCCCATGGAGACCGAAGACGGGGGGCCCAGACAGTCTGGGTCCCAGCCGAATACTGATCCGGAGCCTAGCATGGCTCCGGGGTCCGAAGACCAGATCCCCAAGGCGGGGGAGGATACGACGGTGCCCGGGGTCAATCCGGAGGCGCCGAACCCTCTAGTGGGAACACTTCAGAGTGCTTCCGTTGTGGAGGAACACCGCACCATGATGGGTGTGGTGATGAAGAAGATCCAGTCCGTCAAAGGGGGACTGAATGAAGCCTTCAACAGCCTGTTAGCAGGCTTTGAGGTAAGCAATGTAATATTCTTTATGGAACTTTTGTTTGCTTTATATGCACATGTATAGGCAGT
>LR738715.1:329816773-329829938 GCA_902687465.1 Secale cereale
AACACATCGGCTGTCGCTGACCATGGGGAGACAATCCCCATGGAGACCGAAGACGGGGGGCCCAGACAGTCTGGGTCCCAGCCGAATACTGATCCGGAGCCTAGCATGGCTCCGGGGTCCGAAGACCAGATCCCCAAGGCGGGGGAGGATACGACGGTGCCCGGGGTCAATCCGGAGGCGCCGAACCCTCTGGTGGGAACACTTCAGAGTGCTTCCGTTGTGGAGGAACACCGCACCATGATGGGTGTGGTGATGAAGAAGATCCAGTCCGTCAAAGGGGGACTGAATGAAGCCTTCAACAGCCTGTTAGCAGGCTTTGAGGTAAGCAATGTAATATTCTTTATGGAACTTTTGTTTGCTTTATATGCACATGTATAGGCAGTAGCCCCTGATGCTTTGTGTGATTCTGAACAGAATCAGACGAAGTATCCATAGTATAGCATGTTTATGGAGCTGAATTGGTATGCTTCTGTTATTTGAATATGCTTCACTAGTTACGGCAACTGCATGAGATGCAGAGGTTGCCGAACTAATCAGAAGCTCTTATTGGCCAATACGGACCTCAATCGTGTCAACCAGCGTTTAGATGAAATGCAAGGTATGTAGATTTAAAAAAAGATGCCAAGAAGACTAAGTAGTTTGGTATGAGTATAAACTCTTTATGATATTCTGTATTACAAAGTTGGCGTCACTGAGCTCGAGGCCCTCAAGGGCAAACTCGCGAAGTCCAAGAAGGAGGTCGAAGCGAACAGGGCAGCCACTGATAAAGCGGTTGTCGATTTAGAGGCCGAAAAGGCCGCGTGCGAGAAGCACCAAGCTCGGGTGTCCGAAGTTGAGGTTGAGCTCAAAGATCCTATTCGCAAATGCGAGGCGTTGGAAGAGAAGACTTCGGAACAAGCGTCAGAGCTGAATGCGGTAGTTAAGGCTGCCCAGGATGAGTGAAGCGGGTCGCGCAGCCCTATGAAGAAATCAAGCAGGCGCGACAGATAGCATCTGGTAAGACCTTTCACTTACATAGCATCTTCGAAGAGCGGAAGTATCTTGGGCTGACATGGTTATGGAGTTCTCCAGGCGTGTTTGCTGATCTTTCAAGGAGCAGTGCTGACGCCGCCCAATACTTCTGAGCCCCGGAGGGGAACGACACGGAGAAGTTGTTTTGGTCACTGTTATATGCGCCAAAACATCTGGTGCCCCTCAACGACCAGATGAAGAAGCTGGTCGAGCTGCACAATATGGCGGGTTCGGCCATGAAGGACTTGATAGTCCGGCTATGGCCCACTAATCCAATCCCAAGCAGCTACTTCGGCTTGGTGAAGTGGCTCGTCGAGGCGAGTCCGCGGGTCGACGCATTGAAGCGTTCGGCCTGCATAGAAGGTGCTCGGATGGCCTTCGCTCGTGTAAAAGTGCACTAGGCGAAGATGAAGGCACAAGATATAGCTACTACTCGCCCACCCGCAGGCAAGGAGCACCACAAGCCGGAGAAATACTTTGAGGATGTCATAGAAGACGCCCGCCTTGTAGAAGGCCAGTGCTCAAAGGATGTTATCTTTGAGTAATTGTATCCGGTTGTAAAGACTTAAGCTTATGAACCGATGTATATAACTTTGCGCTATTATAATGTGAACGACTTTTACCTCCTGTGTGGCTGTTTATGTAAATCTGAAAGTTTCCGGTCGTCGGCTTCAGCCCCCATGTACATAGTACTAGGGTGTTTGGTCATCTGCGTATACACTCTTTATCCAACGTCTTGGTCCGTGTAGGAGGTGTATGCGGAGCGAACCAGGCAATCAGACTATGCGGCGTTATTGCTTTCACTTAGCCATAGGAATTTGACAAGTGGGGCTAGGTACTAGCCCCTGGTGCGAATATGATATTTCCGAATTAAGGTATCCAATTGCACCCGGCTGGGCGAAAAACCAACCCTTCGTATAACACAGGGTAGATCTCTATCGATCGTAGTATAGTACTAAGTCATCGGATTGTGAACCAGGTTCGGATCTATCATGACAGTCAGTTTTCGGCTTTCTCTACTGAGGTACTTGACCGGACGAGCCAGAAGTACAATCGCAGTAGTTCTCCATTTACACCCTAGCCGAACAATCGGAAACGTAGGGGTAAGCACAGGAGCCGGGCAACCCAACTATTGAACCAATACATGATTCAGAACTGATGCATATAGGGCAAACATCCAGGATGCCGAACACTGCTTATAGGTGTTCGGACTTTTTGACATATACCGGGCTGAATACAACCCCTAGTAATGGACCATGTTGGCAAGCCATGTGTGGCAATCTGACGTGGGGAGAGAACATAGATGGTGTGTGAATAAAACTCCAAACATAATATGAACCAAACTGTTCTTATACTACCCCGTTATAGTACGGCGAGCCGTAAGCTTACAGATAATGCCAATGACTTTTTTGGACATTTTACATGCCAGAAAAGTATAAAACAAAAAGAGAAAAAAGATTTACACAGGGCCTTAATCTAAAAAGAAACCTTAGCTTGGGTCCCTGCTGCACGTCTGCGCCGTTTCCTCCTCTATGATGTGTCCTTGAAGGGGGATGTGATGGCCATCTGTAAAAAGATAAAAAAGAAAAAAAAATGGAAAAGAAAAGAGATCTAGTGTGGCCATAAACAGAACTTGTTCGTTTAGTGAACCTTGAAAAATAATTTTAAAGTTTGAATAGGGTCGAGCCAAACTATGGACTGTGTGTATGTAGTGTGCCCCCAGCGTCGCCCGAGGGATTTTGAGGGCATAATTATGTACACGAGGCACGTATGCAATTGCCTTATGGGGCAGTCGATGGGGGCGTAACTGCTAATCTAGCTCAGGTTCATCTGAGCTGCCACACTGAGGCATATGTCGGACACGTTTAGCTGTGTCCGTGGTTTTAACGACCGATATGATGTCCGGCTTGAATAGGCCGTTTTGGACTTCGGTTGCTAAGGCCGTAGTGTCGCACTCCATACGGAGAGAGCGCTCCATTTTTCCATTGACCGTGATGACGCCACTTGGTCCGGGCATTTTAAGCTTAAGATAAGCATAATGTGGGACTGCATTAAAGCGGGCAAAGGCCATTCTTTCGAGTAGTGCATGATAGCCACTTCGGAACGGAGCTATGTCGAAGATTAGCTCTTCGCTTCGAAAGTTATCAGGAGAGCCGAATACGACCTCCAATGTTAAAGACCCGGTATCACTCCTTTAAAGGTCGTGCTGCTTGGCTTGACTCTTGACGGGTCGATCCCCATCTTGCGGACAGTCTCCTGATATATCAGATTGAAACTGCTGCCGCCGTCCATAAGGACTCGGTGAGATGGTATCCATCGATTATTGGGTCGTGAACTAGGGCAGCCGAACCCCCATGGCGGATACTAGTCGGATGATCCCTATGATCGAAAGTGATCGGACAAGCCAACCATCGGTTGAATTTTGGGGCAACATGCTCGACGGCGTAGACATCTCGGATCGCGCACTTGCGCTCCCTCTTTGGGATATGAGTGGCATATATCATGTTCACTGTTTTGATCTCCGGTGGAAATTTCTTTTCTCCCCCTGTGTGCGGCTGGCGAGGTTCATCCTCGTCTTCGCTCTGAGGTCCCTTTCCCTTGTGTTCGGCGTTGAGTTTGTCGGCCTGCTTGAAGACCCAACAATTACGGTTGGTATGGTTTGCAGGTTTTTGTGGGGTGCCATGGATTTGGTAGGGCCTAACTAAAATCTTGTCCAGGCTAGATGGACCATCTTTGTTGCCTTTAAACGGCTTCTTCCGTTGACCGGGTCTGGAGCCGCAGAATCCGGCGTTTACCATTGTATCATCCGAGCTTCTAGCGTTGTTTCGAAATTTGTTGTTGTTACATCATGGCTTTCAATTTCTGTCCCTGACTTCAGATGTTCCAGGGTCGTTGGTGCTGCTACGAGCTAACCAGCTGTCGTCGCCCATGCAAAAACGGGTCATGAGTGTAGTTAGGGCTGCCATTGTCCACGGCTTTTCCT
The DNA here is from genome assembly GCA_902687465.1 of Secale cereale. Lineage (NCBI taxonomy): Eukaryota > Viridiplantae > Streptophyta > Magnoliopsida > Poales > Poaceae > Secale > Secale cereale. The sequence goes on from LR738715.1 coordinate 329,820,768, forward strand.
GTGCGAGGTGTCTTGCTAGCCATTCATCCCGGACACTATGCTTGAAGGCTGCTCAGGCTTTGGCATTCGGACTGTCGACTATTTGGTTCTTCTTAGTGAGAAACGGATTCCAAAGCTTGCGGCCTGATTCCCCGGGTTTTTGGATGATGTGACTGAGATCGTCAGCATCCGGGGGCCGGACATAGGTCCGTTGAAAATTGGCTCAAAAAGCATCCTGAAGTTCTTCCCAACTCCCAATGGAGTTCTCTGGGAGGCTGTTTAGCTAGTGCCGAGCTGGTCCTTTCAACTTGAGGGGTAAATATTTAATGGCATGGAGATCATCTCCGCAAGCCATCTAGATGTAAAGAATGAAGTCCTTTATCCAGACGGTAGGATCCGTCGTTCCATCATATGCCTCGATGTTTACGGGTTTAAACCCGTCTGGAAAGTCGTGATCCAGCACCTCATCGGTGAAGCACAGAGGGTGCGCGGCGCCCCTATATTTTGCTATGTCATGGCGTATGTCCGATGTTTGTGATGTTCGATATTGACCCTGGACTGGTATATGACCGACGCGATTGGCTTGATAGCCGTTGTCCTGCACGGGAGCAAGGTCCCTAGATCCGTAGATGGATTTGGTCTTGCCAGCCTTTTTGTTCAGGTCCTCACGCAGATCATGTTTCCGGTCCTGAGCCGCATCATGCCATTGCTAGCCAGTCTGTCCCGTCCACGAGGTGGTCGGTCCTGCTTGTCGGCGGTGTTGCTCTTTGCCGGTATAGGCGCAACGGCTTCGTGATACGTCCAAAACGTATCTATAATTTCTGCTTGCTCCATGCCTCTTTTGGGTGATATTGCTATGATATTTATACACTTCCATACACTTTTGATCATATTTGGACTAACCTATTAACTCAGTGCACCCCAGTGCCAGTTTCTGTTTTTGGCTGTTTTTGTATTTCAGGTTTTCACGTTACGAGAACTGCCAGGAACCTACCGAGCGCCCGAAGGACAGCCAGGGGGGGGGCCACCAGGGCTCCAGGCGCCCTGGCGGCGCGCCCCCCTGGGCCGCGCCGGGGGGCGCCTGGGCCCCCCGAGGCTCCTCTGATGCCCCCCTTTGGCATATATTTAAAGCGTCTCCCGAAACCCTCGAAACAGGAACTCTTTTCATGATCACATCTCTGTTCCGCCGCCGCCACCGCTTCCAAGATCGAGAGCACCAGGAGAACTCTTCCTGGCACCCTGCTGGAGGGGAGGATCACCACCGGGAGCTTCTCCACCACCATGGACGCCTCCCGGATGAGTTGTGAGTAGTCTTCCTTGGACCATGAGTCCATGACCAGTAGCTATGTGATGTTCTCCTCCTGTTCTTGTGCTTCACTAATTAGTCCTCGTGAGCTGCCCTACATGATCGAGGCACATATGTAATCCTTATGCTGTTGCTATGATGAGTTTGCTGGGATCCGATGGATTATGAGATTATGTTCAGATTGTGTTTGAGTAATATATTTGATTCACCTCTTTTATGTTTATGTTCGTAAGTAATTCTTGCATGTTCTCCGTTGTTATTTATTGCTTTGGCCAAGTAGTAGGTAGTGACTCCAAGAGGGAACGTCATGCTTGATTGTGGGTTCATGCCCCTCGATGACTAGTTTGAGTGACAGAAACATGAGTCTAGGGGATGTGCTGTTGCCACAAGGGGGAAAACAACGGTGCTTGTGCCCGCGGGTGCAAGGATTGTTTACTTTACGCAAAGTTCTTTTAATGCAGTTGTCTGTTGCTTTGAGTTTACACTATGGGTGGGGCTCGCAACTTAATACCAGCGAGATGTTCTGGATAGATATCTCAAGGTGGATGATTAGTAGTAGATATTGATGGATTTCGGTCTACTTACTTTGGTGTACCGCCCATTCTTTGAACCTCAACCTTTCTTGCAATGTAGTCAGCATTGGTTTGCGCACATGGTCCTGTCAATTGCCCAGCTGTAATTCGTTTACCTCACATAGCTGTTTTATCGTCTTTTGGGAGAGAGACATCACTAGTGAACATCATGAGACTCCAGTCCATATTACCATCATTGATTACATCCGCTATTTACTTTTAAGCTATTTACTTACTATTGCAATTATACCTATCACTATTATCACTTGCGTTTGATCCTTTGTAAACTACAAGGCCGGAGGGATTGACAACCTCTCTGTACTCGTTGGGAGCAAAGTTATTTGTATCTGTGTGCAGGTCCACGTTGATTGCTAATATCCGGCGCCGTTAGCAGTTGACACCTTCTTGTTGAAACTGGGAGTCTCTGGGAAATCGATCCTTGGTATTACCAACGGAAAACTTCTGCTACACTACATCTCAAACCTTCCACTTAGGGTAACCAACGAGGGGTGAGAAGCCACCTAGCAAAGCAATTTCTGGCGCCATTACCGGGGACTCCACTCTTCAGGATAGGGGAGTTGCACGCTATCTTTTACCTTTGCTTTTAGTCTTGTTAGTTTACTTTTCAGTTTTGCTTTAGTATCTTTTATCGAAAATCACAAAAATAGTTATCTCGTTCTTTAGTTGTCATTATGTCGGGCCCTTTTGTCTTTGACGAGGCAGAAGTTCTCACCTTTAAACAAAGAGGTGGGGAAAGTTTGAAAGATGCTTGGTATAGAATTAATGATTCATAAAAAAGAGCCGCCAAGAAGCAACCTACTACTATCCTGCTTAGAAATTTTTATGTTGGAATTACTTCTTGGAATAGGTTTATTCTAGATACTGCTATCAATGGGAATTTCCTAGAGGCCCCAGTTTGGGAGTCCCTTAGTATTATTGAAAATCTTGGTGGGAATCTCCCTGTTGTTAGCATTCGAGAGGACATCACCCTAGCTCACATTATGAAAAAACTTGAAAAGATAGAGCTAGAGATGCCAAGCATTAATAAGATAAATGAGTTGGATCGTAAGATCCAAGGGAATTTGAATAGACTTGATAGCTCCATGCATAAAATTTTCAAAATTTTGGAGACCGTCAAATTCCATGACTTGGACTCTTCTAGGATAGACAAGATTGAGGAAATATTTGATACCCTAGGAACCACCTTCTCCTCAATCAAAACCAAAAAGGTAGAAACTCTGGCAAAGAGGGAGCCTAAGTTCGTTCACGTTCCAAAGGCTCCCCGTTCTAAAAGTAATCCATCTATTGCCAAAGGGGTTGAAACTGTAAAGACTTTGGAAGAAACACCTCTCTTTGATGAATTTATAAATGAATCTTCCCTTGACTTTTATCCTTTTGGTCTTCTCCCTAGAAGTATCTCTATGAGGCCTTTATTTGAAAGTCCTCTTAAGACTAGTTGTATTATTGAAGAACTTTTTGATGATCTTGATGATGGTTCAATTGATACAACTTAATCTCTATGCATTATGGCTAGCTTAAAGGCATAAAAGAAAGCGCTTTTGGGAGGCAGCCCAATGAATAAATTTATTTTGCTTTTGTTGTGTCTTGATGTTGTTACTACTGTAGCATCATCATTGTATCTTTGCTTTTCATATTTGTGCCAAGTATAGCCTCTGATTGCTAGAAAGTTCAAAAGTTGTGAGGGGTTGTCCAGGAAACAGATTCTGTCCTTGGATAGAAAAATTCGTATAAAATCACCAGATCATCTTTTTGGTCTGAATTTTTTCGACAACGTTCTCTATATGGTCTGAATTTTTTCGACAACGTTCTCTATATAATTGTCTTTCGTGCGTCTGTTCTGAGTTTTTTGATTTGAGTTGCAGAAGTGCCCCGAACAAATCAATTACTACCTGCTGTTCTGTTTTTCACAGATTCTGCCCTGTTTTGCTTTTCCTTTGTTTTGCAAACCAAGAGCTTGCTTTTTCTATGCAAAAACCTTTTGGCAATCTTGAGAAACAGTATACCTTCAACAATATCTTTATTTCCAGCAAGGTATAATTATTTTATTATGGGTACTAACCTCGCTAATCAGATTATGATGAGTTATGTATGAAGGGAGTTTTCTAGTGTGCGAGGGAAGATGATAAAAAGATTCAGGAGTGTCAAGCGCTCAAGATTGGGGATGCCCCCATGCACCCCCAAGAAATATTCAAGGAGACTCAAGCGTCTAAGCTTGGGGAGGCCCCCGTGCATCCCCTTCTCCATCAACATTATCAGTTCGTCTTTCGTTCCACTATATTTTAATCACTTCATGTGTTATGTGCTATGCTTGGAGCGTCTTGCTTTTAGTTTTCTTTAGTTTTTCATAACGAGTCGGAACTCAGCTTTCTTTATGTGGGAGAGAAACACGCTCCACTTCTACCTAGAACATAACATAGAATTTTCATGACTATCTTTGCTGTGTGTGTTCTTTGTCTTTTAATAGCTACTATCATGCTCTGCTCTTAGTATTCATGCTTATCTTTTCAAAGAGCTTGTGTTTAGTTGGTTGCTTGAACTCTCTTTAATTATCATGCTTATCTTATTAAGAGAGTTTGCTTCCGTTGCATTGGTTAATATGTCTATGATAAAGATGCTACGTGCATAATGGCGCTTAGTAGTTCAGGTTTTCTTATGGTTAGTCTCAAATAGCTGGAGGGTTCCCAATGTGTTATTGGAGTACCAACATGATTTGTTTGCCAATGATGTGGTATGGTTTAGTAATATCTTCCTTCAAGAATTTATTTTGATTGACTTGGCGTATGCTCACGCATATTTAAGACTGTAAAGAAAGTCTGTCAAGCCTTGATGATCTTTTATTTCCGAGTAGCGATATAGCTTCCATGCCTGATTCAATGTTGCTTTGTCGCTCTGCATGATTATGACCGTCATTGCTCTCTTAGTTGGTCGCTCCCAGTCTTTTGCTAACCTCCACCTGTACTAAGCGGACTGACTGCTTGTGCATCCACATCCTTTTAAACCAGTTATGCCATATGAGTCCACCATACCTACCTATATGTGGTATTTCACCGCCACTCCAAGTAAATTTACATGTGCTACCTTTAAAACCTTTAGTTGCAATATATAGCTCATGGGAAAGTAGCTTAAAAACTATTGTGGTAAAGAATATGTTGCTTATGTATCTTATTTTCTTATAAGTTGCTTGCTGAGCGGTAACCATGTTTCTGGGGACGCCATCAACTGTTACACTTTTGTTGAGTATCATGTGAGTTGCTATGCATGTTCGTCTTGTCTAAAGTAAGGATGATTTGCCATGAGTTGAATGGTTTGAGTATGCATATTCTTAGAGAAGAACATTGGGCCGCCAACCAAAGCCATGTATCATGGTGGAAGTTTTAGCTTGGACATTAATCCTCAATCTCTTATGAGAATATGCTTAAGCATTTAAGAGGAGTCCATTATCTATTTTCTATGTTGTCCCGGTATGGATGTCCTCAAGTTGAGATCTATCAAAAACGAGAAATCAAATGCGATCTATCTCCTTGGACCTTTGTACAGGTGACATAGAGGTACCCCTTTGTGACACTTGGTTGAAACATATGTAATGCAATGACAATCCATGGAAATCCGAGCTAATTAGGACAAGGTGCGAGCACTATTGGTATTCGATGCATGAGGCTTGCAACTTATAGGATGTCTTATGCATAGCACATATGAAGTACTACTACCGTTGACAAAATTGTTTCTATGTTTTCACAATAAAAAGCTCTAGCACATGAGTAATCCCTGCTTCCCTCTGCAAAGGGCCATTCTTTTACTTTTATGTTGAGTCTCCACCTTCTTTTAAAATCACCAACTACTGAGAGCATGATTGTCATTCTAAGTGTAATGTGCATTGTCCCAAAGTAGCATTGTCTTTTGCATGATTGTGATATCGTTTATTCTGAAATCATTGTATCTAGTCATCACTTAAACCTTGAAGGTGCCCCTGCATTTATGTTTTGCTCCACTAAAGGGGGCAAGCTAGATATCACTTTATCATATTTGCACATCATATTCATTGCAAATCTTTTTGATGTTTCAGTATCATATTGTAAAACTTTCAGTTCTTTGTGATTTTCTCATGAGGCAACTTAATTACTATAGATTCATTGTCTCAGTAAGCTTTTGTCATATGACTATGAAAAAGTCCTATATGGTTAATAGCATGTCACCACAGAAATTATTCTTGTTATCATTTACCTACTCGAGGACGAGCAGGAATTAAGCTTGGGGATGTTGATACGTCCAAAACGTATCTATAATTTCTGCTTGCTCCATGCCTCTTTTGGGTGATATTTCTATGATATTTATACACTTCCATACACTTTTGATCATATTTGGACTAACCTATTAACTCAATGCACCCCAGTGCCAGTTTCTGTTTTCGGCTGTTTTTGTATTTCAGGTTTTCACGTTACGAGAACTGCCAGGAAAAATCCAGAAAAATTATATAAAAAATCAGCGTTCCAGAACCTACCGTGCGCCCGAAGAACAGCCGGGGGGGGCCACCAGGGCTCCAGGCGCCCTGGCGGCGCGCCCTCCCCCCTGGGCCGCACGGGGGGGGGGGGGGGCGCCTGGGCCTCCCGAGGCTCCTCCGATGCCCCCCTTTGGCATATATTTAAAGCGTCTCCCGAAACCCTCGAAACAGGAACTCTTTTTGCGATCCCATCTCTGTTCCGCCGCCGCTGCCGCTTCCAAGATCGGGAGCACCAGGAGAACTCTTCCCGGCACCCTGCCGGAGGGGAGGATCACCACCGGGAGCTTCTCCACCACCATGGACGCCTCCCGGATGAGTTGTGAGTAGTCTCCCTTGGACCATGAGTCCATGACCAGTAGCTATGTGATGTTCTCCTCCCATTCTTGTGCTTCACTAATTAGTCCTCGTGAGCTGCCCTACATGATCGAGGCACATATGTAATCCTTATGCTGTTGCTATGATGGGTTTGCTGGGATCTGATGGATTATGAGATTATGTTCAGATTGTGTTTGAGTAATATATTTGATTCACCTCTTTTATGTTTATGTTCGTAAGTAATTCTTGCATGTTCTCCGTTGTTATTTATTGCTTTGGCCAAGTAGTAGGTAGTGACTCCAAGAGGGAACATCATGCTTGATTGTGGGTTCATGCCCCTCGATGACTAGTTTGAGTGACAGAAACATGAGTCTAGGGGATGTGCTGTTGCCACAAGGGGGAAAACAACGGTGCTTGTGCCCGCGGGTGCAAGGATAGTTTACTTTACGCAAAGTTCTTTTAATGCAGTTGTCTGTTGCTTTGAGCTTACACTATGGGTGGGGCTCGCAACTTAATACCAGCGAGATGTTCTGGATAGATATCTCAAGGTGGATGATTAGTAGTAGATATTGATGGATTTTGGTCTACTTACTTTGGCGTACCGCTCATGCTTTGAACCTCAACCTTTCTTGCAATGTAGTCAACATTGGTTTGCGCACATGGTCCTGTCAATTGCCCAGCTGTAATTCGTTTACCTCACATAGCTGTTTTATCGTCTTTTGGGAGAGAGACATCACTAGTGAACATCATGAGACTCCGGTCCATATTACCATCATTGATCACATCCGCTATTTACTTTTCCGCTATTTACTTACTATTGCAATTATACCTATCACTATTATCACTTGCGTTTGATCCTTTGTAAACTACAAGGCCGGAGGGATTGACAACCTCTCTGTACTCGTTGGGAGAAAAGTTATTTGTATCTGTGTGCAGGTCCACGTTGATTGCTAATATCCGGCGCCGTTAGCAGTTGACACCTTCTTGTTGAAAGTGGGAGTCTCTGGTAAATCGATCCTTGGTATTACCAAGGGAAAACTTCTGCTACACTGCATCTCAAACCTTCCCTTGGGGTAACCAACGAGGGGTGAGAAGCCACCTAGCACTTCGTCGTCGAATTCAGGCAGCAGTTTACGTTTAGGATAGCCTTTCCTTTGGCGATTGCCATATTTTTGCTCAGCGTCCAGCACTTCATTCCATATATCGTTGAGCGCATCCTGTTCGGCTCGAAGCCGTCTCTGCTGCTTTTTCAGGCTCCCCGCGGTGGCAATAAGCCTCCGATGGAAGCGCTTTTGTTCTAAGGGTTCTTTTGGGACGATTTATTCGTTGCCGCCCAGGCTAACATCCTCTTCGGAGACAGGTTCATAATTACTGTCTTCGGCATCGCTGTCATCGGACTGCGGTTTTGGACTATGTTCGTCGTCCTCTTACTCGTCCTGCTCTATCGCTGGGTCTGCGGGGTCTTCGGCTTGCTTCGGAGTGCCATCGTCGTTAGTGATAGTGTTGCTATTTTTCCTTTACGGGATTTAGTTCAGCGCTTGGACGCCGACGTTTGGGAGGTTCTTCGACAAGCTTGTCCTTTGTGGGATCGTTTTCGCCGTCGCCCTCCTTCTCCTTAGGTGTATCCACCATATACACATCATATGAAGACGTAGCTATCCATCGCCCGGTTACGGGCCGGTTTTGGTCTAGATCTGCTTCGCCTTCGTGGTCCATCCCTTCGAAGTCTTTCGAAACGTAGTCAAGTAGATCAGTTAGATCTTCGACCAAGGCTACCAAGTGGGTGGTGGACGGAGAGCAAAATTCTCCATCATCAGCCTCCAGTTCGAACCAGATATAACTCGGCTGTGTGTTCCCAGCTAAGGAGAGAGATTTTAGCGAGTTCAGCACATCGCCAAAGGGTGAGTGCCGGAAGATATCTACAGCATCGAATTTGGCGATAGACGCCTGATCGAGTTTGAAGGGCGCAGATGCACATGGTTCGGAAGCTATGGCCGGAGACGAGCCCGGAGTTCCGGTAACACAGACTCCGCTTGGAGTTGGGTCCATGTGCGGCTCCAGCACCGTTGAGTTTTTGGCTTCCTTGGTGGGGTTGAGCTTCCCGTCCTCAGGTGACGCGATCTGTTCCGGATCTAGGGCTAGAACGGTTACAGGTGCTATTTCTTGGTCCGATGATAGAGTCAGGTTACGTTCATTGTGGTGGCAGGGAGAGGTCGCCTTGGGCTCGAATCTGTCGAAGATCAAGTCTCCGCGTATATCAGCGACGCAGTTCAAGCTTCCAAACCTGATTTGATGGCCAGGGGCGTAGCTCTCAACCTGCTCGAGGTGGCCTTCTGTGTTGGCATGGAGCATGAAGCCGCCAAACACAAAAAGCTAGCAGGAAGGGAAAATTCCCTTGGTGGCGCCGTCGTGGTTGATGAAGCGTTCCATCAGTCCTTCGATCGACAACATAGTGGAACTCTCAATGAAAGCACCAATGT
>LR738715.1:329831875-329875418 GCA_902687465.1 Secale cereale
TCTCCCACCGCAAGAGGAGGTCGGATGGCGCGATGTTGCTTCCACGCCGTTCGCCACGGTTCCCTCGCCGCTCGTCTCGTTTCAACGGCGGTGGTAGGGTTTAGGATAAGCTTCACACTAACCTAATCTTCCATCTTCTCATGCTTACAATCAGTGGGACGACTAATGAAAATCATGCTTACAATCAGTCTCCGAGTACTACGCCAATCACCCTAAAATAGCTCTAGACCAAAAACAAACACAGTGTACAAATAAAGATAAATCGATTGTTGCTTCTTTCAGAAAAGAGTACTCCCTAGAAAAGTGCCAATATAAGCTACTAGTACTGGATTAGAGGATTTTCTGCCGAGAAAGATCCATCCACAGATAGCTCCAATGCTTAGATGGAGCATGGTTGGTGTCGGTAATTTTTACTCCGCACCTCGCACTCCGCATATATGCCGGTTCCATCCGTACATTTGTGTTGTTCCAGCAAAATGCAGGTGAATAACCCTGTTTGCACAGATAATGAAAAAGCGTGATTACGTTATAGTGGCACTGGTTGATGAAATATACACTAATAAATAGAAGAAACTTCATTTTCTTAATGGGAAAATATTGCGATAGTATCACAGTATGCCATGGTGCGAGGGTGAGATGGGCCCTGTGACGCCTCATACGATAGGCCTCATACTGGAAATCGACCCAATTCTCCCCGATACACCTTCTGCCAGTGATGAACATCAGTCTATAATGGTAGTGCAAGGAGGGGCCTTCAGACATTCCAATCTCTATTTTCATGCAGATCAACTAAAATTAAGCAGCCCAGTTTGTAGAAACACTTAAACATTAACAATGGGACTAGTTGATGAAACATTTACTAACAAAGAGAAGCACTTTATTAATCTACATTGGAAATGAAATGACAGAGAGGTCACTCGCGCTATCTTAACTGTATTATTACTTCATTTTATCAGTGGTAGTAGGGTCAAGCAGGTGGCAAGTGAGGTGTACCGTACATCACAAGGATGGAGGCCGGGGGTGCTTAGACTGGGATGCTGATGCTGGTTCTTTTAGTCCCTATCTTCCCCCCTGATGTTTCTGTGGTAGCATTTGGGTTGTAATCCAAATGTGGTCAAGCTGGTGCAACGTCCCCCTACCTTCCGAGCTTATGTGGCGAACTTGTCTCCTGCTAGTACTCAGTCTGTTCTAGTACTAGTTGCATAACTGCCCGTTTACACTGACATGTTGTCGGATAATGGTTCTCTATGGTTGGGTATCTTTAATGAAATAGGAGGAAACCCCTCTTTTGATATAAAAAAATAAGCAGCACTAGCAGTGCCAAAACATTGCCTCAAATTAATACTGCCACTAGATTAAGGTGCAAAATAATAACATTAATGCTCTATCATGGCAGTGCCAAAACAGTAGTACAAGAGCAGAGTAAACATGCAGGATCTTTGGCAAATGGTCGGACCAAAAAGGAACATACCTCGTGATGGGAACCATATCTGCAGTCAACGCCATCGTAGAAGGGATGACACCAGTCACCAACATGGATGATTCAATTCGTGGGACCTTTTTGTGTAGTTCACCTAAAATGAGGCAATGTTTTCATCATGCAGTTAGCAAGTACTTGGTCCCATGAGCTAGCAGCTTCTTCTTCATTAGTTGCAATAAAATTGAGAAACATCAAGGTTGGTCATGAAGCTGCTGGAATGTTCAACTATAATTTGGATATCATTTTGTGCAGTTCAACTAAGATCAAGTGTGAAATGTATATCTCCGTTTGCACAAAAAGGTGGAAAGGAGGGTGACTAAGTGATGAAACATACATCAAATGAAAAGAAGCATGTTCCTTATCTGAATGGTGATCCTAGAAGGACAGTAGCAATTTCTAAAGCAGCAGCATTGCTAGATATTAGTGTGGGAATTAGGATTAACTTTGACAACCGTTAAATACGACATTACTTTAATGGTGCCATTGCTTCATTTTACCAGCAACATTACATTAACAGCTGCTAAAGAGTTGGTATTCGGGCACGTAAGAGTAGGCGGACCAGGACAGTTGCATTTCTAACGAAAAGAAGCAACTTATCTTAATGGGAAATTTAGGAGGACATGAAAATAGTGCCATTGATTTATATTATTGGAGGCATTACATTGAAAACAACATTGGTTTAACATGTCCTTACTTCAATAGTGGGACTGCTACATTTTACCAGTGGCATTACATAAGAGGAGCTCGGGGAAACAAACAACCAAACAGGATATCTGGGTTGGTCCCATTTTTGTAGCCACCTTATACTGTGTGATGCTAGCAAATCTAGTGTTGGACATACTCTGTTGACTTGTCCCCCGGTCCCCACTTTCTTTCCTTTTCAACCAATAGATCGGTGTATATTGAGTTTGTACTGTGTTTCCTGTTATTCCCCTATTAGACCAAGAGACCAGTTGGATAACCAGTCTCCGCAACTTTTCGCCCCCATTATTTCCTCTTTCGACCAAGTCCTAGATTTAGATAACAAATCTTCCCCCACCCCCACTCCCTTTCGGCCCTGTTTGAACCAAGTAGTACTAGATTCGACTGCATGAAGTAGTTTTACCTCTTAACAGTAAAAATTTAGGTGGCTTTCAAACTGTCGATCGATCATATCTACGAGGGGCATGAGAAATAGTAAAAGATACAGATGCAGCGACATGAGGAGGTGGGGTAGGAGAGCAAGGCCGGTTTCGAAGGAAGTTATACCTGAGGCTCGACGGGATGTCACTAGGTGGGCGGCGGGAAGCCGGATCTGCCCACACTATAGCAGCGAGGAAGAAGGGGTCAGAGGCCCTCCCTGGCCGGCGCTACGTAGAAGAGAACGGCAAGGCACGCTAATCAGGATGCGCCGGTAGTGGGTAAGAGCCATTGCCGAGGACGACCGCGTGAAAATTGCACCTTCTCACCTTCCGTGGTGGAGAGAATCCGACCGGATCTGTGACCAGCGGCTAGCAGAGAGAGAGAGTGTGGCCACTGCTGTCGTGTTGAGATCTAGAGAGGACAAGAGAGTGTGAAGAGAGCAACACTAGCAAGCACACGCGGAGGCTCCTGCCTATATACTGGATTATTTTTATTTTATCTACCAGAGCCGGCTTGACCTCGTCAATGATTGTCGAGAAGTCTTCATGCACGTGCCCTGAAAACGAGGTTGTCGTCATTTTAATCTGAAGCACACCGGATTAAAGCTAGACGAAAAATGCCACATGAGAAGAAACCAGAACCTCACTACCCCAAGGAGACAACATGAATCCCGACGGACAAACTAGACGAGGATCAAAGCTCAAATTAAAGATAAACTCATAGAAAAGGGGTCAATCGATAGATGTCCTAATTAACATAGCCGGCTTGACCAAGATGGCAACTGAGTAGTCTTCATGAATGTGCCCCCAATGACCAGCGCCTTGGAGGAACACACTTGTTGCTGTTTAACCCTCGCAATGATCTGAAGCACATATCACACCTAATATTGAGAGACGACAAGAAACCTTTTTTTAGATTTCTCATCAAAACTACAACCATGTACAACACAGCCTGCACGATACGTAGATGATAGCCATTCCAGCCGTCTGCTGGAGTCTTCTCACATGCATGGACGAACTGATCTCCCGTGTCATGCAGGGATCGTCCAGGCAATGACTTGTTTACAACACTGCTCCAGTACTACCGCTCGTCTCTCTCTTCTATTAACCCAGCCGACTTGCGGGGATGGGGTGTATGCCTATGGTCGGTTCTCAATCGCGGTCCCACATGTGTGTGCAAATGTAATATGACGGGCATTCCATTCGGAGAGCGGCGTGCCAGACCGACCCACCGAACGTTTGGGGTGCAATGCGAACGTGACGGGCATGTTGCATACATCCGCTATTTTCTTAAGGCTTTGATCCATGGTGCAATCCATGGATACAAAATTACATTTGAAAGTCGAGGGCGAGGCTTTTTCCGCGTGGTAGGCGGGGCAGTTCCGCCTAGTCGGTTCGACAGAGAGGCAAGAAGATGAGGGGGTAGGCTGCTGCAAACGTAGGGCTATGTGATTTCTCGGCTCGTTACTACGGGTCAGGTGGGCCCCTGTGATTTGACTTGCCATTATCATTATTACTGCGGCTCTACGACCGGCGTGAGTCGCTCGTTTCCTGACCACCTCCATGGTACTCTCTCTCTCTCAGTTTACAAGGCGTGCGGGTACCCCTAAGTCGTAAATTTGACCACCTAATAGAAGTCATATATTACAAAAGAACACCATTGTAAATTTTAGATATTCTATTTTCAAACGGTATAATTTTTGTGTTAAATAATTTATATTACGGTGATAAAATTGGCAACCTAGTTATACGCGCAGGACTTTTATACTAAAACGGAGGGAGTATACAGGTGCCAAGTACTATACTCCTTACTTCTTGGCAAATGCAATAAATACTACGAAGAAAGAGATAGAGAAAGTAAAAGAAAATATTCTTATAGCTAACCTTGTTGTATGAGTGACTAAGTGATGACTATGTATGACATGCCAACATCAGATAGCCTAACGCTCCTTGACGGAGGAAGTAGTTTCATGCATGCGAAGTAGGCGAAAAATGCTCATTTATAGCCGTCTGAAATCTCCAAGGACGCGACCGCGTGAGCGAGGCGGCTGGTCTGGTAGGCGCAACCATGATACGGGCTGCTGATAGCCCTTGGATCTGAGATCGAACGGTCGCATGCTAAGTTGTTGAAAATTTGGAGAATAACCCTCCAAGATAGGATATTCACCCATAGGTCTAGAATCACGCCATGCAACTGTTCGATCTCAGATCCAAGGGCTCTCGGAAGCTCGTACCATGGAAGCATGGAAAGCTCCGTATCACCTATAATATTCCCGACGCTTGACGTGCGAACACGCAGATGCATGAAGCCATTTAATTGGGCTTCTAGTAGACATGACATCTAATTGGCCCCCCATAGTAATGTGCATGAATCCATTTATCCACCGAGAAAGCCACTAGCCTGTCGTTCGCACTCCCCACTTAGCATTTTTACAATCGGAAAACCGCTAGCAGTTTGCTCCTACTTGTCCCCGCCGTCCTTTAACATTACAGCAGTTCGCTCCTAGTCGTCATGTCCTTTCACATTACAACAGTTCCACTAATCCTAACCCTCCTCCCAAATCCATGGTGTCCCAAATCTCCATGATCTTCAGCGAGTACAAGGTTAGAACCATCACCGGCGATGAGTTCGACGTCATCTACACCCGTTCTTCGGTGATGGTGAAAAGATGCCTTGCTCGCTCCAGAAGCATGTTCAAAAAGTCAAATGGTGATGAGTGGGTCGATGGGCCAGATATTGAGACACCACAGTCGTGGGAAGAGAGAATAATCTAAAGGAGGAAGAGAGGAAGAAGCACGCCTTGCTCTAGGTTTGCGTGCATAACTTGTGCTTGGTCTACCACATATCCCATGCTAGCGTTGAGTGCGGGGAATTAAAGACCTTCCTCGCGGACCGCAAAGTCAAATTCTTTATTGTAGACTTTATAAACGACAAAAGAATCATGGGTTAGATAGGCCTTGTTGTAGGCCAGCCCTTCGACCTCCTGAGGAATCGGCTGATGTCCTCTGGTCAGCCTTCAATGTTGACCCTGGCAGGAGCCATGGTTGATCCTTCGTATGGTAAACTGAAGAAACGTTTGCCCAAGTTTCATCTTGCATGGGTGTGGAATGTACTAGATATAGACCACATCCACTACACTACAATGGATGCCTACCTTTGTTTCAATATCTACAAGGGTTGGACGAAGAGTGGAAGCCAAGTGTGCGGTTCAAGCAAAGAAGTATCGGCCAAGAGGAAGAGGGACAAGGACGAAGTCGAGCACGTGGACGAGGAGTCGGAGTAAGGTGACAGTGTTGTTGCTCATGGTTGTTTAATACAATGTCTACCGGATTAGTTGCTTAGTTTAATTTCAGGGTGCTTAGTTTTATTTGAGGGGTGTGTTGTGCTGAGCCCCTAGCAGAACTATTTTATGCTCCTTCTCGTTAATTTAACTCTTCGGTATGCACTCCATCTAAGCACGTATTAGCTTATTTAATAGTACTATATGCATAATTTGGCGACGAGCACTCTCTATATGTAACACCTTTTTTCTTTAATTTCATATTGTTAGGTTTGCTCCATGGCGCAATCCATTGATACTGCTACTATACAATAGTATTTTTAAGAGGCTAGAGGTTGGGGCAGTCTCGCTTGGTCGGTTTCACGAGAGGCGAGGGCCTTTGTGATTTGACAACTCATTACTGCTGGAAGGTGGGGCCTTGTGATTTGACTGCTCGTATAAATGTTGCGGACGATCTGAGGAGGAGCAAAGAACCGTGCGGTATACTACTACTTTCCACTGGAGTAGGAGTAGTACGACAGAGGAGCGCGAAACACGGCAGCCCAGTGCGACATGGCGCTCCCATGGTGCCGCTCATCGTTACTCCCTCTCTCTCAATTTACAAGGCGTGCGCGTTCCCCTAAGTCGTCAATTTGACCAACTAAATAGAAGTCATATTTAAAAAAAACATACCATTGTAAACTTTAGATATTCTATTTTCAAACGGTATAATTTTGTGTTATATAGTTTCTATTACGCTGACTAAATTGGCAACCTAGGTATACGCACAGGACTTGTAAACTAAAACGGAAGGAATGGCATTATTCTCTTCGTGCCTCGTAGAGAACATGACACATGCGGTGAAACACCTGAAGCAAAAGAAGAAACACATGAGGAAAATAAGAAGGAAGATTGCCCCCCCCCAAAAAAAGAAGGAAGACGCAGACTCAAGTCTGGGGCGCTTCTCTCTACTTCATGAAGAGTTGACTGCAGAGTCATAACTGCTTCTTCATCGCCTCCACGACCTTTATCTCCTCGCTCGTCTCCTCCACCATCTTCTTCATTCTGTTCATGACATGGGATTTCTCGACGCGAGCATTCATCATGTCTTCCACGGCCGCATTACGTACCTTGCCAGTATCCGGGTGCTCGATGCGGACCTTCGCCAACTCCTCCTACTGTTCCATGACGAGGGCGTGCAACATCTTCATGGAGGAACTACTCTTCTCATGCAGCTCTTTCCAGCCGGTGTTATCCTCCTCTAGCAGGTCGAGCTTGTGGCAGGGCTTTGCATTGTCCTCCTAAAGTTGCAGGATTTTGCCGGTCGCCTTCTTACCTGAGGCATTGCTCTCCTTTAGCTGCATCATCAAGCCGGCGATCAACACCTCCCGCTTATTGAGCTTAGCGGGCATGTCGTCGAGGATCTCCTTCAGCATCTCCACCAAGTCGTCGATGAACTCCTTCTGCTTATTTAGCTGATCGGGCATGTCGTCGAGGGATAACGACTCCAGCACCGCCAGCTCCACATGTTCGCCTTCGCGGCTAGGGCGCTCCTGGGAGCCTTCACCTGCTCGTGAGTTATCTTTCGAGGTCTCAATGAGGCGGTGAGCCCTGTCTTTTTTTTCCGCGGCCTTGGTCACCGCTCCATTGCTATGAGTAGTTCTTGACCTAGAACTCTGCACACCGGCCATGGCAAGGACGGACGAACAAGAAAGACTTATGAGGAGGAAGGTAGAGTGATTTTCGGCTAGGTATAGTTCCCCTTTTATAGCCTAGTACTGCACTAGTACTAAAACATGCATAGTGGGAACACTATCAGGTTTGATACATACTAGGTGTGAGCAGGTTTGCACTTAATTATAGCATGGTACTACTACTACTTTGGAATGTGATGCATGGGAACAATCTAAAGATTAATTGATGGTCGAGGCCCGACACGGCACCCGATGAGTTTCATGGAACATAAAAATTCAAGTACTACTACTCAAATGCGGTCACACAAGTCAGTGATGTAACTGGTCGTACATGTCAGACCAAGCCGATGCGTGTCGCGGGTCCGACCGACCGTCTTTGGTGCAACCGGCCATAAGAAATACGTGATGGAGACTTCTGGTTGTGGCTTCGGGTGATTGTCACGACCAAGCAGTCAAAAACTAGTGATAAATGAATTACCATCTTTTTTCCAAATGACCAAGTATTTTCATAGGAATACAATACGTATAGATGGAGTGATTGTCATAGTTGCAAACTGCCATGGTGCCGCAAGTTCACTACAGCAGCAACCAAGTAGGTAACTGCATCGCTGGCGGGGAAGGAATGCAACTCACCGCGACTACGATGCATCCCCAGCGCCGCCGCCGCAGCTGGCTTTGCGATTTGGCTTCTCTACCGCCCATTTGGACAGTAGCATCAGTTGCTCATCCCATCCTGCATGCATGCATGTTCTTTCCTCCGTAGTCGACTCCGTGAATATGATCTCTGCCATTAGCCCTAGCTCGTAATCAATGTGATGCTGCCAGACGCTAACATCCCTCAGCATATCTCCCCTGAGATTGACTTGCGCCTCCACCTTGTGCTTCGCCAGGCGCAGCTCCTTCGAACTTGTCTCCAATCAATGCGACGCTTCCTCGATCCGATTTTCCCTTGCTGCCCACCACCTGAAACGCAGCACTGGCATGTCCTCCGGTGCCACCGATCTGTGATTCCAGAGCAATGAATCCCCACTTAAACACATGTGGGTTTCCCTCAAAGGTGGCAGTGCTTCAGGCCGCAGCGAGAGCGCAGCCCGCGGGATCCTGGGATCTAAGGGATTATCCATGGCGGGATGTAGTGGGCGAGGCGGGGAGGCGAGCGTAGGCGCTGGGAGATCCCTACGAGGCAAAGATAAAGAATAGTACTCCACTCTGTCAATATTTCAATACAAATGCCACCAACAGTAACCCAGTCAACAACTAATCATGCTGCCTGCGTCCTGGTTTATTGGCCCCCTTTTTATTTTATGCCAATTTGTGACAAAAAATTTAACTAAGAAAATGTTAATGCAAGTCACCAAAAATTATATCATTGGAATCACATTTGAACATAGTTTTTGATTACATTAATTTTTATGACATGCATAAATATTGCGTTGCTTAAAATTATGGTCAAAAAATGGCACAAAATACGAAGGATACCAATTGGAGTAGCAACCCATGATTTAACGACTGGCATGCACACACTGGAGTAGTTATTCTCAACTACTTTCTCCCTCACATCCACTCTATTTGCATGCACTGTATTAATTGACCATCAATGAAGTGAATGACTTTACACGCGTCAAATTATCACATGGGGTGGATCTTTATACAAAAATGCGTCCCACCGTGTACCCGCAAGTGCGCGCGAGGGAATGAGTGCATGTGTGCACATCTTGGCTTCGTGCACGTACTGCCAGTGTGCATGAGAGAGGACGAGTACATTCTTCTCGAACCAGCATCACGTCACTGTGATCAATCCACACGAGGAGGTCGCGACAACACCTCCACATGTGCCACGTGGCTTCATGGATGCCCCCACATCATTCTAATCATAATATAGTGGGTCTTCTCGGGTTTTCGCGGCCTTGGTGTTCGAATGGGGGCGGCGGAGGGGATGGGAGGGGGAACCATGGCTTAGTGACGCGCTTGTCCGAAATGTGGGGTAAGTTACAAAAATACAACCCATCAATTTGAACTAGGTGGTTCTTTCAGTTCAGGGGGTATCACGGGAATTTCACGTGTCGGGATTTCGCAGGAGGTAGGAGTTTTTGTGCGCGTTGTAATTTTGGGATGGCAACGCGCGGGTTGAGATGGAGGGAGTTTTTCGAGCACAACGAGACAAAGATTTAGCTTCAAATTTCGTGATAACAAGCCGTGTGTTGAAGAGGCGGGAATTTCTCAGCATGATAGCCAGAGATGCTGGCTTGAAATTTCGGCATAACAAGGCGCAACTTGAAATTTCGGGAGAACAAGATTAACATGTACAGAAAAAAACAATTCGCACCTCACTAGAGAGAACCATGTCTCGTTTTACTATATTTGTAGAAATGCATTCAAATACAACAACAAAAAACTAAAAAAAAACGGGACAACAAGCGTAACGTTTTTAACACGCGCAACACACACAAACATAATGTGTTTAACACGCGCAACAACACACACACACACACACACACACACACACACATACACACACACACACCATTTAGACTAGTAAGGTACATGTGCATTGCACGCATGAGATTTGGCAAGCAAATTATGAATAAATACCACATTATAGTATGTAAGCTTTGAGTCATATATATGCATGATGTAGATGTTCGTTTAATTCTTATATTTCATCTCATTCAAAATCAATTAGTTTCTATCGAAAGCTAATCTATTTCAAGATTCATGGAATTGTGCGTTGAAAAGCACAAAGTAAAAATAAATAATGGTGATTCATCTAGAAAAAATGGGCAATTATTATACGGAAGATTTTACAACAGAGGAGAAATGCTTGTGTTTTGAGGTTTGTGCATTCTGCTTAAATTCAACCATGGAGTCTTCCAGATTGTACATGTGGCGGAATCTAGTGGAATGTAAATGATATCCAACGGCCAATAGTGCTCAGATTTTCCATCTTTGCACCATCGGATTGGTTTCATCCAACGACCATCTTTCAATGTTTTTACGCACACTATATAAGGGTATAGATATATGATGCGAAAGCCACCCATCATCTCCAATCTGTGTAGTATGTCCATGCGTGGATGCAATGTGGCCAAACGATGCCTGCCAGCGGTATCTCAAATTCAAACCAGTATGACCTTGTTCAATGTGTATACAGTAAAGCATGCTCGTTTCCAAACAACACCACGCATATCTGGGTGGGTTTCAAACATCATGATCTCTTATTCAAATATTTAAATTCAACTTTACATTGATTATGACCTCACCTACTAGTCTTTTACACCCACACAATCGTCTTCTCTTTATAATTGTACCACTAACTTTCTCTCATTATGCATGTACACACACGACCACTCAGCATTATCCACTACACACATGATATCTTTTTCTTCAGGTCGGTCTCCCATGCATGCACACGCACACACCTCCCCCTCTTCCTCACTCCAGGCATTCTTTATCTCTCACATGCATGTGCAACGATCAATGTTCCTCTATGTGTGTAAATATATAGCTAGGTCTTTTCCAGTTTTCCACACAAACCGATCAATCTATATATCTAGTCAGGTCTCACCCTCTTTACCACGTACACATCGATCAATCTATACCTCTCTATATAGGACTACATAACTAATACACCCACGTTATTTGTCCATCATCTCCCTCGCATCATCCATGCCTTCTGCTTCATCTCTCAGACGCGCGCACAGTGGCGAAGGCAGGGACAGTTAGGTCCCTGCCCCCCTAAAATCACTATACATATTGAGGCTAAAATGAATGTGATTAGTAGATCAATTGCTAGTAAAATGGTTTAAGTTGATGAATTGGCCCTCCCCGTAAAGGATTAGCAATTGTTTCCCCCCTAGCTCATTTATGTTTCATGGCTCTGCCACTACACGCTAGCGCACGCGTTCTCGCCCCCTCTCTTTAAATATCGATCTTACACTTGTGCACTCCTTCATAGTATCCCTCCACTTGGCCCCTCGCACCATCTTCCAGCCCCCATGTCCCAGTGTGTGTACGCTCGTAAAGCTCTTCCCTCTATATGTCTCTATCGATATCTCGTGCGGTCGACCCCTCCCCTCCCTTCTCGTATATCACCGCGGTCCCATGCACATACATTTATGTATATAGGCTCTCCTTCACACAAATTGCATTGACACATATTCCCTCGCCATATCTTAGTATATCTCACACACACAGACTACGTGTGCGAAAGAGAAGAGGTACACACACACACTCGATCCCACATATAAACGCGTGGGTGCACGGTAGAGCACATTTCTACAAAAAAATGAGCATGTAGAAAGGCTTTAGATGATGTCCCACTAGTCTATATCTATACCTCTGTGTCTATATTTATATCTATACTCTATACCGCTATATAGTGTGCGAATAAATTTGAAAGATGGTCGTTGGATGAAGACAAACCGATGGTGTAGAGATGGCAAATCAGAGCACTACTGGTCGTTGCATATCATCTAGATTCCACCAGATTCCACCACATGTACAATCTAGAAGACCATGGTTGAACATAAGCATAATGCACAAACCTCAAAACCCAAGCATTTCTCCTCTCTTGTAGAATCTTCCGTATCATAATTACCTATTTTTTTCTAGATGAATCACCATTATTTATTTTTACTTTGTGCTTTTCAACGCACAATTCCATGAATCATAAAATAGATTAACCTTTTTTTCAAACTAATTGATTTTGAATGAGATGAACTATAGGAATGAAATGAACGTCTACATCATGCATATATATGACTCAAAGCTTACATGCTATAGTGTGGTATTTATTCATAATTTGGTTGCCCGATCTCATGCGTGCAATGCACGTGTACCTTACTAGTACTTCCAGGATGTGTAAAATATGTAATTTAGAATTCCGATGGCACGCTACACAATGTCTCTCCCTATTTTAGTTAATATACCCTCCTTTGTCAGCCACCCAGCCTCTTCCCCGACGACGTCGGCCACCGCAACACCTCGACCTCCCTCATCCACCGCACCAGATGAGGATCCGTCGTCGATCTCGTCGCCCCACCGATTCAGGCACCTCGTCCTCCACCTCCAAGGAGCTGCCCTGACGTTCCCCTCATCTTTCACGCCACCTCAATTCCCACATCGCCGGAAGAGCAGCATCATCACCAATTCCTCGGATGAAGCTGAGGCCTAATCGGCGCCACAAAAGAGGTTCTACAGTAATCGCTGCATTTTCTTCTTGCTTCGATATCACGGTGCTGTCGGCGCTCGTTCCCGAGCCGCCATGCGCAGCACCATCTACGGTGGCGTCACCGGCCACTTAATTTACAGCATCGCACCCTCAGCGGCGACATCCACATTGGTCGGAGATGCTACTGCTTTGGCTCTCGCTCGTGCTGCTGCTCTGCTCTTGCTCTCTGGTCCCCTGCCTGGTCTGCTCTTGCTCTTGCTTGCGCTCTTGCTCTTGCTCTTGCTCTTGCTTGCGCTGCTGCTCTAGTCTTCCTCGCGCTGCTGCTACACGAGCAGTAGATCCTGCTCTCGCTTGAGCCCCTGCAGCTACTACCCGAGATGCTGCTACACGACCAGCTGTGCCGGCTCTCGCATGCGCTGCTGCTCCGGGCACTGCTGCTGCTACTGCTTTTTTGCTAATAGTGCGTTCAGTTTCGACAGTAAAATTCAGTTTCGACAGTAAAATTTAGTTTCGATAGTTAAATTCAGTTTTGACAGTTAAGTTCAGAGATGAGGGGCTGATGTATTTTACATCTCGCACTTTGTGGTTCTGTATTTTACATCATCTATTGGAGATGCTACTAGAATTCCACTCAGGTTAACGTTGTCTCTCTTGTCCTGCTTCAGCCTCGCCATCGTACAACTCACCGGAGCTGCTCCGGTGATGAAACCCTCCATCACAGCCGAGCAGTACCCTTGGCTCCATCTCCAGGCACCTAAGATCATCTTCGCCTCCTCCGACTGCCACATCATTTGCATCATCCTCAGCGACCAACCCAACGATGCTGAGATTGACATGGCTTCGCCAAAGAGGTTGCACACTTGCTGCGTCGCTTTTTTACTCTACATGTTATATATATTGTCCACTGAGCACATGTATTAACGTGAAATACAGTTAGTTTCTCCTATATAACAAGCAGTGAGGTACCAGGCAACCTTGCTATCCATGGTGAACTCTCTTGAAAGCCATCACTATTTCTGCACATTTGAGATGTGCATTTCTAGATGGGTCTGGGAGTTGAGCTAGTAGGGCAGTGGCCTGGGTCCAAAGTAGTAGAACTAGCACAAAAACATTGTTCGAGTGTAGGCTTTTCCCAGTTCAAGCATGCCTACTAGAATCGCTAGTGCTTGAAAGGAAAAATGAAGGAAAAACATAGGAACTGGAAAGTTTCCTATGGTACTACTATTCATGCATTTGGTTCAAAGGAATGGAGCAAAGGAAAACTGTAGGATTTGTTCCTTTAGTGCCTCCTTGATAGAAAAACCGTAGGAACTTTAATATCGACTTGGCCTCCTTTTCAAATTCCTATTCATGAACCACAAGACTATGAGATAGTAGAATAATAGCATTATAACTGTACATTTTCTTGTGGTTTGACATAATTTCACCATGCTTCTTTGCATTCCTGTGATCTCCTAATTCTAGTGAACTAAACACCCACATAGACATAAATCTTGTGTTTTTAAATTCTCTGTTTGGCACGTGCATTCCTATTTATTCCAGTGTATTTCCTATCCTTGCATTGTTAGAATCCTCCAATTCAAACAAGCCCTTACATAATTACTTTTGTTACAGATATGTGTCAAAGAAAACCGTGTGTCGTTTGTCCCGCTCCTGCTGCGTTGTGGTCCACCCCAGATCAGCTGCTCCGACGATGGAAGGGTTCACCACAGTAGGGATCCGCCCTCCAGACTGTCTTTCGCCGCCTCAGATCTTCTTCCCCGCCGCCGGCAGCCACGACAACCGCATTAGCATCACCAACTGAGTAGAGGATCTTTCGTGTCTGCTTACGTTATGCATCGATTAACATGATGACATGCTACTTTATTGTCCTGTTCACCGATTAGACTCCAAGCCAGGTCCAAACTAATGCTCAAACTTGAGTTTTTAAATGGTTGTGGGGTACATATTGGGGCAGAAATCAATACTCTCTGTCTACTATCTGAATAATCTCAGGTGTCTACTGTGAGTTTCCTATTGGGTGGAAACAAATATTAAAGGAGCCATTATCTGTATTTTTTAACTGAAGTTATTATCTGTCTGCTATCATTAGTTTTGGGTCTATCCACAGTATGCACTCCTTACATAATCTCACTATGTTTTATTCCTATGCATGTCAGTTATTGTACACAAAGGTACTGAACATGTAGAGCAAAAGAGATGAGCCTTGTGTGGGAATAAAATTTCATGCAAACGTCACTCCATGGTGGGCGCAAAAGCAACCCCCCTCCCCCCATTCCAGATTGTAATCAATAGGAAGATAACTATTCAGAGGGGGATTCAGAGGGAGCGGACCACTCCTATTTAACCCCTCGGGTATTTTGCTCTAACTTGGCATGCTGATGTTGGTCATATCATGCATACAGTGCCTTGCATTGCTTACTATACGCATAAAATATGTCATCTGCTTAGTTTAGACATGTATTGTGTGAATACCATCTGTTTAGTTTCTATATCATACATGTGAATCATGCAATGCCATCTTGTTTAGCCAGGCATCATATATGTGAATTTTGCAATGCCTTCTTGGTTAGACAGTCATCTTATATTTGAATTATATCATGGCATCCTTTTTTATTACATAATAAATTTGTCAACAATGTTAGTACATTCAATTACTCTTCATGTGCATCAGCCATTCGACACGGTCATGGAAAAATCTGGAGTGAAAACATGTCTTCAGAGCAGACAATGCTATCTGATGAAGCACATGTCTTGCTGGTTACAGATAGCTCCTTGAAAGTGCAACTATCCCGGGGTGGTTTTGGTCATTCCTAACAACATATAGCTCATTGAACTAATGATCTGTCAAGATGATCATTTCAGAAAGTTTAATCATTGACATGGCATGGACTAGGAATGTGGACCCCTCAAAATGCTAAGGACACATATTGGCTCAAGCTCAAGACTCTACATTTTCATTTTAGTGATCCAAGATCACATTGAGTCCATAGGAAAAGCCAATACTATTAAAAGGGGATGAGGTGTTGCTTAATGACTTGCTTGCTCAAAATGCTTAGTGATAAGCTCCAAACGCCTTCAACCACTTTCTCATATCCACTTATGTCCCAAACCAAAAGTCAAACTCGGCCCCATCGATTTGATCTATCCGGCGCCACCGAGTTCATTTGACATAGCCATAGCCAGAAACCCTAATCAGCTTGGTCTCACTGATAGGGATCTCGGTCTCATCGAGATGGGATTGCAAAATCTCTGTTTCCCTTCATAACGTTTCCGTCTAACCGAAGAGGGCGATCGGTCCGACCGAGCTTGCAATGCAAACTCTTTGTTTCCTCTTCGTAACATTTCGGTCTCACCGAGCTTGCCTGACCAACTCTCTATTTGCCTATTACAGAAATCAGTATCACGGAGTTGATGTGATCGGTCTCACTGAGATTACTTATGCCCTAACCTTAATGAAATTGGTCCCACTGAGTTGATAATATCGGTCCCACTGAAAAGCCTAACGTTCACATTTTGAACTAAATCGCTCCGACCGAGTTTCATGATTCGGTCCCACCAAGTTGGTAAATTGTGTGTAATGGTTAGATTTTGTGTGGATGCTATATATACCCCTCCACGCACTCTTCATTCGTGGAGAGAGCCATCAGAACATACCTACACTTCCATTACACATTTTCTGAGAGAGAACCACCTACTCATGTGTTGAGACCAAGATATTCCAATCCTACCATACGAATCTTGATCTCTAGCCTTCCCCAAGTTGCTTTCCACTCAAATCTTCTTTCCACCATACCCAAATATGTGAGAGAGAGTTGAGTGTTGGGGAGACTATCATTTGAAGCACAAGAGCAAGGAGTTCATCATCAACACACCATCTATTACCTTTTGGAGAGTGGTGTCTCCTAGATTGGTTAGGTGTCACTTGGGAGCCTCCGACAAGTTTGTGGAGTTGAACCAAGGAGTTTGTAAGGGCAAGGAGATTGATGTCGGTGTCCTGGGAATGGGGGTACCCAGACTTGCCTGCTTGCAACCCGTGACGTGGCTCCATCAGCAGCCTGGTACGGCCCAACATCGTCAACTACAACTCAAGACCCTCGCGATGGGCCAAGCCTCGCAAGGCGGGCAACATCAAGACCTCCTTGGGGGCAGTCTCTCTAGGCTCTCTCCCGAGGAGCGGAGATATCTATGCAGGGTGCACCTCACGAGTTTCACATGACGTGAGCCATGATGACCAAGGTTAGGCGGGCACCAGCGGGCGCAGTGTGCCAGTTTCCTCTTTGGTGCTAAGAGGGGAAGCGCAGGCGCGGAGTCCCGAGGGATCAGGCAAAGGTTTCCATATCGGTGCAACAAGACCAAGGACCTTCAGGGCTGCAGAACGGAGGTCATCGTGGAGCCCGGCACGACATCATCACCAGAGCCTTTGGCAGGCAAAGACTACTTTTGTCAGGATAACTTGTACTAGTTGTTCCCCTTCAAATTTGGCCGTTGTGGGATCCCTTCTTGTCGGCGTCCTGGGATCCAGGGTACCCAGACTTGCCTGTCTGCGGGCCGCAGCGCGCTCCTACCACGGCCTGGTATGGCCCAGCTGATCGACCAGTTGCTCAAGACCCTCGCGAGGGGGCTAGACCTCGCGAGGAGAACAATGTCAAGACCCCCTCAGGAGCGGCCTCGGCAAGGTGCTCTGGAGGGGCGGAGAATCCAAGGCCAAGCCTGCCTCAGGAGGAGGTAGTGATCTAAGCAGTGACGCACCTCGCCAACGGGTGCCAGCGCCCGCCAGCGGTGCAGTTGCCATTTCGGTGCAAAGGAGGCAGCGCAGGCGCAGGTTCCCGAGGAGCGGGACAAAGGTTTCCCCATTGGTGCAACAAGACCGAAGACCGCAAGGACGACAGGGAGGATGTCACCACCGAGCCCACCACCGCGTCACCGCCTAATCCTTTTGCAGGAGAAGACTGCTTTTGTCAGGGTAGGAACGTCCTTGTGTTCCCGCTCCAAAATGGGCGTTGTGGGATCCCTTCCCGCCTAAACCTTTCGGGGGAAGAGGACCCTGGCCGCTTATATAAGTAGCTAGGATCCCCACTATGAGAGGGGGGAGAAGCAGATCCATAAACTCAGCCACCACGCAAAGGAGCAAGAACTCTTGCCTCCCGACCCTCCTGAGCTCTCCTCCTGAGGCCAATCCACCAAAGCAGGAAGTAGGGTTTTACACCACAAGGTGCCCTGAACCTAGGTAAACTCTTGCGTGCTTCACTTGTTGTTTGCTTCAATCTCTTCACTAGGCGAGGGCGAGACGCTAGGTAGACGTGAGTGGGGGAGATCTTCGTTCACGCCCCTGTGTTCGAACTTCTTGGGTTTGCGGAGCCCGTAATCCGACACTTCCCGCCGATATTTGGGAAGAGGACCAAGGCCACTATAAATAGGACCTAGCCACCACCATAGAGGGGCATCTGGTTTGGCATCGGATCCATTCCACCCCACACACACCACAAGCTCATCCAAGCCCAAGAACACCTCTCCTCCGGAGACTGTTCATCCCTTGTACTAGTTCATCCTGAGCCATACAAGGCAATCCACCACTCACACTAGAGTAGGGTATTACACCACATGGTGGCTCGAACCATTATAATCCTTTGTGTCCCTTGTTCTTTGAGTTCATCATGCTAGGCCATGGAATCGGAGGGTGAGCGCGCTGGGGAGAGAGTGTTCCTCGTGCGCACCCTAGAGTTCGAACCTCTCAAGGATTTGCGAAAACCGAAATCCAACATTTGGCGCGCCAGGTAGGGGTGTGCCGAAGCCACTCTTCCATCGGTCAGCGCATCACCGCTCCATCGCTTCCATGGCTGACGCTCGCCGTGCTCGTGCTGAGGGACGGGCCACCCTCGCCGCCCGCGTCGCTCAGATAGCTCCCGTCGGCGGACCTACTCGCCGTTCTCCATCGTCCACCGCCAACGCAGCCACCGGCTTGGCCGGTACGAGAAGCAAACCTCATCGCTGCATCCCTCGATGCGGCGGGATGGACGCACTGCAGCCCCGTCACAGACCCCCGCTGACTCATCGTCCCACGGCCGTCGTGGACCCGTGGACGCTCAGGCTGCGCTGCTCATGGCGTGCGAGCTCCTGTGCTACCGCCCCGTTGATGACCTATACAAGGACTGGATCGACCGCATCGCCGAGCTCATCAGCGCCGCTGGGGCTCTCCTGTCCCGTCTCTCTCGGTACGTCGCCCACCACCCCTTGCGGGCGACGTGGCCCATGAAACGTTTCCACCACCTCCGCATCAGGGCGTCATCCATGATCCAAGGCACGGGACCTCGCGGCGTGACCCACCATGCGTGGCGCCCATGCATGACGAAGGAAGCTGCCAAGAGATCCAGTGGCCTCAAGGAGGAGCGCCAGCGCTCCCTCAACCACCGCGTCGAGATCGTGCGCCCGCTACAATGGTGGCGTGCGGAAACCAAGATCAAGTTTCGACTCCGCGACAAGCTCCGGTGTCGACAGTAGGCTACAAGACCCTCGCCCCTGAGCAGTGCAATATCAACTGAGTTGATAGTATCGGTCCCACTGAAAATCCTAACGTTCACATTTTGAGCTAAAACGGTCTGACCGAGTTTCATGATTCGGTCCCACCGAGTTGGTAAATTGTGTGTAACTGTTAGATTTTGTGTGGATGCTATATATACCCCTCCAGCCACTCTTCATTCATGGAGAGAGCCATCAGAACATACCTATACTTCAATTACTCACTGTTCGCACAAGAACACGTCACCGTGTACCCTCGATGCCGGGGGTGATACACCGCAGCTCACGTCGAAGGAGACCCGCCGGAAGCGCGGTACGCAAGACAATCCGGCGGGCGCTTTTGTAGGCCCGAAGCCCCGCTTACCCGGGAGGGACCCCGTCAGGGCGCGCGGCGGCTATGGGCTGCCCTAAGTCAACCTAATCGCCCCTAGGGCCTCGAGGTTCGCCGCCCTGCAATGAAGAAGAACGAACGAAGAACGAGGAAGAATAAGAACAAGGGATAGAGATAAAGGTAAAGGTAAAAGTGGTAGATGTGTTTGTTCGATTGTGTGTTGTTCAATCGGCCGTCACCCCTTAGGTATATAAGAGGCGGCTGGACTTCCCGTGCAAGGAAAAGGCTTGGATTCACGTCCAAAACCCTAGCCAAATTCGGATTGGTTTTGTCCGAACTTTCCAAAACTGTTCGGTTTAAACTTGCTGCACCTTGCGGGTAATTTATGAGGTGGTAAACGACCTCGGATGGAAAAGAGCCCAAAAGCAATTTTGACCGTTTCGACGGGACGAACAACTTTCATGTTGAACGTTTTTGATTTGAAGCCATCTTCTAGGCCAAAACGATCATGCAAAACAGTCTGTTATTGCGCTACCCATAAGACACGTGGCTGGTGGGGCGCGCCACTTATGGCTCCGTGACAGGGCTGCATTCGGATGGCTGTACCTTTTGCATACGAATTCGGAGTGGGACGATTTTTATATTGAAATCAACCGTTTCGATGAGACGAAGACAATTGATGTAGAAAGTTTTTACATATGAGGCCTTCTTGTGGGTATAATCAGCCGAATAGTGTTATATATACAAAATCTCAGTACTTCAAACGCAACTTTGGCCTTAGAGATGAGACGGATGGCTATTGCCCAAATATCAAAGTTTGTCCTTTTTACGATATGGAACTTTCTCACTTTAAGAACTTTTCCATTTGAGGCCTTCTTAATTATGTTTTCGACCATGCCAAAATCTGGTGTTAACACATGCCCCCTTGTTTTTCGGCAAAGCTTGTGTGCCGAAAAATAACATGCACAATGCTCTTTCTAAGAACGATGTCAACACTTCATCGGCCATTTGTACGTGCTTAGGACGATAAGTATATATCGGTCATTTAGGTTAGCAACAAAAGTGAAGCTAATCAAACATATAATGATTTGGTAATACCCTTTCATGATGTAAGAAATTATATTGCATCCATGAATTAAAATAAGCCCATTGAGGGTAACTAATCATACCTGATGACAAATTTCATGGCATAGGCATTAACGACATTGTTGAAGAAAATGGATAATGTGTGGACTGAAGATGTTGAAACCTTGGGCTTGGTCCTTCATAGTTTTCACTCTATTCCTTCTTCACCTTTGCCGCACTTCTTGTAAAGGAAGCTTGCACATAATTCTTATTTTGAATACTTCCTTTGGGAACCCATGCCATGTTTATCTTTTCAAGTTCTTGTGCACTAAGCTTTGACAACTTCTTATTTTGCCAATACGATAAGCCGAGTGGGCACCCCGGTTGCAATTTTGTTTGAAGTAATGGCAATTCTTGTTTTACCTTGTGCACTCTCAACTTATTCCCTTCAGATTTGACACTTGATTGACTTGCCTCATTGCCTATTGTAGACAATGTCAACACTTTAATTGGCTCTTTTTCAGTTGAGATCATATCTGAAGTGCCACTCTTACGACCATCTCTTTTGACGTGGTAGACTTGCTCAACCACCTCCTTAATCTTCCGTGTGCTCCGGACCAGTTCTTTTTTATTGAAACGGTCTTGAACATATGACTGCTCATTGAACGCTGGTCTTCTCGGAGTTGCATAATATTGGTGAGATGGTTTATAATAATATTGAGAATGTGCCCTTGTATCATACTTGTCCCATGATGGATATGGATTTATGTGAGCATAGGGAGGCAACCACGACATTGGCATTGGCGGCCCGAAATAAGGATACTGATATGTTGCATTAAAATTCTCATTTTGCCAATACCGATCTTCATATTTGCGCCTAGGGGGTGATCTTGATGCTTTTGAATTACTTGGCTGATAAGTATTTTTCCAATAACTGTACAAAAGTGACTCGACCTATTCTTTCTTCGGTTGTGCTTGCACCGACCTTTGAATTTTCTTGTTGCCCCCTAGTACTTGGCGTCTTCTGTTCAACCTTGATGGAATTCCCGCCTTCAAGAATATCTTCATTGTGCTCTTGAACAACTTCTTTACTTGAAAACTTGATCCCATCATCCACTGTGTTTTCCTTTTCAACATTTTATGAATCAGCTTGAAGAAGCCGATACAAAAACTTTTTGCCATCAGGACCAATCGGAATAGGCTGCTCATCCTTTGGTGTTTCAACAAATCTCAATCGTCCTTTATCAATGGCCGATTTAACTATTTGACGAAACATGTTGCAATCCTCAATACTATGCTTGAACGAATCATGAAACTTACAATCAATTCATCCTTGGATAGATGGCTTGACATGGTGATCAATAATTCTAATGTAATTATTCTCCAACAACAAATCAAAGATTTGATCACACAAGTTTGAATTGAAGGTATACGTTTTGTTTTATAGACGTTCTTGGTGTGCGGACGGCTTTGGAGGTAAGAAAACGAATGGTTTAGATTTAGAATCTCCCTATTCGGCTATGCATTGTGTTTTGCACGCTATCTCCGATGTCTTCGAATAAGATATAATATTAGCATCGGATTTCTCAAAAGAATTTAACCTTTGCTTTATATTTCTGAAACAAAAATAGTCAAAACACACATGTCTCAATTGAGACCATGCGTAAGCCAAGTATGAAGAAAGCAAAGCTACCCAATTAGATATGAACTTTAAATAAAGCAATGGGAGAAGCTTTGGCTGCAATAACAAGTCATTATCGGTCTCTTCGAATGGTACAATGTATTGACCGATATGCTTTGTAACAATTTTATTGCTATCAGTCTCTTTGAATGGTACAATGTATTGGCCGATATGCTTTGTAACAATTTTATTGCTAAAAAATAAATCACCCTTCATCATTGGTCTTTCAAAATTACTTACGAGATTTTTCCTAATAGATGCATCAATAATAAAGCTGTGACCAAATCTGAAAATAGGCAAATCACTTGCTACACATACCTCTTCATACACGCTCGGAGAGACTGATGATTGTGTTACTTGAATAATACTTTGCTCCACTTTTAAATGACTCTCCAATGCCTTGGCATCCTCTTTTTCTTCAATAAATTCGGTACACATACTATTTGATTCGGCTTTTTTTATAACCGAATTAACTTTGTTATCCGGATCACCACTCTTTCTTTCTTTGATTTGCAAGGTTGCCTGTTCTTGTCTAAATTCAGCAAACATTGCAGCTAGGCTATCTTTAAGGTTTTTTCGACCAATTTCAGCCCAATCTTCATCGGATTGCCCCCCAATACTTTGAGACCCTTTCGGCACTGGTGTGTTCCCGAAATTCTGTAATTGTGCAGGGGCAACATGATATGCTACGTTATTAGGAAAAGACATATGCGCCCTGGTAGAATTCTCACTTATTCGGCCATGAGCATGAAGGTGCGGAGCCGAATTATGAACATCGACAATTGTGTATGGTGCCGAAAAATTAGTAGCATGAGGTGTAGCATACGATGTTTGAGGGTAATTGGCCGAATAACTAGTAGTACTATGGCCAATTCCCCTATCCACCAGCATGTTAGGATTAACATGTTGCAAATTAGTTGCTGATGAATAAAAAGATGAAACACTATGTTGCATGCCATTGAAAGTTCCTACATGGGGTGTTTCAACTTGATTAACTGAACTCACCATGTTGTTCATCGGCATATAGATTTGTGGGGTTGCCGATGTATGGGAGTTGAGATACATATGTTGCATGTTGCTAAAATTATATGAAGTTGAAGAATGAAGATTATTCTGAATCGGTTGTTCCACATAATTAGATGCATGATTGATAAACTAGGGCTAGCTGATACAATATGCTCATTAGACGATCTAGCAACAACATATGCATTATTTGCATCTACAGAAGTGAATTGGGTATTCATATTACCTTTGAAGATTGCAAACCCTGGATGATGATCTCTTCATGGCAAGAACGGGCCAGAGACCGTTCAAAGCTTCGTCCCCAGCGAAGTCGCCAAAAAGCGTGTTCGCACATGAACACGTCACCGTGTACCCTCGACGTCGGGGTGATGCACCGGAGCTCGCGTCGAAGGAGACCCGCCGGAAGCGCGGTACGCAAGACAATCCGGCGGGCGCTTTTGTAGGCCCGAAGCCCCGCTTGCCCGGGACGGACCCCGTCAGGGCGCGCGGTGGCTATGGGCTGCCCTAGGTCGACCTGATCGCCCCTAGGTCGTCGAGGTTCGCCGCCCTGCAATGAAGAAGAACGAAAGAAGAACGAGGAAGAAGAAGAACAAGGGAGAGAGATAAAGGTAAAGGTAAAAGTGGTAGATGTGTTTGTTCGATTGTGTGTTGTTCAATCGGCCGGCACCCCTTAGGTATATAAGAGGCGGTTGGACTGCCCGTGCAAGGAAAAGGCTTGGATTCGCGTCCAAAACCCTAGCTAAGAGGGCAAGCGCATGCGCGGAGTCCCGAGGGATCAGGCAAAGGTTTCCATATCGGTGCAACAAGACCAAGGACCGCCAGGGCTGCAGAACGGAGGTAATCGTGGAGCCCGCGCGGCGTCGCCACCAGAGCATTTGGCAGGCGAAGACTACTTTTGTCAGGATAACTTGTACTAGTTGTTCCCCTTCAAATTTGGCCGTTGTGGGATCCCTTCCCACCGATATTTGGAAGGAGGACCAAGGCCACTATAAATAGGACCTAGCCACCACCATAGAGGGGCATCTGGTTTGGCATCGGATCCATTCCACCCGACACACACCACAAGCTCATCCGAGCCCAAGAACACCTCTCCTCCGGAGGCTGTTCATCCCGTGTACTAGTTCATCCTCAGCCATACAAGGCAATCCACCACACACACTGGAGTAGGGTATTACACCACAAGGTGGCTCGAACCAGTATAATCCTTTGCGTCCCTTTGTTCTTAGAGTTATTCGAGCTAGGCCGTGGAATCGGAGGGTGAGCGCGCTGGGGAGAGAGTGTTCCTCGTGCGCACCCTAGAGTTCAAACCTCTCAAGGGTTTGCGGAACCCGAAATCCAACATTTGGCGCGCCAGGTAGGGGTGTGCCGAAGCCTCTCTTACATCGGTCAGCACGTCACCGCTCCATCGCTTCCATGGCTAACGCTCGCCGTGATTGTGCTGAGCGACGAGCCGCCCTCGCCGTGATTGTGCAGAGCGACGGGCCGCCCTCGCCGCCCGCGTCGCTCAGACAGCTCCCGCCGGCGGACCTCCTCGCCATTCTCCATCGCCCGCCGCCAACACAGCCACCGGCCCGGCGCGGCATGAGCAGCAGGCCTCGTCGCTGCATCCCTCGATGCGGCGGGATGGACGCACCGCAACACCGTCACTAACCCCCTCTGGCTCATCGTCCCACGACCGTCATGGACCCGTGGACGCGCAGGCTACGCTGCTCATGGCGCGCGAGCTCCTGTGCTACCGCCCCATTGATGACCTCTACAAGGACTAGATCGACTGCATCGCCGAGCTCGT
Source organism: Secale cereale (assembly GCA_902687465.1). NCBI lineage: Eukaryota > Viridiplantae > Streptophyta > Magnoliopsida > Poales > Poaceae > Secale > Secale cereale. The sequence goes on from LR738715.1 coordinate 329,857,009, forward strand.
CAGCGCCGCTGGGGGCTTTCCTGACCCGTCTCTCTTGCTACCTCGCCCGCCACACCTTGCGGGCGACATGGCCCATGAAGCGCCTCCACCACCTCTGCATCAAGGCGTCATCCACGATCCAAGGCACGCGACCCTGCAACGTGACCCACCGCGCGGGGCGCCCGTGCATGAAGAGATCCAGCGGCCTCAAAGAGGAGCGGAAGCGCTTCCTCCACCACCGCGTCGAGACCGTGCGCCCCCTGCGATGGTGGCGTGCGGAAACCAAGACCAAGTTCCGCCTCCACGACAAGCTCCGATGTCGACAGTACACTGCAAGGCCCTCGCCCCTGAGCAACGCACGTCAACTGGCCCGGAAAGTTCAAGCCCGACCAGCCTCCACGCTACAACGGCAACCCCGACCTTGCTGATTTCCTGCAGCTCTATGAGCTGAGCATCGAGGCATCCAACGGCGACGAGAAGATCATGGCGAACTGGTTCCCAATGGCTCTCAAGGACGGCGCATGCTCGTGGCTCCTGAACCTGCCTGCAGGATCATCTCCTCCTGGGGTGAGATGCGCGAGCGTTTCATCGCCAATTTCCAGGGCACCCGCAACTGCCCGCCCGCCGCCGGTGACCTGTGATGCATCAAGCAACCACCAGAAGAAACCCTACAGAAGTTCATCCAGCGCTTCAACAGCATCCGCGTCAAGATCCCCAAGGTCACGGACGAGGCCATAATCTCAGCATTTTCTGATGGCATCCGCGATGTCAAGATGAAGGAGGAGCTCGCCATCCACGAAGACATGTGCACAACTCTGGAGCTGTTCATGAAGGAAATATGCCCTAGAGACAATAATAAATTTATTATTTATTTCCTTATATCATGATAAATGTTTATTATTCATGCTAGAATTGTATTAACCAGAAACTTAGTGCATGTGTGTATACATAGACAAACAGAATGTCACTAGTATGCCTCTACTTGACTAGCTCGTTAATCAAAGATGGTTAAGTTTCCTAGCCATTGACATGAGTTGTCATTTGATGAACGGGATCACATCATTAGACAATGATGTGATTGACTTGACCCATTCCATTAGCCTAGCACTTGATCGTTTAGTATGTTGCTATTGCTTTCTTCATGACTTATACATGTTCCTATGACTATGAGATTATGCAAATCCCGAATACCGGAGGAACACTTTGTGTGCTATCAAACGTCACAACGTAACTGGGTGATTATAAAGATGCTCTATAGGTGTCTCCGATGGTGTTCGTTGAGTTGGCATACATCGAGATTAAGATTTGTCACTCCGATTGTCGGAGAGGTATCTCTGGGCCCTCTCGGTAATGCACATCACTATAAGCCTTGCAAGCAATGTCACTAATGAGTTAGTTGCGGAATGATGCATTACGGAACGAGTAAAGAGTCTTTCCGGTAATGAGATTAAACTAGGTATGATGATACCGACGATCGAATCTCGGGCAAGTAACATACCGATGACAAAGGGAATAACGTATTTTGTTATGTGGTTTGACCTTTAAAGATCTTCGTAGAATACGTAGGAGCCAATATGAGCATCCAGGTTCCTCTATTGGTCATTGACCAGAGTTGTGTCTCGGTCATGTCTACATAGTTCTCGAACCCGTAGGGTCCGCACGCTTAACGTTCGATGGCGATTTGTATTATGAGTTGTGTGATTTGATGACCGACATTTGTTCGGAGTCCCAGATGAGATCGCGGACACGACGAACTATCTCGAAATGGTCGAGACGTAAAGATCTATATATTGGAAGGCTATATTCGGACATCGGAAAGGTTCCGAGTGAATCGGGTATTTTTCGGAGTACCGGAGAGTTACGAGAATTCGTATTGGGCCTTAATGGGCCATACAGGCAAGGAGATAAAAGCCACAAGCGTGGCCGCACCCCTTCCCCATGGGCCGGTCCCAATTGGACTAGGGAAAGGGGGCGCCCCCTTCCTTCCTTCTCCTTCTCCCTTCCTCTTTTTCTATTCCATGTGGGATGTGGAATCCTACTAGGACTAGGGAGTCCTAGTAGGATTCCACACTTTGGCGCACCCTATGAGGGCCGGCCTCCTCCTCCCTCCATCCTTTATACAAATGGCCAGGGGGCACCCCAGGGACACACAAGTTGATTTTAGCTGTGTGCGGTGCCCCTCTCCACAGATACACACCTCGGTCATATCGTTGCAGTGCTTAGGCGAAGCTCTGCGCCAATAGCTTCATCATCACTGTCACGACGCCGTCGTGCTGACTAAACTATCCCCTGACGCTCAACTGGATCAAGAGCTCGTGGGGCGTCATCGAGTTGAACGTGTGCTGAACACGGAGGCGCAGTATGTTCGGTGCTTGGATCGGCTGGATCGCGAAGACGTTCAACTACATCAACCGCGTCACTAGACGCTTCTGCTTTTGGTCTACGAGGGTACGTAGACACACTCTCCCCTCTCGGTTCTATGCTTCTCCTAGATAGTTCTGGCGTGATCATAGGATTTTTTTGAAATACTACATTCGCCAACGGTGGCACCATGAGCCAGGTCTATGCGTAGATGATATGCACGAGTAGAACACAATGAGTTGTGGGTGATAATAGTCATACTGCTTACCAGCATCTCATACTTAGATTAGGCGGTATTGTGAGATGAAGCGGCCCGGACCAACATTATGCGTACGCTTACGCGAGACTGGTTTCACCGTTACGAGCACTCGTTGCTTAAAGGTGACCGGCGGGTGTCTGTCTCTCTCACTTTAGTTGAATCAAGTGTGGCTACGCCCGGTCCTTGTGAAGGTTAAAATATCACATACTTGACGAAAAATCATTGTGGTTTTTGTATGTGTAGGTAAGAACAGTTCTTGCTAAGCCCGTAGCAGCCACGTAAAACTTGCAACAACAAAGTAGAGGGCGTCTAACTTGTTTCTGCAGGGCATGTTGTGATGTGATATGGTCAAGACGTGTTGAGTTATATGTTATTGTATGAGATGATCATGTTTTGTAAATTATCGGCAACCGGCAGGAGCCTTATGGTTATCTCTTTATTGTATGAATTGCAAAGGCCATGTAATTGCTTTACTTTATCACTATGAGTTAGCGATAGTAGTAGTAGCAATAGTTGGCAAGACGACCACGACGCTACGATGAAGATCATGGTGTCAAGCTGGTGACGATGGAGATCATGACGATGCTTCGGAGATGGAGATCAAAAGCACAAGTTGATGATGGCCATATCATGTCACCTACTTTTATTACATGTGATGTTTATCTTATTATGCTTCTTATTTTTCTTAGTACGGTGGTAGCATTATAAGATAATCCCTTACAAAATTTCAAGGTACAAGTGTTCACCCTGAGTATGCATCGTTGCGAAAGTTCTTCGTGCTGAGACACCACGTGATGATCGGGTGTGATAGGCTCTACATTCACATACAATGGGTGCAAGATAGTTTTGCACATGTGGAATACTCGGGTTAAACTTGACGAGCCTAGCATGTACAGACATGGCCTCGGAACACTGGAGACCGAAAGGTCGAGCCTGAATCATATAGTAGATATGATCAACACAAGATGTTCACCATTGAAAACTACTCCATCTCACGTGATGATCGGACATGGTTTAGTTGATTTGGATCATGTGATCATTTAGATGGCTAGAGGGATGTCTATCTAAGTGGGAGTTCTTTAGTAATATGATTAATTGAACTTTAATTTATCATGAACTTAGTCCTGATAGTATTTGCAAATTATGTTGTAGATCAATAGCTCGTGCTATAGCTCCCCTATGTTTCGATATGTTCCTAGAGAAAACTAAGTTGAAAAATCATAAGTAGCAATGATGCGGACTTGTTCCGTGATCTGAGGATTTTCCTCATTGCTGCACGGAAGAATTATGTCCTTGATGCACCGCGAGGTGACAAACCTATTGCAGGAGCAGATGCGGATGTTATGAACGTTTTTAACAAAAGCTCGGTATGATGACTACTTGATAGTTTAGTGCACCATGCTTTACGACTTAGAACATGGACTTTAAAAATGTTTTGAATGCCACGGAGCATATAAGATGTTCCTAAGAGTTGAAATTGGTATTTCATACGCATGCCCGTATCAAGAGGTGTGAGACCTCTGACAGTACTTTGCCTACAAGATGGACGAGAATAGCTCAACCAGTGAGGATGTGCTCGGATTGTCTGTGTACTACAATTGCTTGAATCTAGTGGGAGTTAATCTTCCAGATAAGATAGTAATTGACAAAGTTCTCTAGTCACTATCTCCAAGTTACTAGAACTTCGTGATGAACTATAATATGCAAGGGATGACGAAAGTAATTCCCGAGCTCTTCGTGATGCTGAAATCGGCGAAGGTAGAAATCAAGAAAGAGCATCAAGTGTTGATGGTTAACAAGACCACTTGTTTCAAGTAAAGGGCAAAGGGATAGAAGGGGGACTTCAAGAAGAATGACAAGCAAGTTGTCACTCCTGTGAAGAAACCCAAAGCTAAACTCAAGCCTGAAACTAAGTGCTTGTACTGCAAAGGAAATGGTCACTAGAAGTGGAACTGCCCTAGATACTTGGCGGATAAGAAGGATGGCAAAGTGAACAAAGGTATATTTGATATACAACTTATTGATGTGTACTTTACTAGTGTTCATAGCAACCCCTGGGTATTTGATACAGGTTCAGGTGCTAAAATTAGTAACTCGAAACGAGAGTTGCAGAATGAACAGAGACTAGTTAAAGGTGAAGTGATGATGTGTGTTGGAACTGGTTCCAAGATTGATATGATCATCATCCCACACTGCCTGTACTTTCGGGATAGTGTAGAACCTAAATAAATGTTATTTGGCATTTGCGTTGAGCATGAATATGATTTGATCATGTTTGTTGCAATACTGTTATTCATTTAAAGTCATAGAATAATTGTTGTTCTGTTTACATGAATAAAACCTTCGATGGTCATACACCTAATGAAAATAGTTTGTTGGGTCTCGATCGTAGTAATACACATATCCATAATATTGAAGCCAAAATATGCAAAGTTGATAATGATAGTGCAACTTATTTGTGGCACTGCCGTTGAGGTCATATTGGTGTAAAGCGCATGAAGAAACTCCATGCTAATGGGCCTTTGGAATCACTTGATTATAAATCACTTGGTGCATGCGAACCATGCCTCATGGACAAGATGACTAAAAATCCATTCTCCGGAACAATGGAGTGAGCAGCTGACTTGTTGGAAATCATACATACTGATGTATGTGGACCAATGAGCGTTGAGACTCGCGGCATGCATGTATCGTTATTTTCTGACCTTCACAGATGATTTGAGCAGATATGGGTATATCTACTTGATGAAGCATAAGTCAGAAACATTTGAAAAGTTCAAAGAAATTTCAGAGTGAAGTAGAGAATCATCGTAACAAGAAAATAAAGTTTCTATGATCTGATCGCGGAGACAAATATTTGAGTTACGAGTTTTGTCTTCATTTGAAACAATGAGGAATAGTTTCACAGCTCAGGCCACCCGGAACACCAGACGTAATGGTGTGTCCGAATGTCGAAACCATACTTTATTGGATATGGTGTGATCTATGATGTCTCTTACCGATTTACCACTATCGTTGTGGGGACCCCGACTTATAAGTCGAGATCATCGAATGCACGTGTACAGTGATTCCAGAGATCAATGCTCACTGAACACACAGAAGCTGAATAACAAGAGTCTTACATCCATACATACCGTCTTACACAAATTATGGCCATTATGGCCAAGTCTTACATAGATAAAGCCTCACGGGCTGAATAGCAAATAACTCAAATAGCGGAAGTCTTCGATGATAAGTAGAACCCATGCCATCTGCCTTAACCCTACAGGCATTCTGACTGGGATAGCTTCCTAGTTCGCATGTTCGTCTCCATAAAACTCTTCTTCATATTCCTGTTCCTCCATGCCTGGCCAATTAAATAACAAGTGGCAAGTCAATGGGTACTTTGAATGTACTCGCAAGCAACCCATGATTTGGTTCAAAGTAACAATGCAATTGAACAACAATGAGCAATCTAGCAACGAGCTAGAATAAATATTCTACCATCAAGTATATGCATCAATAACTTCACGTAACCTCGAGAACAGGTTACCGATATCAACATGAATAGGATTCAACTCAACGAGTCAAGTCACCACCTTGACTCATCACACACATACGTTCACCGAATATAGTAAAATTCTGGACATAGTTTAAGTAGCACCACCCAACTGTCCATGACCGTGGACACGGCTATTCGAATAGTTTTACACTCTGCAGAGGTTGCGCACTTTACCCACAAGATCTGGGAAGCTTTCGTGTCACCCACGATCCCGCAGTACCTCAAATACTCGGGGGAAGCACCCGGTCATTATCTTTCCTTAGACGACACTAACATAGGGTCCACTCGTTGGTACACGGCCCTCGAGTACAAACAATACATCACGGGACTTGCCCTAATTTCAATGTCACGCGTACCCGAAGGGACCAACAGTGTGTCCAGTGCCCTGTAAAACAGTCATGGTCGTCTATCCAAGCACGACCCCGTCCCGGAAAAGACCTCAAGTCTTCCCGTCACTAGTAATGCGGGCACCATGCTAGTATCAGCCTAAGTAATCAATAACGCCCCGTCCCATAAGGGGTAGAGTGGTTGCACATATTTGGTTGGGACGGTAGTCACACATAAATCTAATCCATCATTTCACCTATGCGCAAATTTTTTACCGGCACATCACTTCTTCCTCAAGTGATGACCCAACTCAATATCACGCTCGGGCATTAGGGGCACCCGATGGGGTTTATGAAAATAATGCAACCACGAAGGTTTCATGACACACATGCATCACTAAGCATCACTACTAACCATTTGCATTGCACCTAGAACATAGCAAGATCAAGAGTAAAGCATGCATCATGTGGTGGTTTAAATCTAGGTTACCACCATAACTCTTATCATCATGCATTCGGAAACAAACGGGTTCCGAAAAATACAAGTGTATCATGGTCAAAGGGCTGCTTGCCAGGATTGGCTTGGTCTTCAAAGTCTTCAAATCCTTCCCCACCTTCTTCTTCAGCAACCTCGTCAAATACGGCATCTAATCGTCGCAAAATAACAACGGGAAAATAAGACCACAATAAAAACAGAAAAATCAAAGTGCTCAGAAAAATGTCAACTTATTTTTGTTAAATACTAGAGAGAAAACTAAGATGGAAAAAATTCTTAGTTGGAGTTTTGGAGTTGCAGAATGGGGTCTAAGAATATTGAACAGAAGTTTTAATGTTCAAATATGAATTTAAATTTGAACAGAATAGAAAAGGTTCATGGATATGTGTGAAAGTGACACCATAAAATAGGTTGGAATTTTACAAGATTTTAGGAGTTGGAATTAATTCATTTGGACAAATATTTATTTCTGTGAAATTATTTGAAATATTCACAGAAAAGAAAAAGAGAAAAGGCACTGTGCCACTGGGCCAGAATGGCCACAGTGCACGGCCCAGGCGAATAGCCCACCGCACGGGCACCAGCGCGCGCGCGCCAGGTTTTTAAACCTGACGGGCGGGGCCCGGCGGTTAGTGGCAGAGAGGGGAGCGAGAGGGAGGTGAGGATGACAGGCGGTGCCCGCCTGTCATCTTCAACCTTGCGGCCAGAGAGACGGTGAGCTCACCGGCGGCGATTCCGGGCACGGCGGGGCAAACTGAGGGCTGGAACGGGTTCAGCGAGGAGTCGCCGTTCCAGTGGTGGTGGTGCGGCTCGCCGGAGGGGCCTGGCTCGCCGGCGGCGAGGACACGCGGCGGAGGAGCGTCGGGAAGATCCTGGCTGGCTCGCTCCGGGCTGCAATAGGAGTGGGAGAAGGAGGGAAATGGGTCAATGAGGTCCGGTGGCTCCAGATCGAGCAAGAGTTGGGGCGGAGGGAGGCTGTACCGCGAGATCTCCGGTCGCCCGACGCGGCGGAGCTCCGGTCGATCCCGAGCACTGAGGCTCTCTGAGGGCGAGTGGGTGGTGCTGGTGAGCTTCTGGGGGTGTGGGGAGGAGATGGGTGCTGCTGGAGAGGCTCCGGGCGTTCTTATATAGCCGAGCCCCGGTCCACCATGGACTTGTGCACCGGCGAGGCCACGGGCGAGGCCAGAGGCCGTGCAGGCGCTCGTGTTCGAGTCGGGGACGATCATGGATGAGGTCTACGCCTAGTAGAGGGAAGAGGAGGAGCGGGGAATGCTCTAGAGGGCGCGCGCGTGTGAGGCCAGAGGTTGGAGCTCGCGGGCGGCTAGCGCGCGTGCGAGGGCGGCCACTGGAGGGAGAAGGAGGAGGGGGACAGCGCCGGGGAGAGTCGCAGACGCCGAGGCACATCGAATGGCGCGAGGGGGAAGCACGAGGTTGTCGGGGGAGAGGGATTGGGCGAAGCTACAGTGCGGGTGCGCACTGTAGCGCGCTGTGGAGCGTGCTTATCGCATGCCACGGCATGCCGTTGGCTCACTGGGCGTGTCCGTCGTGTCTGGGGGGTCCAGCACGAAGTAAACAACTCAGATGTGGCCTTGGATGCTCTGGATGATCAGTGAGAGAGGAGTGAAGCTGGTAGATGGGTAGATTTTGGCTGTCCAGCAAGGTAACTTAGGGTTTTCACCCCTCAATCATGGAGCTGTGGACATGGGGAAGTTACTGGAGATAGAATGTAACTAGGTGAAGCTGTGGTAGAAAGTTGAGGCAAAAGTAAATAGTAAAAGAGGTCAAGATGATGGTTTTGGTAAAATGGCAGAAGGTGTTTGATCAAGGTTTGGATAAGCAAATGATCTCCACTAGCCATGACACTTAACAGGATTGAATGTCATATGGAAATAGGGTGTTTCACCAAATTTGGGCTCATTTGAAGAAACTAGCCAATGTAACTTTGGTGAACCCTAGAAATCAACAGAAATGGCTTCATCATGTTTAAGTCAAGCTAATCATCTCCCCTTGATGCACCACTTGGTGTAGTTTCATCATTTGGGGTATTGATCATGCTCACAAAGTTTGAAGCTCCAGATAAAAAGTTGGTAATGTAAAGTTGTTCAAATTTGAATTTGAACAGAAGTGGTTTTGGGGTATTCTGATCAAGTTACCCTACTCCAAATCTTGTGCCATTTTGTCTAGATGCCTTATTAGGCCATTCTAGCATGTGCACCAAGTTTGAGAGCATTTGGACAAGTTTGGCAATGTAAAGTTGCTCAAACTTCAAATATGGACATAATGGTTTTAAAGGGTTTTGAGGATGTTATCTTGCTTCCCAAGGCATGGGGCTTGGCAAGATCATCAAATATGTCATATGTGACATGATAGAATTTCCCTGGAATTTTTAGAGAATATTTCCTTTGTAAATATTTCAAAAGCTTGAAATATCCATAAAGGGTTTGGAGGGATTAGCCCATTATTTTGAACATGACCAAGTGTTGAAACTCTTATATATGGACAATATATGTCCTATGAGTCTCCCTGAATTTTGGCAAATATTTTTGAAATACTTAAATAATTTTTCCCTATTAAAGACCATTTCTGGCCTTAAGAAAAAGCTTTTAAATAAAATAGGAATATAACTTTTAAAATTATACTTTTGTGGTTTCTGGGAGTCCTATGACTACTAGGTCTCAAATACACTTTTTGAAATAATTTTCTCACCCTAAATCAAGCACTTGCAGTGCAAACCTCAATTCAGGGGGTTTTGGAATACTAAATTTTAAAAATACATTTTGGCCAAATTAATTTTATAAGAAAATACTATACTGCTATAAACACTTGGTATGATCATTGGGCAGAAGTTTTGGGTATGGAAATGAATTCTACAAGAGGTAATAGTAGACTTTAATGAGCACATGAAAAACATAGGAAGAAAAACTCAATTCCAAATAAAAGTCAAATGATGCAAAAAAAATTGCTGGTCCAAATTTTCATGCTTCATTGATGCAAAAGACATGTTACAAAATGCAGGGTGTGACAGACCTACCCCCATTACAAGAATCTCGTCCCCGAGATTCCTAAACTAGGTCTTAAAAGAGATCGGGATACTCGGATCTAAGATAGTCTTCACGCTCCCAGGTTGCTTCTGCTTCCGTGTGGTTGCTCCACTGGACCTTGAAGTACTTGATGGTGCGGCTTCGCGTTCGTCGTTCTGCTTCATCCAGAGTGCGAATGGGCTTCTCGCGGTAGGTCAAATCAGGCTGCGGATCGATGGCTTGGTGATCAACATCCTTGTAGAGATCAGGCTTGTTCGGAACTTGGAGACATTTCCGGAGTTGTGACACGTGGAATACGTTGTGCACATCGGATAGCTCAGGTGGTAGTTCCAACTGGTAAGCCACTTCTCCTCGTCGTGCAGTGATCTCAAAGGGTCCAATGAACCTCGGTGCGAGCTTCCCCTTGACGTGGACACGCTTGGTTCCCTTTAAAGGAGTTACACGTAGGTACACATGATCCCCGACATGGAAACTCATGTCCCGACGGTGAGTGTCAGCATATCTCTTCTGCCTTGACTTGGCTGCCTTCAAACACTCTCTGACTAGTTGGACTTGCTCTTCTGCTTCGCGGAGAATATCCGGTCCAAGGACTAGCCCTTCTCCAGTCTCTGACCAGTTGAGGGGTGTGCGACACCTGCGTCCGTACAACACCTCAAATGGTGCCATCTGAAGGCTCGACTGATAACTGTTGTTATAAGAGAACTCGGCAAAAGGGAGGCAATCTTCCCACTTGGCTCCATATGCCAAGACACAGGCTCGGAGTATGTCTTCGAGAATTTGATTTACTCGTTCTGTCTGACCTCCGGTCTGTGGGTGGAAAGCCGTGCTGAAAGACAACTTGGTTCCCAAGGCTTCTTGGAACTTCTTCCAAAACCTTGAGGTGAACTGGGTTCCTCGATCTGACACAATTTCCTTGGGAACGCCGTGAAGGCTTAAGATTCTGTCGATGTAGAGAGCTGCCAGCCGGTTGCCATCATAAGTGGTCTTGACAGGAATGAAATGGGCCACCTTGGTCAAATAGTCGACTATGACCCAGATGGAGTCATGTCCTCTATTCGACCTTGGTAATCCAGTGATGAAGTCCATTCCGACTTTATCCCACTTCCACTCAGGAACCTTGAGTGGTTGAAGCAACCCAGCAGGTCGCTGATATTCAGCCTTGACCCTTTGGCACACATCACACTTTGCAACATAGGTTGCAATCTCTCTTTTCATCCCATGCCACGAGAATCTTTCCTTCATGTCTTGATACATCTTGGTTCCTCCAGGGTGAATGGAATACGGAGTGTCGTGGGCTTCTTGCAGGATCAGGTTCTTCAACTCCATCTTGTTTGGTACGCAGATGCGGCCTTTGTACCAAACAATATCGTGCTCGTCCTCGGAGAATCCTGGGGCCTTGCCTAGCTTCATCTTCTTCTTGATGCCTTCAATGCTTGCGTGCCCACCTTGCGCCTTCTTGACTTCGTCCATCAGGGTCGGTTTGACTTCCAAATGATCCAGAAATCCTGGGGTGACCAATTCCAAACCGAATTGTTCGAACTCCTTAAACAGGGCTGGCTGCCTCTTTTGAATAATGGCATTCAAGGAGCAAGCCTTCCTGCTTAAGGCATCGGCCACCATGTTAGCCTTCCCGGGGTGATATTTAACACTGAGGTCATAGTCTTTGATGAGTTCCAACCATCTTCGCTGCCTCATGTTCAATTCCTTTTGGGTGAAAATGTACTTCAGACTTTTGTGGTCTGTGTATATCTCACACCATTTCCCTAGGAGGTAATGCCGCCATGTCTTCAAGGCATGAACTACTGCTGCTAACTCAAGATCGTGAGAAGCGTAGTTCTCTTCATGAGGTCGTAGCTGCCTGGAGAGGTAAGCTATGACTCGGCCTTCTTGCATCAGAACGCTTGCCAATCCAGTTCGGGAGGCATCACAATATATCACGAACTCCTTGTGAATATTAGGTGTTGCCAGAACTGGGGCGGTGGTCAACCTCTTCTTGAGCTCTTGGAAGCTCTCTTCGCATTTTGGCGTCCACTCGAACTTCTTGTCCTTCTTGAGGAGCTGAGTCATCGGCCGGGCAATGCTAGAGAATCCTTCCATGAATTTGCGGTAATAGCCCGCAAGTCCGATGAAGCTTCTGACTTCCTTGACGGTCGTTGGAGACTGTCATTGGGTCACAGCTTCGATCTTCGCGGGATCAACTGATAATCCTTCTTCGGTCAACACATGACCTAAGAATCCAACTTTATGTAGCCAGAACTCACACTTGCTGAATTTGGCGTATACTTGGTGCTCCCGAAGCTTGTCTAGGACCATCCTCAAATGTTGCTCGTGCTCTTCCTCCGTCTTCGAGAAGACAAGAATGTCATCGATGAAGACAACAACAAACTTGTCCAAATATTCCATGAAGACTTTATTCATGAGATACATGAAGTAAGATGGGGCATTGGTTAACCCAAAGGACATGACCGTGCACTCGTACAGGCCATATCTGGTTACGAATGCCGTCTTCGGAATATCTTGGGGTCTGATCTTCAGTTGGTAGTACCCAGATCTGAGGTCGATTTTGGAGAACACCTTGGCTCCGCTGAGCTGATCAAACAGATTTTCAATCTTGGGAAGTGGATATTTGTTCTTGATTGTAACTTCATTGAGGGAGTGATAGTCAATGCATAAGCGGATGGTACCGTCCCTCTTTGCCACAAACAGAAGAGGTGATCCCCAAGGGGAGGCACTTGGGTGGATAAATCCCTTCCTCAGGTGCTCTTCCAGTTGCTTCTTCAACTCGGCTAATTCTTCCGTCCCCATTCTATAAGGCTTCTTATAGATGGGTCCTGCCCCAGGCACGAGCTCGATGATGAACTCAATGTCACGGTCAGGGGGCATTCCCGGTAGCTCATCCGGAAAGACATCGGGATACTCGCATACCACCGGTACTTGCTCTAGCCCAACTTCAGACAGACAGTTGACTTGAGCGGCTTGAGCGGAAGAGGAGTTGGAAGCAAACTTAACTTCGACTCCTTGGTCATTGGTCACAGTGACAGTCCGATTGGCACAGTCTAACAAGCCTTGGTGCTTGCTGAGCCAATTCATGCCTAGGATCACATCCAAGCCTTGTGACCTCAGGACGATAAGGTCTGCTAGGAAATCTACACCGTTAATGGTAATACTGACTCTATGATTTGGTTCAAAGTAACAATGCAATTGAACAACAATGAGCAATCTAGCAACGAGCTAGAATAAATATTCTACCATCAAGTATATGCATCAATAACTTCACGTAACCTCGAGAACAGGTTACCGATATCAACATGAATAGGATTCAACTCAACGAGTCAAGTCACCACCTTGACTCATCACACACATACGTTCACCGAATATAGTAAAATTCTGGACATAGTTTAAGTAGCACCACCCAACTGTCCATGACCGTGGACACGGCTATTCGAATAGTTTTACACTCTGCAGAGGCTGCGCACTTTACCCACAAGATCCCGGAAGCTTTCATGTCACCCACGATCCCGCAGTACCTCAAGTACTCGGGGGAAGCACCCGGTCATTATCTTTCCTTAGACGACACTAACATAGGGTCCACTCGTTGGTACACGGCCCTTGAGTACAAACAATAGATCACGGGACTTGCCCTAATTTCAATGTCACACGTACCCGAAGGGACCAACGGTGTGTTCGGTGCCCTGTAAAAACAGTCATGGTTGTCTATCCAAACACGACCCCGTCCCGGAAAAGACCTCAAGTCTTCCCGTCACTAGTAATGCGGGCACCATGCTAGTATCGGCCTAAGTAATCAATAACGCCCCGTCCCGTAAGGGGTAGAGTGGTTGCATATATTTGGTTGGGACGGTAGTCACACATATATCTAATCCATCATTTCACCTATGCGCAAGATTTTTACCGGCACATCACTTCTTCCTCAAGTGATGACCCAACTCAATATCACCCTCGGGCATTAGGGGCACCCGATGGGGTTTATGAAAAGAATGCAACCACGAAGGTTTCATGACACACATGCATCACTAAGCATCACTACTAACCATTTGCATTGCACCTAGCACATAGCAAGATCAAGAGTAAAGCATGCATCATGTGGTGGTTTAAATCTAGGTTACCAGCATAACTCTTATCATCATGCATTTGGAAACAAACGGGTTCCGAAGAACACAAGTGTATCATGGTCAAAGGGCTGCTTGCCTGGATTGGCTTGGTCTTCAAAGTCTTCAAATCCTTCCCCACCTTCTTCTTCAGCAACCTCGTCAAATACGGTATCTAATCGTCGCAAAATAACAACGGGAAAATAAGACCACAATAAAAACAGAAAAATCAAAGTGCTCAGAAAAATGTCAACTTATTTTTGTTAAATACTAGAGAGAAAACTAAGATGGCAAAAATTCTTAGTTGGAGTTTTGGAGTTGCGGAATGGGGTCTAAGAATATTTGAACATAAGTTTTAATGTTCAAATATGAATTTAAATTTGAATGAAACAGAAAAGGTTCATGGATATGTGTGAAAGTGACACCATTAAATAGGTTGGAATTTTACAAGATTTTAGGAGTTGGAATTAATTCATTTGGACAAATATTTATTTCTGTGAAATTATTTGAAATATTCACAGAAAAGAAAAAGAGAAAAGGCACTGTGCCACTGGGCCAGAATGGCCACAGTGCACGACCCAGGCGAATAGCCCACCGCACGGGCGCCAGCGCGCGCGCCAGGTTTTTAAACCTGACGGGCGGGGCCCGACGGTCAGTGGCAGAGAGGGGAACGAGAGGGAGGTGAGGATGACAGGCGGGGCCCGCCTGTCATCTTCAACCTTGCGGCCAGAGAGACGGCGAGCTCACCGGCGGCGATTCCGGGCACGGCGGGGCAAACTGAGGGCAGGAACGGGTTCAACGAGGAGTCGCCGTTCCAGTGGCGGTGGTGCGGCTCGCCGGAGGGGCCTGGTTCGCCGGCGGCGAGGACACGCGGCGGAGGAGCGTCGGGAAGATCCTGGCTGGCTCGCTCCGGGCTGCAATAGGAGTGGGAGAAGGAGGGGAATGGGTCAGTGAGGTCCGGTGGCTCCAGATCGAGCGAGAGTTGGGGCGGAGGGAGGCTGTACCGCGAGATCTCCGGTCGCCCGACGCGGCGGAGCTCCGGTCGATCCCGAGCACTAAGGCTCTCTGAGGGCGAGTGGGAGGTGCTGGTGAGCTTCTGGGGGTGTGGGGAGGAGATGGGTGCTGCTGGAGAGGCTCGGGGCGTGCTTATATAGCCGAGCCCCGGTCCATCGTGGACTCGTGCGCCGGCGAGGTCACGGGCGAGGCCAGAGGCCGTGCAGGCGCTCGTGTTCGAGTCGGGGACGATCATGGATGAGGTCTATGCCTAGTAGAGGGAAGAGGAGGAGTGCGGAATGCTCCAGAGGGCGCGCGCGTGTGAGGCCAGAGGTTGGAGCTCGCGGGCGGCCAGCGCGCGTACGAGGGTGGCCACTGGAGGGAGAAGGAGGAGGGGGACAGCGCCGGGGAGAGTCGCAGACGCCGAGGCGCATCGAATGGCGCGAGGGGGAAGCACGAGGTGGTCGGGGGCGAGGGATTGGGTGAAGCTACAGTGCGGGTGCACACTGTAGCGCGCTCTGGAGCGTTCTTATCGCATGCCACGGCATGCCGTTGGCTCACTGGGCATGTCCGCCGTGTCTGGGGGGGTCCAGCACGAAGTAAACAACTCAGATGTGGCCTTGGATGCTCTGGATGATCAGTGAGAGAGGAGTGAAGCTGGTAGATGGGTAGATTTTGGCTGTCCAGCAAGGTAACTTAGGGTTTTCACCCCTCAATCATGGAGCTGTGGACATGGGGAAGTTACTGGAGATAGAATGTAACTAGGTGAAGCTGTGGTAGAAAGTTGAGGCAAAAGTAAATAGTAAAAGAGGTCAAGATGATGGTTTTGGTAAAATGGCAGAAGGTGTTTGATCAAGTTTTGGATAAGTACATGATCTCTACTAGCCATGACACTTAACAGGATTGAATGTCATATGGAAATAGGGTGTTTCACCAAATTTGGGCTCATTTGAAGAAACTAGCCAATGTAACTTTCGTGAACCCTAGAAATCAACAGAAATGGCTTCATCATGTTTAAGTCAAGCTAATCAACTCCCCTTGATGCACCAATTGGTGTAGTTTCATCATTTGGGGTATTGATCATGCTCACAAAGTTTGAAGCTCAAGATAAAAAGTTGGTAATGTAAAGTTGTTCAAATTTGAATTTGAACAGAAGTGGTTTTGGGGTATTCTGATCAAGTTACCCTACTCCAAATCTTGTGCCATTTGGTCTAGATGCCTTATTAGGCCATTCTAGCATGTGCACCAAGTTTGAGAGCATTTGGACAAGTTTGGCAATGTAAAGTTGCTCGAACTTCAAATATCGACAGAATGGTTTTAAAGGGTTTTGAGGATGTTATCTTGCTTCCCAAGGCATGGGGCTTGGCAAGATCATCAAATATGTCATATGTGACATGATAGAATTTCCATGGAATTTTTAGAGAATATTTCCTTTGTAAATATTTCAAAAGCTTGAAATATCCAGAAAGGGTTTGGAGGGATTAGCCCATTATTTTGAACATGACCAAGTGTTGAAACTCTTATATATGGACAATATATGTCCTATGAGTCTCCCTGAATTTTGGCAAATATTTTTGAAATACTTAAATAATTTTTCCCTATTAAAGACCATTTCTGGCCTTAAGAAAAAGCTTTTAAATAAAATAGGAAAATAACTTTTAAAATTATACTTTTGTGGTTTCTGGGAGTCCTATGACTACTAGTTCTCAAATACACTTTTTGAAATAATTTTCTCACCCTAAATCAAGCACTTGCAGTGCAAACCTCAATTCAGGGGTTTTGGGAATACTAAATTTTAAAAATACATTTTGGCCAAATTAATTTTATAAGAAAATACTATACTGCTATAAACACTTGGTATGATCATTGGGCAGAAGTTTTGGGTATGGAGATGAATTCTACAGGAGGTAATTGTTGACTTTAATGAGCACATGAAAAACATAGGAAGAAAAACTCAATTCCAAATAAAAGTCAAATGATGCCAAAAAAATTTGCTGGTCCAAATTTTCATGCTTCATTGATGCAAAAGACATGTTACAAAATGCAGGGTGTGACAATCGTTTTGGGGTTATGCTTTAGAGACAGCTGCATTCACATTAAATAGGGCACCATCTAAATCCGTTGAGACGATGCCTTATGAACTGTGGTTTGGCAAGAAACCAAAGTTGTCGTTTCTTAAAGTTTAAGGCTGCGATGCTTATGTGAAAAAGCTTCAACCTGATAAGTTCGAACCCAACTCGGAGAAATGTGTCTTCATAGGATACCCAAAGGAAATTGTTGGGTACACCTTCTATCACAGATCCGAAGGCAAGATATTCGTTGCTAAGAATGGATCCTTTCTAGAGAAGGAGTTTCTCTTGAAAGAAGTGAGTGGGAGGAAAGTGGATCTTCATGAGGTAATTGTACCTTCTCCCGAATTGGAAAGTAGTAGATCACGGAAACTAGTTCCAGTGATTCCTACACCAATCAGCAAGGAAGCTAATGATGATGATCATGAAACTTCGGATCAAGTTACTGCTGAACCTCGTAGGTCAACCAGAATACGTTCCGCACGAGAGTGGTATGGTAACCTGGTTCTGGAAGTCATGTTACTAAACCATGATGAACCTACGAACTATGAGGAAGCGATGATTAGCCCAGATTCCACAAAATTGCTTGAGGCCATGAAATCTGAGATGGGATCCATGTATGAGAACAAAGTGTGGACTTTGGTTGAATTGCTCGATGATCGGCAAGCCATTGAAAATAAATGGATCTTTAAGAGGAAGACCGACGCCGATGGTAATGGTACTGTCTACAAAGCTCGACTTGTTGCGAAAGGTTTTCGACAAGTTCAAGGTGTTGACTACGATGAGATTTTCTAGAGGCAATAATAAAGTTATTATTTATTTCCTTATATCATGATAAATGTTTATTATTCATGCTAGAATTGTATTAACTGGAAACTTAGTACATGTGTGAATACATATACAAACAGAGTGTCACTAGTATGCCTCTACTTGACTAGCTCGTTAATCAAAGATGGTTAAGTTTCCTAGCCATAGACATGAGTTGTCATTTGGTGAACCGGATCATATCATTACAGAATGATGTGATTGACTTGATCCATTCTATTAGCTTAGCACTTGATCGTTTAGTATGTTGCTATTGCTTTCTTCATGACTTATACATGTTCTTATGACTATGAGATTATGCAACTCCAGAATACCGGAGGAACACTTTCTGTGCTATCAAACGTCACAACGTAACTGGGTGGTTGTAAAGACGCTCTACAGGTGTCTCCGATGGTGTTCGTTGAGTTGTCATAC
>LR738715.1:329875428-329888699 GCA_902687465.1 Secale cereale
AGAATTGTATTAACTGGAAACTTAGTACATGTGTGAATACATATACAAACAGAGTGTCACTAGTATGCCTCTACTTGACTAGCTCGTTAATCAAAGATGGTTAAGTTTCCTAGCCATAGACATGAGTTGTCATTTGGTGAACCGGATCATATCATTACAGAATGATGTGATTGACTTGATCCATTCTATTAACTTAGCACTTGATCGTTTAGTATGTTGCTATTGCTTTCTTCATGACTTATACATGTTCTTATGACTATGAGATTATGCAACTCCAGAATACCGGAGGAACACTTTCTGTGCTATCAAACGTCACAACGTAACTGGGTGGTTGTAAAGACGCTCTACAGGTGTCTCCGATGGTGTTCGTTGAGTTGTCATACATAGAGATTAGGATTTGTCACTTCGATTGTCGGAGAGGTATCTCTAGGCCCTCTCGGTAATGCACATCACTATAAGCCTTGCAAGCAATGTCACTAATGAGTTAGTTGCGGCATGATGCATTACAGAACAAGTACAGAGACTTTCCGGTAATGAGATTGAACTAGGTATGATGATACTGACGATCAAATCTCGGGCAAGTAACATACCGATGACAAAGGGAACAACGTATCTTGTTATGTGGTTTGACCTTTAAAGATCTTCATAGAATATGTAGGAGCCAATATGAGCATCGAGATTCCGCTATTGGTCATTGACCGGAGTTGTGTCTCGGTCATGTCTACATAGTTCTCGAACTCGTAGGGTCCGCACGCTTAACGTTCGATGACGATTTGTATTATGAGTTATGTGATTTGATGACCGTCGTTCGTTCGGAGTCCCGGATGAGATCACGGACATGACGGACAGTCTCGAAATGGTCAAGACGTAAAGATTGATATATTGGAAGGCTATATTCGGAAATCGGAAAGGTTCCGAGTGATTCGGGTAATTTTAGAAGTACCGGAGAGTTACGAGAATTCATATTGGGCCTTAATGGGCCATACGGGAAAGGAGGGAAAGGCCTCAAGGGTGGCCATGCCCCTTCCCAATGGATTGGTCCCAATTGGACTAGGGAAAGGGGGTGCCCCCTTCCTTCCTTCTCCTTCTCCCTTCCCCTTTTCCTATTCCATGTGGGATGTGGAATCCTACTAGGACTATGGAGTCCTAGTAGGACTCCACACTTTGGCGCGCCCTATGAGGGCCGGCCTCCTCCTCCCTCCATCATTTGTACACATGGCCAGGGGGCACCCCAGGGACACACAAGTTGATTTTAGCAGTGTGCGGTGCCCCTCTCCACAGATACACACCTCGGTCATATCGTTGCAGTGCTTAGGCGAAGCTCTACGCCGGTAGCTTCATCATCACCGTCACCACGCCGTCGTGCTGATGAAATTATCCCGTGATGCTCAACTGGATCAAGAGCTCGTGGGATGTCATCGAGCTGAATGTGTGCTGAATGCGGAGGTGCCGTACGTTCGGTGCTTGGATCGGTTGGAACGCGAAGATGTTCGACTACACCAACCGCGTCACTAGGCGCTTCCACTTTCGGTCTAGGAGCGTACGTAGACACACTCTCCCCTCTCGTTGCTATGCTTCTCCTAGATAGATCTTGCATGATCGTAGGATTTTTTTGAAATACTACGTTCCCCAACAGTTCAACCTCGCGACCAAGTGCGCCAGAGCTGAGAAGGGTGCCTTTCCCTCGTCGAGCTCCCCACCGCTGACCCCGCTGACAAGAAGGCCAGGGCCAAAGACGTGAATTGCAAGGGGGTGGCCATGATCGCGGACGAACCAGAGATGAAGCGTGGTCGCGACCACCCGGAGTCATCCAAGAGCAGCCGCCCACGCTGCACCTTCCACAACGTGCACAACCACAACACCAATGACTACCAAGAGCTCAGGGACATCCGCGACGGGCACATCGGCCGGCGCCCCGAGCGCAGCGACCGGGCCTATGGCCGTGGAGGAAGCAGGACCGGGGGGCGCTGGGACAACCGCGGCCCCCGTCAAGAGTGGCGTGATCAGCCTCGTGAGGACTGCTGCACGATTAGCCTCGCAAGGGTGCCTGGAGGGACCAACCTCGTGAGGTGTACCTAGAGGGACCTACCTCATGAGGACCGTCCTCAGGGCAAGGCCGGCCTCCCTTCACTGTCACCACCAAGAAGGAACGACGACCAAGACGAGGGGGCTGGGGACTTCCAGGAGCCTCACGCCATCGCTTGCATCTTGGGCGGAGCGCAGGCTCCAGCCTCTCAGCGCCTCTTCAAGCAGTTCACCTGAGAAGTAAACGCGGCTCTTCCCAAGATAGAAGCCACACGGCCGCTCAAGTTGTCCAAGTGCACTGTCACCTTAAGTGCGCGGCAACCGCCGGCGCTCTCCCAATGCTCTGCTCACCCGTCATCAGCAACGTCCAAGTCACCAAGACCCTCATCGATGGCGGTGCAGGGCTCAATGTTATCTCTGTTGACACATTTGACTGTCTCCAAGAACCTTATGACCAGCTGCAACCCACCAGGCCTTTCTCAGGAGTGACCGACGGCTCCACCACCCCAATTGGATAGATATGGCTCCCCGTTAACTTCGGTACCCGCGACAACTACCACACCGAGCTCATCGACTTCGACGTCACTCACATCTGCCTCCCGTACAATGTCATCCTTGGGTATCCAGCCCTAGCCAAGTTCATGGCCGTGAGCCACCATGGCTACAACGTCCTCAAGATGCCAGGGAGCCGGGACATCATCACCGTCGCTTGCAAAGAAAAGGATGCAGTGTGCTCCCTTGAGCGCGCTTACCAAGCCACAACAGTCGAAGACCCCGACAATAAAGACACTATCTACCCCCCTGAAGTTATCCCGAAGAAGAAGAAGCAACTGCTCGCCCTAGAGCCTCACGAAGATGCAGCACCCCGCAGCCGTGCCTCAGGATCCGCGCCGATGGATGGGGCGCCTCCCTCCCTTGCATAGGAAGGCATGCTCGACGCCCCCCTTAGGCTGGGCTCGGGGGCTCTCCTCTGGATGGCCTCCAACCTAGCCAATGTCTCGAGGGAGGCGCTCGGGCACCAGGTGGAGGCGTGCTTCACCGCGCGTTCCCCTCCGGAGGGCACAAGGCGAGAGGCACCAAGCACTCAGGAGTTCATCAACCAGACCATCGAAGACTTGCAGGTACCAAGGGCGATGCGGGGCGTGCACCGCCCAGCGCCCCGAAGTGCAGCTGTCGTCCCGGGCTCACGGGACGGGCTGTGCATCTACGTCAACGTCCCAGGACTCAACATGATCGCATCGCAGGAGCTCTACTGGCCATCTCAGGTGGTCCGGTGTGAGGGTCCTCCTCATAGCTATGTTTGCATGCTGTTCGGCTTGCCGAACCAGGCGGCCCCGCACCAGCGCCACATGCGGGAAGTCCTGGCGGCTCGCGTGGCCAGGCATCAAGAGATCTTGGTGGAAGTGGCATCGGTTCTTCGCGAGCTCTCAGAACCTCCGAAGCCACACGAGGCCCCTGAGCCAGGCGACTCGCGAGGAGCGACATCTCCGGAGAGCATCTTCAGCTACATCAACACCACTCCAGCATCGGTGCCAGGTGACTTTGTTTCAGTTTGTTCGGTTGGGGGCGCCCATCGGGCTGCATCATCCCCAAGTCGCACGGGCTTGCCCCTGCGACGTGTATCCTTTTTGCATCTTTACCTTACTCTGTTGGGGGCGCCCCTCGGGCTGCATCATCCCCAAGCCGCATGGGTCCGTCCCTGTGGCATGTATCGCACCAGCATCACCTAAGTCAGTTTACCCCCTTTTTCTGTGAGTCTACTTCATGCTTATGCCTTCCCAACACCAGATACTTCGAACATCGCACACCTTGGTGCCCCTCCGCCACGGGAGCTGAGCATCGTTTGCTTTCCTTCAGGATCAATCACATGAGAAATCTGGGCACGACGTATGTGCTCGGGTCCATCCCTGCAGCATTGATAAATCCAACGGTTGAGCTATGTCTCGTGAGCCGGCCACGTTCACGTCACCTCCTGGGGCCGTTGGTGTCCGGCCTTCTCACGTGATCGCCTCAGGAAATTCACTCGGTGCAGGTTGCCTAACCATCTCGCAGGACCTCCCGCAGCTACCAAGGATCAAGACAAGGCGCAACCCGCCTTGAGGTAGGGCCTCGTGAGTCCCGCGCTGGCTCATGAGTGCTTAGACACACCTCGTCTGCCCTGCCGTGCAAGCCACATGTTAGGGCGGGGTTGTACATGCCCCGGGGGCTCCACACAGAGGGAGCCCTCACCCACGCACCAGTGGAAGCACCATGCTCTGCGCTGGCAGTCGACACGGTCGAGGAGCGGCTATGCCCGTGCAAGTGCGAAAGCGCCATGCTCCGCGCTGGTGATAAACAGCCGAGGGCGGCCCCTTGGACGCACCAACCTCGGTGAGTCGGCAGGCTCGGTGCCAGGCCTCGTTGCAACCCTCGGGAGAGCCGCACGACGGGGGCTGAGCACGAGGGTTGCGCGCCGGTCATGCCTAGTGTACGCCCCACCAAACAGGTATGAAGGTCTATTCGTACGTTAAGGAGGACTCTGAGCATCACGTCTTAGGGGCCTAACTAGTCACATAGCCCCTTACTCCCTGGCCTCACCTGGCGATCCGGACGAGCCAACGGCGGCTGAGGTATGTGCGTGGCCGAGCTTTGCCGACCCACAACAACGAGGCCTAGCTACGTATTCTCGCCTAAAGGTTCGTTTGCACGTCAAGGAGGACTCGTGAGCATCGCGTCTCAGGAGCCTAACTGGCCACGTAGCCCCTCACTCCCTGGCCTCGTCCTGGCAATCCGGACGAGCTAGCGGCGGCTGAGGTATGCATGGAGTCGGGCTCTGCCGACGTAGAACACTAAGGCCTAGTTTCACATCTCCTTCCCGAGGCCTTTTCGTATGTCAAGGGGGACCCCTGAGCATCGCACCTCAGGGGTCTAACTAGCCACGTATACCCTCACTCCCTGGTCTCATCCTGGCGATCCGGACGAGCTAGTGGCGGCTGAGGTATGCGCGGGGTCGGGCTTTGCCGACGTAGAACGCTAGGGCAGGCAGGAAGATGGTCGCGGAATCCTAGTAGTTATTACAAAACATATTGTTCTTCAAATACATATGCATGAGTTTAAATGTATGTTGCAGGAAATAAAATCGGAGGAAAGTGATACCTGCGGGACTCATCTTCAGCCTTGAGCATTATCGTCGCCTGCAAGGAGCGCCCCCTCGATGTCGGTGCCATCAGCGGCCGCTGCCGGCGGAGCGGCGGCGTCACCAGCAGGAGGCGCAGGGTCGATTGCGAGGAACCTCTCCAGCAGGGCGTCCACCAGGTCCTTCATGGCTTCGGCGGCGGCCGCACAACGCTCTTCGTCCACAGGCTCGAGCAGGGCCCCGAGATCGGTGCTCGGGTCGCGTTGGTGGAGGAGGCTGAAGACGCGCGTCGAGGCCGAAGCAGAGAGTGAATGGGCCTCCCCTTCCACCATCGAGCCGATCCCGATGACAACTCCCTTGAGTGCCTTGACGAGTTGAGGCAACAGCTCAGCGGGGCATTCCTCGGCAGTTACCAGCGGCTTTTTTAGGCCCTTCCTATAAAGCTCTCGTAGGGCCTCGCGGTACTTCAGATCGAGGGACTCGAAGATTGTGCGGTTTCCGGCTAGAACCTTTGCCTTGGCATCTAGCTGGGCGATCTTTGCCTCTACCTCCACCTTCAGCTTCTCTAGGTGGTCGCGCTCGGCGGTCTGCTCCTGAGCCGACTGTTCTAGCTCAGTGTCGCAGCCGGCGACCGCTTTCTCCTGGGCCTTAAGCTCCTCATCTCGCGCCTTGAGTTGGCGGGCCTCGATGGCTTGCTGGTCATGAAGGGTCTTCAGCCCGGCCCCCATATTCCAGCAACGTTCCTCTACAACCTTCGTGTCCTTCATCACCGCGTCACGCTCTGCCGCGGCTACACCTGCGGCTCCCTTGCCTTCCTCCGAGGCTTTGGTGGCTTGGCTTCAGGCCGCATGGACTGCTGCATCGGACCGCAACCACCCCGAGATTAGCTCCAGGAGCCCCGATGTCGGGCGGTGATTAGGACTTGGAGGTCATCGCGAAGCTGAGTCAGCGCAGAGATGGCCTTCTCCAGGACGTCGGGTGAAGCAGGAAGGTCGCGGCCCGGCAGCTCAGCGGAAGGAGGAGGAGGCGACACTATCACCAAGACTTGCGAGGCGGCCAGATCAGAAGAGACAGGGAGCTCCTGAGCCCTTGAAACTCCGGAGGATGAGTCGGGGGCTGGCGCCTCCGGAGCCGGCTTGGCTAGAGGGGCCACCTTTTCCCGACAAGTCTGGGACCTTGCGGGGGCGATCCGACGGCTGAAGCGGGGACGCTGTCTCCCCGCCCTAGGGGCGGTGCGACCACGGCAGGTGGTTGAGCCACAGGGGTCACCACCGAGTCCCGCCTCTTCTTCGATGTCGACGCTGGTCTAACAGTGCAGAGGAGAAACATCAAGAAGCAGCAGCAAATACAAGGACAAGGGTCAGGGCGAAGCACTTACTGGTCCATGGCAGCATAATCCATCGCCCTCTTCTGAAGCATGAGGCCGGAGAGCCTCATGGCCGGGGGCACAGGCACTTGGCGCGGTAGCCGAACTCGTAGCGGCACCGCCGGAGTCATGGCACAGGTACTACCTTGAAGAATCAGCGTCGACCGCCCCTTCTTCGGAACCCCAGCCTGTGACTTTTTGGGCTGGGGGTTCCCTATGACCTTGTGGTAACCCCGGTGGAGCGCGGCGGCTCCCCAGCTGGTCGCTCGCCATCGTCATCATTGTCGAGAAGAATGCGGAGGAGCTCAAACTGGCATGGGGGATAAGTCTCCCCCGCGCCTTCCTGGGTTGCCTTCGAGTCTGTCTTCCCCTCCCCCTAGATGGACTTGCTCGAAGACAGCACCACTGAGGCTCCAATGGACGCCGACAACATGTGCCCGCGCTCGTTGAAGGCGGGCATGGCGGCAGCAATCTGTGCCACATCCAGGTGGCGGTACAGAGGAAGATGGTAGTCAGGAGGATACCCTTGGTCCTCTGACACCAGGAGAAGGAGGACCTTGCTGAGCTCCTTGTCGGGCAAGGCATCTGGGCGAAAGTGGAGGTCATCGCCCTCTTCCTTGAACTTCCAGAAGGGGCGCGAGTGCGCTTGGAGCGGAGCCAGGCGCTGCATCAGGAACTCTTTGATAATCATGGCCCCCGTCAGCTTCTCCACCTTCGGGTCATCAGGCTTCAGGTCAGCCATCATCCTTGCCAACAGCTGCTCAGCCCGGGGGTCGCTGAGCTTCGCGTTGTTCCACCTGTCGTGGGACGTTGGCACCTTCATCGGTAGCACTAGCAGCGGGTGGGAGACCTTCGCGTCCATGAGGACCCACTTGTTCCTGAAGTCCTTCACTTTCTTCCTGGCTCTTGAGATCGCATTGGCATGATTAGCCGCAACAAAGTTGGCGCATCCCCGAGCACTGGCCCTCCTTGATCCGGAGGTAGAAGAAGTGGTGAAGCAATGCCACGGCATCACCCCCACGAATGCCTCACAGTAGAAGGAGAAGATGGACAAAAGAAGGACGGAGTTGGGATGAAGATGAAGAGCATGAAGATTAGAATGGCGGAGGATGGCGAAGAAGAAGTCAGAGAAAGGGGGAACAAGCCCCGCGAAGACGTTGTGCATGAAGAAAGGGTAAAAAGTGCTGCCTGGGGGCTCCGACACGGCGGAGCCCGCCCAGAGCTCAGGCTCCTTCCCCTCGTCGCCGCCACCCGCCACCATCAGGCGTGCGGTGGTGAGCTTCATCTTCGAGACTGTCGGCGCGCTCAAGGCAGGTTCGAAACAGGGGAGAAAACGGGCGGATCTGGAGACTGTTTAGGCAGGAAGGAGAAGAGGATCTGGAGCAAGGCGAAGGAAGGTAAGGAATACCCAATAGCACTCGCCAGCCTTTTGTCAGATCGGGCAGCTGCCGAGGCAGCGTGGGGAAGCAGAGATGCCCACGTCCAATCAAGTCGCCATGCGTCGACCAAGGCCGCAGGCATTAGGGGCCGGCGGTGCTTCGTCTTTGCCCCTTTGGCTTCGCCTCGAAGCCAAGTCCGTGCGTACCTTGCACCCGGGGGCTACTGTCGGCGTCCTGGGAACGGGGGTACCCAGACTTGCCTGCCTGTGGCCCGTGATGCGGCTCCATCAGTGGCATGGTACGGCCTAACGTCGGCAACTACAACTCAAGACCCTCACGAGGGGCCAAGCCTCGCGAGGCGGGCGATAGCGAGACCTCCCCGGGGGCAGTCTCTCTAGGCTGGCTCCCGAGGAGCGGAGATATCTATGCAAGGTGCACCTCGCGAGGTTCACGTGACGTGAGCCAATACGACCAAGGCCAGGCGGGCGCCAGTGGGCGTAGTGTGCCAGTTTCCTCTTTGGTACTAAGAGGGCAAGCGCTGGCGTGGAGTCCCGAGGGAGCAGGCAAAGGTTTCCATATCGGTGCAACAAGACCAAGGACCGTTAGGGCTGCAGAACGGAGGTCATCCTGGAGCCCGGCGCAGCGTCACCACCAGGGCCTTTGGCAGGCGAAGACTACTATTGTCAGGATAACTTGTACTAGTTGTTCCCCTTCAAATTTGGCCGTTGTGGTATCCCTTCCCGCCGATATTTGGAAAGAGGACCAAGGCCACTACAAATAGAACCTATCCACCACCATAGAGGGGCATCTGGTTTGGCATCGGATCCATTCCACCCCACACACACCACAAGCTCATTCGATCCCAAGAACACCACTCCTCCGGAGGTTGTTCATCCCTTGTACTAGTACATCCTCAGCCATACAATGCAATCCACCACACACACTGGAGTAGGGTATTACACCACAAGGTGGCCCGAACCAGTATAATCTTATGTGCCCCTTGTTCTTTGATTTCGTCGAGCTAGGCCGTGGAATCGGAGCCTGAGCATGTTGGGGAGAGAGTGTTCTTCATGCGCACCCCAAAGTTCGAACTTCTAAAGGGTTTGTCGAACCCGAAATCCGACAATCGCCTACTTCATGAAGATCTACCCTAGTGAGGCAAGTCCTTCATGGGCGATGGCCATGGTGGGATATACAAGGTTGCTTCTTCGTGGACCCTTTCTGGGTGGAGCCCTTCGTGGGTTGAAGTCTCCATCAACGTGGATGTATGATAGCACCACCTATCAAAACCATGCCAAAAACATCTGTGTCTCCACTTGTGTTTGCACTCTCCAAACCCCTCCCTTTACCTTCATATGCAATGATTTACTTTCCGCTGCTAGAACTCTAGAACTTCATTTTTAGGAAGATTGCTTGACTTGTGCTAAATTGCTAAAAACTATCAAAACATAAAGTTGGGAAAAGGCTCAGCTTTTATTTGGTAAAGTAGTCTAATCACCCCCTCTAGACATACTTTCGATCCTACAAGTGGTATCAGAGCCTTGGTCTCCATTTTCCTTGATTTCCATAGCTTTGGTGATCATAGCCTTGGTTTCACAACCTAGGAGAGTCTGGCATCTAGCGAGGGAAGTTGCCACCGTAGAGGTCCTTACTTTGATGGTACAAATTTTGCTAGTTGGAAGCATAAGATGAAAATGCATATTCTTGGACATAACCCCGCCATTTGGGCTATTGCGTGCATTGGTTTGCAAGGTGAATTCTTCGATGAGAAGGAACCAAACCGTGAAGCCTCCGTTGAAGAATTGAAGATGTTGCAATTCGATGCTCAAGCTTGCAATATCCTCTTCAATGGATTGTGTCCCAAAGAATTCAACAAAATCAGCCGTCTTGAGAATGCAAAGGAAATTTGGGATACTTTGATTGATATGCACAAAGGTTCTGACTCCATCAAGGAATCCAAGTTGGATGTGCTTCAAAGTCAACTTGACAAGTTCAAGATGAAGGATCGTGAAGGTGTCGCTGAAATGTACTCTAGGCTTGCTCTCATCACAAATGTGACTGCCGTCTTAGGAAGCGAAGAAATGACCGATAGATTCATCATCAAGAAGATCCTAAGAGCCTTGGATGGAAAATATGACACCGTGTGCACATTGATCCAAATGATGCCCAATTACAAAGATCTCAAGCCAACGAAAGTCATTGGAAGAATTGTTGCTCATGAGATGTCACTCAAGGATAAAGAAGAGCTTCACAACAAGTCCAGTGGTGCTTACAAAGCCTCATGTGATGCTCCTACATCATCAAGTGAGAAACAAGTCTTCAATGAAGAATTGAGCTTAATGGTGAAGAAATTCAACAAGTTCTACAAGAGTAGAAGCAAGGAAAGAAGTTCCAAGTCCAGGTCCTACAATGACAAAAGATCTTCTAGTTGTGAACGAAATTGCTACAACTATGGAAGATCCGGACACTACTCCAATGAGTGTACGGCTCCCCACAAAAGAAGAGAAGACTCACCTAAAAGGAGAAGTAGAAAAGAAGAATCTTCACCAAGAGAGAGGAGTAGAGATGATTTTTATGAACTAAGACCCTCTCGAAGAAGCAAGGATTCAGAAATGAAGGACAAATCATCAAGGAGCTATACAAGACGAAGGCATCAATCCCATGTTGGTGAATGGGTATCCAGTTCCGACTCCGATAACTACTCTGAGAGAAGCTATCACTCCAACTCAGAAGATACTCAAGATGAAGGTGTTGCCAGAATTGCTCTTGTGTCATCCAACTCCTACGACATATTTGAGTCACCAAATGAAGGAATTGGAAGATGCTTCATGGCTAAAGGCCCTAAGGTATCACACCCCGAATACTTGATTTCAATAATGATGAAGATGATTTGCTAGGAGATGATGATTTACTTGTTGGTTGCAATAGTGATGAAACCTATGATGAAAACTACGATGAAATTGCTATTAATCATGCTAATCAAGATAAAATGAATGACAATGATAAGGAGAAAATTGAGCGTCTAACTAAAGAATTAAACACTCTCAAGTTAGCTCATGAAACTACCTTATAGGATCGTCGAGGACTTTTGAGGACTCGTGAGAAGCTACGCTTTGAAAAGCTCAATCTAGAGAAAGAGCATGAGTTCTTAAAAGCAATCAATGATGATGTTCGTAAGAAAAGTTATTTCTACATTGCCAAGCGTTCACTCTTGTCTACTTACATGCCACAAGTAAAATCTAGCAACAAGAACAAGAAAGATTCTTCCTCTAGTAGTAATAATAATCATGACAAAACAAATGTTGTTGCCTCTAGTGGTTTTCTTGATTCCACTAATGATTCTCTTAGCCAAGTTACACTTGAGCAAGAAAGTAGCTTATTGAAGGGAATTATAGAGAAATGTGATTATAAGAGCCTTGTCGGGAGTAAGCAATTCTAGGAAATTGTACACAAGCAAGGAAGGCATCGGAAGAATGAAGGTGTTGGTTTTGAACGAAGGTTCAATGCCAATGGAGTTGAGTGGGAAGAAGATTAATACCCCAAGACAAAGTTTGTTCCTCAACAAGAGAAGTATGATCCTACTTCCTTCAAGGGGACACAAGCCCAAGATGATCTTCCACCACAAGACCACAAGCTAAAGGGCATGGACAAGCTTCATGAAGAGATTGATGCATTCAAAGAAGCTCCTAAGGCCTTGGTCAAGTCGGTTCCCAAGACTACTTCAAGTTCTACTTCATCAAGTACATCTACAACTCCAAGGATTCCCATCAAGATGATGTGGATTCGGAACAAGAGGAACTAGAGAGTTCTTTAGGGTGACTCCACCAACATACTTCACTCTTATTCATATTGGCACGGACAAGTGCAATCAACTTTCACATCTTGCACTAGTTCAAGGAGTCACAAACTCTCTTGTTGGTAAGACAAGGGACAAGGTAACCTAATGCTTTCATGGACATCATCTTGTGTGCAATTCACTCTATGTCCATGGATATCTTTGTTTGTTCCTTGTGGGAATAACTCGTGTAGGAATTGAAAGTGCAACTCACTCCAATAGATTGCTCCAAATGATCTACATGAACAAGAGCATCTACATCTTCAACACCTACATGAAGTCACCATCAACAAAACCCAAGGTTAGTTCATCCCTCTTAGGGGGGCTTTACTCTAAATATTGAGATAAAGCAACGCTAATGGTGTGAACACGACAATGCTTTATGTAAAAGTGGCAACCCCACTTGTGCTTAAACGATGAGTATGACCTATGATAAAATGTTCTCTTTTGACTCCTAAGTCAATATACTCATATATAGATGACCTAGTCATTGCCAATTGCTTGATAGATGCTAGATTGTCTGTGCATGCTTTGCCACATGTTTCATTTGCTATCTTATTGTGTGAGCATGTTGAGTGCATATTTTTCTCATTCGAGGACATCCATTTGTTGCTTTCATTGTTTGGCTTTCTTATTTTGCCAAATGGATGGACAAGTGTCGGTGTACTAAAGTACGGGTACCTTAGTTTCCCGAACTTGTGCACGGGCAGTTGCAGCGTACCGCGGCAAGGCCTGCCGGGCTACCACCGAAGTCCTTTATGATTCCTTTGGAGCCATTCAAGAACAAAGTATCCAAGGCAAGGACACAAGGCCCCGGCAAGAGGAGCTTGTCGGGAAGGACACTCAAGGCACAAAACCACTCAAGGCACAAGACCCTGGCAAGAGGAGCTTGCCGGGAAGGCCCTCCGAGGCGTCTCAAGAAACTTGCCGCAACGCGACACGCGTCCCGGCAAGGCCCGGTGAGCGACAAGCTCCCGGAAGCGACAAGATAGAGACCACGGCAAGGTGCTTGCCGCGGCAAGCTTCCACTCAGTACCCGTGCTCCTGCGCATCCACCCACATGTCGCTCTGGGACCATCCCAGGCGCACGTGGCCGAAGGCTGTGCAGCCTGGGGTACACGGTGGAAAGCAGCGATGACAAGGCTACCGTCGTGGCAGACGGTGGCGCCCCTGACGGCCACTTTTTGCACTGTTTGGGCGACGGCGACGGGCATTTAATGCCCTTGTCCCCTGCCGTCAGGGTTAGGTATGGAACACTGTTCCAACTACCACCCTTTTTACATTTTTACCCTCATCTGTGTTGCCACCTGTTGGTGACCCCTTTGACCTATAAAAGGAGGCCCATGCGCAATGTAGAGGGGGTTCCGAACATCGATCATTCTCACGCCCGGTCTTGCTAGCGGTTAGAGTGTACGGTAGCTCTCTTGGCTCCCGAGCAAGAACTCAATACAAACCAAAGCAGGAGTAGGGTTTTACGCATCCGTGCGGCCCGAACCTGGATAAACTGCTCGTGTGCACGCCTCGATCTGCTCTTTGTGCATCCTCCGCCCC
>LR738715.1:329889410-329912938 GCA_902687465.1 Secale cereale
GTCCGTACATGCACCGCACCCGTCTCAGGAGGTGCGAGACCGGCAGCGTCATGGTACCCACGGTACCATACGTTTGGTGGGCCAAGGCCAAGCCGGAGGATCTCGGGACGCTCAAGGCCAGCATGCACACCAACGTGCCGGCACGAGCAAGGCATGGTCGCCTGGACGGGATGTTGCTCCTTCTAAAACGGTTAGAAGTCCGAGCATGTCCCGCTCCTCGCGCCGTTCGCCACCGCTACCCGCCACTCCTGCAGAAGCTCTAGCACGAGCTCAACTGCTTTTAGACTTCCCTCCAGCGGCAGACAAGGCCGACGACTTCAGAGCCTCATCGCCTTCGCCAACGGCGACACCCCGCAGCAGCCGAGCACGTCACGGCCGCGGCAAGTCAGCCAGGCGAGGGCTGATGGCGACAAGACCGGTGGGGGTGCAACCACCGTGCACTCTCCGCCTCGAAGGCCAAGATCGCCGACTCGCCGGGTCAACCTCGACAGCGACTCCACCGCGTCGTCGGATCCGCGAGCTCATCGCGATCAGCGCCAAATTCTTCAAGATCGCCGACACGAAGACGCTCGTACTCGCATCGAGCGCCGAAGAGAAGCGCGGCGTCAGTCAGACCAGCGCGCTGGGCCCACTATCGACATGCAAGCGCCAGGGGGACCAGGCGACTTGCCGTACGCGGTAGGTTGTCCTGCGTTCACTCGTGAGCTGCGGCAAGTCTAGTGGCCCAGCATGAAGAATTTCAAACCAGATGTGCCGGAGAAGTACGACGGCAAGACACACCCGTCAGAGTTCCTCAGCATCTACACCATTGCGGAGCAAGCTGCTGGGGGGCGAGATGAGAAGATCCTTGCCAACTACTTCCCTCTGGTACTCAAACCCAACGTCAGGTCCTGGCTCATACACTTGCCGGACAACTCCATTTCTTCTTGGGCAGACCCATGCCATCAGTTTGTCGGCATGTCAAAGTGCGCCGCACTTAAGTTACCTGTGGAACCAGGGATCTTTGTGCTCAAGCTAACTCAACCATCCGTAACACCATCGACTGGGCAGAACAAGAAGAGGAAGTTGATCTCTGGCGACTATCTTCCGGCAGAGCTTCCCGAAGCCGCCGCCAACAAGGTCCCCAAGATCAACACTAAGAGTGCTGAGGAGCAGTCTGCTCCTGCAAGCCCTAGGGTTTGTACAGTTGAAGCAGACGCTCCCGACAAGCTTTGCTCCGGCAAGCTTGCCGGGGAACATCAAGCCCCGGCTGAGGCACAAGTTCTCGCCGTAGAAGCGGATGTCCCCGCAGCAGCAAACGTGCCTTTAGTCCTCGTTGTCGAGCCACGAGCTCCAGCATGGGCACGGCAGATTGTCCGTTTCCTTCAAACAGGAGAGCTTCCCGAAGAGCAAGAAGAAGCAGAGAGAGTAGCCCGGCAGTCGAGTATGTACAAGTTTGTCGACAACACACTGTACAGAACAAGACTCAACGGTGTGAAATTGAAGTGTATTCCCAGGGAAGATGGACAGAAGCTATTGGCAGAGATACACGGAGGCATATGTGGTCACCACATTGGTGCAAGAGCACTTGCCGGCAAAGCATTCCGGCAAGGTTTCTTTTGGCCAGAAGCCCTCCAGGATGCAACTGCACAAGTAACCAAGTGTGAAGCGTGCCAGTTCCATTCCAAGCAGATACACCAGCCAGCTCAAGCTCTCCAGACGATCCCTTTATCCTGGCCATTTTCGGTCTGGGGGCTCGACATCCTCGGCCCCTTTCCCCGCGCAGCCGAGGGCTTTGAGTACTTGTACGTTGCAATCGACAAGTTCACAAAGTGGCCAGAAGTGGAACCAGTGAGAAAGGTGACCGCACAATCAGCAGTCAAGTTCTTCAGATCGATTGTTTGCCGTTTTGGGATCCCTAATAGGATCATCACCGACAACGGTACACAATTCACGAGCCGCACCTTCATGCAGTATGTCCAAGATCTTGGCGCCAAGGTCTGCTTCACTTCTGTTGCTCACCCGAGAAGCAATGGTCAAGCGGAGAGGGCAAATGCTGAAGTGTTGCGTGGCCTCAAGACCAGAACTTTCGACAGGCTGCACAAGTGCGGAAGAAACTGGATCGAGGAGCTGCCGGTGGCTCTTTGGTTGATCAGAACAACGCCAAATCGAGCCACTGGACAGACACCCTTTGCTCTAGTCTATGGAGCGGAGGCAGTTCTCCCCACGGAACTCGTATACGGATTACCTCGAGTGCTCGCTTATGATGAGCTCGAGCAAGAGTAGCTGCGACAAGACGACACGCTGCTCCTTGAGGAGGACCGTCTTCAGGCTGCTGTACGAGCTGCTCGCTACCAGCAAGCCTTGCGCCGCTACCATAGCCGCAAGGTTAACACCAGAAGTCTCGAGGAAGGCGACCTTGTTCTTCGGCGCGTTCAGTCTGCCAAGAACTCAAACAAGTTGACGCCGAAGTGGGAAGGCCCTTATCGGGTGAAACGAGTCACTAGGCCTGGAGCTGTCCGCCTTGAGACCGAAGATGGCTTTCCGGTGAGCAATTCCTGGAACATAGAGCATCTTCGTAAGTTTTACCCATAAGGAGCGGTTGCCGTGACCCGCTCCGGCAACCACCTTTTGTACAAGTCTTGCCGCTGTTGCATGTAATCCTTTGTACAAAGCCGAGCGCAGACCCCGTGCATCAGTAAAGCTTATGTGCCTCGCACACCTTGTCATTTCATGCTTCTTATTTTCTTGCATGCATTATGTGACACTTTGTGCAGCGCCTACCCCCGGTAAGCGATAACGAGCACAAAGGCTCCATATCTGTATTTTCTCTTCTTTTCTTTCTCAAGCAAAGCAAAGTTCCCTCGCGCACAAGTTTGCCGGGGGGAGAGGGGAGAAGATGGTGGTATGGACCAAGCGCCGTTCAAGAAAGCTTCGCTTTGCCGGGAAGCAAACAACACAAAAGCTAAGTTGCCAAAGTTTGAGTGATCCAATTTTTAAATTTTTTTGAAATATCTTCCTTGAACGACCGTGCTTTGTATGGAAAACCTGTGCGCGGAGGAACCAACTCGTAGCTAGTTGCGCCCTTACTTTGTTTCGAGTTTGCTCAACAGCTTAAGTGTGCTGCGACTAGTGTCGCGCCCTTACTTTGTTTTCGAGCCCGCTCAACAACTTAAGTGCGCTGCAGCTAGTTGCGACAAGGTTTCTTGTCGGTAGCAACACCGCCTGCAGGCTGCTGAAGTTCCGCACTTAGTGCTCGCGGCAAAGGTGCCTGCACCGGCGAGTTCCCTAAAAGCGTAGGGTAAAGACATACAAAGCAAGGAAATCAAGTAAAGGAAATAACGTTGCAATTACTACCCAAAATAAAGTTATATTTACAAACTGACTTGTCGCAGTTCTAATAGACTATTGTTCATAACATGGTTGGCAGCGACAAGGAAAGAAGAAGATGGGCAAGCTTAATCCGCGCGGTCACCCTCGACCCTCTTGATGCCGCTCACCTTGTCCATAATGGGTGCGACAAGGGCCTTGAGCGCCTCCATATCAACGTCCGACGGCAAGCTCCTGAGGACGTTGGTGAGGTTGAGGCCTGGATTGCGGAAGGCCACCTTCATCAACACCTTCTGCAGGGCTCCCGCGCAAAGCCTGCGCGACTCGTCCGCCAGCTGCTTTGGGATCTTCTCCCGGAGTTGCTGGAGGGCCGTCGCCACACCCTTGAAGAATAAAGTAAGCTTGGCGCTGGGGTGGAGGTTCTCGTCGGTGGAGTACCCAAGGTACTCCGCCCCCAGCTGCGCCAACTCCTTGTCGATGTCCACGGCAGCGTTGACGACGCCTTCCATCCAGAGTTCGACGGTCTGCCTAAAGTTGTTCTGGGAGATGGCGGCGCTCGCCAGCAACGCCTTCTCGGCCCTGATCTCCTCCTTTAGGGTCGCCTCCCGCTCCTTGGCGCCGTCCAGCGTCTCGGTCAGAGTGGCCAGCTTTAGCTCGAGGTCGGCGATGGAGTCCTTAGCGACGGCGAGCTCCTTGCCCTTCTCGGAGAGGCCGACCTGTAGCTTGGAGTGGCTGTGGGCATCCTTCTCTCGCTCGAGCTTAAGTGCGGCAACCTCCTCGCCGCTCGTCTTGAGGTTGGCCTCCAGCTGCGCCACCCTCGTCTCCAACTCCTTCTTCGCGGTCTCGGCAGCCGCGGCAGCATCCTTTGCTTCTTGGAGAGCTCCGCCAAGCGACTGCTCGCACGCGGCAAGTTCCTCCTCGTGACCGTCGAGGTTGACCTTCCGCTGCGCCAGCTCGCCCTCCAGCGTGGACAACTTCTCAGCGGCAAGCCGCTGTTGTTCCTCCACTTCAGCCTTCTCCAAGATGAAGGCCTGCTGCGCCTCGGCAAATTGCTCCCGCTCCTCTGCCAAGGACCGGAGAGCTGTTGGTTGATGGCCCGGAGCTTCTCCACGCGCTTCTCGATATCAGCTCCCGCCTTCGCGGCAAGAGCCTCGCGGGACTCCAGCTTGGCCTGCCGGGCGCGGTAAAGCGACAGCAGCCTGTGCAGCAGCCGTTCCTCCTCAGGCTCGTTGCTGCTGCTCGGCGCGTCGACAAGCTTCAGCCCGGCGGAGGCAAGCACCTCCCCGTCGAAGACCTCTCCCTCGACTGGCGCCCTGGACATGGACGCCCAAGGGAGCTGGATGAAGACGTCGTCGCCGGCCTTTAAGTAGGCGCCCGGCTCAGGATCGTAGGAGCTGGGGGCTGCGGCAGCGGTGGAGGGCTCGGCGGCCGATGTAGCGCCTGGCGCTCCTGCGGCCTCAGGGCCGTCAGTACGACCACCAGCCCCTTCGCCAGCTGCTGCGGCGGCAGCCTCGGCGGCCCCTGCGCCGGTGGGATCGTCTGCGCCGACCGTTTCCTCGGCAACGGCGGCGTCGTCAGCAACGGCCTCCGTCTCCATTGGCTCGGCTGCGGACGGGTCTGACGGAGGAAAAGACAAGAAAAACAGTCAAGCAAATATCCAAAAAAGAGAAGAATCAAGAAGAAGAAAAGCCAAGGGAAGCTTGAAGCAAAAGGGTTACCTGCGCGTGCCGGTTCCTCGGTGAAGTTTCTTTGCCGGGGAGCTCTCCCTCGGCGGCGTGGTCGTAGCTCCCGCCGGCGGAGGACCGCTAGTGCCATCCCTTGTCGGAGAGCTCGCCCTTGGCGGAGTATTCGCCCTCGCCGGAGAGCCCGCCCTTGGCGGGGTGTTCGCCCTTGGCGGACGACTCTCCCTTGCCAGAGAACTCCCCCTTGGCGGTGTGGTCGAAGCATGCGGCACGTCGGGGGCGGTCTCCTGGCGCTCCTGGTGCTGCTGCTCTGCTCCTACACGGATCAACGAACAAGACGTCAGTAAAGGAAATGCGCCCACGCGCACCCAACAGCAGAAGATGAACCACACTTACGCTGGGGGCCGCTCTGAAGATCGGTCGCTGGGTTCGGCAAGCTTGTCTCAGGAGCACCCCCTGCTGTCGCGGCGGACTCGTCCTCGATGACAATCATCGGGACGTTGGCCCTCTTTGCCGCCCTCTGGGCCAGAGTTCTAAAAAAAAGAAAGAACAGGTTCAGAGTGAGGCAAAAGAGACATAAGACAAACATCAAGAATTGAAGAACTACAAAAACAACAAGGTCTTACTCTTCTTCTTCCTCGTCGGAGCTGAGCGCAGAGAAGTCGAAGTCTGGCTCACGCACCCGGCGCGAGGAGGCGGAGGAGTGGGCTCCCTTGGCCGTTTGGTGGGAGCAGGGACGGTGGTCTGAGATGACCCCGCTCCAGCTGCCGCCGAGGCGAGAGGAGCGGCAGGGGCAGAAGCAGAGGTCCCAGAGGACCCCGCTCTAGTCGCTGCAGAAGCTCGAGGCGCCCCCGCGACAACCGAGCTTGTCACAGTGGTGCGTGTCGTGCGGCGCGGCGGCTGTTGGCCCGTCTGCCGCTCCGTCGCATCCCCGGCCTTGCGGAGACGCCTCCTTGGCGGAGCTGGAGGCTCTGACGGTGGTGGCGAGCTGCCTGAGGACGAGGAGGAAGAGGAGCCGATCTCTAGCGAGCCGCTCGTGTCCTCAACGGGCCCGCTCGACTCAGCGCCCTGCTCGGCGGGCCTGCTTGACTCGATGCCCTGCTCGGCGGGCTCGCTTGGCTCGGTGTCTTGTCCGGCAGGCTTCCTCACTTTGAAGAACTCCTCTCGCTCGGCAAGGCTTGCCGCCTCCGCTGCCTCCGCCTCCTCCACGGTGTATCCGAACTCGCCCACGGCAGCGGCTGCCGCCGCCTCTTCCAGCCTGGTGGCGATGTATGCCATCTCCTGGTCAGTGGTGTCGCGGGTGAGGCCTTTCTTCTCGTTGGAGTTGACTGGCGTTTCTTCTACATTGTCGAATAACTGCTGCACGACTTCGTCGGTGGGCTCCTGCCAAGTTGGGTCGATCCCGTGCGAGTCGCACAGCGGCATCATTGCACGGATACGGCTGAGCGCAGAGTTGTTGCACAACGGAACGACGCCGCGCGGCAACCTGAACCATTCGGGATGATCGGGGTCGTACTTGAATAGCTCCTGAAGCATTGCGTTGAGCTCCAAGACAGTGAAGTTGTAATTGAGGCCCGGGCGCAGCCTCATGATATCTGCCGCGTTCTCAAAATCCCAGGCGGGCCTCTTTCTCTCCTGCAGGGGGGCGATGCGGCGGCGGAGAAAGTCTGCGCCAACTGCGCCTACAGTCAGCCCGGCAAGCCTAAGGCGAAGAATCCGGGCAGTGGCAATCTTCAATCTGCTATCCTCCGGGGCCAAGTCGCTCCAGTCGTTGCCGCGTACTACTGGGGCTTGGCGCCGGGTGGTGAATGGCTGCGGGTCCTCCTCTACAATCCAACACCAATTGGCTCTCCACTCATCCTATTTGTCGCGGAGTTCCCCCTTTAGGTATGCCTCCTTCTTGTGGGTCCTCGAGATCCAGGAGATCCCGCCAGACAGAGGCTCTCCTCTCTCTACTCGGGGCGTAAAGTAATGGCGGAAAAGAGCTACATTGGGGAAAACTCCGACAAAGTTTTCGCACAGATGTGCAAAAACTGCCATGGTGAGAACGGCGTTGGGGGTGAAGTCAAGGAGATGGAACCCGTAGGTGTTCATGATATCGCAGAAGAACTCAGAATAGGGTGGGTAAAGCCCGCAGTAGAAGAACAGGGCGAAGAATGCATATCCGCCCGGGAACATCTCGCAAGCAATGGCTGGGAGTACCTTGGTGCGCGGATGCGCCCGCGTCTCCTTCGCCCAGAAAAGGTAGAACTTGTCCCTCAGCTCCCTCGCGCCAAGCTGGGGGGGGAAGACGGCCTTCTTCTTCCGCAGTGCCGCGAGCCGCAGCGCCTCGGCGGACTTCACGGTCTTCCCCTTCTCGCCTTTTGGAGCCATGGCGGGAACGGTGAGGGGAGTCGACGGCGCTGGTGTTTCTGGTGGCGGCGGGAGGCGGAGCTCTGCTCTCTTTCAAGCTTTGGGGAGAAGGGGAGCAGCGGAGGTTTCTCAAGAATGAAGCAAGCAACGGGCGGATAGGCGAACTGCCCCTGTTTCCCCTGCTTATAAGGGGGGAGGGGGCGGACGTTCCGCATTTCCAATTAAAGAAACCACCCACGATCTCTCCCACGACACCGCATTAAACGCGTGTCGTTAAGGGAGGGCGCGGTGGATACGGAGTAAGATACGGCATGTCCCAGGCCGCGCGTGCCCGTGCACTCTTTTGGGCCTGGCCCAACAGCGCTCGGCACCGTGTATGGCCCAGGCCCGGGGGCTCCTGTCGGTGTACTAAAGTAGGGGTACCTTAGTATCCCGAACTTGTGCACGGGCAGTTGCAGCGTACAGCGGCAAGGCCTGCCGAGCGACCACCGAAGTCCTTTATGCTTCCTTTGGAGCCATTCAAGAACAAAGTATCCAAGGCAAGGAGACAAGGCCCCGGCAAGAGGAGCTTGCCGGGAAGGCCACTCAAGGCACAAAACCACTCAGGGCACAAGACCCTGGTAAGAGGAGCTTGCCGGGAAGGCCCTCCGAGGCGTCTCAAGAAACTTGCCGCAACGCGACAGGCGTCCTGGCAAGGCCCGGTGAGCGACAAGCTCCCGGAAGCGACAAGATATCGACCGCGGCAAGGTGCTTGCCGCGGCAAGCTTCCACTCAGTACCCGTGCTCTAGCGCATCCACCCACATGTCACTCTGGGACCATCCCAGGCGCACGTGGCGGAAGGCTGTGCAGCCTGGGGTACACGGTGGAAAGCAGCGATGACAATGCTACCGTCGTGGCGGACAGTGGCGCCCCTGACGGCCATTTTTTGCACTGTTTGGGCGATGGCGACGGGCATTTAATGCCCTTGTCCCCTGACGTCAGGGTTAGGTATGGAACACTGTTCCAACTACCACCCTTTTTACATTTTTACCCTCATCTATGTTGCCACCTGTTGGTGACCCCTTTGACCTATAAAAGGAGGCCCATGTGCAACGTAGAGGGGGTTCCGAACATCGATCATTCTCACGCCCGGTCTTGCTAGCGGTTAGAGTGTACGGTAGCTCTCTTGGCTCCCGAGCAAGAACTCAATACAAACCAAAGCAGGACTAGGGTTTTACACATCCGTGCGGCCCAAACCTGGGTAAACTGCTCGTGTGCACGCCTCGATCTGCTCTTTGTGCATCCTCCGCCCCCTGCCGTACCGAAAAGGGGCTCCGGTCCCATAGGTGTTCGTGGGCGATCAGTTTCCCCGACAACAAGAATGCCTAAGAACCTCATCATGCTATCTATGCTCTTCTTGTCTCAAACTCTATTCTTGCTACATCACAAAGTTTTATCAAGTCAGATTCGAACCACTCTAAAGTGAAGAGCACTTGGAGTCCCCGATTCGTCATAGACTTAAACTTCCAAAACCTCTTTGTGCATTTCGGTCTGACCGATTCATCCTTCGGTCTGACCGAGTTCGCTGAGTTGATCTAGGTTTTCAATCTCGGTACAAATGATTAGAACAATTCGGTCTCACCGAGTTGCAGTAACTGCCAGCAGTTTTGCATCTCAGTGCCACCGAGTCGTTCTAGACGGTCACAACGGCAGAGTCTGGTTATACATACCCACGGGCCGAAACTTGTAAAGTTTTCCAAATTCTTTCGCCCATGCCTATCCAGCTCTACCGTCTCGGGTATCCGGATCGTCCTCTCGTCACCAGCGACCTCTCGCCGCTGGTCTCCACCGCCGTCAACGGAATTCAACCCCGTCGTTGCCGCCGTAGCGAACTCATTACCGAGTTAGGGTATGAGTTTGATCCTTTGTGTTTTCCTCAATATGATTCTAAGCACAAAGTAAATGTCATGATTCTTTCCACGTATGAGATAATCCTGTCCAGTGAAAACTCCGTTTACATTAGTTTTGATTCAAAGTTTAGGGTTAGGTTTTCGCCGAACTCATCTCGGACCGACCGAGTTGTGGAAATCGATCTCATTGATTTGGCTTAGGCCATTGTACTTGCGCTGTTTGGTCTCACCAAAACTTGCAAATTGGTGTG
Organism: Secale cereale; assembly: GCA_902687465.1. Taxonomy (NCBI): domain Eukaryota; kingdom Viridiplantae; phylum Streptophyta; class Magnoliopsida; order Poales; family Poaceae; genus Secale; species Secale cereale. Next base: position 329,898,895 of record LR738715.1, read on the forward strand.
ACCGAGTTCAACTCTCAGTGAAACCCTAGCAAACTCGGAGTCACCGAACGGTGTCTCGGTCTGACCGATTTCACTAGTGTAGACTCCAAAGTTGCTTCGGTGTCACCGAGTTTAACATATCAGTAGCTCCAAAATGCTTTCTGTAGAAACCCAAAACTAAAATTTTGACTCATTTTGTTTTACAAAACCTCTGCACTTTGTGATGCTCATCCACTCTATCTCATCTACATCTATTCACAGGGTCAGCTTTCAGTTCGCAGTGTCAACAATGTCTGATCAAAGAGACAACCCGAACAGGTCAGAGGAGCAGGCACATCTGAGTGAGGGCTCTAGTCCCTCCAATAGTAGCTACTATGAGAGTAGCAAAAGAACTCCAAGTAATCTGCCAAAGGCGGCTACCAAGACAAGAAATAAGAAGAATTTTGACAGCGAGGATGAGGATTTTATGGCTGAAGAGGTCACTTCAAAGAAGAAAGTGACTAAGAAAGAGTATGGCCAGTGGCTTCAACAAAGCCTGGCCTGAACAAGAAGGCCCCTGCCAAGAGAGCTCCAATGTCAAAGGCCAGAGCATCAACTCAAGAAACAATGGTGTTCACTCTTGAAACAAGAGATGATGAGCCAACATGAACCAAGAAGAGGGCTAGGAAGACAACAGCCAGAGTGGTTGGCAAGCCATCTATGAGAGATGATGATGATGAAGCTGAAGATGATGTTGATGAGCCTGTTGCACCAGTTGCAAAGACTCAAATGTTAATGGGGGATGCCATCAAGTCTAGGGCCGCCCCTTCTAAGCCCAAGACTACCCCCAAAGCCTCTGCTCTAGCCCCCAAGACTGCACCACAGAGGAGCACAAGAGACATTCCAGTAGCTGAGAAGAACAAGGCCCCAGTGCCAGAAGTTCCTGAGGAGGAGGAAAATTCAGATCAAGAATCCTCATATGATGATGAGTCTATGATGCTCAGAAGACACAAGCCAAAGATTACAGATCATAATGATGCCCATCTTGTTGCTGAGAACATGAAACTGAGAAAGGATGCAGTTCTGACAAAATGGAGACAGACTGGTCCATATGCCACAAGGAGAAAGACTGATGTGTACTATAGGTTTCACACTAAGGAACAACAGGGTTTCTATGAGACGGTGATGTTGGACAAGAAGCCCATTGTGTGTGACATGAAGTGGGTTGATTGGAAGTACATCCATAAACATGTTGATTTCTTTCCAGGTGTTCATGAGAGCTTTAGGCAAAATGAAGTTGACTAGTTTGTGGGAAAGAAACAGACTCGATGGAATGATGAGATGATCATGCAATTCTACTCCACTGCTCATTTCTATCTAGATGGTAGGATTGTATGTATGACTGAAGGTACAAGGTACCAATCAACTGTGGCTGAATGGGCAAGTTTGATCAATGCCCCCAAGGAGGATGAGAATGACACTGTTGTGTATGCCATGTCTAGGATGGATCCAAAATCTATGGCAAATATGTACAAGCCAGTTCCTGACAAAGAAGTGAAAACTCACAAGTTTGGCTCCATATATCATTTGTTGTCTGGATTGACCACAATCAACACTATACTTAGGCACACTTTGTTGCCCAAGTTAGGAGATCATAGAATGATCTGAGGTCACTCCATCAATTTGCTCCACATGTTTGATGTTCCCGAGAAGTTCAACGTCATGAGTCTGATTGTAGAGACTATCAAGAGGACATCAGCTGACCAGAAAAGGTCTTGTGGATATGCCCCTCACATTCAGATGCTTATCAACTCCAGGGTGGAGAAAGGGACATAACTACTTGATAATAGGCATCTTTGTCTTAGGCCGGATTTCGAGAACAATGAAGTTGTCATGGATGCATCCCATCCTAATTTAGTTGAGGGCCAAGAGAAGATTGCTCAAGCAAAGGCAGCCAAGCAAGGAAGTGCTTCTGCAGCTCCTAAGACCAAGCAAGACCAGCTCAATCATCTTCTTGAGGCCACTCTAAGGATTGAGAAGAGTTTGGCCAACTTGACTCAGAATCAAGCTAGCCTTGGAACGATCATTGAGACAAAATTCTATGATCTGGACTTGAAGGTGATAGAGATGCAGACAACAGTTGAGCAGCTCTAGGAAGAAGCTGAGGGGATGAAAGGACAACCTACCATAGATGTCTTTCAGAGAGTGCCAAGAGGACAGAGATCTGCTGTAGTGCCCATGGCTCGCCCTGGAGCTACTACATCAGCACCTGCAACCACAGTATCAGTGCCACCTCTAGTTGCCACTCCACCAGCTCCATCAACTTTCACAGATGCATTCTCCTTGGAGTCCTCTCAACGCCTCCTCACGAAGATCGAGCCTAGAGAGACGCATAACACTATGCATTTTCGAGCTTTTTGGTAACTTGTTGACAAAGGGGGAGAAAGTGTATAGATCATAGGCTTCGAGAGAGAGAGAGAGCTTTGCTTCTTTTGCCTTCTTTGGTTTTTGGTCGAAACTTATTTGTGTGCTTTCTTGATACTCCATGTTTATGTGTGTGAGATACCTGTATGATCATGTGTTTGATCATATCATACTTTAATGCGTGCTTAAATGATGTTATTATTTATCTCTCATATATGATCATTTACTTTGCCTTGGTGATGAGTGTATATTTTACCTTCTATCATTTTGAGCGCTCCACCAAGATGTATGTGACATGGAAGAGTAACCCATGATCCAAATCGATTGTGCATTTGCATTAAAAAGCAAATTTTAAATAATGCACAAATTTAGGGGGAGCTCTTGCTTTTCACATACTTCTCAAAGCGACGATATATTTCAATCTTATTATCATTTGTCGAAGCTTTGATCTATATATTTTCATCAATTACCAAAAAGGGGGAGATTGAAAGTGCAACTATCCCTGGGTGGTTTTGGTAATTCCTAACAACATATAGTGCATTGAACTAATGTTCTTTTAAGATGATAATTTCATAAAGTTCAGTGATTAGCATGGCATGGACTAGGAATGTGGACCCCTCAAAATGCTGAGGACACATATTGGCTCAAGCTCTAGACTCTACATTTTCATTTTAGTGATCCCAGATCACATTGAGTCCATAGGAAAAGCCAATACTATTAAAAGGCGATGATGTGTTGATTAATTGCTTGCTTGCTCAAAATGCTTAGTGGTATGCTCCAAAAGCCCTCAACCACTTTCTCATATCCACATATGTCCCAAACCAAAAGTCAAACTCGGCCCCACCGATTTGATCTATCCGGCGCCACCGAGTTCATTTGACATAGCCATAGCCAGAAACCCTAATCAGTTCGGTCTCACCGATAGGGATCTTGGTCTCACCGAGATGGGATTGCAAACTCTCTGCTTCCCTTCATAACGGTTCGGTATAACCGAAGTGAGCGATCGGTCCCACCGAATTCGCAATGCAAACTCGGTATTTCCTTTTCGTAACATTTCGGTCTCACCGAAATGAGCGAATCGGTCCCACCGAGCTTGCCTGACCAACTCACTGTTTGCCTATTACAGAAATAGGTCTCACCGAGTTGATGTGATCGGTCTCACTGAGATTACGTTATGCCCTAACCCTAATGAAATCGGTCCCACCGAGTTGATAGTATTGGTCCCACCGAAAAGCCTAATGTTCACTTTTTGAACTAAATCGGTCCGATCGAGTTTCATGATTCGGTTCCGCCGAGTTTGGTAAATTGTGTGTAACAGTTAGATTTTGTGTGGATGCTATATATACCCCTCCACCCACTCTTCATTCTTGGAGAGAGCCATCAGAACATACTTACACTTCCATTACTAATTTTCTGAGAGAGAACCACCTACTCATGTGTTGAGGCCAAGATATTCCAATCCTACCGTATGAATCTTGATCTATATCCTTCCCCAAGTTGCTTTCCACTCAAATATTCTTTCCACCATATCCAAATCTATGAGAGAGATTTGAGTGTTGGACTATCATTTGAAGCACAAGAGCAAGGAGATTATCATCAACACACCGTTTGTTACCTTTTGGAGAGTGGTGTCTCCTAGATTGGTTAGGTGTCACTTGGGAGCCTCCGACAAGTTTGTGGAGTTGAACCAAGGAGTTTGTAAGGTCAAGGAGATCGCCTACTTCGTGAAGACCTACCCTATTGAGGCAAGTCCTTCGTGGGCGATGGCCATGATGGGATAGACAAGGTTGCTTCTTCGTGGACCCTTTGTGGGTGGAGCCCTTTGTGGACTCGCGCAGCCGTTAACCTTCGTGGGTTGAAGTCTCCATCAACGTGGATGTATGGCAGCACCACCTATCGGAACCACGCCAAAAACATCTATGTATCCACTAGCATTTGCACTATCCAAACCCCTCCCTTTACCTTCGTATGCAATGATTTATTTTCTGCTGCTACAACTCTAGAATTGCATGTGTAGGAAGATTGCTTGACTTGTGCTAAATTGCTAAAAACTGTCAAAAAATAAAATTGGGAAAAGGCTAAGTTTTCATTTCGTCAAGTAGTTTAATCACCCCCCCTCTAGACATACTTTCGATCCTACACTCCTCAGAGGAGGATTCAGAGACAGATGACCAGTCCTATCCCCCCCAGGTGCATGCTCTAACTTGGCAGGATTATATTGCTCATATCGTGCATATGGTGTCTTGCATTGCCATGTTATGTGCTTAGTTTAGACATGCTTTGTGTGAATGCCACCTGTTTAGTGTCTAGTTGCCATATATGTGAATTATGCAATACCATCTTGTTGCAAGACATTATATATGTGAATTATGCAATGCTATCATGTCACAAGCCGTTATATATGTGAATTATGCAATGCCATGATGTTTAGACAAGCATCATATATGTGAATTATATCATGCCATCCTTTTTTTGTACTACGTATTCTATTTGCCGACAATGTTTGTATATTCAACTGCTCTTCCTGTGCATTAGCCATTTTGAATTGGTGATGCAAAAATCTGGAGTGAAAACATGGTCCACAGAGCAGACAATGCTACCTGCTGAAGCAGATATCTTGCTAGTTATAGATAGCTCCTGAGGGGAGGATTCAGAGACAGATGACCAGTCCTATTTCCCCCCTGAGGTGTATGCTCAAACTTGGGAGGGTTATATTACTCATACCATGCATATATTGTCTTGCAATGCTTAGTTTTTACATCATATACACAATATTGAATGCCATCTTCTTAGTTGACACATCATATATGCGATTGCCCTCTGCTCACTTGCTTAGTATATGTCACATCCCTAGTTAGCACTTGCATTAGGACTAGCTAGAGTGTGCATCATGTTTACTTATCAAAGAAACTTGAAATGGGAATGACAGAAACCCCAGCACCCCTCTTCTAACAACTAGGGTTTGATAAAATCTTTTCCAATGTACCCAAAATGCCCTTCAAAAATGTTCATCATTTCTGCCTTGGTCCTAAACCTCTGCCAAAAATGGTGCACAATTTTCTAGGACATCTAAGGTCTTTGGATTAAATCATATGGTATTTGTATTTGGGCATTTAAATGCTATAAAATATTTTAAATGCTCAAATAATCATAAACTATAATGTTCCATACTGTTCATATTATATACAGTGAGCATGACAAGTTTTATGAGTTATAAAAATGTTCTGGCATTTTTTTTAATTAAACAAAGTTGCAAAAGAAATGAAACAGAAAAGAAATAGGAAAAAAGAAAGAGAGAGAAAGAACTTACCTGAGCCCAGCACTGTTGCAGGCCGGCCCAGCCCACCAGCCCCACTTCTGTCGCCTTCCTCCTCGCGCCAGAAGGCAGCGCGCGTGGCCACCGCGCGCCGGCACGCGCCCGGCCACCTCCACCCTGCTTGCCTGCCTCCCCGACGGCCTGGACACCTCCATGCGTCGCCACGCAGCTGCCCCGACCCCTCTCTCTTTTCCCCTCGTCCTCATCGCTTTCCCCTGGCTCTCTCCCTCTCACCACCGAGCCGCCCGTCGCCGCCGTTCGCCGTTGCCGCACCTAGAGCCTTCCCCTCGTCCCGTGACCGTGTCGAGAAGGTTCGTCGCGACGCCCTCTTCCTCCTCGCTGAGCCACAGATCGCCGGGAGCCCTGCAACGCCTTCACGCCGTCGTTCCCCTCCTCGGATCGCCGGAGCTCCTCGCCGTCGATTAAGAAGCTGCAGAGCGTCCCCGACCTCTCCGTCGAGCTCGCTAGCACCGCTGTGAGCCCCTACGCCGAATCCCTCCCTCCTCCGCTTCATTTGCGCCGTGTAGATGCTTCTCCGTTGATCACCGAAACCCACCGCCGCCGTGCTTACCGTCGGCGATGCTCCGATGACCATTTGGTCACGGACGCATGTCCATCTCGCTCGCCGCAGCACGTAGACGAGCTAGGTGCCACGCACGCATCGCCTAGGCCACCGTAGCCGCGTCTGCACACACGCCCGAACGCCGGCCGCCGCTGTCGAGCTCATTGCCGTCGTCTCCGGCCACCACAGGCCCGGCGACCACCACCACGCGCTTCGGCAAGGGCTCTCCAACGCGCCCAACCGTGGCTCGAACCGTGCCCTGTGGGCGTTTTCCGAAGCACGCCGCCGTGTTTGGCCTCGCCGGCGTCACTTCGCCGGCGAGTTTGACTCGTTTGACCGGGGGGTTGACCACCCCTGGGTCGCTGACGTGTGGGCCACCCCTCCTCTAATTAGCTAGTTTAGTTAAGTAAATGTTAATTAAATTAGTTAGTTAGTTTAGTCACTGACCCGTGGGCCCAGACCCCACTGACAGCTAATTAGTCCCTTGCTTAACACTAATTAACTTTGCTAATTAGCTATGACACTGACAAGCCGGGCCCACATGTCATGTTTGACTTGGACTAGCTCCTGTTGACCTGCTGACGTCAGCATGAGGTCATGCTGACGCTGTAAAGACTTTCTGGAATTTATTTTAAATCTTAAATGATTTATGAATTTCAGAAAATACCCAAAACTTCTAAAATCATATAAAATTAACCGTAGCTCAGATGGAAATAATTTATATATGAAAAATGATCAGAAAAATCCAATCCTTCCAATGGCACTGGTTTCATGCATGTTTGAGCAAGTTAACCTTGTTGTATACATTAAAACATGATAATGCACTTAATTAAATAATAGCTAAAGTGCCAATTTGAATCTTTGATTCAAATAGGCTCAAACCCTTCTGGTTATAGTTGCATTAGCCCAAAACACATGCACCTTGCCATGTCATGAGCATGCATCATATTGTTGCATTTGTTTGTTTAATGATTGTATCGCCGGTATTCTCTGTGTTAGGTCCTGCTCCCGAGGATACTCCTGCGTATCCAGCTGAAGAGCAGTACCCGACAACCACTCTGTCAGGCAAGCAATCATTGATCATTCCGATACAAACCCAATCTTCTCGCTCCTGCTCTCTTTTACTACATTAAGGGAACAGCGTGTGAACTGCTACTTGCTGTGGTAGTTGAACCCTATTCCCTTGCATGACCTGTCATTGCCACAGTAAATAGTTGAAACCCACTAGCATGTGTAGGAGTTGATTGAGCCATGTGATGTGTGACCCACCATGCTATTTGTTTATGTTGCCTGCTATGCTTAGAGTTGTGTCAGGTCTGGTTCATCTGGGTGATGGATCAAAGTGAAATGATCATACCAATAAAGAGAAGGAAGTGTGGAATACGCTTGGTAAAGGTATCGATGAAAGGCCATGTAGGAGTACGTGGTGGGTTATTTCATTGGAATCGTCCATAGGACCCGAGATCTGTGTGTGTGATTCAAGTTACAGTTACTACCACACATTGGGCCCTGAAATATGACCCCGCTCGACTTATCGACTGCCATGTTCTCTGTCCAGGAGTTGCAACTAGTTTCTGGTGTTTATAGTTTACTAGAGGTCGTGCACAGCGCTGACCCTTGGGGTGGGCTGTGATGCGACAGGTACGTGGCACGGTGTACCGGTTGCCCGTTTGGTGACTCGGGAACCCTGTACACATCGTTTGGGGCCGTGAGCGACACCCCGGCCGGATCTCCCCACGGATGGAACCCAAATAGGCGATAAACCTGGACGAGAGACTTGAGTGGTTGGTTAGGTCGTGGTCTACACCCACGTCGGCTTTCGCTTGAAGTCTGCCGAGCACATGTCGTGTGCAGACGCTAAGTGGTGAAAACATGTGTGAAGAAGTACACCCCTGCAGGGTTATCAATCTATTCGAATAGCCGTTATTCGCGGTACGGACTACTTGGTTACTCTTACAGTTCATAGACAAGTTGATGGATACTACTAAAAGCCTCAAGATAAGTGTGAGTGCCATGGATGGCCCTTCCATAGGATGACGGAAGAGGATCCTCGGTAGTGTATTGTTGTGGTGAGTAGAGGACTCGTGTTCGTAATAACATCTTGCAATCCGTTGAGAGTTGTAGTATAGGTTAGCCAAGAGTCAAAGCTGGCTTTCTGCTATGAACTCCACTACCCCCTTTGATAATGTTGCATGTATGATAGGTTCTGTGGTAAGACTTGCTGAGTACCTTTGTACTCATGTTTGCTTAATAACTGTTGCAGAGGAGAACCCTGCCCCTGCTGATGGGTTCTACATAGACGTTGACGTCGACGAGTAGCTTGACACCCAGACGGAGATCTGGAGCTTGTGAAGGGCCTTGTAGATAGTCAGGCTACACCAAGCCTGTATTATTTTCTAAGTTGTCTGTACTCAGACATGTAGCTTCCGCTTGTGCTTGTATGACTGTATGACTTGAGTGTTGGGTCATGTGACCCCTACCTGTATGGAGATGTTATGTATGGCTCTTGGAGCCTCTTAAATAAAGTACTTTGAGTCATAGAGTTCTGTTGTGATGCAATGTTGTATTTGCACATATTGAGCATATTGTGTGTATGGTTGAAATGCTTGGTATGTGTGGGATCCGACACCTAGTTGTTTTCCTTTGGTAGCCTACCTTACTGGGAAATGCTTCCTAGTGATTCCAATGAGACTTGGTAGCTTGCTACTGCTCGGAACACGTAGGTTGGCCGGCATGTGTCCTTCTTCGTTCCTGTGTCTGTCCCTTAGGGGAAATGTCACGCGTTGTTCCTTTAAGTCCATGTAGCTTGCTACGACTTGGGTTCATACGTTGATGACCGACACGTTCGTTGCTGGGTCATGGATGCCTGTCTCTGTAATCTAGTGCCACTTTTGGTTTATAACTAGCCATGTCGGCCCGGGTTCTCTGTCATATGGATGCTAGCGACACTGTCCTATACGTGTGCCAAAATGCGCAAACGGTCCCGGGCCAGGTAAGGTGGCACCCGTGGGGTTACCGTGCGTGAGGCCGCAAAGTGATATGGCGTGTTACAGCTAGATCGGTGTGACTTAGGATCGGGGTCCTGACAGCGTTGGCATCAGAGCTGGACTGCCTGTAGGTTTCTCAAGCCAAACTGGTCGATGTTGAGTCTAGAAAAATTCTTAGTTATATGTAGGGGAATTGATTGTGGAAGGGAACGTAAGGCTCTTTTTACTCCTTTACCTTATGCCCTTCTGATCTGAGTCAGTCTATTCTTTCTACGGGGATTTAGGACTAGGCCTCTTATCCTTACTAGGTTCACGTGTTACTAATCCGTAGACTCTTAGGATTGTTGGTTTCAAGCCTCAGTTCAGTTTCTATCCTTTTAGTATGATGATTGTTCGACCTGGAACCTTGATATGAAATTGTTGAGTGGCTATGCTATCATTTGTATGATGTCTCAAATCTTTGATTGAGCATTTACAGTTGTTATGCTGCCCGATTTCTTCCAGAAACACTAATGCCTTTGCATTACTTCGTGTTTCAGATGTCTGGCCGCACCCCTCACCAAGTGGTTCGTTTGACTCGGTGCATTAATGTGACCGGACACACGGCCATGCTAGTCCGTGTGCTGACTGAGACCGGTTATCGTTGGTATCCTGAGTACACCGTGGAGGAACAGTACCGGGATTTCAATCAGAGTCAGTATTTCTACACAGTCCGGATATACCCCTCATATCCCGGAGCTAACGACCCCATCCATTGGTCTTATGGACTCGGGGTTACCATCGAGATGGCAGTGCAGGATGCCGCCTATTCGATGATGACCATTCTCCGGGCTAGGCATGCCCTGTTGCTGAACACTGAGTTCTGTTACATGCCAGCCTCACTTCCCGGAGAGGAAGGCTACTACACTGGTCTGTATACTGATGCTGCTCATGAAGAGCCACTTCTTCAGACTACTGTTCAGATGCTGGAGGATAGGGACCGTGAGGTCCGTGCCCTCCGAATGGAGCTGTATAACACTCGAGACGCCCACTGGACTACTTTGACATGGCTTGCACCTGCTGTGCATGCCGGATATCTGGACATGCGGGATTTGTACCCCGTGCGGACTCGTCTGCCTGATCGCATGGATTGGCGTGACGTTGGGGGTATTACACCTCCACGTGGGCGTCGGTTACCACCAGCATCGGGTCCGAGGCCACACCCATGTCCCTATGGTCCACAGCCTTCGAGTGCTCGCGAGTTTCAAGATCCGTCTGTTCCACTTCCAGGCTACGGTGGTAATCTTTACGAAGATTACTACGGGAATGTCTGAGCCAGACCGTGGTAGTAGTAGTATTGTAGTAGTTGTATTCCCACAGTCCTCTGCGTCTTGTGGAATATGACTTAGTGTGTACTGAATTCCGGAGGTGTAGTTAAATAATGTATAGGAGCTTGGAATGCCTCTGATGGGATGTATCGTCTTTCACCGCAGTTGTACTTTAGCCTTGGCTTGTACTAAACTATGTATGGTGTGTATGACCACTGGTGTATATATAGCAGTTTCTATATTACCATGTCGTACGGATGAACATCTCTGCATTCCGTGTCATCCATTACATTCTGCACTCCTATGTCAAATTTTTGCCATCCTTGTCTAAACCATTGTTTTGTTTTCTTAGGATGGTCAACACTCGCAACACTCCTGCTGCCCAGGAGCAGGGTGAGGCTAGTGGGGCTAGAGATGGGAATCTGCCCCAGCCACCCTCCTTGGCGGAAGTTATGCTCGAGGCAGAACGGAACAAGAGAGAGACCAACCGTCTGCTGGAACGCATAGAGCAGAACACTGGGTTCCGTCAGAGGAATGACGTGGTGTCAATCAATGACTTTATCAAGATGTGCCCACCGAAGTTCCATCACTCCACTGAACCTCTGGACGCAGATGATTGGCTACGTAGTATCACCCATAAGCTACACTCCGCCCGTGTGGCCGAAGCTGACAAGGTTACCTACGCTGCCTACCATCTTGAGGGCCCTGCCAGTCTTTGGTGGGAAAACTTTGAAGCTATGCGTCCTGCTGGCCAAATCACTACTTGGGTTGAGTTCAGTGAGGCATTCCGTGAACATCACATTCCGGAAGGTCTCATGGATCGCAAGCGGGAGGAATTCTGCAATTTCACCCAGGGCCGGTTAACTGTGGATGGCTATAGTCGCGAGTTTGGCAACTTGGCACGTTATGCACCTGAGGAAGTATCCACCGATGCCAAGAAGCAGGCGAGGTTCCGCAAGGGACTCAGCCCTGAACTCCGCCGAGTTCTACGTCTGCACGAGTGCACTTCCTTCCAGAAGCTGGTAAACAAGGTTATCAGTGCTGAAACGGGCCAGACCGAGTTCGAGGCCACACGCAAGCATACTCGAGACTTTGGTTCCTCATCCGGCTCTGGCTCTCACAAGCGCCGTGTGTGGGTTCCTAACACTGCTCTGCCACCCAAGTACACACCGAGGCCATCCTATGAGGCGCCTCGCCCAACTCAACAGTATGCACCTGCTAAGACCTATGGAGGACCACCTTCCAACTTTGCTCCATGCACTAGCACTGTGACATGCTTCAAGTGTGGAGAACCAGGGCACTACATGCGTGAGTGTCCTCAGAACCAACCAGGAAAACCCGTTGGCCGTGGTAAGCCAACCGGCAAGGTGAATTATGTCAAGCCAATCCCCACTGCATGTGGTCATGTCAACTATGTCTCTGCTGAGGAAGCTTATGAGGATCCTAACGTCGTCCTTGGTACGCTTCTCGTTAACTGCCATCCGGCATCTGTTCTTTTCGATACTGGAGCATCCCATTCGTTCATATCTGAGAGCTATGCTCGAATGCACAACATGACTTTTTGTGACATGCCTACTTCCATGGTTATTCAAACTCCTGGTTCAAAGTGGCAAACCTCTAGGGTAAGCCATGGAAATGAAATCCTTGTCGATAGACTTGTTTTCCTAGCATCTCTAATCGCTCTCCAGTCCTCGGACATAAACATCATTTTGGGTTTGGATTGGATGACAACTCATTACGCCAAGATTGATTGCTATACTAGGACCGTTCAACTTACACACCCATCCGGCAATATAGTCAATGTCTTGACCCGAATGGCTGAGCGTCAGCTCTACTCTCTTAATGCCAGCCCTCTACCAGAACTCGAAGATATCCCGGTAGTCCGTGACTTTCCGGATGTTTTTCCAGAAGAACTGCCAGGAATTCCACCTGACAGAGATGTCGAGTTCGTGATAGATCTTATTCCAGGAACTGTCCCAATCTCTAGGAGAACCTATAAGATGGCACCCCTAGAATTAGCTGAGCTTAAGAAACAACTCGATGAGTCCTTGCAAAAAGGTTTCATTCGTCCTAGTTCCTCCCCTTGGGCTTGCCCCGTCCTCTTCGTCAAGAAGAAGGATGGAACGGAGCGGATGGTTGTAGATTACCGACCTGTCAATCTGGTCACCATAAAGAACAAGTATCCGCTCCCCAGGATCAACGACCTGTATGATCAGCTCGCTGGATCCTCAGTCTTCTCTAAGATGGGTTTGAGGTTGGGTTACCATCAAATCAAAATCAAGAACGGGGACATTCCTAAAATGGCTTTTGCTACTCGTTATGGCCAATATGAGTACACCGTCATGTCCTTCGGGTTAACCAATGCCCCAGCTACCTTTTCTCGGCTAATGAATTCTATATTCATGGAGTACTTGGATAAATTCGTCGTGGTATACCTCGATGATATACTCATCTATTCCAAGAACAAGGAAGATCATGCCGAGCATTTAAGGCTGGTATTGACGAAACTTCGAGAGCACCGCCTTTATGCCAAATTCTCTAAATGTGAATTTTGGTTGCCGGAAGTAACCTATCTAGGTCATGTGATTTCTGGCAAGGGTATTGCTGTCAATCCCGAGCGAGTTCAAGCCGTCCTTGATTGGACTCCCCCTGAATCGGTCAAGCAAGTTAGGAGCTTTCTTGGCTTAGCGAGCTATTGCCGACGCTTCGTTGAGAATTTCTCCAAGGTTGCTAAACCTCTAACTGAACTCCTCAAGAAAGATAAAAAGTTTGAGTGGACCCCACAGTGCGAGTCCAGTTTTTAGGAACTGAAAAGACGCCTGACATCTGCACCCGTACTGGTACCCCCAGACTTTTCCAAGGATTTGATAATCTATTGCGACACCTCGCGACAAGGACTAGGTTGCATACTCATGCAAGATCGTCAAGTAATTGCATACGCATCTCGACAGCTGCGTCCACATGAGGATAACTATCCTACACATGATCTAGAGCTTGCAGCTGTAGTCCATGCACTCAAAACATGGCGACATTACCTCCTTGGTAATCGCTGTGAAATCTTCACTGATCATCAAAGTTTGAAGTACATCTTCACCCAACCGGATCTAAATCTCAGGCAAAGACGTTGGGTTGAGTTGCTCACAGATTACGACTTAGGAATCACTTATACCCCTGGGAAGGCCAATGTCATGGCCGATGCACTAAGTCGTAAGTCTTATTGTAACAACTTAATGTTACAACAAGGGAAACCACTTCTCCACGAGGAATTTCGTAAGCTTAACCTTCACATTGTTCCTCGAGGATTCCTTTCCACCTTGGTGGCGAAACCTACCCTTATGGATCAAGTTATAGCTGCCCAGAAGCGTGATAAAGGTATATCCCGACTCCAAGAGAGCATTGCTAGCGGACTCGCTAAAAGCTTCTCTATGGATGATCGAGGTGTTGTTTTCTTTGAGAACCGTGTAGTGGTTTCCAAGAACCACCATCTACG
>LR738715.1:329912948-329944164 GCA_902687465.1 Secale cereale
CCAAGGATTTGATAATCTATTGCGACACCTCGCGACAAGGACTAGGTTGCATACTCATGCAAGATCGTCAAGTAATTGCATACGCATCTCGACAGCTGCGTCCACATGAGGATAACTATCCTACACATGATCTAGAGCTTGCAGCTGTAGTCCATGCACTCAAAACATGGCGACATTACCTCCTTGGTAATAGCTGTGAAATCTTCACTGATCATCAAAGTTTGAAGTACATCTTCACCCAACCGGATCTAAATCTCAGGCAAAGACGTTGGGTTGAGTTGCTCACAGATTACGACTTAGGAATCACTTATACCCCTGGGAAGGCCAATGTCATGGCCGATGCACTAAGTCGTAAGTCTTATTGTAACAACTTAATGTTACAACAAGGGAAACCACTTCTCCACGAGGAATTTCGTAAGCTTAACCTTCACATTGTTCCTCGAGGATTCCTTTCCACCTTGGTGGCGAAACCTACCCTTATGGATCAAGTTATAGCTGCCCAGAAGCGTGATAAAGGTATATCCCGACTCCAAGAGAGCATTGCTAGCGGACTCGCTAAAAGCTTCTCTATGGATGATCGAGGTGTTGTTTTCTTTGAGAACCGTGTAGTGGTTTCCAAGAACCACCATCTACGGCAGTTAATCCTTAAGGAGGCTCATGAATCTCCTCTCACGATCCATCCCGGTAGTACCAAAATGTATCAGGACCTACGTCAAAGATTCTGGTGGACTAGGATGAAGAGAGAAATCGCTCAATTCATTGCTAACTGCGACGTTTGTCGTCGAGTCAAAGTAGAGCATCAACGGCCTACTGGCACCCTTCAACCTTTAGCTATTCCTGAATGGAAATAGGACAAAGTCGGTATGGACTTCATTACCGGGTTTCCCAGGACCAGGAAAGGGAATAATGCTATCTTCGTCGTTATCGACCGCCTCTCTAAAGTAGCTCATTTCCTACCTGTTCGAGAGAGTATTACCGCTAGCCAGCTAGCAGACATGTATGTCTCTCGGATAGTATCACTTCATGGTGTGCCGTTGGAGATTAACTCAGACCGTGGAAGTCTTTTCACTTCACGATTTTGGGAAAGTTTCCAGAATGCTATGGGAACTCATCTCTCCTTCAGTACTGCCTTCCATCCCCAGTCAAGTGGTCAAGTGGAACGAGTCAATCAAATTCTGGAAGACATGCTTCGAGCCTCTGTCATTTCTTTCGGTATGGAATGGGAAAAGTGTCTTCCATTTGCCGAATTCGCTTATAACAATAGTTATCAAGCCAGCTTGGGCAAAGCTCCCTTCGAAGTTCTATATGGACGAAGGTGTCGAACACCTCTTAACTGGTCAGAAATCGGGGAAAGACAATTCTTTGGCCCGGATATGATCCAGGAAGCAGAAGAGCAAGTTCGCATCGTTCGTGAGAAATTGAAAACAGCCCAGTCTCGCCAGAAGAGCCAATATGATAGTCATCATAAGGCTGTGACTTTTGAAGTCGGCGATAAGGCGTACCTTCGGGTTACTCCTCTTAAGGGAACCCATCGCTTCGGTATCAAAGGCAAATTGTCCCCTCGTTACATCGGTCCTTTTCGCATTCTTGCCAAACGAGGAGAAGTTGCCTACCAATTGGAACTACCTCCGCACCTATCTAGAGTTCATGACGTGTTCCACGTTTCTCAACTCAGGCGTTGCTTCTCGGATCCTATCCGCGGAGTGGACCACGAAACGCTTGATCTCGAGGACAATCTCACATACCGAGAATACCCCGTTCATATTCTTGATCAAACCGAGCGCACCACTCGACGCCACAATATCAAGTTTCTCAAGGTTCAATGGTCACATCATTCCGAGAGTGAAGCTACTTGGGAAAGGGAGGATCGTCTTCGACTTGAGTACCCCACCCTCTTTCCGGAGCAACCCGAATCTCGGGACGCGATTCTTTTAAGTGGGGGTGAGTTGTCACATCCCTAGTTAGCACTTACATTAGGACTAGCTAGAGTGTGCATCATGTTTACTTATCAAAGAAACTTGAAATGGGAATGACAGAAACCCCAGCACCCCTCTTCTAACAACTAGGGTTTGATAAAATCTTTTCCAATGTACCCAAAATGCCCTTCAAAAATGTTCATCATTTCTGCCTTGGTCCTAAACCTCTGCCAAAAATGGTGCACAATTTTCTAGGACATCTAAGGTCTTTGTATTAAATCATATGGTATTTGTATTTGGGCATTTAAATGCTATAAAATATTTTAAATGCTCAAATAATCATAAACTATAATGTTCCATACTGTTCATATTATATACAGTGGGCATGACAAGTTTTATGAGTTATAAAAATGTTCTGGCATTTTTATTAATTAAACAAAGTTGAAATGAAACAGAAAAGAAATAGGAAAAATGAAAGAGAGAGAAAGAACTTACCTGAGCCCAGCACTGTTGCAGGCCGGCCCAGCCCACCAGTCCCGCTTGTGTCACCTTCCTCCTCGCGCCAGAAGGCAGCGCGTGTGGCCACCGCGCGCCGGCACGCGCCCGGCCACCTCCACCCTGCTTGCCTGCCTCCCCGACGGCCTGGACACCTCCATGCGTCGCCACGCAGCTGCCCCGACCCCTCTCTCTTTTCCCCTCGTCCTCATCGCCTTCCCCTGGCTGTCTCCCTCTCACCACCGAGCCGCCCGTCGCCGCCGTTCGCCGTTGCCGCACCAAGAGCCTTCCCCTCGTCCCGTGACCGTGTCCAGAAGGTTCGTCGCGACGCCCTCTTCCTCCTCGCTGAGCCACGGATCGCCGGGAGCCCTGCAACGCCTTCACGCCGTCGTTCCCCTCCTCGGATCGCCGGAGCTCCTCGCCGTCGATTAAGAAGCTGCAGAGCGTCCCCGACCTCTCCGTCGAGCTCGCTAGCACCGCTGTGAGCCCCTACGCCGAATCACTCCCTCCGCCGCTTCATTTGCGCCGTGTAGCTGCTGCTCAGTTTATCACCGAAACCCACCGCCGCCGTGCTTGCCGACGGCGATGCTCCGGTGACCATTTGGTCACGGACGCATGTCCATCTCGCTCGCCGCAGCACGTAGACGAGCTAGGTGCCACGCACGCATTGCCTAGGCCACCGTAGCCGCGTCTCCACACACGCCCGAACGCCGGCCGCCGCTGTCGAGCTCGTTGTCGTCGTCTCTGGCCACCACAGGCCCGGCGACCACCACCGTTCGACGCGCTTCGGCAAGGGCTCTCCAACGCGCCCAACCGCGGCTCCAACCGTGCCCTGTGGGCGTTTTCCGAAGCACGCCGCCGTGTTTGGCCTCGCCGGCGTCACTTCGCCGGTGAGTTTGACTCGTTTGACCGGGGGGTTGACCACCCCTGGTTCGCTGACGTGTGGGCCACCCCTCCTCCAATTAGCTAGTTTAGTTAAGTAAATGTTAATTAAATTAGTTAGTTAGTTTCGTCACTGACCCGTGGGCCCAGACCCCACTGACAGCTAATTAGTCCCTAGCTTAACACTAATTAACTTTGCTAATTAGCTTATCATGTTAGACTAGCTCCTATTACCTGCTGACGTCAGCATGAGGTCATGCTGACGCAGTAAAGAGTTTCTGGAATTTATTTTAAATCTTAAATGATTTATGAATTTCAGAAAATACCCAAAACTTCTAAAAATCATATAAAATCAACCGTAGCTCAGATGGAAATAATTTATATATGAAAAATGATCAGAAAAATCCAATCCTTCCAGTGGCACTGGTTTCATGCATATTTGAGCAAGTTAACCTTGCTGTATACATTAAAACATGATAATGCACTTAATTAAATAATAGCTAAAGTGCCAATTTGAATCTTTGATTCAAATAGGCTCAAACCCTTCTGGTTATAGTTGCATTAGCCCAAAACACATGCACCTTGCCATGTCATGAGCATGCATCATATTGTTGCATTTGTTTATTTAATGATTGTATCGCCGGTATTCTCTGTGTTAGGTCCTGCTCCCGAGGATACTCTTGCGTATCCAGCTGAATAGCAGTACCCGACAACCACTCTGTCAGGCAAGCAATCATTGATCATTCCGATACAAACCCAATCTTCTCGCTCCTGCTCTCTTTTACTGCATTAAGGCAACAGCGTGTGAACTGCTACTTGCTGCGGTAGTTGAACCCTATTCCCTTGCATGACCTGTCATTGCCACAGTAAATAGTTGAAACCCACTAGCATGTGTAGGAGTTGATTGAGCCATGTGATTTGTGACCCACCATGCTATTTCTTTATGTTTCCTGCTATGCTTAGAGTTGTGTCAGGTGTGGTTCATCTGGGTGATGGATCAGAGTGAAATGATCATACCGATAAAGAGAAGGAAGTGTGCAATACGCTTGGTAAAGGTATCGATGAAAGGCCATGTAGGAGTACGTGGTGGGTTGTTTCATTGGAATCGTCCATAGGACCCGAGATCTGTGTGTGTGATTCAAGTTACAGTTACTACCACACATTGGGCCCTGAAATATGACCCCGCTCGACTTATCGACTGCCATGTTCTCTGTCCAGGAGTTGCAACTAGTTTCTGGTGTTTATAGTTTACTGGAGGTCGTGCACAGCGCTGACCCTCGGGGTGGGCTGTGATGCGACAGGTACATGGCATGGTGTACCGGTTGCCCGTTTGGTGACTCGGGAACCCTGTACACATTGTTTGGGGCCGTGAGCGACACCCCGGCCGGATCTCCCCACGGATGGAACCCAAATAGGCGATAAACCTAGACGAGAGACTTGAGTGGTTGGTTAGGTCGTGGTCTACACCCACGTCGGCTTTCGCTTGAAGTCTACTGAGCACATGTCGTGTGCAGACGCTAAGTGGTGAAAACATGTGTGAAGAAGTACACCCCTGCAGGGTTATCAATCTATTCGAATAGCCATTGTTCGCGGTACGGACTACTTGGTTACTCTTACAGTTCATAGACAAGTTGATGGATACTACTAAAAGCCTCAAGATAAGTGTGAGTGCCGTGGATGGCCCTTCCGTAGGATGACGGAAGAGGATCCTCGGTAGTGTATTGTTGTGGTGAGTAGAGGACTCGTGTTCGTAATAACATCTTGCAATCCGTTGAGAGTTGTAGTATAGGTTAGCCAAGAGTCAAAGCTGGCTTTCTGCTATGAACTCCACTACCCCCTTTAATAATGTTGCATGTATGATAGGTTCTGTGGTAAGACTTGCTGAGTACCTTTGTACTCATGTTTGCTTAATAACTATTGCAGAGGAGAACCCTGCCCCTGCTGATGGGTTCTACATAGACGTTGACGTCGACGAGTAGCTTGACACCTAGACGGAGATCTGGAGCTTGTGAAGGGCCTTGTAGATAGTCAGGCTACACCAGCCTGTTTTATTTTCTAAGTTGTCTGTACTCAGACATGTAGCTTCCGCTTGTGCTTGTATGACTGTATGACTTGAGTGTTGGGTCATGTGACCCCTACCTGTATGGAGATGTTATGTATGGCTCTTGGAGCCTCTTAAATAAAGTACTTTGAGTCATAGAGTTCTGTTGTGATGCAATGTTGTATTTGCACATATTGAGCATATTGTGTGTATGGTTGAAATGCTTGGTATGTGTGGGATCCGACACCTAGTTGTTTTCCTTTGGTAGCCTACCTTACAGGGAAATGCCTCCTAGTGATTCCAATGAGCCTTGGTAGCTTGCTACTGCTCGGAACACGTAGGCTGGCCGGCATGTGTCCTTCTTTGTTCCTGTGTCTGTCCCTTAGGGGAAATGTCACGCGTTGTTCCTTTAAGTACATGTAGCTTGCTACGACTTGGGTTCATACGTTGATGACTGACACGTTCGTTGCTGGGTCATGGATGCCTGTCTCTGTAATCTAGTGCCACTTTTTGTTTATAACTAGCCATGTCGGCCCGGGTTCTCTGTCATATGGATGCTAGCGACACTGTCATATACATGTGCCAAAATGCGCAAACGGTCCCGGGCCAGGTAAGGTGGCACCCGTGGGGTTACCGTGCGTGAGGCCGCAAAGTGATATGACGTGTTACAGCTAGATCGGTGTGACTTAGGATCGGGGTCCTGACAGTATATAAATCATATATTTGAATTATATCATGCCATGATGTTTACATAGACAGGATGCATCTGAATTATGGCATGCCAACCCATTTTCTAAAGATATAATATAGTTATATCATCTCATCATGTTTACATAGCCATCATATTTTGAATTATGTCACTCTATCTGTGAATTATATCATGCCATCATGTTTCCATCCATGTATGTGAATTATGGCATGCCAACCACTTTAATAGACACATCATATAGTTATATCATGTCATGCTTATACATAGTCATCATTTTTTGAAGTATGTCATTCTATCATGTTTAGTTAGCCATCATTTATGTGAATTTATGTCATGATATCCTGTTTAATTAGCTATCATATATGTGAAATTGTGTCATGCTGTAATGCCCAGGATGGGGCTATATCTCCTACGTGTCGAGGCACGACTTAAAGATATAAGCCCATTCTGGAATGATCGCAAGTTTGGTATCTTTGCACAACTCATGTAAAAATGGGGATGGAAAACCGAAAAGATAGTTGGCTTACACTCGCCACGTCACACAAATTCATTACATGTTCAAGCATCATTCAAATAAAACATCACAACCCATCTAAGGGTAAATCCAAATGTCAAGATACCAAACATAACATTAAACCACAGGTCTAGATCGAATCCTAGTAGAAGAACCACTACTGATCATCGGGATAACGGACATAGTAACGGCTACGCTCCTCGTCATACTCCCAGTCTAGCTCGGTGCCATCGCCTGGGTAGCTCACCATCGTACCTGCATCTGGTGTGGTGAAGTAACTGTGAGCCACAGAGGACTCAGCAATCCCGTTCCCGGGTAACACGACTATTTAAGCCTTGGGTGTGGAACAAGGCTGTAGAAAGAATAAGAGTCTGAAGCAGCAACTAGCACTAGCTTAGGTAAAAGAGAGCGAGAAGAGAAGGTGCCTCGGTCGAGAGATGATCACGAAGTGATCCTAAACTATTCAAGTCAAACATAACCCCACCGTGTTCATCTCCCGAATCCCTTTCGGAAGATGACAGTCACGGTACTCACGCTGGTAGTGTATTGGAACATGGTGTCAAGTTTTCTACAACCGGATATTAACAAGCTCCCATCTGCCACATAACCGCGGGCACGGCTTTCGAAAGTTCATAACCCTGCAGGGGTGTTCCAACTTGGCCCATGACAAGCCCACGATCCGCGGAGTCGCAACTCCAAAGGTGGGAAGACCCGAGTATTCTCGGAATCCCGTGCTCAAGATACTCCAAACTAAGGTAAGGCTAATCCAGCAAATCCTCCCGGCGTGCCGACACCCTGACAGTGGCCGCGCGTATCTAGTCTCAGGCCACGACCGGATGAGACATCCTACAGGTGTATACCAAACCTCGAGTTTCCTCGTGGTGGCCCCGCAGTCCGCTCAGTTCGGACCAATACTCATTAGGAGCACTGGCCCGGGGGTTGTTGATTAAGAACTCGGGTTTGCAAGACCCTATGCAAGTGTTATTAGTTATTAGGCGAATAGTACCAATGTTGGGACTTGCTGGAAAAGACTTAGCACTTAGCGGTTTATCGAGGGGGTCCCATAACCCCAACCGTGTGAGGAACGCATAATCAAGGAACATAACACCGGTTTATACGGTTCCTAGCGGCATGAGTGGAACAAATCACCAAGCAAAAGGCTTAGCCTTCCACCCATTGCCAATATATAGATGATTTCATTTAAGCATTTATATAGTGTGATATAACCCAACAAAACTTCAACATGAAGCAAGCATCTTCAAACTTCACCTGCAACTAACAAAGCTATAAGAGGGGCTGAGCGAAGCGTACTTAGCCATTCAACGGTTTGCATATGTAGGGTGGTTAAACATGATCATGGTTACAAATAGGAGGCTGATAGGAAAGACATGGGCATCGAGGCAAAACTATAGAGCGATACTCTAGCAATAGGCAAAGATAGTAATGTTATCGGGGTTCGGTCATCTTGCCTGAAGAGTTGTCGATAGGATCGTAAGAGGGGTCCTCGTGCTCAACCTCGGTAGTAACCTCGTGATCGTACTCGTACTCGGTCTCAGCTTCCGGCTCTACTCAACACAAACACACAAGGCACCAAATCAACAAGATGCAATGCGCACGCAAAATATGTTGGATGCATGACTGATGCACTATGGGAGCACAAGGAGCATGACAATATGCGATCAAGCAAAATGCTTCAAAACATGATAACAATAGGATATTATGAATCTACATGAAAAATCACACAAGTTTCATATAGGACTTCCTGAAAACGGAGCTACGGGCTAAAAGTTACACACAAAACAATAAACATGCGAAAGCTGAAAATTACAGCCACATAGCAACTTCGGGGCAAGAGATAAATAAGCTACAGCACTCAAACATCATGTCAATGAGCATGGACATAAACTAGACATATCCTACAGCAAATAAGTCCATTGGAGCATCCCCAAAGGAGCCACGGATCAATAGCAACAAGCTATGACATATTGAACTTCATAATAAAATCCTGACAGCAGTATTTTATTGCAACTTGGGAGCAAAAGTTAAATATGCTACAGCCACTCAAATAAGCATGTGAGAGCATGAATGGATAGCCAACAATATATAGTACAAGTAATCCTCAAGAGTCACCCCAAAACTATCATGGATTGGCCTAGAACAGCAAGCAAACATGGCATCTAGAAATTACAGATTCCAGACTTAGTGAAATTTCACCAAGTGTTAAAACAGCAGTTTCATCATGGCATCTTTCAGAGAAATTTTAAGTCAACTCAAAGCATATCAAGACAAGTGGCAAGTACTACAGCAAAGTACACATGATGGTGAAACTAAAACATATAAGCATGCATCATGGGGACATCCACATCAATAGCAATGAGCTCCTCTACGAGGCATCTCGTAACGAGCTAAACAACATAACAGCCACATAGCACTTTGCAACGGAGATAAGCATGGCAAGATTAATTCTATCATGCAAGCCTAAGCATTCAACATGTAGAGCATGACAAGACGAACACGTGGACATCTCATTTGCATCATTTGGATAAACATGCAAAAAGTTATCACATTGCAAAGATGGCATGAAAATAACTACAAACAGCAGTTTATAACAATATGCACTCTTGCAACAGATTTTTAAGCATCTAGATGATCTCAAATATGCATGGCATAATGGAATGAAATGTAGTACAAGTCTCCACGAACAATTTGACATATCATTCACTCAAATCGGACCATCACACAAAAAGTTATCACCGTTTGAAAACTGCATCAGAGATCAAAATGTCAGGGACTTAGTGTTAAAAACAACCTCGGTCAAAGCCGTCAAATGGGCCGGAAGTCAACGGGCGGCGCGGCCGGCGGATCGGGCGCCTAACGGGCCCGCGGATCGGGCGGATCCAGCCGGCTACGAAGGATCCGGATCGGGCGTTGACCCGGGACCCTCCCGATCTCCAGCGGGCGATGGCGCCCTGGCTGCGGCGGCCGGCGACGGACGGGAAGGCGGCGGGCGGCGGTCCTGCGGAGGAGGGGCGCAGCCCCGGCGGCGGACGCGCAAGGGGACCGGCGAGGTGAGGCGAGGCCGGGGCGGCGACCTGGTTGGAGCCCGGCGGCGAGATGGCTGAGGCCGGCGGCGGTGCTTGAGGAGGTGGCAGCGGGGCGGCTTGCCGGAGAGGGCGACGGGATCCCCGCCTCGGGGCGTGGCGGCGAGCTCCCTGGCTCGGGGCGCGGCGGTGAGATGGCTGGGGGCCGGCGGCTGGAGGAGGGCCCGGCGGGATGTGAGAAATCCGGCGGTGGCGCAGATTCCGGCGAAAATTCCGGCGAAGGCGGCGGTGGCTGGAGGTTGAAGAAGAAGAGGCTAGGGTTTTCTATTAGGGCAAAATTTGGGGAAGTGGACAAATATATAGGCACAAGGAGCTAGGGTTGTCCAAATGAGGTGTGGTTTTCGGCCACGCAATCAGAATTGGATGGCCTAGATGAAGGGACGGGTTTGGGTTGGTTTGGTGGGCTGTTGGAGGGGTGTCTTGGGCCTCAAAGTGGAGGCACTTTGAGCCCACGAGAATAATTGTTGGAGCACCAAACGAACTCCAAACGCGACGAGATTTGACAGGCGGGTTACACACACCAAAACAACAAAACACGACAAGTCTCGCGCCAAACCGGTAACGTTACACGGCCAAACACCAAAGTAGGCCTCGGGGATGCCACGGACACGTGAGGGAGCTCCGGAACGCGAAACGGACAACGGGAAGGAACGAGTGGGACCGGATGCAAACAACAACACAAATGCAATGCGATGCTCATGACTACATGATATGAATGAATGCCACACACGCAACACGACAAAATGGCGAAAACCCAAAAGACAAAAAGCCCGGAATGGAATAGATGAAGCCAGAGATATTATATATTGCCCAAAAGGGAAAGTATTACATCCAGGGCATTACAAACTCTCCTCTACTACAAAAATATCTCGTCCCGAGATCAAGGACTGGAAAAAGGAAGGGTACTCGGAACGAAGATGATCTTCTCGTTCCCACGTAGCTTCTCGGTCGGTATGGTGTGACCACTTGACTTTCAAGAATTTGATGGACTTGTTGCGGGTCTTGCACTCGGTTTCTTCGAGAATAGCAACTGGATGCTCTCGGTAAGACAAATCTTGTTGAAGATCAATCTCTTCAAACTGAATCATGCGTTCAGGAGTCTTGAAGCATTTGCGGAGTTGAGACACATGAAACACATCATGAACATTGGCAAAGTTGGGAGGGATCTCAAGTTGATAGGCTAGATCGCCTCTTTTGCCAAGGATCTTGAAAGGCCCGACGTATCTAGGAGCAAGCTTTCCTTTGATACCGAATCTTTGTGTGCCTTTCATCGGAGAAACACGGAGATAGACATGATCACCAATGTTGAAGGCCAAATCACGATGCTTGACGTCATAGTAGCTCTTCTGATGCGACTGGGCGGCCTTGAGATTCCCACGTATGACTTTGCACATTTCTTCGGCTTCTGAGATCAAGTCATTGCCAAGAAGTTGATGTTCGCCTGTTTCAGACCAGTTGAGAGGGGTACGGCATTTTCTGCCATAGAGGATTTCAAACGGAGCTTTGCCGGCACTTGCTTGGAAGCTGTTGTTGTAAGAGAACTCGGGAAATGGAAGGCAATCTTCCCATTTCCTGCCAAAAGATATGACACAGGCTCTGAGCATGTCTTCTAGACTCTGATTCACTCTCTCGACTTGACCACTAGTCTGAGGGTGAAAAGCAGTGTTGAACCTGATCTTAGTGCCCATGGTGGACTGAAAGGAGTCCCAGAACTTTGAAGTGAACAAACTTCCACGGTCTGAGGAGATAAATTGAGGAATGCCATGTAAGGACACAATTCTGGAAGTGTACAACTCTGCCAGTTGAGCTGCATTGATGGATTCTTTGACTGGAAGGAAGTGAGCGACTTTGGTAAGCTTGTCAATCACCACGAAGATAGAATCATTCCCTCTCTTGGACTTAGGAAAACCAGTGACAAAATCCATTTCAATGTAGTCGAATTTCCACTCGGGAATAGGAAGAGGTTGGAGAAGACCGGCAGGACGTTGATGCTCCGCCTTCACTCTTCTGCAAACATCACATTCATTCACGAATTGGGCAATCTCCCTTTTCATGCGTGTCCACCAGTAGGATTGCTTGAGGTCTTGGTACATCTTCGAACTGCCAGGATGAATGGAAAGGAGGGAATCATGTGCTTCTTCCATTATGAGCTTCCTGAGATCACCTTTGGGAACCACAAGTCTGTCCTCAAAGAACAAGGTATCTCTCTCATCAATGCGATAGCACTTGTATTTAGGAGTACCCTTTGCAATACCATGTTTCACTTTCTGCACCATAGCATCACTGAGTTGGGCCTCACGGACCTGATCTTCCAAGGTAGGAGCAACTTGAAGGTTTGCAAGAAATCCTTGCAGAACAACTTGGAGGTTGAGCTTCCTGAATGCTTCACAAAGCTCAGGCTGGAACGGCTTGATAAGAAGGCTGTTGCAATATGCCTTTCTGCTCAAAGCATCTGCAATCACATTCGCCTTGCCAGGTGTGTATTCGATGCTGGGATCATACTCTTGGATCATTTCGACGCAACGAGTCTGGCGGAGGTTCAGATTCGGCTGTGTGAAGATGTACTTCAAGCTCTTGTGATCGGTGAAGATGTCGACTTTTCTGCCCAACAACAGATGTCTCCACGTAATCAAAGCATGTACCACAGTTGCTAGTTCAAGATCATGTGTGGGGTAGTTCTTCTCACTTGGCTTCAGCTGATGAGAAGTGTATGCCACAATTCTCTTGTGCTGCATAAGCACACCACCAAGTCCTTGGAGAGAAGCATCACAGAATACTTCGTAGGGCTTGGACTCATCTAGAGGAGTTAGAACTGGAGCAGAGACGAGCTTTTCTTTGAGAGTTTTGAATGCCACTTCACAATCTGGAGACCAGTAGTACTTGACATTCTTCTGCAGCAAGTTGGAGAGAGGCTTGGCAATCTTGGAGAAGTTCTCAACGAACCTTCTGCAATAGCTGGCAAGACCAAGAAAACTTCGGAGTTGCTTGACGTTCTGAGGAGCTTCCCAGTTGACAATTGCTTCAACTTTCTCGGGGTTTACCGCAATACCGTCAACAGAGATGATATGGCCCAGATACAAGACCTTATCGAGCCAAAATTCGCACTTGGAGAACTTGGCATGGAACTTATGTTCACGGAGTCTGTCAAGAACGAGACGGAGGTGCTTTTCGTGATCTTCTTCATTCTTGGAAAATACCAAAATGTCATCCAGATACACGAGCACAAACTCGCCGGTGTAGGGGTTGAAAATGTAGTGCATCATTCTCGAGAAGGTAGGTGGAGCATTGGCGAGACCAAAGGACATGACTGGATATTCATATGAGCCGTACCTCGTTCTGAAGGCAGTGTTGGGGATGTCTTCCTCGCGAATGCAAATTTGGTGATAGCCCATTCGGAGATCGAGCTTAGAGAACACTTTAGCTCCTTTGAGCTGCTCGAACAGTTCGTTGATGTTGGGGAGCGGATACTTGTTCTTTACTGTCTTCTTGTTCAATGGCCGGTAATCTACGCAAAGGCGCTCCGTGTCGTCTTTCTTCTTGACAAATAAGACACCACAGCCCCAAGGAGGCGTACTAGGCCTGATGAGACCCATACGCTCCTGTTCATCAAGTTGCTTCTTCAATTCCTTCAATTCTTTAGGAGAGAGCTTGTACGGATGCCAACATGCTGGCTTAGTACCCGGCTTGAGTTCGATGACGAATTCCACTTGGCGGTGTGGAGACATGCCTGGAAGTTCTTCAGGAAAGACGTCTTGGTATTCGTTAACCACCGGAATTTGAGAGATGGCATTCATTTCGCCCTTGTCATTGAGAGAGAAAAGCCTGATAGTGTTATCCCTGGAGGCAAATATAATCACATCATCATCGGAATGAGTAATCTTGACTTCCTTCTGTGCACAGTCAATTTGAGCATCATGCTGAGAAAGCCAGTCCATTCCGAGGATAAGGTCAATGTCAGAATTGCCGAGAACCACCGGAGAGGCCAGAAATTGATAATCATCCATGCGAATAGAAACATCCGGAGCATAGAATCTTGAAGTCATGCATTTGCCCGGAGAAATAATTTGCAACTCCTTTGGTAAGGCCATGGTGCCCACATTGTACTTGGATGCAAATGGGAATGACATGAAAGAATGTGAAGCACCCGAATCAAATAACACTTTTGCAGGAAAAGAGTTAACTGGAAGATTACCCAAAATCACATCAGAAGAATTCCCCGATTGCGCTGCATTCATCAGATTCACCCTTGCTGCCTTTGGATCATGCTTGACAATTGCCGAACTGACAGGTGGAGGAGGCGGAAGGCGCCTTGGGTTGGGGCACTTGTTAGCATAGTGACCATTCTGAGTGCACTTGTTGCAGACCACTTCTGAGAGAGGACGGAAATGAGAACCACTTGACTTGGAACCTTGAGACTGAAACTGATTCTTCGACTGGTTGCTCGGGTTGGGTGGGTGGGAGAAACCACGACCACCGGAGTTCTTGTTGCTGTTGTTGTTGTTGTAAGGAGCTCGAATCACTGGAGGAGGAGGAAGCCAAAATTTCTGTTGTTTCGCGACCACTTGAGAAGATGAGGAGGAGTGAACGGCATCTCGAATCCTCGTTTTAGAAGCCTCCATCTTGAGCTGGGCTGCCTCTTGCTTAAGCGCCATGTTATAGAATTTGTCGAACTCATCGGGATCGAACAAGGTGAGAGCAAGTTGAAGTTCATCTTTCAGACCTCCGCGGAACTGATAGATCTTGCTCTTGGCATCTGGTATGTCTTGCTTAGCATAGCGGGCGAGATTTTGGAACTTGACATTATACTGTTAGACAGTCATAGAGCCTTGCTTCAGGTTGCGGAATTGCTCACGCATACCCTCGATGACACTTGTTGGAATGTGGTGAGAGCGAAAGTCCTTGCAGAAATCATCCCAAGAGTCACATGCCCTGGCCTGGAGTCTTTGTACTGCTGCCACCAGTCAGCTGCTTGGTCCTTGAGTTGGAAGGCTGCAAACTTCACATAGTCCTCTTCCCTCACGTTACTGCACTCAAAATGCTTCTTGATATCGGTTAACCAATCTTCAGCATCAAGAGGGTCGACACAGTAACTGAAAGCTTTTGGTTGATTGGCCAAGAACTGGTTGAGAGTAGCATGGTACTGTTGGTTGAAGAAATTGCCTTGGTTCCCTGGAACACCCTGATTAGCTTGATTAGCTTGCATCTGCTGCATCATCTGCATCAACATCTGGGTGTTCTGATTTGTAGTCTGCATAATCGCTCTCCAAGCCTCAGACGGAGGAGGAGGGGAAGGAGGACGATCTGGGACCTCTTCACCCTCTGGGTTAGCGTTGGGAACTCATTTCGGAGCCATCCTGAAAGAGATGACCACGAATCAGCAATTTGATTGAAAGAAGGTATAAGCTGAAACAACGGATTGAAATGCAACATAGTCTTCACAAGAATCATTCGAACAAGAGGAACGAATGAAATTCTCAGATTAATGATAACAACAATCTTCACGAGAAGCCACATAGGGGACAAAAGGTAAATAATAAAAACACAAGGTACAGATGGAACAAACACAAGATAGGAGCTTCGTTCTGACATCTTTGTGCTGAAAGCTTATGAACGCATTACGAAAGGGTTTTGCAATCCCCGGATCAGCATATCCAAGGACCCTTTAAGATGCAACTCCCGATCGGAACATCGGCCATAAACCACTTCACTCAATGTAGAACCCCGAACTCACTAACCTGCATTCGTTGGAAGAATGCCTACGATCTACTGGATAAACCCACCTATTAATTTCCGAAAGTTTCCAGTTATGCAATCAGGTGTTGGGGATACAGGGGAAGCACCGCACAATCAACTCTAATCCTACATCCAGCTGTATCCATCCTTCAACACATAACCAGTCTTTCTCGGAAACCGTCTACCTCGGACCTTCGAAAAGCATCCACTATACCAAGCTATGGCAATACTCCCGAACTACCTCCCCAGTACTGGGTGATGTCGGGGTTATCTTGCCACCAACCGTATAGGAGAGATTTTCGATGTCGGCCGTCTTAAGTATTTAGTACTGTCGCGATATGCTTTTGACGACAATACCCCGAAGCTCAACTCCCCGGGACACTGCCACAACCCCTAATGTCAGGAGGCATCGAGAACAATATTCTCGTCACAAGAACATCGAAACAATCCAACAATACTCGTGAGATTCCTAAAAAAAAATTGGTGCAATTTTTGAAAGTAGAAGAGGCAAGATTAGTCGTCAGGAGTCCTCATCAAAGAGAAAGGGGATGAGAAGCAAAGAAATCCTACTCTACGATATAATATAGGACTCAAAATATTTTTAGTGTGTGCCTAGACTCGACCGTCAACGATTCGATCAATCAGTGGGGGCTTCTAGGTCGGAGAAGGCTCTGAATACCAACTTGTAATGCCCAAGATGGGACTATATCTCCTACGTGTCGAGGCACGACTTAAAGATATAAGCCCATTCTGGAATGATCGCAAGTTTGGTATCTTTGCACAACTCATGTAAAAATGGGGATGGAAAACTGAAAAGATAGTTGGCTTACACTCGCCACGTCACACAAATTCATTACATGTTCAAGCATCGTTCAAATAAAACATCACAGCCCATCTAAGGGTAAATCCAAATGTCAAGATACCAAACATAACATTAAACCACAGGTCTAGATCAAATCCTAATAGAAGAACCACTACTGATCATCGGGATAACGGACATAGTAACGGCTACGCTCCTCGTCATACTCCCAGTCTAGCTCGGTGCAATCCCCTGGGTAGCTCACCATCGTACCTGCATCTGGTGTGGTGAAGTAACTGTGAGCCACAGAGGACTCAGCAATCCCGTTCCCGGGTAACACGACTATTTAAGCCTTGGGTATGGAACAAGGCTGTAGAAAGAATAAGAGTCTGCAGCAGCAACTAGCACTAGCTTATGTAAAAGAGAGCGAGAAGAGAAGGTGCCTCGGTCGAGAGATGATCACGAAGTGATCCTAAACTATTCAAGTCAAACATAACCCCACCGTGTTCATCTCCCGAATCCCTTTCGGAAAATGACAGTCACGGTACTCATGCTGGTAGTGTATTGGAACATGGTGTCAAGTTTTCTACAACCGGATATTAACAAGCTCCCATCTGCCACATAACCGCGGGCACGTCTTTCGAAAGTTCATAACCCTGCAGGGGTGTTCCAACTTGGCCCATGACAAGCCCACGATCCGCGGAGTCGCAACTCCAAAGGTGGGAAGACCCGAGTATTCTCGGAATCCCGTGCTCAAGATACTCCGAACTAAGGTAAGGCTAATCCAGCAAATCCTCCCGGCGTGCCGACACCCTGACAGTAGCCACGCGTATCTAGTCTCAGGCCACGACCGGATGAGACATCCTACAGGTGTATACCAAACCTCGAGTTTCCTAGTGGTGGCCCCGCAGTCCGCTCAGTTCGGACCAACACTCATGAGGAGCACTGGCCCGGGGGTTGTTGATTAAGAACTCGGGTTTGCAAGACCCTATGCAAGTTTTATTAGTTATTAGGCGAATAGTACCAATGTTGGGACTTGCTGGAAAAGACTTAGCACTTAGCGGTTTATCGAGGGGGTCCCATAACCCCAACCGTGTGAGGAACGCATAATCAAGGAACATAACGCCGGTTTATACGGTTCCTAGCGGCATGAGTGGAACAAATCACCAAGCAAAAGGCTTAGCCTTCCACCCATTGCCAATATATAGATGATTTCATTTAAGCATTTATATAGTGTGATATAACCCAACAAAACTTCAACATGAAGCAAGCATCTTCAAACTTCACCTGCAACTAACAAAGCTATAAGAGGGGCTGAGCGAAGCGTACTTAGCCATTCAACGGTTTGCATAGGTAGGGTGGTTAAACATGATCATGGTTACAAATAGGAGGCTGATAGGAAAGACATGGGCATCGAGGCAAAACTATAGAGCGATACTCTAGCAATAGGCAAAGATAGTAATGTTATCGGGGTTCGGTCATCTTGCCTGAAGAGTTGTCGATAGGATCGTAAGAGGGGTCCTCGTGCTCAACCTCGTTATTAACCTCGTGATCGTACTCGTACTCGGTCTCAGCTTCCGGCTCTACTCAACACAAACACACAAGGCACTAAATCAACAAGATGCAATGCGCACTCAAAATATGCTGGATGCATGACTGATGCACTATGGGAGCACAAGGAGCATGACAATATGCGATCAAGCAAAATTCTTCAAAACATGATAACAATAGGATATTATGAATCTACATGAAAAATCACACAAGTTTCATATAGGACTTGCTGAAAACGGAGGTACGGGCTAAAAGTTACACACAAAACAATAAACATGCGAAAGCTGAAAATTACAGCCACATAGCAACTTCGGGGCAAGAGATAAATAAGCTACATCACTCAAACATCATGTCAATGAGCATGGACATAAACTAGACATATCCTACAGCAAATAAGTCCATTGGAGCATCCCAAAAGGAGCCACGGATCAATAGCAACAAGATATGACATATTGAACTTGATAACAAAATCCTGACAGCAGTATTTTATTGCAACTTGGGAGCAAAAGTTAAATATGCTATAGCCACTCAAATAAGCATGTGAGAGCATGAATGGATAGCCAACAATATATAGTACAAGTAATCCTCAAGAGTCACCCCAAAACTATCATGGATTGGCCTAGAACAGCAAGCAAACATGGCATCTGGAAATTACAGATTCCAGACTTCGTGAAATTTCACCAAGTGTTAAAACACCAGTTTCATCATGGCATCTTTGAGAGCAAGTTTAAGTCAACTCAAAGCATATCAAGACAAGTGGCAAGTACTACAGCAAAGTACACATGATGGTGAAACTAAAACATCTAAGCATGCATCATGGGGACATCCACATCAATAGCAATGAGCTCCTCTACGAGGCATCTCGTAACGAGCTAAACAACATAACAGCCACATAGCACTTTGCAACGGAGATAAGCATGGCAAGATTAATTCTATCATGCAAGCCTAAGCATTCAACATGTAGAGCATGACAAGACGAACACGTGGACATCTCATTTGCATCATTTGGATAAACATGCAAAAAGTTATCACATTGCAAAGATGGCATGAAAATAACTACAAACAGCAGTTTATAACAATATGCACTCTTGCAACAGATTTTTAAGCATCTAGATGATCTCAAATATGCATGGCATAATGGAATGAAATGTAGTACAAGTCTCCACGAACAATTTTACATATCATTCACTCAAATCGGACCATCACACAAAAAGTTATCACCGTTTGAAAACTGCATCAGAGATCAAAATGTCAGGGACTTAGTGTTAAAAACAACCTCGGTCAAAGCAGTCAAACAGGCCGGAAGTCAACGGGCGGTGCGGCCGGCGGATCGGGCGGATCCAGCCGGCTACGGAGGATCCGAATCGGGCGTTGACCCGGGACCCTCCCGATCTCCAGTGGGCGGTGCCGCCCTGGCTGCGGCGGCCGGCGACGGACGGGAAGGCGGCGGGCGGCGGTCCTGCGGAGGAGGGGCGCAGCCCCGGCGGCGGACGCGCAATGGGACCGGCGAGATGGCTGAGGCCGGCGGCGGTGCTTGAGGAGGTGGCAGCGCGGCGGCTCGCCGGAGAGGGCGACGGGATCCCTGCCTCGGGGCGTGGCGGCGAGCTCCCTGGCTCGGGGCGCGGCGGTGAGATGGCTGGGGGCCAGCGGCTGGAGGAGGGCCCGGCGGGATGTGAGAAAGCCGGCGGTGGCGCAGATTCCGGCGAAAATTCCGGTGAAGGCGGCGGTGGCTGGAGGTTGAAGAAGAAGAGGCTAGGGTTTTCTATTAGGGCAAAATTTGGGGAAGTGGACAAATATATAGGCACAAGGAGCTAGGGTTGTCCAAATGAGGTGTGGTTTTCGGCCACGTGATCATAATTGGATGGCCTAGATGAAGGGAGGGGTTTGGGTTGGTTTGGGGGCTGTTGGAGGGGTGTCTTGGGCCTCAAAGTGGAGGCACTTTGAACCCACGAGAATAATTGTTGGAGCACCAAACGAACTCCAAACGCGACGAGATTTGACAGGCGGGTTACACACACCAAAACAACAACACACAACAAGTCCCGCGCCAAACCGGTAACGTTACACGGCCAAACACCAAAGTAGGCCTCGGGGATGCCACGGACACATGAGGGAGCTCCAGAACGTGAAACGGACAACAGGAAGGAACGAGTGGGACCGGATGCAAACAACAACACAAATGCAATGCGATGCACATCACTACATGATATGAATGAATGCCACACACGCAACACGATAAAACGGCGAAAACCCAAAAGACAAAGAGCCCGGAATGGAATAGATGAAGCCAGAGATATTATATATTGCCCAAAAGGGAAAGTATTACATCTGGGGCATTACACATGCTATCCTGTTTGGTTAGACAACATAAATGTGAATTATTTCATGCCATGTTTTCTTCCCTGCTATCCATTGCACCCGTCTATCATACAATGTCTATACATTTAATTACTTTTCTTGTTTATCACACATTTGAATTGGAGAGGGTGATGGCAGTATCTATGGGAGTAAAAACACGGTCTTCGGAAAAGATCGTGCTACCCGTCAATGCAGATAGAACCACGGTTGTACTTGCCCAAGTACCAGCCCCACAACACATAACCCAGACTTACGCAGATTGTACCCCTTCCCAGTTAGACAGCAAACCAGCTACACCCCTTCTAACCCAGTTCCAGTTGACATAGCACCGTCTCTAGCACATAGCACCCAAACAAGAGCAGTTAGTAAGGCAAGTGCAGCGCCCAAAATACGAGGACCACCACTCTGAACCCCAAGTCAACGGTTAAAGCAGAAGAAGAATTGTTCTCATGTCAGGTTCCGTAGCTATGTTTCATACTCCTTTGCTCTAGCATCACTGTATTTACTCATACCAACTATTTCAAATTTGAAGGATGCAATTGAAACTCCAATGGTGCAAAAGGTATGTTTTAAAACTGTTTCTTTCAATGGTTTGCTGTTGTAACTTGCTCTATGTTGATTGCAGTTTCAATTGAATAAACAGTTATGTTCTCATGGCATGCACATTACAGGTGTTGTTAGTGTTGTGTAGTTTATCGCACTTATATTTTGTCTATGCTGCTTTGTCTTAAACAGATATGATTAGAACTATCTTGTGACGCCTCAAGACCGACGCTCTGGAAGACTTCCAGCTATTCCGGGTTTCGTCGTGTGTTTCATTTGTGCTTGCTTTATTTATTTTTTGCATTGCATCATGTCATCATGCCATCATGTCATTAATTTTTTGAAACTCAACTAAATAAATTGTGTGGATCTTTGATCCATTTAAATCGAGGGAAGGTTGACTTCTCTTTATAACATATCCTTCCAATATTATGGAGCTATTATAAGTTATTCCATTGCTTTGGGATCACCAAAACACACTTGCAAATATTCCCATGACTTTTCTACGTCAAGTCTCTACTCCCAAACCTTGCCAACAATTCTGATCCATTTTAGCGAGGTTCCTCCAAAAATCCGAACATTTTTGGCCTCTCCTAAACCTAGTCCTAATTCAAACTATTTGAATTAAATTCAATTGAGTTTGAATTTAACTCTTGCATTCGTGCAAACTTCTATTTTCTCGAAACAAGCACATTTTTTGCGAGTCCGGGAAAATTAACCTCAAGCCCAATTATTTCCCTAACCCTCTCTTTCTTTTTCTTCTCTCTTATTCTTTTCAACTAAAGAATAAGAGGGAGAGGGAGAGCCCAGCCAGGCTCCATCAGCACATCACCAGTCCGGCCCAATCCCACCTAAGGCCCATCCCACCTAACCCTAACTCCGCAGCCCGATCCCCACGCTGCTCTTATCTCCACTCACTCTCTCCCTCGATGCCCCCTCCAGCGCCGTCAAGAGCCCCGATCCCCTCTCCCTCCCAATCTCCCCACGCGCGCCCCGCACCTCCTCCTCGCTCCCCTACCTCCATCCTCCTCGTCGAGCCACGCCGACCACCTCCCTCGTCCGGCGCCGCCTCCTTCCCGGAGCGTACCCGCCGACCACCTCATCGCCGCCTGTTCGCCTCTGCACTGGTCACCGCGCCCTGCTGCCATCGGCGACCACCAGGCGGCCCCGTCGCCCGAGCGCCTCCTCCGCAAGCTCGCCTAACCCGCCGGCGACCCTACCCCGCCGCTGCCCGGACCAGGATGGTCTCGTGGCCTCTCCTTCCTCCCTTGCTACTCGCCGCTGGCCCTTGCTCTGTCGCGGCCCTTCCTGACGTCGCTGACCCCGAGGTCCTTCTCCTCCGCGCCTCGGTGTCGCCAAGGCCATCCGTGCCCGCCGCCCGCAGCTGCCGCCATGGAGCCGAGCTTCGAGCTCTGCTGCTGCCTTGGTTCTGCTCCGCCCAACTCCTCCGGTAGCCGCCTACCGCGCACATCCTCTGTTGCATCTTCGTCGGCCTACTTCCCATGCTATGGAGCTCCTTCCCGAGCCGTCCCCTCCGGCTAACTATACTGCTGCTGCCGCTGCTTTGACCTCCCATGGTGCATCTCCTTCTCCAAAGATCAGTAGTCTGATGGCTTGTCCAATCTGAGTGCCTCCGGAATCGCCAAGGTCATCGTAAGCTCGCCAAGGCCGGCTCCCCTCTGCTCAGCTCGACTCGGGTGCGCCAAGTTTGACTCTGTCACCCAACGGCTACGATGACATGAACATCTATGGAACGGTACAACTACACGATGACCATCAAGTTCATTTACGAACCCTATATGACTACCGTCGCCGAGACCGCAAGTACCACTACATCAACGTGTACCCATATGTCAACGACGACCCCGACGCCCCGTGCACAACTACCGTCGCCGAAGACCCGGGTTGCAAAACGCCAAGTTCCACTACCATCGACCCTCGGCATGTGCCTCGACGGCCACAAGTGTACGACTACGCGGATTCGTCAAGAACCTCTACGAATGACTACCGGATCGCCAAGTCCAGTGATACGCCAAGTACCTCTACCAACGGCGCCGAACATCTACGGAATGTGTACGTCTACGAAAACGTGAACGACTACTTCAACTACTGTTCACCCGTGGACGTCTAGTTCCTCGCTATGACGTCGAACATCTACGAAACATGTACCACTACTTCCACCACCGCCGAACTCGATCCGCCCCGAAAACGAACATTTAGAAGGTATAACCCTGAGACGGCGCCCGTGGAACGAATGCATGTTGTATGAGATGTATCACTTGTTCGCACCGTGTCCGTTTTGCCACTGTTTCCATGCCACCAACCCATGGGAACCCGGTAACGGAATCACCCCACCTATCTCTTGCATATTGAGCTTCACTTAAATTGTAGTGTTCTTTGTGCACTTTGCCATGCCATGCATAATTAAACTCGACATGCATCATACTTGGTTGTGCATCATATGCCATGTTTATGCTTGTGTGTTTACCGTGTTGTTTGCTTCTTTCTGGTATGCTTCTCTCGTTAGCTTCGGCTTCGTTCCGGAGTTGTGAGGATTTGTTTGACTACTTCATGGACTCGTTCTTCTTCCTTGCGGGATTCCACGCAAGATGACCGTTCCCCGATATCACCTCTATCTTTTCTTTGCTAGTTGTCTCGCTCTATAGTTATGCCTCGATGCCCATTCTTATCTTGTCAGCCTCCTATGTTGCCATGAAACACTCTACCAACCTTCATAGCAAACCGTTGATTGGCTAAGTACGCTTTTGCTCAGCCCCTCTTATAGCCTTGTTAGTTGCAGGTGAAGTTGGAAGATTGCTCCATGTTTGGAATTGTTTATTGGGATAACACAATATATATCATTATTAAATTAATGCACATATATATTGGCATTGGGCGGAAGGCTTGGCCTTCTGTTTGTTGTTTTGTTCCACTCATGCCATCTTAGGACCCGATAAACCGGTGTTATGTTCCTTGATTTTGCGTTCCTAACACGGTTGGGGTTTATGGCCCCCCTTGATAATTCGCACTGCTTAAAGCTTTTCCAGCAAGGCCCAACTTTGGTTTTACCATTTGCCTAACAACTAAAAACTTGCATAGGGAGTAATTAACCCGAGTTCTTAATCAACACCCCGGGCCAGTGCTCCTCATGAGTGTTGGTCCAAAGTGGGCAGACTACGGGGCCACCACGGGGAAACTCGAGCATTGGAATATACCTGTAGGATCTCCCATCCGGTCGTGGCCTGAGACAAGATACGTGCGGCTACTATCAGGGTGTCGGCACGCTGGGAGGTCTTGCTGGATTAGTTTTACCTTTGTCGAAATATCTTGAGCACGGGATTGCGAGAATACTCGGGTCTTCCCAACATGGAGTTGCGACTCCGCAGATCGTCAGCTTGTGATGGGCTAAGTTGGGACACCCCTGCAGGGTTATGAACTTTCGAAAGCCGTGCCCGCGGTTATGTGGTAGATGGGAATTTGTTAATATTCGGTTGTAGATAACTTGACACCATATCCTTAAGAATACACTACATGTGTGAGTAACCGTGACGGTCTATTTTCGAAGGGATTTTCGGAAAGTGAACACGGTGGGGTTTTGCATGAATGTGAGTAGCTAGGATCACTTATCGATCATCTTTGGCGACCATTGGCACATATTCTCATCTCGCTCTGAATTCATAAGCTAGATGCTTAGTGCTTGCTACAGACACTTTATTACCTCTCCACGCCTAAAGGCTTTGTTAATTTTGATACCCGGGAATGGGATTTATCAGTCCTTGTGACTCACAGATTACAACACACACCAGATGCAGGTACAACTGAGTACGACGCAGGAGATGGACAAGAACTTCACTGGGAGTTCGATGAAGAGCGTGGGCGTCTGTATGTGACGTATCCCGATGATCAGTAGTGGTTCCTACTAGGGGCGATCAGGACTTGTGGTTGTGGTATCTTTTCTCGTTTGTTTTCGTCCGTAGTCGGACCCTGTGTTATTTGGATGAATGTATGAATGTTGCATTAATTGTGTGACATGGCGAGTGTAAGCCAACTATTTTACTCTTTCATCCCTGTTCATTACATGAGTTGTGCAAAGATACCACGCTTGCGATCATTCCAGAATGCGCTTATGTCTCTAACTCGTGCCTTGACACGTAGGAGATATAGTCGCATCCTGGGCATTACAAGTTGGTATTCAGAGCCTTTTCCAACCAAGGAGCCCCTCTGATTGATCGAACTGCTATCGGTTGAGTCTAGACACATACACAAAATGTTTTGAGTCCTATATATATATCAGAGAGTAGGATTTCTTTTTGCTCCTCATCCCCTTCGTCGCTCTGGTGAGGATTCCTGACGTTGTTTTAACTTCACTATCCTCAATTTTGACCAATATTTTTAGGATCACGCGGGTATTGTTTGGATTGTTCCGATATCTTTGTGACGAGAATTCTGTCTTGGTGCCTCCCGTCTATTTAGGCTGAGTCCCGGGGAGTTGAGCTCTGAGGTATTGCCGTCCCATTGTGTATCGTTACACTTCTAGAATACCAGAGGCGGCCAACATCGAAAACTCTTCTATGCGTGTCTGGTGGTGAGATAACCCCAATGTCACCCAGTACTGGTGGGATAGTTCGGGAGTATTGCCACAGCTAGTATAGCAGATGCGTTTCGAAGGTCCGAGGTAAATGGTTTCCGAAGGTGCCTGGTTATGTGTTGACGGATGCATACAACTGGATGTAGGTATTGCTAGTTGGGTGAGATATTGTTCTTCCCCTGTATCCCCAACACCAGATTGCATAACCGGAAAGCTTCGGGAATTAATAGGTGTGATTCAAGTAGCTCTTAGGTAATCTTCCAACGGGTGCATGATATGAGGTTGGGGTTCAACCTCTAGTGGAGAGGTTATCATGGGCGTTTTTACACTAGGGGGTTGCATCTTAAAGGCTCCTTGGCTATGCTGATCCGGGGATTGCAAGGCCCGTTGTAACACGTGCCATGGGGCATCAGCACAAACATGTGGGACGAAACCTCTATTATGTATTTGTTCCATCTGTTACCTTGTTGTTTTATTCTATCATTTTGTTCTCCCAAGTGGCTTCTCGACAACTTGATATACCATTAAGCTATGGAATTCATTCGTTCAATTCTCTATTCGAATGATATTGTGAAGATTATGTTGCAACATATATATCCTTTGTTTTGTTTTGATTCTAGTATTCGAGTTGCTTCGAAGTCAAATGTTGATTCCATACTTTTCCTAATCGGTGTTCTCATATTTCTATGGGGTTGCAAGTCCTTCTTAATTATCGATATTGTCATGTAAATTCTTTTCAACCAGCGTGCTTCTCTTCAAGTTAACCTGATCCTTTTCATATGTGCAAGACCAAGTCTTGGTTTTTCTCAACGGTGTCTGTTTCAGTCATCCCAAGTTGTCTTTGTTTTCCCCACCCTCCCACCCCTTTTCTTTATGGAGCCAGAGTCCTTAATCAAGTGTCCTTATATTCTTGTGATGCATCTTCATCAATCTTCTTTAATGTTTCATCCGGTGATTTCTCGTGAAGATGTTCAGCAAGATTCAAGTTCATCATTCTTCGTTCTCTTTTTATTCTCCGATGGACTAAATTCAAGCTTCCGTCGTGATCATATCTCTTCCTTTTTGTTTCACATGTTTTCCCATGTTGAAATTTCTTATCCGAAGTCTCTCTTGTTTATTCAACTCTCTCTAATTCTTATCTGGAGTGTACAAGATATCTCAGAAGATTCACATTTACATTCTTAATCCGTTCAAGCTATTTTGAGGTTTTTATTACCTCATCCATGCCATTTAATTCAACCGGTGCAATCTCTCTTTCTAGCAATCTTTCCGATGGTGTTTCTTTTGAGTGGGCTCTAACCCACAGGTCTTTTTCTAGGATCTTACTTGACGCTTCTATTTTTTTCCGGAGTTATTCTCAAATTCTTTTCAAGTTTGATGTAATAATGGATCTCTCATCGGTCAAATGTATCCTCCAAGATCGCTTTCAAATTCTTTTCACCATTGATTCAACCTTTTAATTCTTCATTCCCGAGAAGATTTACCCATTGTCAAATGTATCCTTCAACAATTCATGGTGGTGTATCTCATCGTCTTCTCAGGTTTGAACACCGAAGAAGAGTTCCTCTTGAATCCTTACCCGTTCTTCCAAAGATCCATGGTTCTAGCTTGATGCCCTCCTCATTATTGTTCCGATTGTGAGGAATTCTTTTTTATACCCATCCGAAGCATTTCATGAATTCTTTCCATTGTGATCCTCCGAAGGCCATCATTTCAGAAGATTTCTTCGTTCTCAGTTTGCAACTCTGTCGTCCAACTATTCTTAATTGATGCCTCTTCGTTCGTCTCCATATTCTACGGTGGTTCGTTCAAGATTTCTCTTCCGTTGTTATCATATCATTTCATTAGTTCTTTTCATAATCCTACCGGTGGTTCGTTGAAGATTTACCCAAGTTTGCGCTATATCCCTCTTTATTTAATTTCAACGAGAATATGTAGTATGCCAAATCCGTTGGTTGTCATCAATTTAATTCGATGAAGGATAAGCAACAGTAAATCTTATTCTTATTTTCTTGAAGTGATTAATCTCTTCTTTTTAGAGTTAGTTCAGGAGGAATAAATTATTGGTTTCAAGTTGTTCATCTTTTCTTCCGGTGTTCTAAGCTCTCTCAATTTTCTCATCGCAAAGATCCTTCTAAATCATTGCAAGGCTTCAATCTTATTCTTTTCATCCTTTGCTTCTTCTCATCCTTTTGTTACCAGAGTTCTTCATGGTATTTCATCATGATTTAATTCATCCTCGAAGTGTTCTTCAAGATTCTTGTTGTGCGAGTTCTCCATCTTGTATTCCAAAGTGCAATTGTTTCTACCTTATCTTTTGAGGTGGTGGTATGTCATTTTTGACAATTTTCCTTCATGTTTCATGATTCACAAGTTGTCAGGAATGAGATATGTAAACCCATCATTTTCTTTGTTCAGGAGATTTTTCCAACCCTTCAATTATTCGTTGAAGTAATCTTGGATTGTATCTCGCCTAAAAGCTTTCCCTAAGGGTTGTTGCTATTTATGGTGCTTATAAATGACCCAAATTCTTCATTTATCCTCTCGGTGAAATAAGTTTTTCGTCTCCTTGTTGATCTCAATCCAATCAAATGTTTTCGTTAGTGGCCGGTTGTCACCTCATAATTTTGAGATGTTTTCCATAAGCCCACAACAAGCTTATTCTTTTTTTGTTGAATTTCCAACAACTCCGTTCAATGATTCTTTCTAAGGATGCTTTCAAAATTCATTGGTGGTAGAAGTTATCATTTTCTTCTACTTTCTTTCTTCCTAACGATCTAGCTTCTATTCTGGATGTATTGTAATATTGATATCTTCGTTCCATCATCTCTTTTTGTCAAGATCATGTTATTTTCCTTTCCAAGCCATTTATCAGGATTGTCGTGTCCTCCATTCAAGTTCCCTCATCTTATCCAATTTTTCCTTTCTTTTCAACCGGAGTTCTGTCTGAAGCCTTTCTTACCCCTTGTGACATTCGTTTAATGTTCCGGAGGCAGTGTGTTGTTGATTTCATTAAGTATCATCCCATCTCCTCAAGTTCATGTTAATTCCATCCATTTACAGTCGGAATGCTATCCAAATTCTTCCGTTCTTATTCCTTCTCTAGCTTTATTCAACCGGAGTGGTTTAAATTCTTCCATGATCGGTGAGCTCGTGTTTCATGCCTTTCAACCTACAAGGTTCTCGTAATGTACCGTGTTCCTCTTTTCTAACAGAGTGTTTGCGATTTCATTCAGCTCCATTGTATCCTTTCTTTCAATTTGGTCAACCTCTCAAGTTCGTGGTTTCACTCGTTTTTCAAGAAGCAACTTTGTTTTTATCTCTTCCTTCTCCTCTTCTATCCGATGCCATCTCCAGGATCTCGGGTCGAGATCCTCTGTTAGTGTGGGAGAGTTGTGACGCCTCAAGACTGATGCTTTGGAAGACTTCCAGCTATTCCAGGTTTCGTCGTGTGTTTCATTTGTGCTTGCTCTATTTATTTTTGCATTGCATCATGCCATCATGTCATTAATTTTTTGCAACTCAACTAAATAAATTGTGTGGATCTTTGATCCATTTAAATCGAGGGAAGGTTGACTTCTCTTTATAACATATCCTTCTAATATTATGGAGCTATTATAAAATATACCATTGCTTTGGAATCACCAAAACACACTTGCAAATATTCCCATGACTTTTCTACGTCAAGTTTCTACTCCCAAACCTTGCCAACAATTCTTATACATTTTATCGAGGTTCCTCCAAAAATCCAAACATTTTTGGCCACTCCTAAACCTTGTCCTGATTCAAACCATTTGAATTAAATTCAAGTGAGTTTGAATTTAACTCTTGCATTCGTGCCAACTTCTATTTTCTCGGAACAAGCACATTTTTTGCGAGTCCGGGAAAATTAACCTCATGCCCAATTCTTTCCCTAACCCTCCCTTTCTTTTTCTTCTCTC
This sequence comes from Secale cereale, assembly GCA_902687465.1. Lineage (NCBI taxonomy): Eukaryota > Viridiplantae > Streptophyta > Magnoliopsida > Poales > Poaceae > Secale > Secale cereale. The sequence continues at coordinate 329,942,120 of LR738715.1, forward strand.
TTATTATTTTCTACTAAAGAATATGGGGGAGAGAGAGAAAGCCCAGCCAGGCTGCATCAGCCCACCACCAGTCGGGCCCAATCCCATCTAAGGCCCATCCCACCTAACCCTAACCCCGCAGCCCGATCCCCACGCTGCTCTTCTCTCCACTCGCTCTATCCCTCGATGCCCCCTCCAGCGCCGTCAGGAGCCCCGATCCCCTCTCCCTCTCGATCTCCCCACACGCGCCATGCACCTCCTCCTCGCTCCCCTACCTCCTTCCTCATTGTCGAGCCGCGCCGGCCACCTCCCTCGTCCAGCACCGCCTCCTTCCCGGAGCGCGCCCGCCGACCACCTCATCGCCGCCTCTGCACTGGGCACCGCACCCCACCGTCGTCGGGGACCACCAGGCGGCCCCGTCATCCGAGCGCCCCCTCCGCGAGCTCACCTGACCCGCCGGCGACCTAGCACCGTCGCTGCCCAGAACAGGCTGGTCCCGTGGCCTCTCCTTCCTCCCTTGCCAATCATCGCCGGCCCTTCCTCTATCGCGGCCCTTCCTAACGTCGGCGACCCCGGTGTCCTTCTCCTCCGTGCCTCGGCGTCGCCAAGGCCATCCGTGCCCGTCACCCGCAGCTGCCGCCAGCTCCGAGCTCTGCTGCTGCCTTGGTTTTGCTCCACCCAACTCCTCCGGCGGCCGCCTACCACGCCCATCCTGTGTTGCATCTTCGTCGGCCTCCTTCCCGTGCCATGGAGCTCCTGCCTGAGTCGTTCCCTCTGGAAAACTATACTGCTACCGCCGCTGCTTTGACCTCACATGGTGCATCTCCTTTTCCAACGATCAGTAGTCCGATGGCTTGTCCAGTCCGAGTGCCTCCGGAATCCCCAAGGTCACCGTAAGCTCGCCAAGGCCGGCGCCCCTCTGCTCAGCTCGACTCGGATGCGCCAAGTTTGACTCTGTCACCCAACGGCTATGACAACATGAACATCTACAGAACGGTACGACTACACGATGACCGTCAAGTTCGTCTACGAACCCTGTATGACTATAGTCGCCGAGACCGCAAGTACCACTACATCAACGTGTACCCCTATGTCAACGACGACCCCGAAGCCCCGTGCACAACTACCGTCGCCGAAGACCCGGGTTGCAAAACGCCAAGTTCCACTATCGTCGACCCTCGCCAAGTGCCTCGACGGCCACAAGTGTACGACTACGCGGATTCGTCAAGAACCTCTACGAACGACTACCGGATCGCCAAGTCCAGTGATACGCCAAGTACCTCTACCGACTGCACCGAACATCTACGGAATGTGTACGTCTACGAAAACGTGAACAACTACTTCAACTACCGTCGACCCGTGGACGTCAAGTTCCTCGCCGTGACCCCGAACATCTACGAAACGTGTACCATTACTTCCACCACCACTGAACTCGATCCACCCCGAAAACGAACGCTTCGAAGGTATAACTCCTAGACGACACCTGTGGAACGAATGCATGTTGTATGAGATGTATCACTTGTTCGCACCGTGTCCGTTTTGCCACTCGTTTCCATGCCACCAACCTGTGGGAACCTGGTAATGGGATCACCCCACCTATCTCTTGCATGAATCGCATAGGCCACCATTTCTTTTGCATCGGCATCTCAACGAGTTACTGGAACCTATTTGTTGCCGTGGCACCATTTCAGTTATCGCCGTTGTGGCACCCATTCTTTCCACCATGGTGGCGAAATACTCCATATCTTGCTCATGTCAACTTTCAACTAAAATTGCTTAAAGCTTGCATTTGTCATCCGCATCATGATAACAACATTTAAATGACTAAAATTATTGTTTGCATTAAAATTGCTAAATGACATGTGGAGATTTGCCGGAATTGTTGTTGTTATTTCCGGCCTCATTTAAAATGCTTAGGTAGTGTAGTTTGCTCATGCTACCCCTCTTGCCATGTTAAAAACATTTAAACTTGTTGGGTTCATAACCGAGAGCAAACTAAATAATTAGATGTGGTGTTTCGTCAATATGCAACTCGTTGCATATTGAGCTCCACTTAAATTGTAGTG
>LR738715.1:329944174-329994682 GCA_902687465.1 Secale cereale
CATTTCAGTTATCGCCGTTGTGGCACCCATTCTTTCCACCATGGTGGCGAAATACTCCATATCTTGCTCATGTCAACTTTCAACTAAAATTGCTTAAAGCTTGCATTTGTCATCCGCATCATGATAACAACATTTAAATGACTAAAATTATTGTTTGCATTAAAATTGCTAAATGACATGTGGAGATTTGCTGGAATTGTTGTTGTTATTTCCGGCCTCATTTAAAATGCTTAGGTAGTGTAGTTTGCTCATGCTACCCCTCTTGCCATGTTAAAAACATTTAAACTTGTTGGGTTCATAACCGAGAGCAAACTAAATAATTAGATGTGGTGTTTCGTCAATATGCAACTCGTTGCATATTGAGCTCCACTTAAATTGTAGTGTTGTTTGTGCACTTGGCCATGCCATGCATAATTAAACCGGACATGCATCATACTTGGTTGTGCATCATATGCCATGTTTATGTTTGTGTGTTTATCGTGTTGTTTGCTTCTTTCCGGTATGCTTTTCTCGTCAGCTTCGGTTTCGTTCCGGAGTTGTGAGGATTTGTTCGACTACTTCATGGACTCGTTCTTTTTCCTTGCGGGATTCCACGCAAGATGACCGTTCCCCGATATCACCTCTATCTTTGCTTTGCTAGTTGTCTCGCTCTATAGTTATGCCTCAATGTCCATTCTTATCTTGTCAGCCTCCTATGTTGCCATGAAACACTCTAACAGCCTTCCTAGCAAACCGTTGATTGGCGAGGTACACTTTTGCTCAGCCCCTCTTATAGTATTGTTAGTTGTAGGTGAAGTTGGAAGATTGCTCCATGTTTGGACTTGTTTATTGGGATAACGCAATATATATCTTCATTAAATTAATGCACATATATATTGGCAATGGGTGGAAGGCTTGGCCTTCTGCTTGGTGTTTGGTTCCACTCATGCCACCTTAGGACCCGGTAAACCGGTGTTATGTTCCTTGATTTTGCGTTCCTAACACGGTTGGGGTTTATGGGCCCCCCTTTATAATTCGCACTGCTTAAAGCTTTTCCAGCAAGGCCCAACTTTGGTTTTACCATTTGCCTAACAACTACAAACTTGCGTAGGGAGTAATTAACACGAGTTCTTAATCAACACCCCGGGCCAGTGCTCCTCATGAGTGTTGGTCCAAACTGGGCAGACTGCGGGGCCACCACGGGGAAACTCGAGCATTGGAATGTACCTGTAGGATGTCCCATCCAGTCGTGGCCTGAGAAGAGATACGTGCGGCTACTATCAGGGTGTCGGCACGCCAGGAGGTCTTGCTAGATTAGTTTTACCTTTGTCGAAATATATTGAGCACGGGATTCCGATTATACTCGGGTCTTCCCAACATGGAGTTGCGACTCCGCAGATCGTGAGCTTGTGATGGGTTAAGTTGGGACACCCCTGCAGGGTTATGAACTTTCGAAAGCCGTGCTCGCGGTTATGTGGCAGATGGGAATTTGTTAATATCCGGTTGTAGATAACTTGACACCATATCCTTAAGAATACACTACCTGTGTGAGTAACCGTGACGGTCTCTTTTCGAAGGGGTTTTCGGAAAGTGAACACGGTGGGGTTTTGCATGAATGTGAGTAGCTAGGATCACTTATTGATCATCTTTGGCGATCGTTGGCACATATTCTCATCTCGCTCTGAATTCGTAAGCTACTTGCTTAGTGCTTGCTGCAGACACTTTATTACCTCTCCACACCTGAAGGCTTTGTTATTTTTTATACCCGGGAATGGGATTGCTGAGTCCTTGTGACTCACAGATTACAACACACACCAGATGCAGGTACAACTGAGTACGACGCAGGAGATGGACAAGAACTTCACTGGGAGTTCGATGAAGAGTGTGGGCGTATGTATGTGACGTATCTCGACGATTAGTAGTGGTTCCTACTAGGTGCGATTAGGACTTGTGGTTGTGGTATCTTTTCTCGTTTGTTTTTGTCCGTAGTCGGACCCTGTATTATTTGGATGAATGTATGAATGTTGAATTAATTGTGTGACGCGGCGAGTGTAAGCCAACTATTTTACTCTTTCATCCCTGTTCATTACATGAGTTGTGCAAAGATACCACGCTTGCGATCATTCCAGAATGCGCTTATGTCTCTAACTCGTGCCTCGACACGTAGGAGATTTAGTCGCATCCTGGGCATTACTATCTTGATTTGTCAGCATAAACTAGAATTATATAACCATACGATGACCATACTACTTAGATATAAGTTTGTTTCATGATGCTATCTCGTCCACCTTACGACTTAACTAGTTTACCAAAATGATTTTCATATACAACATGGTAAATGTGATGTGTCTGCTTGTTCCTCTTGTAGAATGCCAATAGAATAATGGAGAAGAGGACCCCATTATGTAATGGTAGAGAATGTAATGCAGATAAGGTTCAAGATAGTGAGACAACCTATTGGTCTCCAGGAAAGCTGATAAAAATTATCTTGTAGACAGTGAGACAACCCCAATGTCGTGCCTTGATGTAGAGTTTGAGTTACTGGCTACTACTGCTGGCACAAGCTCTTCGAACTCGCCAACGGAATAAAGTTTGGCTTCTTGAGTCTCAACTTCAAGTTGAAAGACATCAATCAGATGTGCCGCGACAGGAAGCCAAAGGACTGAGGAAGTCCCTGCAGAAATCAGATGCATACTTTCTGGTGCAACAACAAGTGCTGGAGGATTTAAGCGCCAAACAAGAGAAAGCTAATAAGCTTGCTAAGCGTCTTGCCAGCATGGTGGTTACCCAGGATATTGTTTCTTGAGCTCTTGTGAAGTGGTTTCAGTTCTGGACTTGTTTTGATGCGGCGTTTATTTGCACTGGTCGCCAACTTTGACAACTGTGTATGTAATATGCTGCTTTCTTCCCCATATTTACACTGGTGGCAAACTTAGATGCCCAGTGGTTGTAATATGTGTAATAGCCGTAATAGCCTAGCGTATGTTGCTTGCTTATTTGTTTATTTGTTTGCTTGTAGTCAATGCAGTTCTTTTTCCGTGGTTTGCTAGTGGCCGCAATAACCTATTATTTAAAACTAGGCCACAATAATCATGGGCAACATGCAGACCGTTGTCTCCATGGCCTTCTACGTGTCGTAGAATCAATAGGTCTTCTTTGGGCCGTATGATCGAGTGGCTAAACAACGGACCGCATTATGGGCCGTAATCGGGCTAGAGTGCCAGTCGTCCATTCATGGGCCGACCATAATGGGCCTTTAAGAGGCCTATGAGTATAACATGCTTAATTCCATTGAGGGAGTCCTGGATTAAGGGGTCCTCAGGTGGCCGGATTACTCGTTATGGGCCGTACTAGTGGGTCGTGAAGATCACCGCAGAAGATTATCCCCCGTATCCGGATAGGACTCCTATATGTGTAGAATGGCAAGTTTAAAGTCCAAGTATAATGTTTCCTTCCTCTGCAAGATGATCACGTACAACCCTAGGTCCCTCTGGTGCATATATAAACCGGAGGGTTTAGTCAGTAGAGACAAAATCTCAATTACATAGGCTAGACTTCTAGGGTTTTGCCATTACGATCTCGAGGTAGATCAACTCTTGTAACCCTATATTGATTAAGATCAATCAAGCAGGAAGTAGAGTATTACCTTGAGAAAGGGCATGAACCTGGGTAAACATCGTGTCCCCAGTCCCTTGTTAGCACCGATCCTCAGACACACAATTCGGGACCCCCTACCCGAGATGCGCCAGTTTTGACACCGACATTGGTGCTTTCATTGAGAGTTCCGCTGTGTCATCGAACAGAAGGATTGATGGCTCATTTCGTCATCAACAACGGCGCCGCCCCCGGGGAGAGCTTCTCCTCGGTTAGCTTTTCGTGTTCGGTGGCTTCGTGCTACGCGCCAACTCGGATGGCCACCTTGAGCAGGTTGACAGCTACGCCCCTGGTCACCTGATCAGGTTTGGAAGTCTGAATTATGTTGCTGACATCCGGGGAGACTTGATCTTCGAAGTATTCGCACCCGCGCCTGTCGCTCCCTACCTACATGATGAAGACATCTCAGATCTATCATCAGACCCCATCCAGGGGTCAACACCCGTGACCGCTCTGGCCCTAGATCTGGAGTAGATCGTTTAGTCCGAAGATGGGAGGATAAACCCTGCCAAACTCTGCCCCTCCATGGACCTTCTAACCGGAGACTTAACGGCGGTTGAGCTGCTCACAGAACTAGAATCGAGCGGGACACTCCCCGCCGCTGGAAAACCAGAGTCGTCTCAAATTACGAGCTCCAAACTCTTGGGATCGGCACTCTCCGTGCTCGACCAAGCGTTCATCGCCAAGCCTGGTTCCATAGACCCCCAAACTCCTCTCCAGCTCTCACTCTTAAACGAGGCGCTGGACTTGCTGCAATCTCTTTCCATTACGGAGGATTCACCACCGAACTATTCCCAGTCAAAACAGGGGGCTGAGATCAGGGAATTTTGCTTCCCACCCACCACCCACTTGGTAGCCACGGTCGAAGACTTAACCGACGTACTAGACTACGCTTCCAACGACTTTGATGGGATGGACCACGGCATCTAAGAGGATCTCGGTCAAAACCCGCCCGTCACTGGGTGATGGACAGCCACTTCGACCTATTATGTATACATGGTGGACACAGCCAAGGGGAAAGACGACGACGGCGACAAAGATCCAGAGCAGGATAAGCTCGTCGATGAACCTCCTAAGTGCCGACGCCAGCGGCGCCGCTCACAATCGCGCCGAGAAAAGGGAAGTAATACCGGCACTGGAGACAATGAGGACCCGAAGGAAGCCGAAGACCCCGTAGAGCCAGCATTGGAGCGGGACGAATGGGAAGATGGTCGATGCAGTCCCAAACAACTCACCGATGTCAATGATTCCAAAGATAGTAACTACCTACCTGTCTTCGAAGAGGATGTCAGCATGGGAGACGAGGAATTCATCATCCCAGAGGAATCCCTCGGACAAGAACGCTTTCAGCGATAGCTTATTGCCACAGCAAGGAGCCTGAAAAACAGCAGCAACGGCTTAAAGCCGAGCATGATACGCTCAACGATAGATGGAATGAAGTGCTAGACGCTGAAGAGAGATACTGTCATGAGCGCCAAACAAAGAGCTATCCCAAGCGCAAGTTGCTATCACAATATGATGATGAGGCCCTTGCGCCATTCCGTCGAGGCACGATTTGGCCGATCAACCGGACCGACCACCTCATGGACGGGACGAAGCGGCTAGCAATGCCGTACACCAGCCCACACCTCCCCACCATAAAGGAAAGGATACAGCAGCTCAGGGCCATAAGTACGATCTATGTCAGGACCTGGATAAAAAAGGCGGTCAGGCCAGATCGATCTACGGATCAAGAGAACTTGCTCCCACACGGGATGGTAGCTATCAAGTCAAGCACACCGGATACACTCAAGTTCGGAGTCAACACCGAACACAGATGCCGTCTGAACTACGTCGCGATGTTGCACGATACAAGGGCGATGCGCACCCTCTGTGCTTTTACCGATGAGGTGATGGATCACCAATTTCCAGAAGGGTTTAATCCCGTGAACATCGAGGCATATGATGGAAAGATGGATCCCGCTATATGGATCGAAGACTTTATTCTTCACATCCACATGGCTCGTGGAGATGACCTCCACGCCATCAAATACTTACCATTAAAGCTGAAAGGGCCAGCTTGGCACTGGTTGAACAGCCTCCCAGAGAACTCCATTGGAAGCTGGGAAGATTTAGAGGGCACTTTCCGAGCTAACTTTCAGGGGACTTATGTCCGGCCACCGGATGCAGATGATTGAAGTCACATAATCCAGTAACCCGGGGAGTCAGACCACAAGCTTTGGAATCGGTTCTTAACTAAAAGAACCAAATCGTCGACCGTCCGGACGCCAAAGCCTTAGCATCATTCAAACACAGTGTCCGAGACAAATGGCTCGCAAGACACCTCGGCCAGGACAAGCCAAAGAAATGGCAGCCCTGACTACACTCATGACCCGCTTTTGCGCAGGTGAAGACAACTGGCTAGCTCGTAGAAGCAACAGTACCAGCGACCCTGGCACTTCCAAAGTCAGGGACGACAATGGCAAGCCACGACGCAATAAGAATAAACTTCAGAACATAACGGAGAAACAGATGACACGATAGTAAACGCTGGATTCAGTGGCTCCAGGTCCGGTCAACAAAAGAAGTCGTTCAAAGGCAACAAAGACGGTCCATCCATCTTGGACTAGATATAAGAGAGACCTTGTTAGATTCATGGCACCCCTGACAAACCTGCAAACCACACCAACAGAAGTTGTTGGGTGTTCAAGCAGGTCGGCAAGTTAAACGCCGAACACAAGGGGAAAGGACCTCAAAGCAAGGACAAAGATGAGCCTCGCCAAACGAATACTAGGGGATAGAAGCAATTTCCCCCTGAGGTGAAAACGATGAATATGATCTACGCTACCCATATCCCCAAGAGGGAGCGCAAACGCGCACTAAGGGACATTTACGCCGTAGAGCTCGTCACCCCCAAGGTCAACCCATGATCGGCTTGTCCGATCACCTTTGATCGTAGGAATCACCCAACCAGTATCCGTCACGGTGGTTCGGTGGTCCTAGTACTCGATCCCATAATTTATGGATATCATCTTACTCGAGTCCTTATGGGCGGCGGCAGTAGTCTCAACTTGATATATCAAGACACTATCCGCAAGAAGGGGATAGTCCCGTCAAGAATCAAGCCTAGCAGCACTACCTTTAAAGGAGTGATACCCGGCGTAGAGGCCCGCTGCACGGGCTCATTAATACTGGAAGTGGTATTCGGCACTCCAGACAATTTTCGAAGTGAGGAGCTAATCTTGGACATCACTCCCTTCCGAAGTGGCTATAAGGCACTACCCGGACGAACGGCCTTCGCCCGCTTTAATGCAGTCCCGCTCTATGCTTACCTGAAGCTTAAAATGCCTAGACCTCATGGCGTCATCATGGTCAACGGGAACATGAAGCACTCTATCCAGACAAAGGAGGATACTGCGGCCCTGTTAGCCGAAGTTCAAGGTGGCCTATTCAAACCAAATAATTCATTGGTCGTCAAGACCAGAGACACCGCTAAACATGTGCGACCTACATTACAATGCAGCAGCTCAGAAGAACTCGAGCTTGATTAGCAGTTCTGCCTCCGCCGACTGCCTTACAAGGTAGTAGCTGAAGGAAATATGCCCTAGAGGCAATAATAAAGATGTTATTTGTATTTCCTTATATCATGATAAATGTCTTTTATTCATGCTAGAATTGTATTACCCGGAAACTTAGTACATGTGTGAATACATAGACAAAACAGTATGTCCCTAGTATGCCTCTACTAGACTAGCTCATTGATCCAAGATGGTTATGTTTCCTAGCCATAGACATGAGTTGTCATTTGATCAACGAGATCACATCATTAGGAGAGTGATGTGATGCGCAAGACCCATCCGTTAGCTTAGCACTATGATCGTTTAGTTTTACTACTATTGCTTTCTTTATGACTTATACATGTTCCTATGACTATGAGATTATGCAACTCCCGAATACCAGAGGAACACCCTGTGTGCTATCAAATGTCACAACGTAACTGGGTGATTATAAAGATGCTCTACAGGTGTCTCCGAAGGTGTTCGTGGTGTTCGCATAGATCAAGAATAGTATTTGTCACTCCGAGTGTCCGAGAGGTATCTTTGGACCCACTCGGTAATGCACATCATAATAAGCCTTGCAAGCAAATTACTAATGAGTTAGTCACGAGATGATGTATTACGGAACGAGTAAAGAGACTTGCCGGTAACGAGATTGAACTAGGTATTGAGATACCGACGATCGAATCTCGGGCAAGTAACATACCGATGACAAAGGGAACAACGTATGTTGTTATGCGGTTCGACCGATAAAGATCTTCGTAGAATATGTAGGAGCCAATATGGGCATCCAGGTTCCGCTATTGGTTATTGACCGGAGAGATGTCTCGGTCATGTCTACATAGTTCTCGAACCCGTAGGGTCCGCACGCTTAAACGTTCGTTGACGATATAGTATTTAATGAGTTATGTATGTTGGTGACCGAATGTTATTCGGAGTCCCGGATGTGATCACGGACATGGGGAGGAACTCCGGAATGGTCCGGAGATAAAGATTAATATATGGGATAATAGTGTTTGACCTCCGGAAGGGTTCCGGAATTCACCGGAAGGGGTTCCGGATGTTTCCCGAAGTGTTTGGGTACGAGAACACTTTATTTGGGCCAAAAGGGAAAGCACACAAGGTTATTGGAAGGCGCAAAAGGAAGTTTTGCGGAGTCCAGGGGCCAGACGCTAGGGTCCCTGGCGTCTGTGTCCAGACGCCGGGAACCCTGGCGTCTGGCCCTGGAGTCCGAGAAGGACTCTTGCCTTTCGGGTGAAACCGACTTTGTGAAGGCTTTTACTCCATGTTTCGACCCCAAGGCTCAACATATAAATAGAGGGGTAGGGCTAGCACCCAAGACACATCAAGATACACCAAGCCGTGTGCCGGCAACCACGATCCTTTAGTTTCTCCCCCGTCTAGTTTCTGTAGTGCTTGGCGAAGCCCTGCAGAGATTGTTCTTCATCAACAACCGTCACCAAGCCGTCGTGCTGCCGGAACTCATCTACTACTTCGCCCGTCTTGCTGGATCAAGAAGGCGAGGACGTCATCGAGCTGAACGTGTGCTGAACGCGGAGGTGCCGTACGTTCGGTACTAGATCGGGACGGATCGTGAAGGTGCACGACTACATCAACCGCGTTGATAAACGCTTCCGCTTTCGGTCTACGAGGGTACGTAGACACACTCTCCCCTCTCGTTGATACGCATCTAGTAGATAGATCTTGCGTGATCGTAGGAAATTTTTGAAATACTACGTTCCCCGACAGTGGCATCATGAGCCAGGTCTATGCGTAGATGATATGCACGAGTAGTACAGAATGAGTTGTGGACGATACTAGTCATACTGCTTACCAGCATGTCATACTTTACTTCGGCAGTATTGTGAGATGAAGCGGCCTGGACCGACATTACGTGTATGCTTACGCGAGACTGGTTTCACCGTTATGAGCACTTGTTGCTTAAAGGTGACTGGCGGGTGTCTATCTCTCTCACTTTTGCTGAATCGAGTGTGCCTACGCCCGGTCCTTGTGAAGGTTAAAACATCACATACTTGACGAAACATCGTTGTGGTTTTGTATGCGTAGGTAAGAACGGTTCTTGCTAAAGCCCGTAGCAGCCACGTAAAACTTGCAACAACAAAGTAGAGGATGTCTAACTTGTTTTTGCAGGGCATGTTGTGATGTGATATGGTCAAGACATGATGAGTTATACGTTTTTGTATGAGATGATCATGTTTTGTAAAGTTATCGGCAACTGGCAGGAGCCATATGGTTGTCGCTTTATTGTATAAAATGCAATGGCCATGTAATTGCTTTACTTTATCACTAAGCGGTAGCGATAGTCGTAGAAGCAATAGTTGGCGAGACGACAACGATGCTACGATGGAGATCAAGGTGTCGCGCCGGTGACGAAGGTGATCATGACGGTGCTTTGGAGATGGAGATCAAAAGCACAAGATGATGATGGCCATATCATGTCACATATTTTGATTTGCATGTGACGTTTATCTTAGTATGCTTCTTATTTTGCTTAGACCGATGGTAGCATTATACGATGATCCCTTACAAAATTTCAAGGTATAAGTGTTCTCCCTGAGTATGCACCGTTGTGAAAGTTCGTCGTGCCGAGACACCACGTGATGATCGGGTGTGATAAGCTCTACGTTCAAATACAACGGGTGTAAGCCAGTTTTGCACACGCAGAATACTCGGGTTAAACTTGACGAGCCTAGCATATGCAGATATGGCCTCGGAACACTGGAGATCGAAAGGTCGAGCGTGAATCATATAGTAGATATGATCAACATAAGATGTTCACCATTGAAACTACTCCATCTGACGTGATGATCGAACATGGTTTAGTAGATTTGGATCACGTGATCATTTAGATGACTGTAGGGATGTCTATCTAAGTGGGAGTTCTTTAAGTAATATGATTAAATTGAACTTTAATTTATCATGAACTTAGTCCTGATAGTTTTTGCATATCTATGTTGTTGTAGATCTATGGCTCGTGCTACCGTTCCTTTGAATTTTAATGCATTCCTAGAGAAAGCTAAGGTGAAAGATGATGGTAGCAATTACACGGACTGGGTCCGTAACTTGAGAATTATCCTCATTGTTGCACAGAAGAATTATGTCCTTGAAGCACCGCTAGGTGACAAGCCCCCTCCCGCTAATGTAGACGCTTTGAACGTCTTGCAGACGCGGTCTTATGACTACACGATAGTTCAGTGTGCCATGCTCTACGGCTTAGAACCAGGACTTCAACGACATTTTGAACGTCATGGACCATATGAGATGTTCCAGGAGTTGAAGTTAATATTTCAAGCAAATGCCCGAATTGAGAAATATGAGATTTCCAACAAGTTCTATAGCTGCAAGATGGAGGAGAATAGTTCTATCAGTGAACACTTGCTCAGAATGTCTGGGTACTACAATCATATGACTCAACTTGGTTGCAAAGTTGACGAGGATAGTATTATTGATAGAGTTCTTCAATCACTGCCACCAAGCTATAAAGGCTTCGTGATGAACTATAATATGCAAGGGATGCAAAAGACAATTCCCGAGCTCTTCACTATGCTCAAGGTTGCGGAGGTAGAAATCAAAAAGGAGCATCAAGTGTTGATGGTTAACAAGACCACTGGTTTCAAGAAAAAGGGCAAGGGAAAGAAGGGGAACTTCAAGAAGAATAGCAAGACAGTTGCTACTCCCGCAAAGAGACCCAAGTCTGGAGCCAAGCCTGAAACTAAGTGCTTCTACTGCAAAGGGACTGGACACTAGAAGCGGAACTGCCCCAAGTATTTGGCGGATAAGAAGGATGGCAAGGTGAACAAAGGTATATGTGATATACATGTTATTGATGTGTACCTTACTAATGCTCGTAGGAGTACCTGGGTATTTGATACCGGTTCGGTTGCTAATATTTGTAACTCGAAACAGGGACTACGGATTAAACGAAGATTGGCTAAGGACGAGGTGACGATGCGCGTGGGAAATGATTCCAAAGTCGATGTGATCGCCGTCGGCACGCTACCTCTACATCTACCTTCGGGATTAGTTTTAGACCTGAATAATTATAATTTGGTGCCAGCGTTAAGCATGAACATTATATTTGGATCTTGTTTGTTGCGAGACGGTTATTCATTTAAATCAAAGAATAAAGGTTGTTCTATTTTATGAATAATATCTTTTATGGTCATGCACCCTTGAAGAGTGGTCTATTATTGTTGGATCTCGATTGTAGTGATACACATATTCATAATATTGAAGCCAAAAGATGCAAGGTTAATAATGATAGTGCAACTTATTTGTGGCACTGCAGTTTAGGCCATATTGGTGTAAAGCGCATGAAGAAACTCCATAATGATGGACTTTTGGAATCACTTGATTATGAATCACTTGGTGCTTGCGAACCATGCCTCATGGGCAAGATGACTAAAACTCCGTTCTCCAGAACAATGGAGCGAGCAACAGATTTGTTGGAGATCATACATACAGATGTATGTGGACCAATGAGTGTTGAATCTCGCGGCGGGTATCGTTATTTTCTGACCTTCACTGATGATTTGAGCAGATATGGGTATATCTACTTAATGAAACACAAGTCTGAATCATTTGAAAAGTTCAAAGAATTTCAGAGTGAAGTAGAGAATCATCGTAACAAGAAAATAAAGTTTCTGCGATCTGATCGTGGAGGTGAATATTTGAGTTACGAGTTTGGTCTTCATTTGAAACAATGTGGAATAGTTTCACAACTCACGCCACCCGGAACACCAAAGCGTAATGGTGTGTCCGAACGTCGTAACCGTACTTTATTGGATATGGTGTGGTCTATGATGTCTCTTACCAATTTACCACTATCGTTTTGGGGTTATGCTTTAGAGACAGTTGCATTCACATTAAATAGGGCACCATCAAAATCCGTTGAGACGACGCCTTATGAACTGTGGTTTGGCAAGAAACCAAAGTTGTCGTTTCTTAAAGTTTGGGGCTGCGATGCTTTTGTGAAAAAGCTTCAACCTGATAAGCTCGAACCCAAGTCGGAGAAATGTGTCTTCATAGGATACCCAAAGAAGACTGTTGGGTACACCTTCTACCACAGATCCGAAGGCAAGATATTCGTTGCTAAAAATGGATCCTATCTAGAGAAGGAGTTTCTCTCGAAAGAAGTGAGTGGGAGGAAAGTAGAACTTGATGAGGTAATTGTACCTTCTCCCGAATTGGAAGGTAGTACATCACAGAAACTCGTTCCAATGATTCCTACACCAATTAGTGAGGAAGCTAATGATGATGATCATGAAACTTCAGATCAAGTTTCTGCTGAACATCGTAGATCAACCAGAGTACGTTCCGCACCAGAATGGTACGGCATCCCAGTTCTGGAAGTCATGTTACTAGACCATGATGAACCTACGAACTATGAGGAAGCGATGATGAGCCCAGATTCCGCGAAATGGCTTGAGGCCATGAAATCTGAGATGGGATCCATGTATGAGAACAAAGTGTGGACTTTGGTTGACTTGCCCGATGATCGGCAAGCCATCGAAAATAAATGGATCTTTAAGAGGAAGACCGACGCAGACGGTAATGTTACTGTTTACAAAGCTCGACTTGTTGTAAAAGGGTTTCGACAAGTTCAAGGAGTTGACTACGATGAGACTTTCTCACCCGTAGCGATGCTTAAGTCTGTCCGAATCATGTTAGCAATTGCCGCATTTTATGATTATGAAATCTGGCAAATGGATGTCAAAATTGCATTCCTGAATGGATATCTCAAAGAAGAGTTGTATATGATACAACCAGAAGGTTTTGTCGATCCTAAAGGTGCTAACAAAGTGTGCAAGCTCCAGCGATCCATCTACGGACTGGTGCAAGCATCTCGGAGTTGGAATATACGCTTTGATGAGGTGATCAAAGCATATGGTTTTATACAGACTTTTGGAGAAGCCTGTATTTACAAGAAAGTGAGTGGGAGCTCTGTAGCATTTCTGATATTATATGTGGATGACATATTGTTGATTGGAAATGATAAAGAATTTCTGGATAGCATAAAAGGATACTTGAATAAGAATTTTTCAATGAAAGACCTCGGTGAAGCTGCTTACATATTAGGCATCAGGATCTATAGAGATAGATCAAGACGCTTAATTGGACTTTCACAAAGCACATACCTTGATAAAGTTTTGAAGAAGTTCAAAATGGATCAGTCAAAGAAAGGGTTCTTTCCTGTGTTACAAGGTGTGAAGTTGAGTAAGACTCAATACCCGACCACTGCAGAAGATAGAGATAAAATGAAAGTCATTCCCTATGCCTCAGCCATAGGATCTATAATGTATGCAATGCTGTGTACCAGACCTGATGTGTGCCTTGCTATAAGTCTAGCAGGGAGGTACCAAAGTAATCCAGGAGTGGATCACAGGACAGCGGTCAAGAACATCCTGAAATACCTGAAAAGGACAAAGGATATGTTTCTCGTGTATGGAGGTGACAAAGATCTCGTCGTAAACGGTTACGTCGATTCTAGCTTTGACACTGATCTGGATGACTCTAAGTCACAAACCGGATATGTATTTTTATTGAACGGTGGAGCTGTCAGTTGGTGCAGTTCCAAGCAGAGCATCGTGGAGGGATCTACGTGTGAATACATAGCTGCTTCGGAAGCAGCAAATGAAGGAGTCTGGATGAAGGAGTTCATATCCGATCTAGGTGTAATACCTAGTGCATCGGGTCCAATGAAAATCTTTTGTGACAACACTGGAGCAATATCATTGGCGAAGGGATCCAGGTTTCACAAGAGAACAAACCACATCAAAAGACGCTTCAATTCCATCCGCGATCTAGTCAAGGAGGGAGACATAGAGATTTGCAAGATACATACGGATCTGAATGTTGCAGACCCGTTGACTAATCCTCTTCCACGGGCAAAACATGATCAACACCAAGACTCCATGGGTGTTGAGGTCATTACTTTCTAATCTAGATTATTGACTCTAGTTCAAGTGGGAGACTGAAGGAAATATGCCCTAGAGGTAATAATAAAGATGTTATTTGTATTTCCTTATATCATGATAAATGTCTTTTATTCATGCTAGAATTGTATTAACCGGAAACTTAGTACATGTGCGAATACATAGACAAAACAGTATGTCCCTAGTATGCCTCTACTAGACTAGCTCATTGATCAAAGATGGTTATGTTTCCTAGCCATAGACATGAGTTGTAATTTGATCAATGAGATCACATCATTAGGAGAATGATGTGATGGACAAGACCCATCCGCTAGCTTAGCACTATGATCGTTTAGTTTTACTGCAATTGCTTTCTTCATGACTTATACATGTTCCTATGACTATGAGATTATGCAACTCCCGAATACTGGAGGAACACCTTGTGTGCTATCAAACGTCACAACATAACTGGGTGATTATAAAGATTCTCTACAGGTGTCTCCGAAGGTGTTCGTGGTGTTGGCATAGATCAAGAATAGGATTTGTCACTCCGAGTGTCGGAGAGGTATCTCTGGGCCCTCTCGGTAATGCACATCATAATAAGCCTTGCAAGCAAATGGCTAATGAGTTAGTCACGGGATGATGTATTACGGAACGAGTAAAGAGACTTGCCGGTAACGAGATTGAACTAGGTATTGAGATACCGACGATCGAATCTCGGGTAAGTAACATACCGATGACAAAGGGAACAACGTATGTTGTTATGCGGTTCGACCGATAAAGATCTTCGTAGAATATGTAGGAGCCAATATGGGCATCCAGGTTCCGCTATTGGTTATTGACCGGAGAGATGTCTCGGTCATGTATACATAGTTCTCAAATCCGTATGGTCCGCACGCTTAAACGTTCGTTGACGATATAGTATTTAATGAGTTATGTATGTTGGTGACCGAATGTTATTCGGAGTCCCGGATGTGATCACGGACATGATGAGGAACTCCGGAATGGTCCAGAGATAAAGATTAATATATGGGATAATAGTGTATGACCTCCGGAAGGGGTTCCGGATGTTTCCCGAAGTGGTTGGGTATGAGAACACTTTATTTGGGCCAAAAGGGAAAGCACACAAGGTTTTTGGAAGGCGCAAAAGGAAGTTTTGCGGAGTCCAGGTGTGACACCCCGAGACCGGTGCACCAGGTGTCAGCCAGTTATTCGTTGTCATTGCCATGCCATCTACTTGCGTGTTGCATCTAGCCATGTCATCATGAGTGTCACATCAACATGTTTTCAAAACTTGCATACGCCCGAGTCCCCTCGTCCTTTCCGTTATCCATTCTGAGCCCAGAATCACTTGCACGCGTCTGCGGCGCCTCCGAATATTTATTTTGTGAGTGGCTGAAAAATGTTCTTGGAATGGGTTGAAACTTGGCGTGTGGTCTTATTATAGCATAGGTAGACCGCCTGTCAAGTTTCGTCGCATTCGGAGCTCGTTTGATAGCCCAACAGATATATATAGCGGCACTAGTCGCCGGTTAAAACGTCGGACGTTTTCGGTCTCTGAAAACCTCCGCGGGCCTCTTCTCTTCTCTCCCCACAACCCCAACTATACAGCCCACCTAGGCCTCACCTAAACTCCCCTCACGTTCGGATTCGTCGGATCGCGATCTGTCGGTGTACTAAGGTAGGGGTACCTCAGTACCCCAACTTGTGCACGGGCAGTTGCAGCTTCCCGCGGCGGGGTTTACTGCGTGCTCGCCGGAGACCTTCCTGCTCCCTATTAAACCATTCAAAAACAAAGTATACAAGACCTAAGACCGAGACCCCGGCAAGAGGAGCTTGCCGGGAAGGCCGTACCAGGCTCAAGACTGCTCCGCTAACACAAGACCCTGGCAAGAGGAGCTTGCCAGGAAGACTAGAAGACAACGCCTCGGCGCCATATGCGCCCCGGCAAGGGCCCGGGGAGCGGCAAGCTCCCGGGCCCGGCAAGGTCAAGGCCCCGGCAAGGTGCTTGCCGGGAAGACTGCGCTGTGTATCCACGCTCCAGCTCATCGGCCCACGCGTCGCCCTGGGACCTATCCAGGGACGCGTGGCGGATGGCTGTGCAGCCTGGAGTACACGGTGGCACTCCACGGTGATGGATCCATCGCCGTGGCGGACGGAGATGCTAAGGCGGGAGCTTTTGGGGTCGACGGCGACGGGCATTAAATGCCCTTGTCCCCCACTGTTAAAGTAGGTACAGACCACTGTTCTGTACTGTAGCTCCACTGTTCCCGCACTGTTACAACTACCACCTCTTTTACATTTTGCCCCTTTCTCCTACGTTGACACCTGTCGGTGACCCCTTGCACTATAAAAGGAGGCCCATGCACAACGTGGAGGGGGTTCGGAACCTAGATCACTCTCGCGCCCGGTGTAGCTGCTTCTTCAAGCTCCCGAGCGCTCAAACTCAATACACTACCAAGCAGGAGTAGGGTTTTACGCGTCTACCGCGGCCCGAACCTGGGTAAAACTGCCCGCGTGCTCGCTACGATCTGCTCTTTGTGCTCCCTCCGCCCTCGTACCGCACAGACAAGGGGCTCCGGTCCCATAGGTGTTCGTGGCGGACAGTTTCCCCCGACATCTTTGGCGCGCCAGGGAGGGGGCGTCGAGGTTGTGCGAACCTGATCCGGCGTTCGCGCGGGCGCATTCTTCATCAACCTCTCCAACTTCATCAGCAACCTCATCAGCGACAACTCCATGGCCCCGAAGAAGAAGGCTTCGGAGGTCGGAGGCCCGTCCGCATCTCACCCGCCGCCACCACAGCCAACGGTGGGCGGGGGAGACGCCGTCGGAAGGGTGGTTGCCGGCGAGGACACTCACGGCGCCACCAGATCCAAGAACAGAACGGACGACCGAACCTCGGTATCCGTGGACGCGCCGCGTCCATCTCAGCAGACGACGACCCAGCCGCGCCATACCACGGGAGGTGGTCTCCGCTTGCTGGGGCCAGGCCAAACCGGAGGCTCGCGGGACGCCCCGGACCCCCGTCCGGGCACAAGCAAAGCGAAGGCGCCGGCGCGGGACCCCGCTCCTTCTAACGTTGTTAGAAGTCCGAGCGTATCCCGCTCCTCGCACCGCTCGCCCGCGCTCCCCTCCACTCCAGCAGAAGCGCTCGCAAGGGCGCAACTGCTCCTCGACTTTCCTCCAGCGGCCGACAAGGCCGAAGAATGGAGGGCCACCATCCGGAGCCTGATAGACTTCGCCAACAACGATTCTCCACAGCAGCCGTCGACCTCACGGCCGCGGCAGGCTGAGAAGACGAAGGCTATCGGCGACAAGACTGCCGGGGGCGCGACAAGCGTGCACTCCCCGCCGCAGAAGCAGAAGACGCCGCCCCGCCGGAACAACGCCGACGACGGCTCCACCGCCTCGTCGGACCCGCGGGCTCGTCGGGACCAGCGCCAAGTCCTCGACGACCGGCGAGAAGAAGACGCTCGGACCACAATCGAGCGCCGCCGAGAAGCTCGGCGACAATCCGACAAGAGAGCTGGGAACGCTGTCGACGCGCACGCGCCCGGTGAGCCAGGCGACTTGCCGTACGCGGCAGGCTGCCCTGCGTTCACCCGCGAGCTGCGGCGCGTCCAGTGGCCCAGCATGAAGAATTTCAAGCCCGACGTACCGGAGAAGTACGACGGCAAGACGCACCCCTCGGAGTTTCTCAGCGTCTACACCATCGCAGTGCAAGCTGCCGGGGGGCGCGACGAGAAGATCTTGGCGAACTACTTCTCGCTCGTGCTAAAGCCGAACGTCCGTTCGTGGCTCATGCACTTGCCGGAAGGTTCCATCTCTTCTTGGGCCGACCTCTGCCACCAGTTTGTTGGCGCCTTCACCGGCGGCCACAAACCCCATGGCCAGGAGAGCGATCTCCACATCTTGGCCCAGAAGGAAGGCGAAACCCTGCGCAAGTATATCCAACGCTTCAGCCGGGTGCAGCACAACATCCCTGACGTTCACCCTGCCGCAGTTATCAGCGCGTTCCATCAGAACATGCGTAACCGCCGCATGCGTGAGGAGATGGCGATGACGAAGATTCGGGATGTCAGCGAGCTCTATGCTCTTGCTGACAAGTGCGCACGCGCAGAAGAGGGGAGGAGACTCCCCGGGGAGGATACTGGCGTAGGAGGAAGTGACAGCGACGACGCCGCCCCGGCAAAGAAGAGCCGGCGGCGGAACAACAGAAAGAAGGGCAAGAAGGAGGTGCTTGCCGTCGAGAAGTCCGGCAAGGAGGCCCCCGCCAAGCAAGCACAGGCTAGCGGCTCCGGCAAGGAGCCTGCCCCTGCGGCGGCGGCCGACAAGCCGGGCAGCTCCGACAAGCAATACTGTAAGATCCACCGCACCAAGGGTCACGATCTCTCCAACTGCAAGCGCGTCGAGTACCTCGTCGAGCAGCAGAAAGCTGAGTACGAGAGGCGCGACAAGGAGAAGGCCCAAGGTGGCGGGGAAGAGCCCAGCAAGAAGCGGCCGTTCAACGGCCGGGGAGGACGCCGCGGCAAGGCTAAGCAGCGGCAAGGAGATCGACCTCCCCGGGGCCGCGACAACGACGAAGAAGAAGACGACGAAGACATGGAGGACGAGGAGAACAGCGAGCAGGAGTTCCAGAAGGCCACGGAGGTCCTGTGCGTCGACGGTGGCGCCTCCCTGCATACCTCCCACCGCCAACTCAAGCAATGGGTGCGTGAGGTAAACGCAGCGGAGCCGCCCGTGGAGTCGCGCAGGCTCCTCAAATGGTCCAGCACGCCCATCGTTTTTGACCTTGAGGATCACCCTGACCGCACCACAGCGGTCGGGTGCTTGCCGATGCTGGTTTCTCCCACCATCCGCAACCTCAAGGTCACCAAAATGTTGGTTGACGGCGGGGCCGGGCTGAACTTGATCTCCTCTGCTGTGATCAAGAAACTCCAGATTCAAGATGGCGAGCTCGAAGAGACCGGTTCATTCCAAGGAATCAACCCGGGAAGGAGCAAGCCCAAGGGAAAGATCACTCTGCCGGTGACCTTTGGCGGGGAGCTCAACTTCAGGACTGAGCGCATCACTTTCGACGTCGCCGATATTCCATTGCCTTACAATGGAATACTTGGCCGTCCTGCCCTCGCCAAGTTCATGGCAGCTTCCCATTATGCCTACAACGTGCTGAAGATGCCGGGGCCGATAAGCGTCATCACTGTCCATAGCGACAAGAAGGATGCGCTTATTTGCGCCGACAAGATCTACCGGGATGCGGCAGCTGCGGCCGAGAAGGATACCCTTGCCGCTGAAGCTCCCGGGGGGAAGAAGACGAAGACCAAGTCCGGCAAGTGCTCTGGGACCCACTCCGGCAACCGCACCTCTTCGGAGTGCTGCGCTGCCGTCGAGGACGTTCCATCGAGCTCCACCGGCAAGAGTAAGAAAGGGATGGCTGCTCCTCCGGCGACCAAGAAAGTGTCCGCAAAGGAGGATGGCACTGGTGGTACCTTCACCATCAGTGCCACCCTTGACAGCAAATAGGAAAGCGCGCTCGTTGCCTTCCTGCGGGCGAATGTCGATGTGTTTGCTTGGCAACCATCTGACATCCCCGGTGTTCCCAGAAAGGTAATTGAGCACAAGCTTGCTGTCTGTCCTCATGCGCGGCCTATCAAGCAAAAAGTGAGGAAGCAAGCCGTGGAACGCCAAGAATTCATCAACGAAGAAATCAAGAAGCTAGAGGCAGCAGGTCTAGTTAGAGGTGTGATCCATCCGACGTGGTTGGCAAACCCAGTCGTCGTGCGCAAGGCCAACGGGAAGTGGAGACTGTGTATAGACTTCACCGATGTGAATAAAGCATGTCCCAAGGATCCCTTCCCTTTGCCGCGCATTGACCAAATCGTTGACTCCACTGCCGGTTGTGAGCTACTCTGTTTTCTTGATGCATACTCACGCTATCATCAGATTTTCATGGCCAAGGAGGATGAAGAGAAGACTGCATTTATCACTCCATGTGGCACTTATTGCTTTATCCGCATGCCATTTGGATTGAAGAATGCAGGCTCAACCTTTGCAAGGGTAGTGTACACTGCTTTTGAGCCACAGATCCACAGGAATGTAGAAGCTTACATGGATGACATCGTGGTGAAAAGCAAGAGCAAAGAAACCCTGATTCAAGACTTGGAAGAAACGTTTCAGAACCTGCGCAGGATACAGCTCAAGTTGAACCCCGAGAAGTGCGTCTTTGGAGTCCCCTTCGGCAAGCTTCTCGGGTTCTTTGTATCACAGAGGGGGATTGAAGCCAACCCCGACAAGATTAAGGCCATTGAGCAGATAGAGGCCCCAAAGCGCGTCAAGGATGTCAGGAGGCTTGCAGGTTGTGTGGCTGCCCTCAGTAGGTTCATTTCAAAGTCTGCAGAACGCGCCCTACCTTTCTTCAAAATCTTGAAGAAGGCAGGTCCCATGAAGTGGACTCCGGAAGCGGAGGCGGCGTTGCAGGATTTGAAACGGTACATGTCCTCCACTCCTATACTTGTCGCACCTAGACCACAGGAAAAGTTGTTGCTATACTTAGCAGCAACCAACCAGGTGGTTAGTGCTGCGTTAGTAGCGGAGAGGGAGTCCGACGAGGAGTCAGCACCACCGGCAAGCGAATCCAGCGACAAGCAGGGGGCTGTCCCGACAAGCTCTGGTCCCGACAAGGATGACTCTGCGCAGGAGCAAGGAGAGGTGCGGAAGAAGATGGTGCAGCGCCCAGTGTATTTTGTAAGTTCCCTTCTCCAGGGGGCTAGATCAAGATACTCTGGTGTGCAAAAATTGCTTTTCGGCCTCCTCATGGCCTCGAGAAAGATGCGCCATTACTTCCAAGCCCATGAGATAACAGTGGTCACTCGCTTTCCGTTGAAGAGGATATTGCACAATCCAGAAGCAACAGGCAGGATTGTCGAGTGGGCACTGGAGCTGTCGAGCTTTGGACTCAAGTTTGAAAGTACTTCAACCATACAGAGCCGAGCTTTGGCAGAATTCATAGCTGAGTGGACCCCAACACCAGAAGAAGAAGTTCAAGAAACAAGTGCACCCGTGCAAGAAGCGACAAGTGAATGGGTAATGTATTTTGACGATGCCTTCTCGCTGCAAGGCGCCGGTGCTGGCGTGGTACTCATCGCACCCACCGGAGAGCACCTCAAATATGTTATCCAGATGCACTTTCCTAGGGAGCAGGCGACAAACAACACTGCAGAATATGAAGGCTTGCTTGCCGGCCTCAGGATTGCGGCCGAACTTGGGATCAGAAAGCTGATTGTGCGGGGAGATTCTCAGTTGGTGGTCCGACAAGTTAACAAGAGCTATCAGAGCCCTTTGATGGAAGCTTATGTCGATGAAGTAAGAAAGCTTGAGGAACACTTTGAAGGTCTGCAGATGGAGCACGTCCCAAGAGCTCAAAATGAAATTGCAGATGGCCTTTCGAAGTGCGCCGCAATGAACTTACCTGTGGAACCAGGGACCTTCTTGCTCAAGCTGACTCAGCCATCCGTTACACCATCAATTGGGCAGTCCAAGAAGAGAAAGTTGGTCTCCGGCGACTACTTGCCGGCGGATCTTCCTGAGACCGCCGCCAAGGTCCCCAAGATCAACAACAAGAACGCTGAGGAACAGTTTGCTCCTGCAAGTCCTCGGGCTTGTACAGTTGAAGCAAGCGTTCCCGGCAAGCCTCGCCCCGGCGAGCTTGCCGGGGGACCGTCAGCTCCGGCAGAACCAGAGGTCCTTGCCGTAGAAGCTGAGGTTCCCGCAGCGGCCCTCGAGCCTTTAGTCCTTGCCGCCGAGCCTCAAGCTCCGGCATGGGCGCAGCAGATCGTCCGCTTCCTTCAAACTGGAGAACTTCCCGACGACCCTCAAGAGATAGAGAAGATAACCAGGCAGTCAAGTATGTATCAGTTTGTGGATAACGAGCTGTACAGAAGAAGACTCAATGGTGTCAGGTTGAAGTGCATCTCCAGAGAAGATGGACAGAAGCTGTTGGCAGAAATACACGGAGGCATATGCGGCCACCACATTGGCGCAAGGGCGCTTGCCGGGAAAGCTTTCCGGCAAGGGTTCTTTTGGCAAGAAGCCCTCCAAGATGCAACTGCACTAGTAACCAAGTGTGAAGCGTGCCAGTTCCATGCAAAGCAAATTCATCAGCCAGCTCAAGCTCTCCAAACAATTCCTTTGTCCTGGCCCTTCTCGGTCTGGGGGCTCGATATCCTCGGCCCTTTCCCTCGTGCTGTCGGGGGCTTTGAGTACTTGTACGTTGCAATCGACAAGTTCACAAAGTGGCCAGAAGTGGAGCCGGTGAGGAAGGTGACAGCACAGTCAGCAGTCAGGTTCTTCAGGTCGATTGTTTGCCGTTTCGGGATCCCTAACAGGATCATCACCGACAACGGTACGCAATTCACTAGTCGCACCTTCATGCAGTACGTCCAAGACCTTGGCGCCAAGGTCTGTTTCGCTTCTGTTGCTCACCCGAGGAGCAACGGTCAAGCGGAGAGGGCAAATGCCGAAGTGCTGCGCGGGCTCAAGACAAGGACCTTTGACAGGCTGCGCAAGTGCGGAAGAAATTGGATAGAGGAGCTCCCGGCGGCTCTTTGGTCAATCAGAACGACACCAAGTCGAGCCACCGGACAGACACCCTTTGCTCTAGTCTATGGAGCAGAGGCAGTTCTCCCCACGGAACTCGTATACGGATCTCCTCAAGTGCTCGCTTATGATGAGCTCGAGCAAGAGCAACTGCGGCAAGACGACGCATTGCTCCTTGAGGAGGGACGTCTCCAGGCTGCTGTACGAGCTGCTCGATACCAGGAAGCTTTGCGCCGCTACCATAGCCGCAAAGTCAAGGCCAGGAGTCTCGAGGAAGGCGACCTTGTTCTTCGGCGTGTTCAGTCCGCCAAGAATTCCAACAAGTTGACGCCGAAGTGGGAAGGCCCTTATCGGGTGAGACAAGTTACGAGGCCCGGCGCTGTCCGCCTCGAGACCGAAGAAGGCTTACCGGTGAGCAACTCCTGGAACATAGAGCATCTTCGCAAGTTTCACCCCTAAGGCGCGGTTGCCGTGATCCGCTCCGGCAACCACCTTTTGTACAAGCTTTGCCGCTGTTGCATGTAACCCTTTGTACAAAGCCGGGCGCAGGCCCCGTGCATCAGTAAAGTTTTTGTGTTTTTCGCACCGATCGCCTTTTGCATGCTTTTCTTTGCTATTTGCATGTTCTGTTTGGCATTTGATGCAACACTCAAGTATACGGTAAGCATTAGCACGCCGAAAGGCCATATGCTTGTTTCCCTCTCCCTTTTCTTTCTCTTAAGCAGAAGGAACGTTCCTCGCGCACAAGTTTGCCGGGGGGGAAGGAGGTGGAGGAGGAACCAAGTGCTGTTCAAGAAAGAGAAGCCTTACCGGAAAGCAAGCAATATAAGCAAGCAACATATGAGAGATAAGTTGTTAGAATTTAACCAGTTCAAATTTTAAATTTTAGTTGTCTTCCTTGAACGATCACATTTTGTATGGAAAACCTGTGCGCGGAGGAACCTACCCGTAGCTTGCCGCACCCTTATCTTGTTTTCGAGTTCACTCAACGATTTAAGTGAGCTGCGACAAGTGTCGCGCCCTTGCTTCGTTTCCGAGTACGCTCAGCAAGCTAAGTGCGTTGCGACTAGCTGCGGCAAGGTTGCTTGCCGGCGAAGACCTTGACCAGCAGGCTGCTCAGAGTCCAGCACTCAGCGCTCGCGGCAAAGGCCCCTTGCCGGCAAGCTCCCCGGGAGCGTAGGGTGAAAAACATACAAAGTCAAAGATTGAAACAAGGAAGATAACATTGCACTGATTGATCAAAATAAAATGAATATCTTACAAAGGATAACTTGTCGCAATGGACTAATAAGTTCATGATATAATGTGCAGCAACAAAAAGATAAAGATAATGGAGCCCTAGTCTACGCGGTCGCCCTCTTTCCTGCCAAGCTTTGCCACCTTGGCGATGATGTGGGCAACCTGCTCCTTCAGGGCCTCCGTGTTCGCATCAGCCGGCAAGCTGCGAAGAACGTTGTTGAGATTGATCCCCGGGTTGCGGTACACGATCTTCGTCAGCACCCGCTCCAGAGTTCCCGCGCAGAGCAGGCGCGACTCCTCGGCCAGCTGC
This sequence comes from Secale cereale, assembly GCA_902687465.1. Classification (NCBI taxonomy): domain Eukaryota; kingdom Viridiplantae; phylum Streptophyta; class Magnoliopsida; order Poales; family Poaceae; genus Secale; species Secale cereale. Next base: position 329,968,423 of record LR738715.1, read on the forward strand.
GCGGGGATGCGGTTCCGAAGACCTGCAAGGGCCGGCGCGATCCCTCTGAAGAAGAGGCTGAGTTTGGCGCTGTGCGGGAGATCCGGATCCGGCGAGTAGATGAGGTGTTCGACCTTCAGCGCCAGCAGCTCCTGGTCAATGTTGGACGCAGAAGAAACCAAGTCTTCGGTCCATACCTCGATGGTCTGGCGGAAGAGCTCGGATGCCTTGTTGACGCTGTCCACCAAGGTCCGCTCCTTGCGGAGCTCCTCCTTCAGTTTGTTCTCCTGGGCCCGGGCAGCGTCGAGCGAGTCCTTCAGAGTGGTGACCTTCAGTTCCAAGTCCTCGATGGAGTCCTTGGCGGCCTTCAACTCGTCGCCCCTCTTGGAGAGACTCACTTGAAGCTCGGAGTTTGTGTGAGCGTCCTTCTCGCGCTCCAAGATGAGCGCGGCAACCTTCTCTGCGCTCACCTTCAGCGCTTTCTCCAGTTGTTCCACCTTGGCGGCAAGCTCCTTCTTGGCGTCTTCCGCGGCGACCGCGGCGGCTTTCGCCTCCTTCAGCTCCCCGCCAAGGGCTGCCTCGCGAGCGGCAAGGTCCTCCTCGTGGGAGTCGAGCTCGACCTTCCGCTGCGCGAGCTCTCCCTCTCGCTGGGACATCTCCACCCCGGCGAGCCGCTGCTGTTCTTCAGCTTCAGCCTTCTCGAGCACCCACTCCTGGTACTCGCCGGCGAGACGCTCCCGCTCCTCCGCCACCTCGCGGAGGGCTGCCTGATTGGCGGCGCTGAGCTCCGCCGCACGCTTCTCCATTTCCGCCGCGGCCTTGGCGGCAAGAGCCTCCCGGGAGGCGAGCTTCGCTTGCCTGGCCCGGTAAAGGGCCAGGAGCTGGTGGAGCAACCTCTCCTCCTCGGGCCCCTCATTCCCGCCGGGCGCCTCGACGATCTTCAGGCCTGCGGAGGCGAGGACTTCTCCGTCGAACGCCTCGCCCTCCGCAGGAGCTCGCGATGAAGACCCCCAAGGCATCTGGATAAAGACGCCGTTGGGGGCCTCAAGATAATACCCCTGCTCCTTGTTGGCGGAGGGGCCGGTGGCCGGTGCAGCATCCGATGCTCCCGCCGCCTCCGGGCCGGCGGTGTGGTCACCGTCCCCCTCCCCGGCCGCTGCGTCCGCAGCCGGAGCAGTCTCCTGCGCGGCCGGCTCGGCGGCCTCGGCCATCTCCTCGACGACAGGAGCATCGCCGCCACCGCCCTGCGCGCCCTCCTCCTCGAGGTTGATAACCAACGTCTCCATGGGCTCAGGAGGAGGAAGATCTATAAAGAAGAAGAAGAAAAAGAAGTTCAAGATTCAAGCAAAAATCCAAAAAGAGGCAAGCCGAGAAAACAAGTCACAAAATATACCTTGGCGGACGTCCTCAGCGGCGGGCTCCCTCGCCGGGGAGCTCGGCCTTGGCGGAGTGGCCGCCCTCGCCGGGCTGCTCGCCCTTGGCGGGGTACTCTGCCTCGGCGGAGTACCCGCCCTTGGCGGAGCACTCTCCCTTGCCGGAGAGTTCTGCCTTGGCGGGGACGGCGGGGCCTGCGGCTCCTCAACGACAGTCTCCGGGCGCTCTTCCCGCTGTGGCTCCACCTCTGCACAGAACAAGACAAGGAACGTCAAGACATGAAGACAAAACCAAATCCTCAGGCGTACCCCGACAAGCGAAAAGAGAGAATCCCAGACTTACGCTGGGGGCTGCGCTGCGGGCTATGCTGGGGGCTGCTCCTCGGAGCAGCGCTCGGGTCCGGCAGGCTCGGCTCCGGCACACCCCCTGTTGCCGCAGCTGCCGAGTCTTCCGCGACTTCGACCTCGGGCGCCTTGGCCTTCTTCGCCGCGCGATGGGCCAGGGTCCTGAAATCAGAACAATAAACAGAGTCAACATCAACAAAAAAAAATCAAGACAGAAATCGAGAAGGTGTAAGGCCCTGGATCCTTACTCCTGGTCCTCCTCGTCGTCCTCGCTCAGGGCAGAGAAATCATACTCCACCGTGGGCGCGTCGGCGCGAGGAGCAGAAGACGAAGACCCCCTCGCGCGCTTGGTATTCACCGGGGCTGGGGGCTGCGAAGACCCAGCCCCTGTGGTAGCCGGCGCCCGAGGAGCGGGCGGAGCCGCTGCTCCGCTCCTAGAAGACCCTTGCCTGCTCGGCGCCGGCCTGCGAGGCGCCTCCGTCGTGGTCCGCGCGCGGGCTGCCTCCGCTGTGGCCGGTGCGCCGGAAGGCCTTGGCGCGGCTTGACTCCCACGGGGAGCCGCCCGGCGAGGTGGCTGTTGCCGGGGTGCCTGCGCCCTCTCCCCCGTCGCCGCCTTGCGGAGGCGCTTCGCCGGGGACTGCCTCGGGCTTGCCGGGGGCGGGGAACTCTCCGACGAGGAGAGGTCGTCGGCGTACAACTCCGTGGATCCGCCGGAGTCCTCGGCCTCCTCCTCCTCCTCCTCTTCCCCGGCCGGTTCACTGGGCCCAGCATCCTGCGCTGCGGCCCCCTTTCCCTTGGCGCCTCCGCCCCTCGCGGCGCCTCTGCTCCCTCCGGCGGTGCCCTCCATTGCCGCGGCCTCCGCTGCGATCCCGTGGATCCCGGAGTGCCTCAGCGAGGGGACCCCGGCGAGCGCGTCGGGAGGAAGATTCAGCAACCTGCGGATCTCCGCCTCCTCCGCCTGGGTGGACGCGTCCGCAGCCTCCGCCTCCTCCGGCGAGTATCCGAAAATTCCTGCCGCCGCGGCTGCGGCGGCCTCCTCAGCCCGAGAAGCTATGTAGGCGATCTCCTGGTCGGTGGTGTCCCGCGTGTGCAGCTTGAGGTCCTCCTTCTTCTTCGCCACCTCTGCGAGGTTGTCGTAGAAGTTGAGGACGTCGATGGGCTTCGGAGCGAGCCACGTGCGGTCCACGCCGTGCGAGTCACACATGGGCATCATGGCGAGGATCCGATCCCTGACGACGTTGTTGCAGAGCGGCACCACTCCCCGGGGAGTCCTGAACCACTCGGGGTGTGTCGGGTCGTACTTGAAGAGTTCCCGGACCATTCCCCGCAGCTCCAGCGTGGTGAAGTTGAAGTTGAGCCCGGGGCGCAGCCTCATGATGTCTGCCGGGCCGCCGTACTCCCAGGCCGGCCTCTTCCGGTCTTGGAGAGGGGCGATGCGCCGGCGGAGGAAATCTGCGCCCACCTCAGCAACTGACAGCTGGGCCATCCGAAGACGAAGAATCCGAACGAGGGCGATGTCGAGCTTGATGTCGTCGGAATCTAGCTCACTCCAGTCCCTGCCGCGCACGATGTGCGTTGTGCGCGGCGCGGTGAAGGCTTGCGGCTGGTCTTCGACGATCCAGCACCACTCCGCTCGCCATTCCTCCCACTTGCCGCGGAGCTCCCCCGGCAAGTACGCACCCTTTTTATTGAGACGGAAGACCCAAGAAATTCCTCCGGAGAGGGGGGCATCGGCCTCGGCTCTAGGAGTGAAGAAGTGTCTAAAGAGTGCTACATTGGGGTGGACTCCTATGAAGTTTTCGCACATGTGTGCGAAAACCGCCATGGTGAGGATGGCGTTGGGGGTGAAGTCAAGCAAATGGAGGCCGTATGTGTTCATGACGTCGCAGAAGAAGTTTGAGAAAGGAGGACAGAGACCACAATGAAAGAAGGCAGCAAAGAAGTAGTACCCGCCGGGATAGCTGTCCTTGGCGGCGGCCGGATATGCTCGCGTGCGGGGATGCGCGACGGTTTCCTTGGACCAGAACAAGTAATACTTGTTCCAGAGCTCCCGCACGCCGAGCTTCGGCGGGAAGACGACATGCCGCTTCCGGTATGCGATGAGCTCGGCCGCTTGCTCCGATTTCTCCCGCTTGGACTTCTCCGCCTTCGCCTTGTCGGTCTTTGGGGCCATGGCGGACGCGGCGGAAGGAGGGGAACGACGAGCTCGGCGGCGGCGGAGATGTGGAGGCAGAGCGCAAGAGAGAATCTTTGGAGAAGTAAGACGATGCAATGAAAGCGCAAGGAGGGGAACCGCGCCCGCTTCCTCTGCTTTTATGGGGGAGTGGGGGGCGTTTCGCCCTTTCCATTAAGAGATCGTGGGCACGTCCCATCCCACGGCGCCGCGATCGACGCGTGCCGTTACCGTGGGGTGCGGCGGATATGGAAGTGGATTCGGCGCGCCGCGGGCCGCGGGTGCCCGTGCACTGTTTTGGGCCTGGCCCAACAGCGCTCGGCACCGTGTGTGGCCCAGGCCCGGGGGCTCCTGTCGGTGTACTAAGGTAGGGGTACCTCAGTACCCCAACTTGTGCACGGGCAGTTGCAGCTTCCCGCGGCGGGGTTTACTGCGTGCTCGCCGGAGACCTTCCTGCTCCCTATTAAACCATTCAAAAACAAAGTATACAAGACCTAAGACCGAGACCCCGGCAAGAGGAGCTTGCCGGGAAGGCCGTACCAGGCTCAAGACTGCTCCGCTAACACAAGACCCTGGCAAGAGGAGCTTGCCAGGAAGACTAGAAGACAACGCCTCGGCGCCATATGCGCCCCGGCAAGGGCCCGGGGAGCGGCAAGCTCCCGGGCCCGGCAAGGTCAAGGCCCCGGCAAGGTGCTTGCCGGGAAGACTGCGCTGTGTATCCACGCTCCAGCTCATCGGCCCACGCGTCGCCCTGGGACCTATCCAGGGACGCGTGGCGGATGGCTGTGCAGCCTGGAGTACACGGTGGCACTCCACGATGATGGATCCATCGCCGTGGCGGACGGAGACGCTAAGGCGGGAGCTTTTGGGGTCGACGGCGACGGGCATTAAATGCCCTTGTCCCCCACTGTTAAAGTAGGTACAGACCACTGTTCTGTACTGTAGCTCCACTGTTCCCGCACTGTTACAACTACCACCTCTTTTACATTTTTGCCCCTTTCTCCTACGTTGACACCTGTCGGTGACCCCTTGCACTATAAAAGGAGGCCCATGCACAACGTGGAGGGGGTTCGGAACCTAGATCACTCTCGCGCCCGGTGTAGCTGCTTCTTCAAGCTCCCGAGCGCTCAAACTCAATACACTACCAAGCAGGAGTAGGGTTTTACGCGTCTACCGCGGCCCGAACCTGGGTAAAACTGCCCGCGTGCTCGCTACGATCTGCTCTTTGTGCTCCCTCCGCCCTCGTACCGCACAGACAAGGGGCTCCGGTCCCATAGGTGTTCGTGGCGGACAGTTTCCCCCGACACGATCGGAGGGTCCAAAAACCCCTCCTAACCCCTCAAACCCTAACCATGCCTATATAAGGAAGGCTAGACCTTCCTAATCTGGCTCCTACCCCCCTTCTCCTCTTTTTCCGCGCCACCCAACCTGCACCCGTCGGCCTCCCACCTTCCAGCGCCTCTCCCCTCAAATTCTGCAGCCGGCTGGTCACCTCCCGCCACTTGTCGTGCTGCCATAGGGCCACCTCAGCCGTAGGCCGCCCGTAGCCAGTGGCTGTGCGCCATGTGGCACCCGCCACGTCGTACCCAGAGCCCCGCCGCCGCGGCCCTCTGCAGCCCGGGTGAGGCCCGCCCTGGGCCGTGATTGGGTCGAGCTGCCCCGTCGCCCCAAGTCGTCGTCCCCGCCGCTCCTCCCTGATTGGCGTCGCCGCCTCGCCGTCGAGGACCCCCGCCGCCGCTCCTCCAACGCACGCCGCCGGCCGCCCTGGCCTTCGCGCCACCGCGCCCTTCTGCCTCCCTCGCCCCACCTCACCGGACAGCAGCCGCCGCCGCCTCGAAGGTCACCGCCGACCTCGCCCCTTGCCGGATCCGGCGCGGAGCTGGCCGGATCCGCGCCGCCCCGTCGTCCTCCGGTCGCCGGCCGCGCCCTCCGACCGGATCTGACCTGCCGCCGGGCCTCCCGCTCCTCTGGATCGACACCCGACACGGATCCACTCTGCAACCCAACCTGCATCGCCCCTCGTGCAGCTGCCAGTGGGCCCCCGCGCCAGGCTACCGACGGACGCGTCCGGGGCAGATTCGGATATGTCCGATCTCCCCCGAGCCCGCACGTCAGCCTCTGCATCCGGACATGTCCGCCCCAGTCGGACGTTGACCATCCCCCGGAGGTTGTTATGTTTGTCCAAGTTCTTTTTATGTTTTATATTCTGATGCTTACTTTGCATGCATGTAAACATTTGTGTGTATGTCCAAATTGAGTGAATGATATGTCAAAATGATCGTGGTGATATGTCTACACTTTGTTCCATTGTGCCATGCTCATTTGAGTTCATCTAGATGCTCTAATCCCTGTTGCAAGAGTGCTACTTGTTATAAACTGCTGCTACTTGTTATTTTGTTGCTATGTTTGAGATATGATAACTTGGTGCATGTTTATCCAAATGATGCATATGATATGTCAAAATGTTCATCATGAGATGCTCTACATGTTGGTTGCTATAGCATGCATGTTAGAGTTCATTTTGCCATGTTTATATCTGTTGCAAAAGTACATGTGGCTGTTAGGTTTTGTACCTTGTTACGAGATGCCTAGTTGAGGACATCGTTGCTATTGATGTGTTTGTTCCCATGTCACCTGCCCATATGTTTTAGATTCTCCATCATGTGTTCTTTGCTGTGGTGCAAACCATTTGATATGATATGCCTTGAGGTGCCTTAAACATGCTCGCAAACATGCCATGATAATGTTACTGTTTAACACTTAGTGAAATTTCACTAAGTCTCGAATATGTCTTATCCTGATGCCATGTTTGCTTGATGTCCTAGGCAAATCCATGTTAGTTTTGGGGTGGACATTGATCATTACTTGTTGTACATGTTGTTGTATATCCATTCATGCCCTTACTTGCTCATATGACCTGCTGTAGCTTATTTATTTCTTGCTCTCAAGTTGCTATAAAATATTACTGTCAGATTTTTAACATCATGTTCAAAATGTTGTATCTTGTTGCTATTGATCCATGCCTCCTATGGAGTTGCTCCAATGGAGTTGTTTGCTGTAGGATATGTATACTTCATGTCCATGCTTCTTGTCACCATGTTTGAGTGCTGTAGAGTATATATTTCTTGCCCCAAAGTTGCTATGTGGCTGTTAGTTTCAGCTTTGCATTGTTTCTTGTTTCAAGTGTATGTGTTGAACCGGTGCTTCGTTTTGAGCGTGCCCTACATAAAACTTGTGTGATTTTGCATGTAGATTCATAATATCATCTTGTTAACATGTTTGGAGTATGTTTGCTTGATGTTTGTGTGCATCTTGCGCCGTTGCCATGCTTATCTTGTTTTGCTCATATCTTCTAGACCGTAGCTCCGTTTTAAACAAACTTTATATGAAACTTGACTAGAATTTCGTGTAGATCATCATGATGCATGTTAACTTGTTGTTTAATAACTTTAACTTAAGGTTTGTTCAGACCTGGACCAATTTCAACATATGCATATGAGGACTTACCGGATTTGCTTATGTAGTTTCCGGCCTCATTTAAACTTGTTTCTTGTGTTGTTTTTCTGTGCTTCCTGCCTTGCCATGTTTTGCTTCATGTATAGACTTGTCTTGCATCATATCTTTCCATGTATTGCATCATATATAGACTTGTGTTGTTTTTCTGTGCTTTCTACCTTGCAATGTTTTGCTTCCTGTATAGACTTGTCTTGCATCATACCTTGCCATGTATTGCATCATATATAGACTTGTGTTGTTTTTTTCTGTGCTTCCTACCTTGCCATGTTTTGCTTCCTGTATGGACTTGTAGTGCACCCTATATAGAACTGTCTTGCATCATACTTGGTTGAGCATATTGTCATGTCTCGTGTGGTGTGTTTACCGTGTTGCTTGCTTCTTCTTGTTAGTGCTTGTTCCGTTGCGTTCGTGAGGATTTGTTCGTCTACCCGTGGTTCTTCTTCAAGGCTTCTTCTTCGTCTTCTTCATGGATCTGTTCTTCTTCCTTGCGGGATCTCAGGCAAGATGACCATCACCTTGGATACCTTTACTATCATTGCCATGCTTAGTGTCTCGATGCTATCGTTATATGTCGCGCTACCCATCTTTATTGTCAGCCCCTCTCCTTGTTGCCCTGAAACCTCTAACCTTTGACACCTTCCCAGCAAACCATTGTTTGGCTATGTTACCCGCTTGCTCAGCCCCTCTTATAGCGTTGTTAGTTGCAGGTGAAGATGAAGATCGTTCCAGGTGGGAACTCATTGTTGGAATATCACAATATCTATTATTATTATTAACACACCTATATACTGGGCATGGGTGGAAGGCTTGTCCTTTTGCTCGGTGTTTTGTTCCACTCGTGCCACCTTAGGCGCCGATAAACCGGCATTATGTTCCTTGATTTTGCGTTCCTTACACGGTTGGGTATATGGGGACCCCTTGACACTTCGTCTTTGAATAAAGCTCCTCCAGCAAGGCCCAACATTGGTTTTAATTTGCCTCATAATAACAACTTAATTAATTAATTAAATTGCATAAGGGGGACGCTCCTTCGAGATTCTTTTCTACATAGCAGGGGGGCAGTGCTGATGGTGTTGGTCCCAAACGGGGGTCCTGCGGGGCCACCTTGGGGAAACTCGAGGGCTGGTTTTACCTCTAGCATCACCCAGTCGGACGTGGCCTGAGACGAGATACGCGCGGCTACTATCAGGGTATCGGCACGCCAGGAGGTCTTGCTGGACTTGTTTTACCATTGTCGAAATGTCTTGTGCACCGGGATGCCGAGCCTGATCGGATTTCCCTAAGATAAGGGGTAATAATTATTATTACTTCAGCTGATCGTGAGAGCTTGTGATGGACTAAGTTGGCACACCCCTGCAGGGTTATGATCTTTCGAAAACCGTGCCCGCGGTTATGTGGCAGATTGGAATTTGTTAATGTCCGGTTGTAGAAAACTTGACAGAGGATCCGAAGTAAAACACACAACTGTGTGAGTAACCGTGACTGTCTCTTTTCACTTTGAGAAGAGAACACGGTGGGGTTATGTTTGACTCGTAGGTAGTTCAGGATCTTTAGCGATCACTACTAGTTTGCAACCGTTTGCGTAGATGCTCATCTTATTCTTGTACTCGTAAGTTAGCCACCATATATTGCTTAGCCGCTGCTGCAACCTCACCACTTTACCTCTTCCTTCCTTTTAAGCTTTGATAGTCTTGTTACCCATGGTTATGGGATTACTGAGTCCTCGTGGCTCACAGATACTACAACAACAGTTGTAGGTGCAGGTTTCCGATGTCTTGACGTGAGAGCGTTGTTCTTTTGTTGGAGTTCTTCTTCTTCAGTCTTGGGTTAGGTTCCGGGTCGGCAGCCATGGATAGCAGATGGATGTCATTGTGTTTTCTTGTTTGCATCCGTAGTCGGATGCTTTGTATTGATGTTGTTGTATTCACGTGACTGGTATGTATTGTTGTATCCCCATGTATGTATGTAATGGTACGATGTAATCATATCCATCTTGCTAAGTGCCCGAAATGCGTTTGTGCCCCAATCACGTAAGTCACGTGATCGGGATAGAATCGCATCTTGGGCCTGACAAGTTGGTATCAGAGCCTCGACCGACCATAGGAGCCCCCTTGATTGATCATAGCTTGGCCGTTGTCGAGTCTAGCAGAAAACTTTTTCGAAGTCTAGTTATATCGGAGAGTAGGAATTATTTTTACTCCTCTGCCCCTTCGTCTCTCTGGTGAGGAATCTTGACGTAGGTGTTTTGAATTACTCCTCTTCCCCTTCAATTTTTTTAGGATCTCGTGGTTAGTTTTCGTTCGTTGCGTTGTTAGTTCTTTCATCTGGTGCATCTCTCGTCAAGTGGATTCAACTCTCTTCTTCTTTGCAAGTTCAACCCTCAGTTCTTTTCCTTCTGACGGTGTTTTCCCGTCCGATGGGGTCTTTCTTTTTCCCACCCGCCCACCCTTTTGCTTCTCAGAGCCGGAGTCCTTAATCGAGTGTCCATCCTACTTGTGTGAATCAATTGCATTCTTTCTTCGAGTATTTCAACTGTTGATTCTCGTCTCGTCGTTCTGTCTTCACCTCTATTCTTTTCTGGTGGATGCAATTCAAGTATTCGGTGTTCATCATATTCTTTTCCCTCGGCTCGGATATTCCCCATGCTCGTTTATCTCTCGCCATTTAATTATTCCAGAGTTCCGAAGACTACTCAGGAGAATTGTCCGTGTTCTAATTAATTCGAGGTTGTCACCTCATTCGAGTCTTTAATCGTTCTGGTGCATTACCTCCTTTTCGATACTTTCAACGTGGTTTTCTCTTCGGTGGGCTCATAACCCACAGGTCTTTCCCAGGATCTTACCTGACTCTTCTAATTTCTCGAAGTGTTCCAAATTCTTTTCAAGTGTGACGTAAGAATGGATTCCATCAGTCATATGCCTTCTCCATAATCGATTTTAATTCTTTTCATCATTGGTTCAACCTTTCTTCTTGTCATTCTTCTGGAGTATTTCATGAATTCTTTTCCGTGTGTTCCTCCGAAGGCCACAATTTCAGAAGATTTCTCCGTTCTCCGTTTTCAACTTTGTCCTCCAAATATTCTTCAATGAGGCCTCTTCATTCGTCTCACATTCATCCGGTGCTTCGTTCAAGCATTCTTTAATCAGTTCACGATCTCTTCGTTCTTGTCATTCTAATTCCATAAGTGCTTTATTCTTTTCGGTGATTCATTCTGTGGTATTCACTCAATCTCAATTCTTTATGGTGGTTTGTTCTCTTTCGTCACTCGATTTAAATTTCTTCACGGTGGTTCGTGCATTTTCTTCACTCGGCTTCAATTCTTACGGTGGTTCGCTCAACGGTTCTTTTCCGGTGTTATCATATCAATTCATTCATTTTATTCCAATCCTACCGGTGTTTCATGAAGATTTTCGCAAGTTCGCGATATATCCCTCTTTAATCTTCTCAACATGAATAAGTGATATGCAAATCCATTGCTTCACATCAATTTAATTGGTGGAGGATAAGCATAACATAATTCTTATTCTTTTCATCAAGTTGATTTATTCCTTTCCTTCTGAGTTTATTCTTGATGAATAAATTCTAGTACCAAGTCCTTTCATCGTTTATTTTTCCGGAGTTCAAGTTTTCTCGGCTATCTCGTCGGAACCCCGACTAATCATCGCAAGGCTCTAATCTTATTATTTTCGTCCGTCATTTCTATATCATCATCTTTTGTTACCGGAGTTTTCAGGCTGGTTCTTCATGTTTAACTCATTCCTCAAATATTCATCTAATTCTTCTGGAGCAGCTCAAGCATTATTCTTTTCCTCTTGAGTGCAAATAATTCTCCGTATTTCTTTTGAAATGGTGTTTTGCATTTCTTTCTTCATTCTCATCTCTTCTATCTTTTCGTTGCGGCGGTAAATCACCTCAAGCTTTGAGATGTTTTTCATAAGTCCACAACAAGCTCATTCTTTTGTTGTTGATTTTCTCAACAACTCCGTTCAAGCTTTTCTTTTCAAGATGTTCTTTCAATTCATTCGCGCTCGAAGTTGTTCTTCTTCATCTCCATTCTTTTCATTCCGTTCTTTCAATTCTTCCGGAGGCATTGTCTTGTTCATTTTGTCATGTTTTTTTTCATCTTCTCAGGTTCTTGCCCTATTCCATTCATGTTCAACCGGTGTGTTATTTCTTTCAGTTTCAGCCGGAGTGCTGCCCGAATTCCTTCATGGAGATTCCTTTTCTATCTCTTTTAACCGGAGTGGTTTTGAATTCATTCTTATTCCTTCAACCCGTGCTTCATATCCTTCAACCTTTCGGTTCTCGTCGTATTCCTTCTTCCTCTTGTCTAACGAAGTTTTCCAACTTCGTTCTTCTTCGTTGTATCCTTTCTTTCAAGTTGTTCTTCCTCTCAAGGTTCTTTGGTTTCACTCTTTTGTCCTCGAAATACTTTGTTCTTCCTTTTCCCTTCCGTCTCGTTCCTAAGATCTCGGGACGAGATCTCTTGCTAGTAGGGGAGTGTTGTGACACCCCAAGACCAGTGCGCCAGGTGTCAGCCAGTTATTCGTTGTCTTTGCCATGTCATCTTCTTGCGTGTTGCATCTTGCCATGTCATCATGAGTGTCGCATCAACCTATTTACAAAACTTGCATCCGCCCGTGTCCCCTTGTCCTTTCCGTTGTCCGTTCTGAGCCCAGACACACTTGCACGCGCCCGCAGCGCCTCCGAATATTTATTTTGTGAGTAGCCGAAAAATGTTCTCGGAATGGGTTGAAACTTGGCGTGTGGTCTTATTATAGCATAGGTAGACCGCCTGTCAAGTTTCGTCGCATTCGGAGCTCGTTTGATAGCCCAACGGATATATATAGCGGCACTAGTCGCCGGTTAAAACGTCGGACGTTTTCGGTCTCCGAAAACCTCCGCGGGCCTCTTCTCTTCTCTCCCCCACAACCCCTCCTACACAGCCCACCTAGGCCTCACCTAAACTCCCATTGCGTTCGGATCCGTCGGATCGCGATCGGAGGGTCCAAAAACCCCTCCTAACCCCTCAAACCCTAACCCTGCCTATATAAGGAAGGCTAGACCTTCCTAATCTGGCTCCTACCCCCCTTCTCCTCTTTTTCCGCGCCACCCATCCCGCACCCATCGGCCTCCCACCTTCCAGCGCCTCCCCCTCGAATTCTGCCGCCGGTAGGTCACCTGCCGCCACTTGTCGTGCTGCCATAGGGCCACCTCAGCCGCAGGCCGCCCGCAGCCAGTGGCTGTGCGCCATGTGGCACCCGCCACGTCGTCCCCAGAGCCCCGCCGCCGCGGCCTCTGGAGTCCGGGCGAGGCCCGCCCCAGGCCGCGATTGGGCCGAGCCGCCCCGTCGCCCCAAGTCGTCGTCCCCGTCGCTCCTCCCTGACTGTCGCTGCCGCCTCGCCGTCAAGGACCCCCGCCGCCGCTCCTCCAACGCACGCCGCCGGCCGCCCTGGCCTTCGCGCCACCGCGCCCTTCTGCCTCCCTCGCCCAGCCTCACCGGACATCAGCCGCCGCCGCCTCGAAGGTCACCGCCGACCTCGCCCCTTGCCGGATCCGGCGCGGAACTGGCCGGATCCGCGCCGCCCCATCGTCCTCCGGTCGCCGGCCGCGCCCTTCGGCCGGATCTGAGCTGCCGCCGGGCCTCCCGCTCCTTTGGATCGACGCCCGACCCGGATCCACTCTGTAACCCGACCCGCATCGCCCCTCGTGAAGCTACCAGTGGGCCCCCGCGCCAGGCCACCGACGGACGCGTTCGGGGCAGATTCGGACATGTCCAATCTCCCCCTGGCCCGCAGGTCAGCCTCTGCATCCGGACATGTCCGCCCTAGTCGAACGTTGTCCATCCCCCGGAGGTTGTTATTTTTGTCTAAGTTCTTTTTCTGTTTTATATTCTGATGCATACTTTGCATGCCTGTAAACATTTGTGTGTATGTCCAAATTGAGTGAATGATATGTCAAAATGATCGTGGTGATATGATCTACACTTTGTTCCATTGTGCCATGCTCATTTGAGTTCATCTAAATGCTATAATCCCTGTTGCAAGAGTGCTACTTGTTATAAACTGCTGCTACTTGTTATTTTGTTGCTATGTTTGAGATATGATAACTTGGTGCATGTTTATCCAAATGATGCATATGATATGTCAAAATGTTCATCATGAGATGCTCAACATGTTGGTTGCTATAGCATGCATGTTAGAATTCATTTTGCCATGTTTATCTCTGTTGCAAAAGTGCATGTGGCTGCTAGGTTTTGTAGATTGTTACGAGATGACTAGTTGAGGAGCTCGTTGCTATTGATGTGTTTGTTCCCTTGTCACATGCCCATATGTTTTAGATTCTCCATCATGTGTTCTTTGCTGTGGTGCAAACCATTTGCTATGATATGCCTTGAGGTTACTTAAACATGCTCGCAAACATGCCATGATAATGTTACTGTTTAACACTTAGTGAAATTTCACTAAGTCTGGAATCTGTCTTATCCTGATGCTATGTTTGCTTCATGCCCTAGGCAAATCCATGTTAGTTTTGGGGTGGCCATTGATCATTCCTTGTTGTACATGTTGTTGTATATCCATTCATGCCCTTACTTGCTCATATTACCTGTTGTAGCTTATTTATTTCTTGCTCTCAAGTTGCTATAAAATATGACTGTCAGGTTTTTAACGTCATGTTCAAAATGTTGTAGCTTGTTGCTATTGATCCATGCCTCCTATGGAGTTGCTCCAATGGAGTTGTTGGCTGTAGGATATGTCTAGTTCATGTCCATGCTTCTTGTCACCATGTTTGAGTGTTGTAGAGTATATATTTCTTGCCGCAAAGTTGCTATGTGGTAGTTAGTTTCAGCTTTGCATTGTCTCTTGTTTCAAGTGTATGTGTTGAACCGGTGCTTCGTTTTGAGCGTGCCCTACATGAAACTTGTGTGATTTTGCATGTAGATTCATAATATCATCTTGTTAACATGTTTGGAGTATGTTTGCTTGATGTTTGGGTGCATCTTGCGCCGTTGCCATGCTTATCTTGTTTTGCTCATATCTTCTAGACCGTAGCTCCGTTTTAAACAAACTTTATATGAAACTTGACTAGAATTTCGTGTAGATCATCATGATGCATGTTAACTTGCTTTTTAACAACTTTAACTTAAGGTTTGTTCAGATCTGGACCAATTTCAACGTATGCATATGAGGACTTACCGGATTTGCTTATGTAGTTTCCGGCCTCATTTAAACTTGTTTCTTGTGTTTTTTTTCTGTGCTTCCTACCTTGCCATGTTTTGCTTCCTGTATAGACTTGTATTGCATCATACATTGCCATGTATTGCATCATATATAGACTTGTGTTGTTTTTTTGTGCTTCCTACCTTGCCATGTTTCTCTTCCTGTATAGACTTGTCTTGCATCATACCTTGCCATCTATTGAATCATATATAGACTTGTGTTGTTTTTTTCTGTGCTTCCTACCTTGCCATGTTTTGCTTCCTGTATGGACTTGTAGTGCATCCTATATAGAACTGCCTTGCATCATACTTGGTTGAGCATATTATCATGTCTCGTGTGGTGTATTTACCGTGTAGCTTGCTTCTCCTCGTTAGTGCTTGTTCCGTTGCGTTTGAGAGGATTCGTTCGTCTACCCGTGGTTCTTCATCAAGGCTTCTTCTTCGTCTTCTTCATGGATCCGTTCTTCTTCCTTGCGGGATCTGAGGCAAGATGACCATCACCTTGGATACCTTTACTATCATTGCCATCCTTATTGTCTCGATGCTATCATTATATGTCGCGCTACCCATCTTTATTGTCAGCCCCTCTCCTTGTTGCCCTGAAACCTCTAACCTTTGACACCTTCCCAGCAAACCATTGTTTGGCTATATTACCCGCTTGCTCAGCCCCTCTTATAGCGTTGTTAGTTGCAGGTAAAGATGAACATCGTTCCAGGTGGGAACTCGTTGTTCGAATATCACAATATCTATTATTATTATTAGCACACCTATATACTGGGCATGGGTTGAAGGCTTGGCCTTTTGCTCGGTGTTTTGTTCCACTCGTGCCACCTTAGGCGCCGATAAACCGGCATTATGATCCTTGATTTTGCGTTCCTTACACGGTTGGGTATATGGGGACCCCATGACACTTCGTCTTTGAATAAAACTCCTCCAGCAAGGCCCAACATTGGTTTTACTTTGCCTCATAATAATAACTTAATCAATTAATTAAATTGCATAAGGGGGACGCTCCTTCGAGATTCTTTTCTACATAGCAGGGGGGCAGTGTTGATGGTGTTGGTCCCAAACGGGGGTCCTACGGGACCACCTTGGGGAAACTCGAGGGCTGGTTTTACCTGTAGCATCACCCAGCTGGACGTGGCCTGAGATGAGATACACGCGGCTACTATCAGGGTGTCGGCACGCCGGGAGGTCTTGCTGGACTTGTTTTACCATTGTCGAAATGTCTTGTGCACCGGGATGCCGAGCATGATCGGATTTCCCTAAGATAAGGGGTAATAATTATTATTACTTCAGCTGATCGTGAGAGCTTGTGATGGGCTAAGTTGGGACACCCCTGCAGGGTTATGATCTTTCGAAAGCCGTGCCCGTGGTTATGTGGCAGATTGGAATTTGTTAATGTCCGGTTGTAGAAAACTTGACAAAGGATCCGAAGTAAAACACACAACTGTGTGAGTAACCGTGACTGTCTCTTTTCACTTTGAGAAGAGAACACGGTGGGGTTATGTTTGACTCGTAGGTAGTTCAGGATCTTTAGCGATCACTACTAGTTTGCGACCATTTGCGTAGATGCTCATCTTATTCTTGTACTCATAAGTTAGCCACCATATATTGCTTAGCCGCTGCTGCAACCTCACCACTTTACCTCTTCCTTCCCTTTAAGCTTTGATAGTCTTGTTACCCATGGTTATGGGATTGCTGAGTCCTCGTGGCTCACAGATACTACAACAACAGTTGCAGGTGCAGGTTTCCAATGTCTTGACGTGAGAGCGTTGTTCTTTTGTTGGAGTTCTTCTTCTTCAGTCTTGGGTTAGGTTCCAGGTCGGCAGCCTGGGATAGCAGATGGATGTCATTGTGTTTTCTTGTTTGCATCCGTAGTCAGATGCTTTGTATTGATGTTGTTCTATTCAGGTGACTGGTATGTATTGTTGTATCTCCATGTATGTATGTAATGGTACGATGTAATGATATCCATCTTGCTAAGCGCCCGAAATGTGGTTGTGCCCCAATCACGTAAGTCACGTGATCGGGATAGAATCGCATCTTGGGCCTGACACCAAGGTCGCTGGCGTCTGGGTCCAGACGCCGGGAACCCTGTCGTCTGGCCCCGGAGTCCGAGAAGGACTCTTGCCTTTCGGGTGAAACTGACTTTGTGAAGGCTTTAACTCCAAGTTTTGACCCCAAGGCTCAACATATTAATAGAGGGGTAGGGCTAGCACCCAAGACACATCAAGATACACCAAGCCATGTGCCGGCAACCTCCACCCTCTAGTTTATCCTCCGTCTAGTTTCTGTAGTGCTTGGCAAAGCCCTACAGAGATTGTTCTTCATCAACAACCGTCACCACGCCGTCGTGCTGCCGGAACTCATCTACTACTTCGCCCGTCTTGCTGGATCAAGAAGGCGAGGACGTCATCGAGCTGAACGTGTGCGGAACGCGAAGGTGCCGTACGTTCGGTACTAGATCGGGACGGATCGTGAAGGTGCACGACTACATCAACCGCGATAAACGCTTCCGCTTTCGGTCTACGAGGGTACGTAGACACACTCTCCCCTCTCGTTGCTATGCATCTAGTAGATAGATCTTGCGTGATCGTAGGAAGTTTTTGAAATACTACGTTCCCCAACAGTAGCATACAAACCTCGTGTACACACCTACGCCCTTAAAATACCTTGGGCAGCACCGGGGGCACACTGCATAGAAACAGTCCATAGTTCGGCTTGACCCTATTCGGACTTTAAAACATATTTTCATTAAATGTTCATTAAAAGAACCCACCTTATCTATGGTTGTGCAGGGCATTCTTTTTCAAAGTTCCCTTCCTTTTTCACAGGCGGCCATCAAACCTCTCTCCTTCAAGGACATGTTACAAAGGAGAAATGGCGCAGACGTGCAGCAGGGCCCCAACGAGAACTTTAAATCATTAATTTTAGGCTTTGTGTAAACCTTTACCTTTATTACTCTTCTTCTTTTGGCATGTAAAATGTCCAAAATTCGATTGGCATTGTCTGTAACCACACGGCTCGCCGTATTGATCTGGGTATAAAAGAAGCAGTTTGGTTCCAATTTTTTTGTAGTTTTATTTTACATTACCATCTGTGTTCTCTCCCTACCTCAGATTGCCACATGTGCCTCAAATCTGGATTTAATACCAGGGGATGTATTCGGCCTAGCACACTTCAAAGACCGAACACCTATGGGGAACTGTTCGTTGTCCCGGATATTGCGTTATATGCATTGGCTCCGAATCATGTCTTGGGTCTATAGTTGGGTTTCCCGGCTCCTATGCTTACCACCTTCGTACCGCATTGTTCGGCTAAGGTAGTAAAGGGAGAACTACTGCGGTTGTATTTCTGGTTCATCCGATCAAGTACCTCGGTAGATAAAGCCGAAAACTGACTGTCATTATAAGCAAAAGCTGGTCGGCGATTCAGTGACTTAGTGTCATACTACTATCTTTAGCGATCTACTCCGTGTTATACGAGGGGCTGGTCTTCGCCCAGCCACGTAAAGGGGGCACCGTAATCCAGATAGCCGCACATACACTAGGGGCTAGTACTTAGCCCCACAAGTCAAGCTCTTATGGCTAAGTGAAAGCAATAAAGCCGTATAGTCCAATTGCATGGTTCGCTCCGCGAACACCTCCTTTATGACCAAGACGTTGGATAAAGAGTGATCACGTGCAATACCGAACACCCCTGTAGTATCTACATGGGGTATGAAGCCGACGACTGGAAACTTTCAGATATAATAAATAGCCGCACAGGAGGAAAAGTCGCTTGAAATATAAGGCGCAAAAATATATACATATCGACTCATAAGCATAGTCTTTACAACCCGAGTACAATCACTAAAAAGCAACGTCCTTTGAGCACTGGCCCTCTACAATGCGGGCTCCTTCTAGGACGTTATCGAAGTACCTCTCAGGCCTCCGATGATCCTTGCCCTCGGGCGGGCCGGCGGTCGCCACTTCGGTGGCCTTCATCTTTGCCCAGTTCATGTTGACGCGGGCAAAGGCCATTCGGGCACCTTCTATACAGGCCGAGTGCTTCACTGCGTCGACCCGCGGCCTCGCGTCAACGAGTCGCTTCACCAATCCAAAGTAACTACTAGGGATCGGCACGGTGGGCCAAAGCCGGATTATTAAGTCCTCATGGATGCACCCTCCATGTTATGCAACTCGACCAACTGCTTCAACTAGTCGTTCAGAGGTACTGGATGTTCTGGTGCAAGGAATTGCGACCAGAACAGCTTCTCCGTTGTGTTCCCCTCCTGGGCTCTGAAGAATTGGGCAGCGTCGGCGATGCTCTTTGGGAGATCCGCAAGTGCGCGTGGAGAACTCCACAATCGTGTCAGCGACACATACTTCTGACCTCCAAAGATACTCTACAGAAGAAAGGCCTTACCAGCCGCTATCTGCGGCGCTTTTTTGATCTCCTCGCGAGCACTCCAGGACTCGATTCGCGCCTCCTTGGCAGCATTGACAGCCTTATTGAGTTCGGATGTTTGATGTTCTCCTCCAGCTCCTCGCACTTGCGAATAGCATCTCGCAGCTCTTGTTCGACTTCAGCCACCCGAGACTCATGTTGTTGGCGGGAGGCATGTTCGGCCTCCAGCACGGCAACCGCTTCATCAGCGGCCACCTTGTTCATCTCGGCCTCTTTCTTGGCCTGTGCAAGGGCGCCCTTGAGGGTCTCGGCCTCGGTCGCACCAACTGTGACATAATCACACCACACAATGACTTCATACTCTTAAATTAAACATATCGTCTTTTGACATAATAAAATTCTAAGGTCTGCATACCTTGCATTTCATCGAACCGCTTGTTCACGCGGTCGAGCTCTTCATCAGCTAATTCAAGCTTCCGGTTGAGCTCAGGAACTTCTGCGGCCTGGGCAGATGCCGCTACCAGGGAAGCTTGTTCAAATAAATTGCACAATCTGTTCTATTAGCTGATACTATATGGATCCTTTGTCCGATTTTCTTCAAAAATAGACAAATCATCAGGGGCTACTGTCTGTATACAGGTTTGTTATCCTATACATATAAAACATAAAGTTCTTTCAGAATATTACGTCGCATACCTCAAAGCCTCTTAGTAGGCTGTTCAAAGCTTCATTCAGTCCACTTTTGGTAGAATGAATATTTCCCATAACCGCACCCATAAGGGTGCGGTGTTCCGCCACGATGGAAGCACCTTGCAGTGCTTCCTCCAGCGTGCTCGGTGCCTCCAGATTAATGGACGACGCCGTTGGAGCTGATGCTCCTCCCCCTATCGTAGGGGTTGTCTTCCCGATTCCGGAGCCGTACTGGCCTCCGGAATAGTGTTTGGTAGAGGGCCGGACTGCTTGGGCTCCCGATCGTCGGTCACCATAGGGACTATCTCCCCTTGGCTAACGGTGGCCAGGGTGTTCACCTCGGGCACCTTTTTGGCCGCCCCGCCCCCACCTCCATGTGCAGGGGACGCTCGCAAGGAAGACACTTTGGTGTCCCCTAGGATGGGTGATTGAGCCCGCAGTGGCATGTCACTCTCCACCATTTCGGCTGGCAGAGAGCTCCCTGATGATAATGAAGCGCCGGGGAATGTGTGGGGAGGGCTGCAAAACAACAAATAAAGTTGCTCAAGTAATGATAGCTAACTAAATTGAACACAATAGCGAAGGTTCGAATACTCACGATTCGGTCAAGGGCTTGACCCTGGGCTGTAGTCGGAAACTAGCCTCAGACGTTGGGTCCGAGCTGTCTAGGAGGTTCAGCTTCTTCCTAGGTGCTCCCTTTCCCATGTCTATGAGGGCCGCCCTCTTCTTCCCCCTTCCATTGATGGGGGAGTCACTTTCCTCCCCCCCCTCTTCTTCTTCGTCGTGGGAGGAGTGGGCGTCGGTCTCTCCGGACACCGTATCTGAAGGAACCTTAGGGTAGGGGTCGCTCTTGACCTCCTTGCCCTTCTTCTTGGCCTTCTTTTCTGGCGCCTTGCATGGCACTAGTACCAGCATCGCCGTCAGTTGAGGCATGGCTGGGTTTTCGGGCAGCAGAGCCGGACAGTCGATCCGCTCCGCTATCTTTGTCCAGGCTTGTATGGAACATAAGAGTTATATCATGTTATAATTGAAAAATGGACAGGATAAGTATTCGGCAAAATCACGCTTACCTTTGAAGCCGAAGTCACGCTGTTGAAGCCTTTGTCTTCGGTCTCCTCAGGCCACTCCTTCTGGGCCTTGAAAAGCTGCTTCCATATGTCTTCGTGCATAGTGCCGAACAAGCGCTTCCAGGTTCGTGGTTCCTCCGGATTGAACTCCCATAAGCGGGAGGCCCGGAGTTGGCAGGGAAGGGTGCGGCGGAAGAGCATCACCTGAATCACGTTAGTGAGTTGGGTGCCCTTCGCCATCATGCTGGAGATGCAGTTTTGGACCGTCTTCACCTCCGTCTGAGACCCCCAATCAAGGCCCTTGGTGGTCCATGAGGTGACCCTCTATGGGGGGGCAGATCTGAATTCGGGCGTGGCCGCCCATTTGGCATCACGGGGTTCGGTGATGTCGAACCACTCCTATTGTCATATCTTGTTGGTCTCCTCAAAAGCCCGTTGGGGCCAGGTTGCGTTCGGAAGCTTGCTCACCATAGCTCCCCCGCAATCCACGGGCTGCCCGTCGACCACCTTCGGCTTCAGATTGTAGGTTTTGAGCCATAGGCCGAAGTGTGGGGGACATGAAGGAAAGCTTCACACACGACTATGAAAGCCGATATGTGGAGGATAGAGTTCGGGGCCAAATCGTGGAAATCTAGCTTGCGGAAGAATAAGAGACCCCGAACAAAGGGGTGAAGCGGAAATCCCAGCCCCCGAATAAAGTGAGGAATGAACACCACCCTCTTACCCGGCTCAAAGACTGGGATCATCTGATCCTCGTCAGGAATCCGGTGTGCTATCTCATCAGCAAGGTAGCCCGCACTCCGGAGACACTTCATGTTCTTCTTCATGACGGTGGAGGCCTCCCACTTGCCCTTGGAACCAGATCCAGTCATTGCTAGAGAAGGAGGAGGTGGTGGAGGAGATGGGAGTTGCGGGCGCTGGAGCTGTGGGCGCTGGAGCTAAGAGATTGGGAAGCAAGGGCTTGAGAAGAGCGTGAGGTAAAAGGGGAAGGATATGTGTCCTTTTATAGACGGTAAATACTAAGCTTCCCCAACTCTAGCCATAAAACTCGCCTGTTCCCAACGTAATCATGTGTAAGGTGCGGTTGGGTTACCCATGTCATATTCATGAGGATCCCACGATAAGCGGGCACGATCTCTACTTCGACAAGATGTGCCAATGGAGGCTATGCCTCGAAATGCTGAACCAGAGCCAAGGAAACGGTTCGAAATATTAAAGGGTCAAACATGACGTTTCGCTGGAAAGTTGTCAGTAAAGACACAGTGTTTGTTTTGACACATTGCCTTCGTGGCTAAGGGTTGTAATAATCGTGGAGAGCCGGACATAGTTCCTTTATGCAGGAAATAAACTTCATATGTTCGGAAGGAGGAACCCGCCTTGCGACGCTGAAGACAGTACGCGTATCAGACACATCATCATCGAAGACTGGTTCTGGGGCTACTGAGGGAGTCCTGGATTAAGGGATCCTCAGGTGACTGGATTACTCGTTATGGGCCAGACTGGTGGGCCGTGAAGATCACCGTAGAAGATTATCCCCCGTATCCGGATAGTACACTATATGTGTAGAATGACAAGTTTAAATTCCAAGTGTAATGTTTCCTTCCTCTGGAAGATGATCATGTACAACCCTAGGTCCCACCAGTGCATATATAGACCGGAGGGTTTAGTCCGTAGAGACAGAATCACAATTACATAGGCTAGACTTCTAGGGTTTATCCATTACGATCTCGAGGTAGATCAATTCTTGTAACCCTATATTCATCAAGATCAATCAAGCTAGCACGAAGTAGGGTATTACCTCGATAGAAAGGGCCTGAACCTGGGTAAACATCGTGTCCCTAATCGTTGTTACCATTGATCCTCAGACACACAGTTCGGGACCCCCTACCCGAGATCCGCCAGTTTTGGCACCGACATCCATCGACAAGCATAACGGGTCGTTAATGGGCCGTTTATGATGATGGTATGAAAACAGCCCAACGAGTCAACGGACCACAAACGGGCCGACTTTAACCACAGGCTGAATTTGGCCCACAAGCAGAAAAGGCCAGTAACGGACCATAAGCTACCGAATGCTGCAAATCAGCCCAAGAATAAATGGGCCCTTAAAAGGCCGGAAGATAACATAGGCTAGGAACGGTCCAATGGAGTAATGGGTCGTTAATGGGTATGAAGAGACATACTATTCATTACGAGCT
The DNA here is from genome assembly GCA_902687465.1 of Secale cereale. Classification (NCBI taxonomy): domain Eukaryota; kingdom Viridiplantae; phylum Streptophyta; class Magnoliopsida; order Poales; family Poaceae; genus Secale; species Secale cereale. The sequence goes on from LR738715.1 coordinate 329,991,375, forward strand.
AGTTTCACTATGGGCCGTTAATGGGCCAAGAGTTACAAACGGCCACATATGGGCTGAAAGACATCATGGGCCGTACATGGGCCGGAAGTTACAATGGGCTAGAATCATATTGGATAGCCAGATTAAGCTAGTGGGCCGAATTAGGAAAGGCCATAATGGGCCGTGAGTTATCGGGCCTGAATGGGCTATATGCGAGCAGGCCATTAGTAGGCTTTCGATGGGCCGGCCCATTATCCTTTGACCAAGTCAAACGGGCCGGTATTTTGACCAGAATGGGCCCTTGTTGTGATGTGCCACATGTTGGCGTATCATTGGCGCCTCATGTCCATTGGTTGGTTGACATCTGTCCGCACATGGAGCTGACACATGATTCGTTCGGCCAATGAGAATTTTACACATAGAAAATTCCCATTGGTCTGCTCTGTTAGCGGGTTATCGGATCCAAAAGTGAACCCCATAGCTTAATGGTGACCCATTACGGTGGATGCCACGTGTTGGTTACCCTTGATGAAAGCACTTCCATGACGCGCTATTTATCGTCATAGAAGTGAACACTTCCGTGATGATAATTTTTGTATTGTCATGGAACACTTCTACGACAGCACAGGTATGACTATCTTGATTTTGTCATAAAATCATCATGGATGTACATGCATGACAGAAAACGTGACCTAATCTGACAAACACGTATTATCACGGAAGTATTTTTTTTGTAGTGATAATAATTGTCTTAAATATTTAGGAAGATAATTTAAAAAGCCACATGCGGCAATGCCCGAAATACACAAGGGCAAAAGAAGTAGGAAGACAACGATCTGGCTCGTTGATCTCTACCTTCTTGATGCGTTGCTGCAGGCCGCGGAACTAGTCTCCGCGGCGAGCGGCGATGAGCTCTTTTGTGTCCTCAAGACGCTGCATGAGAGCATTCACGGATTCCTCCACCGGCCTTTGGCGCTCGATGCGGAGCATGTCATTCTCGTCCATAGGTTTCTTCACGATGACGCTGGTCCTCTGCAACAAGACAGTGGTCTCCTCGTGCTGCTTCGTCGTTCTAGCGATCTTCGCCCTCAGCAGGTCACGCTCGGTTCAGAGCTTCGCCTTGTCCTCCCTAGTCCTCGGATGATGGTGGTAGCATTTTGAAATGAGGCATTCATCTCCCCCAGCTGCTTCATCCAGTCGGAGATCCGACCCATCAGGTCATCTAGCAAAGCGCGCATGCGTGTGTGAGAGTCCTCGCCTGCCCGTGAGACATTTTCACAGGCCGCCTGATACGTCCATTTTAGATCATGCTTTTATATTGATGTTTATTGCATTATGGGCTGTTATTACACAATATGCCACAATACTTATGCCTTTTCTCTCTTATTTTACAAGGTTTACATGAAGAGGGAGAATGCCGGCAGCTGGAATTCTGGGCTAGAAAAGGAGCAAATATTGGAGACCTATTCTGCACAACTCAAAAATACCTGAAACTCCACGAAAGTTAGTTTTGGAATATATAAAAAATATCGGGCAAAGAAAGCACCAGAGGGGGGCCACCCACCGTCCACGAGGGTGGGGGCGCGCCCCCTGCCTTGTGGGCCACCCGGTAGCCCCGCGATGCCCATCTTCTGGTATAAGGTGTCTTCTACCCTGTAAAACGAGTGCCGTCGTCTTGTGGCGGAACCTTGGCGAAACCAATCTAGGGCTCCGGCGGAGCTGTTCTGCCGGGGACACTTCCCTCCGGGAGGGGGAAATCGTCACCATCGTCATCACCATCGATCCTCTCATTGGGAGGGGGTAAATCTCCATCAACATCTTCACCAGCACCACCTCCACTCAAACTCTAGTTCATCTCTTGTATCCAATCTTTGTATCAAAACCTCTGATTGGTACCTGTGGGTTGCTAGTATTGTTGATTACTCCTTGTAGTTGATGCTAGTTGGTTTATCCGGTGGAAGATTATATGTTCAGATCCTTTATGAATACTAATATCCCTCTGATTATGAACATGAATATGATTTGTGAGTAGTTTTGTTTGTTCCTGAGGAGATGGGAGAAGTCTTGCTATAAGTAGTCATGTGTTGGTATTCGTTCGATCTTCTGATGAGATGTATGTTGTCTTTCCTCTAGTGGTGTTATGTGAACGTCGACTACATAACACTTCACCATTTTTTTGGTCCTAGAGGAAGGCTTTGGGAAGTAATAAGTAGATGATGGGTTGCTAGAGTGACAGAATCCTAAACCCTAGTTTATGCGTTGCTTCGTAAGGGGCTGATTTGGATCCATATGTTTCATGCTATGGTTAGGTTTACCTTAATACTACTTTTGTAGTTGCGGATGCTTGCAATAGAGGTTAATCAAAAGTGGGATGCTTGTCCAAGTAAGGGCAGTACCCAAGCACCGGTCCACCCACATACCAAATTATCAAAGTAACAAACGCGAATCATATGAGCGTGATGAAAACTAGCTTGATGATAATTCCCATGTGTCGTCGGGAGCGCTTTCCTTTATATAAGAGTTTGTCCAGGCTTGTCCTTTTCTACAAAAAGGATTGGGCCATATTGTTGCACCTTATTTACTTTCGCTACTTGTTACTCGTTACAAATTACCTTATCACAAAACTATCTGTTACCGATAATTTCAGTGCTTGCAGAGAATACCTTACTGAAAACTTCCTTTCATTTCCTTCTGCTCCTCGTTGGGTTCGACACTCTTACTTGTCGAAAGGACTACGATAGATCCCCTACACTTGTGGGTCATCCATACTCTTTTCTGGTGCCGTTGCCGGGGAGTGAAGCGCCTTTGGTAAGTGGAATTTGGTAAGGAAAATTTTATATAGTGTGCTGAAATTGACTCTCACTTGTTATTATGGAACATAATCCTTTGAGGGCCTTGTACGGGGTATCTTCACCCCGACCAGTAGAGCAAAGAGTTTCTCCTCAACCTACTAAACCTACTGAAAATGTTTACTTTGAAATCCCTTCGGGTATGATAGAGAAACTGCTAGCTAATGCCTTTACAGGAGATGGAACATTGCATCCCGATTTGCACCTAATCTATGTGGATGAAGTTTGTGGATTATTTAAGCTTGCAGGTATGCCTGAGGATGTTATCAAGAAGAAGGTCATCCCTTTTTCTTTGAAGGGAAAGGCATTGACATGGTTTAGGCTATGCGATGATATTGGATCCTGGAACTACAACCGGTTGAAATTGGAATTTCATCAGAAATTCTATCCTATGCATTAGGTTCATCGTGATCGTAATTATCTATATAATTTTTGTCCTCGCGAAGGAGAAAGCATCGCTCAAGCTTGGGGGAGGCTTAA
>LR738715.1:329994692-330016428 GCA_902687465.1 Secale cereale
TGAAAACTAGCTTGATGATAATTCCCATGTGTCGTCGGGAGCGCTTTCCTTTATATAAGAGTTTGTCCAGGCTTGTCCTTTTCTACAAAAAGGATTGGGCCATATTGTTGCACCTTATTTACTTTCGCTACTTGTTACTCGTTACAAATTACCTTATCACAAAACTATCTGTTACCGATAATTTCAGTGCTCGCAGAGAATACCTTACTGAAAACTTCCTTTCATTTCCTTCTGCTCCTCGTTGGGTTCGACACTCTTACTTGTCGAAAGGACTACGATAGATCCCCTACACTTGTGGGTCATCCATACTCTTTTCTGGCGCCGTTGCCGGGGAGTGAAGCGCCTTTGGTAAGTGGAATTTGGTAAGGAAAATTTTATATAGTGTGCTGAAATTGACTCTCACTTGTTATTATGGAACATAATCCTTTGAGGGCCTTGTACGGGGTATCTTCACCCCGACCAGTAGAGCAAAGAGTTTCTCCTCAACCTACTAAACCTACTGAAAATGTTTACTTTGAAATCCCTTCGGGTATGATAGAGAAACTGCTAGCTAATGCCTTTACAGGAGATGGAACATTGCATCCCGATTTGCACCTAATCTATGTGGATGAAGTTTGTGGATTATTTAAGCTTGCAGGTATGCCTGAGGATGTTATCAAGAAGAAGGTCATCCCTTTATCTTTGAAGGGAAAGGCATTGACATGGTTTAGGCTATGCGATGATATTGGATCCTGGAACTACAACCGGTTGAAATTGGAATTTCATCAGAAATTCTATCCTATGCATTAGGTTCATCGTGATCGTAATTATCTATATAATTTTTGTCCTCGCGAAGGAGAAAGCATCGCTCAAGCTTGGGGGAGGCTTAAGTCAATGTTATATTCATGCCCCAATCATGATCTCTCAAGAGAAACTATTATTCAGAATTTATATGCTTGGCTTTCTCTCGATAATCGCTCCATGCTCGATACTTCTTGCACTGGTTCTTTTATGATGAAGACTATTGAATTCAAATGGAATTTATTGTAAATAATTAAACGCAACTCTGATGATTGGGATCTCGACGAAGGTAAGGAGTCAGGTATGACACCTAAGTTTGATTGTGTTAAATCTTTTATGGATACCGAAGTTTTCCGTGAATTAAGCACTAAATATGGACTTGACTCTGAGATAGTAGCTTCTTTATGTGAATCATTTGCTTACTCATGTTGATCTCCCTAAGGAGAAGTGGTTTAGTCATCCTCCCATTGAAGTAAAAGTAGTTGAACCTGTTAGAATTGAAGAAAAGACTATCACTTATAATGTTGATCCTATTGTTCCTACTGCTTATATTGAGAAACCTCCCTTCCCTACTAGAATAAAGGATCATGCTAAAGCTTCAACTATGGTTCGTAAGAGTAATACTAGAACACCTACACCCTCTGAGCAAAAAGTTGAACCTAGTGTTGCTATGGTTAATGATCTCTTGGTCGATGATATTGATGGGCATGTAATTTACCTCTGTGATGAAGCTGCTAGAATTGCTAGACCCGATACTAAAAAGAAACATAGACCTGTTGTAGGCATGCCTGTTATTTCTGTTAAAATAGGAGATCGTTGCTATCATGGTTTATGTGACAAGGGTGCTAGTGCTAGTGCAACACCTCATTCCTTATACAAAGAAATTATGCACGATATTGCACCTGTTGAGCTAGAAGGTATTGATGTTACTATTAAGCTTGCCAATAGAGATACTATTTCACCAATGGGGATTGTTATAGACGTTGAAGTCTTGTGTGGGAAGGTTAAATACCCTCCTGACTTTCTTGTTCTTGGTTACCCACAAGATGACTTTTGCCCCATTATATTTGGTAGACCCTTCTTGAACACAGTTAATGCTAAGATAGACTGCAAAAACTATATTGTTACTGTTGGTGTACAGGATATGTCTCATGATTTTAACTTTGTTAAGTTTCGTAGACAACCCAATGATAAAGAATTGCCTAGTAAGGATGAAATTATTGGTCTTGCTTCTATTGTCATGCCTCCTAACGATCCTTTAGAACAATATTGGCTAGACCATGAAAATGATATGTATATGAATGAGAGAAGGGAAATAGATGAAATACTCTTTAAACGGGGACCTTTATTGAAACACAACTTGCATGTTGAAATTCTAGGGGATCCTCCTCCACCCAAGGGTGACCCCGTACTTGAGCTCAAACCATTACCTGATACTCTTAAGTATGCCTATCTTGATGAAAATAAGATATATCTTGTTATTATTAGTGCTAACCTTTCAGAGCAAGAAGAAGAGAAATTATTGAGAAGTCTGAAGAAGCACCGTGTTGCTTTTGGATATACTCTTGATGATCTTAAGGGCATTAGCCCACTCTATGTCAACACAAAATAAAATTGGAGAAAGACACTAAACCGGTTGTTGATCACCAACGGTGGTCAAATCCTGGGATGAAAGAAGTGGTAAGGAAAGAAATACTAAAGCTTCTAGAGGCAGGTATAATTTATCCAGTTGTTGATAGTCAGTGGGTAAGTCATATATATTGTGTCCCTAAGAAGGGAGGTATTACTGTTGTTCCTAATGATAAAGATGAATCGATCCCACAAAGAATTATTACAGGCTATAGGATGGTAATTGATTTCCGCAAATTAAATAAAGCTACTAAAAAGGATCATTACCTTCTACCTTTTATTGATCAAATGCTAGAACGATTATCCAAACATACTCATTTTTGCTTTCTAGATGGTTATTCTAATTTCTCTCAAATACCTGTGTCAAAAGAGGATCAAGAAAAGACCACTTTTGCTTGCCCTTTCGGTACCTTTGCTTATAGACGCATGCCTTTTGGTTTATGTAATGCACCTCCTACCTTTCAAAGATGCATGATGGCTATATTCTCTGATTTTTGTGAAAAGATTGTTGAGGTTTTCAAGGAAGATTTTTCCGTTTATGGAACTTCTTTTGATGATTGCTTGAGCAATCATGATCGAGTTTTGCAGAGATGTGAAGAAACTAATCTTGTCTTGAATTGCGAGAAGTGCCACTTTATGGTTAATGAAGGTATTGTCTTGGGGCATAAAATTTCTGAAAGAGATATTGAAGTTGATAAAGCTAAAGTAGATGCTATTGAAAAGATGACGTGCCCCAAGGACATCAAAAGTATAAGAAGTTTCCTTGGTCATGCCGGGTTTCATAGGAGGTTCATTAAGGACTTCTCAAAAATCTCTCGGCCTCTGACTAACCTCTTACAAAAAGATGTTCATTTGGTCTTTGATGATGATTGTGTAGAAGCATTTGATATATTTAAGAAAGCATTGATCTCTGCACCTATTGTCCAGCCTCCTGAGTGGAATTTACCCTTAGAAATTATGTGCGATGCTAGTGATTATGCCATAGGTGCTGTTCTAGGACAAAGAGTTGATAAGAAATTGAATGTTATCCAATATGCTAGTAAAACTCTAGAAAGTGCCCAGAGAAATTATGCTACTACTGAAAAAGAATTTTTAGAAGTTGTATTTGTTTGTGATAAGTTCAGACCTTATATTGTTGATTCTAAAGTAACTGTTCATAGTGATCATGCTGCTATTAAATATCTTATGGAAAAGAAAGATGCTAAACCTAGACTTATTATACGGGTTCTCTTGCTACAAGAATTTGATTTGCATATCACTAATAGAAAGGGAGCTGAGAACCCCGTTGCCGACAACTTGTCTAGGTTAGAGAATGTTCTTGATGACACACTACCTATTGATGATAGCTTTCCTGATGAACAATTAGATGTCATAAATGCTTCTCGTACTGCTCCATGGTACGCTGATTATGCTAATTACATTGTTGCTAAATTTATACCACCAAGTTTCACATACCAGCAAAAGAAAAAGGTTTTCTATGATTTAAGACATTACTTCTGGGATGACCCACGCCTTTATAAAGAAGGACTAGATGGTATTATTAGACGTTGTGTACCTGAGCATGAACAGGAACAAATCCTACGCAAGTGTCACTCCGAGGCTTATCGAGTACATCATGCTGGAGATAGAATTGCACATAAGGTACTGCAATCTGGTTTCTATTGGCCTACTCTCTTCAAGGATGCCCGTAAGTTTGTCTTGTCTTGTGATGAATGTCAAAGAATTGGTAATATTAGTAGACGTCAAGAAATGCCTATGAACTATTCGGTCGTTATCGAACCATTTAATGTTTGGGGCTTTGATTATATAGGACTGTTTCCTTCCTCTAATGGGTATACTCATATTTTAGTTGTTGTTGATTACGTTACTAAGTGGGTAGAAGCTATTCCAACTAGTAGTGCTGATCATAACACCTCTATTAAGATGCTTAAAGAAGTTATTTTTCCGAGGTTTTGAGTCCCTAGATACTTAATGAATAATGGTGGTTCACATTCTATTCATGGTGCTTTCCATAAAATGCTTGCTAAGTATGATGTTAATCATAGAACTGGATCGCCATACCACCCACAGTCTAGTGGTCAAGTGGAACTAAGTAACATAGAGCTGAAATTAATTTTGCAAAAGACTGTTAATAGATCTAGAAAGAATTGGTCCAAGAAACTTGATGATGCATTATGGGCCTATAGAACTACATATAAAAATCCTATGGGCATGTCTCCGTATAAAATGGTTTATGGAAAAGCATGTCATTTACCTCTTGAACTAGAACATAAGACATATTGGGCCATTAAAGAACTCAACTATGATTTCAAACTTGCCGGTGAGAAGAGGCTATTTGACATTAGCTCACTTGATGAATGGAGAACCCAGGCCTATGAAAATTCCAAATTGTTTAAAGATAAAGTTAAAAGATGGCATGACAAAAGGATACAAAAGCGTGAGTTTAATGTAGGTGATTATGTCTTGCTATACAACTCTCGTTTAAGATTTTTTGCAGGAAAACTTCTCTCTAAATGGGAAGGTGTTGGGGAACGTTGCATGGAAAACAAAAAATTTTCTCTACGTTCACCAAGATCAATCTAGGAGATGCAACTACGAGGGGAGAGTAGGATCCACATACCCTTGTAGATCGCTAAGCGGAAGCGTTAAGAACGCGGTTGATGGAGTCGTACTCGCCGCGATTCAGATCGCCGAAGATCCTAGCACCGAAGCAACGGTGCCTCCGCGTTCTTCACACGTACGGCTCGGGGACGTCTCCTCCTTCTTGATCCAGCAAGGGGTGGAGGAGAGGTTGATGGAGAGACCGGCAGCACGACGGCGTGGTGGTGATGGTGGAGAAGGATTCCAGCAGGGCTTCTCCTAAGCACCGCGGGAGAAGAAGATGATATGGGAGAGGGAGGGCAGCACCGAGGCACAAACGTGTGTTGGCTGCCCTCCCTCTACCTCTCTATATATAGGGGGAAGGAGGAGAGGGGGGCGCCCTAGGGTTTCCCCTAGGGGGGCCGGCGGCCAGGGCAGAGGGGGGGCGGCGGCCAAGGGCTGCGCCTGGCCCTAGGGTTTCCCCCCCTAGGTGCCTTGCCCCCCACTCCAAGGGGTGCGGCTGCCCTAGGGGGTCCAGCCCCCTTAGCCGCATGAGGAGAGGGCCCAGGGGGGGGGGGGCGCACAGCCCTATGAGGCTGTGGTGTCCCCCCTTTGTGGCCCATTAGGCCCAGAACTACTTCCGGGACCCCCGAAACCCTTTTCGGTAATCCGCCGATTTCCCGATGCTCCCCGGAACACTTCCGGACTCCGAAACCTTTCATCCTATATATCAATCTTCGTCCCCGGACCATTCCGGAGACCCTCGTCACGTCCGGGATCTCATCCGGGACTCCGAACAACCTTCGGTAACCATGCACTGTTCTCACTAACAACCCTAGCGTTACCGAACCTTAAGTGTGTAGACCCTGCGGGTTCGGAAACCATGTAGACATGACCGAGACACTCCCAGGTCAATAACCAATAGCGGGATCTGGATACCCATATTGGTTCCCACATGTTTCTCGATGATCTCATCGGATGAACCACGATGTCAAGGATTCAGGCAATCCCGTATACAGTTCCCTTTGTCTCGTCGGTATGTTACTTGCCCGAGATTCGATCGTCGGTATCTCTATACCTAGTTCAATCTCGTTACCGGCAAGTCTCTTTACTCGTTACCGTAATACATAATCCCGTGACCAACTACTTAGTCACTTTGAGCTCATTGAGATGATGCATTACCGAGTGGGCCCGGAGATACCTCTCCGTCACACGGAGTGACAAATCCCAGTCTCGATCCATGTCAACTCAACAGACACCCTCGGAGATACCTGTAGAGTACCTTTATAGTCACCCAGTTACGTTGTGACGTTTGGCACACACAAAGCACTCCTACGGTGTCAGTGAGTTACATGATCTCATGGTCATAGGAACTTATACTTGACATGCAGAAAACTATAGCGATAACTGACACGATCAAAAGCTATGTTAACGTTTGGGTCTCGTCCATCACATCATTCTCCTAATGATGTGATCCCGTTATCAAATGACAACTCATGTCAATGACCTGGAAACCGCGGTCATCTTTGATCAACGAGCTAGTCCTGTAGAGGCTCACTAGGGACACAAAGTCTGTCTATTCATCCACACGTGTATTTGAGTTTCCAATCAATACAGTTATAGCATGGATAATAAACGATTATCATGAACAAGGAAATATAATAATAACTCTTTTATTATTGCCTCTAGGGCATATTTCCAACATATCAAGCGTCTTGATCTATCTCTATAGATTTTGATGCCCAATATGAAAGCAGCTTCACCGAGATCTTTCATCGAAAAACTCTTGTTCAAATACCCCTTTACGCTATCCAAAAATTCTATATTGTTTCCAATCAGCAATATGTCATCCACATATAATATTAGAAACGCTATAGAGCTCCCACTCACTTTCTTGTAAATACAAGCTTCATTGTAAACTTGTATAAAACCAAACGCTTTGATCACCTCATCAAAGCGTAGATTCCAACTCCGAGATGCTTGCACCAGCCCATAAATAGAACGCTGAAGCCTGCATACTTTGTCAGCATTCTCTGGATCGACAAAACCTTCTGGTTGCATCATATACAACTCTTCCTTAAGAAAACCGTTAAGGAACGCTGTTTTGACATCCATCTGCCAAATTTCATAATCGAAATATGCAGCTATTGTTAACATGATTCGGACGGATTTAAGCATCGCTACGGGTGAGAAAGTCTCATCGTAGTCAATCCCTTGAACTTGTGAAAAACCCTTTGCCACAAGTCGAGCTTTATACACGGTGACATTACCGTCAGCGTCCGTCTTCCTCTTAAAAATCCATTTATTCTGAATGGCCTTCCGCCCTTCAGGTAATACTTCCAAAGTCCATACTTTGTTTTCATACATGGATCCCATCTCGGATTTCATGGCCTCTAACCATTTGTCGGAATCCGGGCCCACCATCGCTTCTCCATAGCTCGTAGGTTCACCGTTGTCTAACAACATGACCTCCAAGACAGGGTTACCATACCACTCAGGTGCAGTGCGTACCCTTGTCGACCTACGAGGTTCGGTAGTAACTTGATCAGAAGCTTCTTGATCATCATCATTGGCTTCCTCTTCAACCTCTGCAGGCTCCACAAAAACATCTTTCTGTGCTGCGCTACTTTCTGGTTGAAGCAGAGGTTCAATAACCTCATCAAGTTCTACCTTCCTCCCACTCAATTCTTTCGAGAGAAACTCTTTCTCGAGAAAGGACCCGTTCTTAGCAACAAACACTTTGCCCTCGGTTCTGAGATAGAAGGTGTACCCAACTGTTTCTTTTGGGTATCCTATGAAGACACATTTGTCCGCTTTGGGTTCGAGCTTTTCTGGCTGAAGCCTTTTGACATAAGCATCGCAACCCCAAACCTTGAGAAAAGACAACTTCGGTTTCTTACTAAACCATAGTTCATACGGTGTTGTCTCAACGGACTTAGATGGAGCCCTATTTAAAGTGAATGCAGCTGTCTCTAACGCATATCCCCAAAACGATAGTGGCAAATCGGCAAGAGACATCATAGAACGCACCATATCTAATAGGGTTCGATTACGACGTTCGGACACACCATTACGCTGTGGTGTTCCAGGTGGCGTCAACTGTGAAACAATTCCACATTTTCTTAAGTGATCACCAAACTCATAACTCAGATATTCTCCCCCTCGATCAGATCGTAGGAACTTGATCTTCTTGTTACGATGATTTTCTACTTCACTCTGAAATTGCTTGAACTTTTCAAAAGTTTCAGACTTATGCTTCATCAAGTAAATATACCCATATCTACTTAAGTCGTCAGTGAAGGTGAGAAAATAACGATATCCACCGCGTGCTGTTACACTCATCGGACCGCACACATCAGTATGTATGATTTCCAATAAGTCACTAGTCCGTTCCATTGTCCCTGAAAACGGGGTCCTTGTCATCTTGCCCATGAGGCACGGCTCGCACGTGTCAAGTGATTCAAAATCAAGAGACTCCAAAAGTCCATCAGCATGGAGCTTTCTCATGCGTTTTACGCCGATATGACCCAGACGGCAGTGCCACAAGAAAGTGGTATTATCATTATCAACTCTACATCTTTTGGCATCAATGTTATGAACATGTGTATCATCACTATCGAGATTCAATAAGAATAAACCCCTAACTTCGGGTGCATGACCATAAAAGATATTACTCATATAAATAGAACAACCATTATTCTCTGACTTAAATGAGTAACCGTCTCGCAATAAACAAGATCCAGATATAATGTTCATGCTTAACGCAGGCACTAAATAACAATTATTCAGGTTCATAACTAATCCCGATGGTAATCGAAGAGCGAGCGTGCCGACGGCGATTACATCAACCTTGGAACCATTTCCCACGCGCATCGTCACTTCGTCCTTCGCCAGCCTCCGTTTATTCCGCAGTTCCTGTTTAGAGTTGCAAATGTGAGCAACCGAACCGGTATCAAATACCCAGGCACTACAACGAGAGTTGGTAAGGTACACACCAATAACATGTATATCACATATACCTTTGTTGTTGTTGGCCCCCTTCTTGTCCGCCAGATACTTGGGGCAGTTCCGCTTCCAATGGCCGTTCCCCTTGCAATAGAAACACTCAGTCTCTGGCTTGGGCCCAACCTTGGGTTTCTTCACTGGATTAGCAACTGCTTTGCCACCCTTCTTAGAGTTACCCTTCTTGCCCTTGCCATTCTTCTTGAAACTGGTGGTTTTATTGACCATCAACACTTGATACTCCTTCTGGATGTCTGCCTCAGCGACTTTCAGCATCGAAAACAGCTTGGCGATGGTCTTGTTCATCCCTTGCATGTTATACTGCTGCACGAAGCTCTTGTAGCTTGGAGGGAGTGACTGGAGAATTCTGTCAATGATAGCCTCATCCGGGAACACAAGTCCCAGATCAGCTATGCGGGTATAGTACCCAGACATCTTCAGTAAGTGCTCACTGACAGACGAATTCTCCTCCATCTTGCAAGCAAAGATTTTATCGGTGGTCTCATACCTCTCGATCTTAGCATTCTTCTCAAAGATGAACTTCAACTCCTGGTACATCTCATATGCACCATGACGTTCAAAACGCCTTTGAAGTCCTCCTTCCAAGCCGTACAACATGGCACACTGCACTATCGAATAGTCATCCGAACGTGTCTGCCAGACGTTCAAAACGTCTGCAGGGGCTGTAGGAGCGGGGGGGTCACCTAGCGGTGCATTTAGGACATAAACCTTTTGGGCAGCTGTGAGGATGATCCTCAGATTGCGGAGCCAGTCCACAAAGTTGCTCCCGTCATCTTTCAGTTTAGCTTTCTCTAGGAACGCATTAAAATTCAGGGGAGCTACTGCGCGAGCCATCTACAACAAAAGATTTGCAAAGACATTTTAGACTATTGTTCATGATAAGTGAGTTACTACCTAATCAAATTATTTATAACTCCCACTCAAACTGACATCCCTCTGGTCATTCGAGCGTGACATGATCCAAATTCACCAACCCAAGTCCGATCATCACGTGAGATGAGGTGGATTCAACGGTGAACATCAACATGTTGATCATATCTACTATATGACTCATGCTCGACCTTTCGGTCCTCCGTGTTCCGAGGCCATGTCTGTACATGCCAGGCTCGTCAAGTCTAACCCGAGTGTTCTGCATGTGCAAAACTGGCTTGCACCCGTTGTATGCGAACGTAGAGTCTATCACACCCGATCATCACGTGGTGCTTCGAAACGACGAACCTTCGCAACGGCGCACACTCGGGGGGAACACAATTTTATCTTGAAATTTTAGTGAAGGATCATCTTATAATGCTACCGTTGTCCTAAGCAAAATAAGATGCATAAAAGGATTAACATCACATGCAAATCATAAGTGACATGATATGGCCATCAACTCGTGCTTTTGATCTCCATCTCCAAAGCACCGGCATGATCTCCATCGTCACCGGCGCCACACCATGATCCCCATCATCATGATCTCCATCATCGTGTCGCCATCGGGGTTGTCGGCGCCCACCATGCTCTTACTACTATTGCTACCGTTTAGCGATAAAGTAAAGCATTACAAAGCGCTTAATGATTGACACGCAGGTCATACAAAAATTAAAGACAGCCCTATGGCTCCTGCCGGTTGCCGTATGCATCGACATGCAAGTCGATATTAACTATTACAACATGATCATCTCATACATCAAATATATCTCATCATGTCATTGGCCATATCATATCACATACATACCCTGCAAAAACAAGTTAGACGTCCTCTAATTTGTTGTTGCATGTTTTACGTGGCTGCTATGGGTATCTAGCAAGAACGCTTCTTACCTACGCAAAACCACAACGGTGATATTCAAGTTGCTATTTAACCTTCTACAAGGACCGCCTTGTTCTATTCTGATTCAACTAAGATAGGAGAGACAGACACCCGCCAGCCATCTTATGCAACAAAAGTCACATGTCTGTCGATGGAACCGGTCTCATGTACGTGGACATGTAAAGTTGGTCCGGGCCGCTTCATCCCATAATACCGCTGAATCAAGAAAGACTAAGGAGGGCAGCAATTTAAACATCAACGCCACAAACCCTTTTGTGTTCTACTCGAGAAAGCATCTACGCAAGATCCTAGCTCATGATGCCACTGTTGGGGAACGTTGCATGGAAAACAAAAAATTTTCTCTACGTTCACCAAGATCACTCTAGGAGATGCAACTACGAGGGGAGAGTAGGATCCACATACCCTTGTAGATCGCTAAGCGGAAGCGTTAAGAACGCGGTTGATGGAGTCGTACTCGCCGCGATTCAGATCGCCGAAGATCCTAGCACCGAAGCAACGGTGCCTCCGCGTTCTTCACACGTACGGCTCGGGGACGTCTCCTCCTTCTTGATCCAGCAAGGGGTGGAGGAGAGGTTGATGGAGAGACCGGCAGCACGACGGCATGGTGGTGATGGTGGAGAAGGATTCCAGCAGGGCTTCGCCTAAGCACCGCGGGAGAAGAAGATGTTATGGGAGAGGGAGGGCAGCACCGAGGCACAAACGTGTGTTGGCTGCCCTCCCTCTACCTCTCTATATATAGGGGGAAGGAGGAGAGGGGGGCGCCCTAGGGTTTCCCCTAGGGGGGCCGGCGGCCAGGGCAGAGGGGGGGCGGCGGCCAAGGGCTGCGCCTGGCCCTAGGGTTTCCCCCCCTAGGTGCCTTGCCCCCCACTCCAAGGGGTGCGGCTGCCCTAGGGGGTCCAGCCCCCTTAGCCGCATGAGGAGAGGGCCCAGGGGGGGGCGCACAGCCCTATGAGGGCTGTGGTGTCCCCCCTTGTGGCCCATTAGGCCCAGAAACACTTCCGGGACCCCCGAAACCCTTTTCGGTAATCCGCCGATTTCCCGATGCTCCCCGGAACACTTCCGGACTCCGAAACCTTTCATCCTATATATCAATCTTCGTCTCCGGACCATTCCGGAGACCCTCGTCACGTCCGGGATCTCATCCGGGACTCCGAACAACCTTCGGTAACCATGCACTGTTCTCACTAACAACCCTAGCGTCACCGAACCTTAAGTGTGTAGACCCTGCGGGTTCGGAAACCATGTAGACATGACCGAGACACTCCCAGGTCAATAACCAATAGCGGGATCTGGATACCCATATTGGTTCCCACATGTTTCTCGATGATCTCATCGGATGAACCACGATGTCAAGGATTCAGGCAATCCCGTATACAGTTCCCTTTGTCTCGTCGGTATGTTACTTGCCCGAGATTCGATCGTCGGTATCTCTATACCTAGTTCAATCTCGTTACCGGCAAGTCTCTTTACTCGTTACCGTAATACATAATCCCGTGACCAACTACTTAGTCACCTTGAGCTCATTGAGATGACGTATTACCGAGTGGGCCCGGAGATACCTCTCCGTCACACGGAGTGACAAATCCCAGTCTCGATTCATGTCAACTCAACAGACACCCTCGAAGATACCTGTAGAGTACCTTTATAGTCACCCAGTTACGTTGTGACGTTTGGCACACACAAAGCACTCCTACGGTGTCAGTGAGTTACATGATCTCATGGTCATAGGAACTTATACTTGACATGCAGAAAACTATAGCGATAACTGACACGATCAAAAGCTATGTTTAACGTTTGGGTCTCGTCCATCACATCATTCTCCTAATGATGTGATCCCGTTATCAAATGACAACTCATGTCTATGACCTGGAAACCGCGGTCATCTTTGATCAACGAGCTAGTCCTGTAGAGGCTCACTAGGGACACAAAGTCTGTCTATTCATCCACACATGTATTTGAGTTTCCAATCAATACAATTATAGCATGGATAATAAACGATTATCATGAACAAGGAAATATAATAATAACTCTTTTATTATTGCCTCTAGGGCATATTTCCAACAGTCTCCCACTTGCACTAGAGTCAATAATCTAGCATTACAAGGTAATGAATCTAACACCCATAGAGTCTTGGTGTTGATCGTGCTTAGCCCGTGGAAGAGGCTTAGTCAACGTATCTGCAACATTCAAATCCGTGTGTACTTTGCAAATGTTTATGTCCTCCTCCTTGACCGAATCGCGGATGGAATTGAAGCGTCGCTTTATGTGTCTGGTCCTCTTGTGAAACCTTGGTTCCTTGGCACCAGTGTTGTCACAGAACAGAGTCATTGGGTTCAGTGCACTAGGCACAACTCCAAGATCTGTCATGAACTCCTTCATCCAGACACCTTCCTTTGCCGCCTCCGAGGCAGCTATATACTCCGCTTCACATGTAGAATCAGCTACCACGCTCTGCTTGGAACTGCACCAGCTTACCGCTCCCCCGTTGAGAATATATACGTATCCGGTTTGTGACTTAGAGTCATCCGGATCAGTGTCAAAGCTTGCATCGACGTAACCCTTTACGACGAGCTCTTGATCACCTCCATAAACGAGAAACATATCCTTAGTCCTTTTCAGGTACTTTAGGATATTCTTGACCGCTGTCCAGTGATCCATACCAGGATTACTCTGAAACCTTCCGGCCATACTTATGGCAAGGCTGACATCTGGTCTTGTGCACAGCATCGCATACATGATAGAGCCTATGGCTGAAGCATAGGGGACGACACTCATCTTTTCTCTATCATCCGCAGTCACTGGGCATTGAGTCTTACTCAACTTCGTACCTTGCAATACCGGCAAGAACCCCTTCTTGGATTGATCCATTTTGAACTTCTTCAAAACTTTATCAAGGTATGTGCTTTGTGAAAGTCCTATCAAGCGTCTTGATCTATCTCTATAGATCTTGATGCCCAATATGAAAGCAGCTTCACCGAGATCTTTCATCGAAAAACTCTTGTTCAAATACCCCTTCACGCTATCCAAAAATTCTACATTGTTTCCAATCAGCAATATGTCATCCACATATAATATTAGAAACGCTATAGAGCTCCCACTCACTTTCTTGTAAATACAAGCTTCATTGTAAACTTGTACAAACCCAAACGCTTTGATCACCTCATCAAAGCGAAGATTCCAACTCCGAGATGCTTGCACCAGCCCATAAATGGAACGCTGGAGCCTGCATACTTTGTCAGCATTCTCTGGATCGACAAAACCTTCCGGTTGCATCATATACAACTCTTCCTTAAGAAAACCGTTAAGGAACGCTGTTTTGACATCCATCTGCCAAATTTCATAATCGAAATATGCAGCTATTGCTAACATGATTCGGACGGATTTAAGCATCGCTACGGGTGAGAAAGTCTCATCGTAGTCAATCCCTTGAACTTGTGAAAAACCCTTTGCCACAAGTCGAGCTTTATACACGGTGACATTACCGTCAGCGTCCGTCTTCCTCTTAAAAATCCATTTATTCTGAATGGCCTTCCGCCCTTCAGGTAATACTTCCAAAGTCCATGCTTTGTTTTCATACATGGATCCCATCTCGGATTTCATGGCCTCTAACCATTTGTCGGAATCCGGGCCCACCATCGCTTCTCCATAGCTCGTAGGTTCACCGTTGTCTAACAACATGACCTCCAAGACAGGGTTACCATACCACTCAGGTGCAGTGCGTACCCTTGTCGACCTACGAGGTTCGGTAGTAACTTGATCAGAAGCTCCTTGATCATCATCATTGGCTTCCTCTTCAACCTCTGCAGGCTCCACAAAAACATCTTTCTGTGCTGCGCTACTCTCTGGTTGAAGCAGAGGTTCAATAACCTCATCAAGTTCTACCTTCCTCCCACTCAATTCTTTCGAGAGAAACTCTTTCTCGAGAAAGGACCCGTTCTTAGCGACAAACACTTTGCCCTCGGATCTGAGATAGAAGGTGTACCCAACTGTTTCTTTTGGGTATCCTATGAAGACACATTTGTCCGCTTTGGGTTCGAGCTTTTCTGGCTGAAGCCTTTTGACATAAGCATCGCAACCCCAAACCTTGAGAAAAGACAACTTAGGTTTCTTACCAAACCACAGTTCATACGGTGTTGTCTCAACGGACTTAGATGGAGCCCTATTTAAAGTGAATGCAACTGTCCCTAACGCATATCCCCAAAACGATAGTGGCAAATCGGCAAGAGACATCATAGAACGTACCATATCTAATAGGGTTCGATTACGACGTTCGGACACACCATTACGCTGTGGTGTTCCAGGTGGCGTCAACTGTGAAACAATTCCACATTTTCTTAAGTGATCACCAAACTCATAACTCAGATATTCTCCCCCTCGATCAGATCGTAGGAACTTGATCTTCTTGTTACGATGATTTTCAACTTCACTCTGAAATTGCTTGAACTTTTCAAAAGTTTCAGACTTATGCTTCATCAAGTAAATATACCCATATCTACTTAAGTCGTCAGTGAAGGTGAGAAAATAACGATATCCACCGCGCGCCGTTACACTCATCGGACCGCACACATCAGTATGTATGATTTCCAATAAGTCACTTGCCCGTTCCATTGTCCCTGAAAACGGGGTCCTCGTCATCTTGCCCATGAGGCACGGCTCGCACGTGTCAAGTGATTCAAAATCAAGAGACTCCAAAAGTCCATCAGCATGGAGCTTCCTCATGCGTTTTACGCCGATATGACCCAGACGGCAGTGCCACAAGAAAGTGGTATTATCATTATCAACTCTACATCTTTTGGCATCAATGTTATGAACATGTGTATCATCACTATCGAGATTCAATAAGAATAAACCCCTAACTTCGGGTGCATGACCATAAAAGATATTACTCATATAAATAGAACAACCATTATTCTCTGACTTAAATGAGTAACCGTCTCGCAATAAACAAGATCCAGATATAATGTTCATGCTTAACGCAGGCACTAAATAACAATTATTCAGGTTCATAACTAATCCCGATGGTAATCGAAGAGCGAGCGTGCCGACGGCGATTACATCAACCTTGGAACCATTTCCCACGCGCATCGTCACTTCGTCCTTCGCCAGCCTCCGTTTATTCCGCAGTTCCTGTTTAGAGTTGCAAATGTGAGCAACCGAACCGGTATCAAATACCCAGGCACTACAACGAGAGTTGGTAAGGTACACACCAATAACATGTATATCACATATACCTTTGTTGTTGTTGGCCCCCTTCTTGTCCGCCAGATACTTGGGGCAGTTCCGCTTCCAATGGCCGTTCCCCTTGCAATAGAAACACTCAGTCTCTGGCTTGGGCCCAACCTTGGGTTTCTTCACTGGATTAGCAACTGCTTTGCCACCCTTCTTAGAGTTACCCTTCTTGCCCTTGCCATTCTTCTTGAAACTGGTGGTTTTATTGACCATCAACACTTGATACTCCTTCTGGATGTCTGCCTCAGCGACTTTCAGCATCGAAAACAGCTTGGCGATGGTCTTGTTCATCCCTTGCATGTTATACTGCTGCACGAAGCTCTTGTAGCTTGGAGGGAGTGACTGGAGAATTCTGTCAATGATAGCCTCATCCGGGAACACAAGTCCCAGATCAGCTATGCGGGTATAGTACCCAGACATCTTCAGTAAGTGCTCACTGACAGACGAATTCTCCTCCATCTTGCAAGCAAAGAATTTATCGGTGGTCTCATACCTCTCTATCTTAGCATTCTTCTCAAAGATGAACTTCAACTCCTGGTACATCTCATATGCACCATGACGTTCAAAACGCCTTTGAAGTCCTCCTTCCAAGCCGTACAACATGGCACACTGCACTATCGAATAGTCATCCGAACGTGTCTGCCAGACGTTCAAAACGTCTGCAGGGGCTGTAGGAGCGGGGGGGTCACCTAGCGGTGCATTTAGGACATAAATCTTTTGGGCAGCTGTGAGGATGATCCTCAGATTGCGGAGCCAGTCCACAAAGTTGCTCCCGTCATCTTTCAGTTTAGCTTTCTCTAGGAACGCATTAAAATTCAGGGGAGCTACTGCGCGAGCCATCTACAACAAAAGATTTGCAAAGACATTTTAGACTATTGTTCATGATAAGTGAGTTACTACCTAATCAAATTATTTATAACTCCCACTCAAACTGACATCCCTCTGGTCATTCGAGCGTGACATGATCCAAATTCACCAACCCAAGTCCGATCATCACGTGAGATGAGGTGGATTCAACGGTGAACATCAACATGTTGATCATATCTACTATATGACTCATGCTCGACCTTTCGGTCCTCCGTGTTCCGAGGCCATGTCTGTACATGCCAGGCTCGTCAAGTCTAACCCGAGTGTTCTGCATGTGCAAAACTGGCTTGCACCCGTTGTATGCGAACGTAGAGTCTATCACACCCGATCATCACGTGGTGCTTCGAAACGACGAACCTTCGCAACGGCGCACACTCGGGGGGAACACAATTTTATCTTGAAATTTTAGTGAAGGATCATCTTATAATGCTACCGTTGTCCTAAGCAAAATAAGATGCATAAAAGGATTAACATCACATGCAAATCATAAGTGACATGATATGGCCATCAACTCGTGCTTTTGATCTCCATCTCCAAAGCACCGGCATGATCTCCATCGTCACCGGCGCCACACCATGATCCCCATCATCATGATCTCCATCATCGTGTCGCCATCGGGGTTGTCGGCGCCCACCATGCTCTTACTACTATTGCTACCGTTTAGCGATAAAGTAAAGCATTACAAAGCGCTTAATGATTGACACGCAGGTCATACAAAAATTAAAGACAACCCTATGGCTCCTGCCAGTTGCCGTATGCATCGACATGCAAGTCGATATTAACTATTACAACATGATCATCTCATACATCAAATATATCTCATCATGTCATTGGCCATATCATATCACATACATACCCTGCAAAAACAAGTTAGACGTCCTCTAATTTGTTGTTGCATGTTTTACGTGGCTGCTATGGGTATCTAGCAAGAACGCTTCTTACCTACGCAAAGCCACAACGGTGATATTCAAGTTGTTATTTAACCTTCTACAAGGACCGCCTTGTTCTATTCCGATTCAACTAAGATAGGAGAGACAGACACCCGCCAGCCATCTTATGCAACAAAAGTCACATGTCTGTCGATGGAACCGGTCTCATGTACGTGGACATGTAAAGTTGGTCCGGGCCGCTTCATCCCATAATACCGCTGAATCAAGAAAGACTAAGGAGGGCAGCAATTTAAACATCAACGCCCACAAACCCTTTTGTGTTCTACTCGAGAAAGCATCTACGCAAGATCCTAGCTCTGATACCACTGTTGGGGAACGTTGCATGGAAAACAAAAATTTTTCTCTACGTTCACCAAGATCAATCTAGTAGATGCAACTACGAGGGGAGAGTAGGATCCACATACCCTTGTAGATCGCTAAGCGGAAGCGTTAAGAACGCGGTTGATGGAGTCGTACTCGCCGCGATTCAGATCGCCGAAGATCCTAACACCGAAGCAACGGTGCCTCCGCGTTCTTCACACGTACGGCTCGGGGACGTCTCCTCCTTCTTGATCCAGCAAGGGGTGGAGGAGAGGTTGATGGAGAGACCGGCAGCACGACGGCGTGGTGGTGATGGTGGAGGAGAATTCCAGCAGGGCTTCGCCTAAGCACCGCGGGAGAAGAAGATGTTATGGGAGAGGGAGGGCAGCACCGAGGCACAAACGTGTGTTGGCTGCCCTCCCTCTACCTCTCTATATATAGGGGGAAGGAGGAGAGGGGGGCGCCCTAGGGTTTCCCCTAGGGGGGCCGGCGGCCAGGGCAGAGGGGGGGCGGCGGCCAAGGGCTGCGCCTGGCCCTAGGGTTTCCCCCCTAGGTGCCTTGCCCCCCACTCCAAGGGGTGCGGCTGCCCTAGGGGGTCCAGCCCCCTTAGCCGCATGAGGAGAGGGCCCAGGGGGGGGGCGCACAGCCCTATGAGGGCTGTGGTGTCCCCCCTTGTGGCCCATTAGGCCCAGAAACACTTCCGGGACCCCCGAAACCCTTTTCGGTAATCCGCCGATTTCCCGATGCTCCCCGGAACACTTCCGGACTCCGAAACCTTTCATCCTATATATCAATCTTCGTCTCCGGACCATTCCGGAGACCCTCGTCACGTCCGGGATCTCATCCGGGACTCCGAACAACCTTCGGTAACCATGCACTGTTCTCACTAACAACCCTAGCGTCACCGAACCTTAAGTGTGTAGACCCTGCGGGTTCGGAAACCATGTAGACATGACCGAGACACTCCCAGGTCAATAACCAATAGCGGGATCTGGATACCCATATTGGTTCCCACATGTTTCTCGATGAACTCATCGGATGAACCACGATGTCAAGGATTCAGGCAATCCCGTATACAGTTCCCTTTGTCTCGTCGGTATGTTACTTGCCCGAGATTCGATCGTCGGTATCTCTATACCTAGTTCAATCTCGTTACCGGCAAGTCTCTTTACTCGTTACCGTAATACATAATCCCGTGACCAACTACTTAGTCACTTTGAGCTCATTGAGATGACGTATTACCGAGTGGGCCCGGAGATACCTCTCCGTCACACGGAGTGACAAATCCCAGTCTCGATCCATGTCAACTCAACAGACACCATCGGAGATACCTGTAGAGTACCTTTATAGTCACCCAGTTACGTTGTGACGTTTGGCACACACAAAGCACTCCTACGGTGTCAGTGAGTTACATGATCTCATGGTCATAGGAACTTATACTTGACATGCAGAAAACTATAGCGATAACTGACACGATCAAAAGCTATGTTTAACGTTTGGGTCTCGTCCATCACATCATTCTCCTAATGATGTGATCCTGTTATCAAATGACAACTCATGTCTATGACCTGGAAACCGCGGTCATCTTTGATCAACGAGCTAGTCCTGTAGAGGCTCACTAGGGACACAAAGTCTGTCTATTCATCCACACATGTATTTGAGTTTCCAATCAATACAATTATAGCATGCATAATAAACGATTATCATGAACAAGGAAATATAATAATAACTCTTTTATTATTGCCTCTAGGGCATATTTCCAACAGAAGGCCCTTACGTTATCGAGGAGGTCTATCATTCCGGTGCCATAAAATCAGCAACTTCGAAGGCACAAATCCAAAGGTGGTGAACGGTCAAAGAATCAAACATTATATCTCAGGTAATCCCATAAAAGTTGAAACCAATGTTATTGAAACCATAACCCCGGAGGAATACATAAGGGACACTTTCCAGAACGATTCAGACTCTGAAATGGAAGAGGTATGTAGTATGGTAAGTAAACCAACCCCAAAACAGTTCTAATGGAAATTTTTCTCCGTTTTGGAATATTTAAGAAAATAGGAAAATAAGAAGTAGTCCAAAAGGGACACGAGGCACCCACGAGGGTGGAGGGCGCGCCCCCCTGCCTCGTGGGCACCTCGTGTGCCCTCTGGACTCCATTTTCTTGCATGATACTTCTTTTGGTCGGTAAAAATTCATCATATAATCTGCCAAAGGTTTTGACCATGGTACCATGACAAAATCCTCTGTTTTTGTTTCGAGTTGTTTCTGTCGCATATTAGAGCAAGATTTCTTCTCAGGAGTCAGTTGGAGAGAGTCGGGTGTCTCATCCGACACGAGGACCAGGAGCAAAAAGTGATGCTGACCACTTTGGGCCATCAACGGAGGAAGAGATGGAGGCTGACTTGAAAAGGATATATGCCATGGAGGAAGATCAAGAAGTTACTTTTCGGTTTCGAGCCGGATTCAAGATGGGGGAACTACAGAGCTCAGCTATTCCAAACTCGGTCATCCCTTCCAATGTCAGGTTTCTTTCTTCATGAAAATATGAAAAAGAGTGTTACTTGTTCTCCCGCAGCTATGCAACATCCTTGGGTGAAAGGAGCTTTAGCCGTCACGGGCCAGCTTTGCAAGGAAATAATGGACCTCAAGAAGCAAGTTAACAAGCTTGAGGAGAAGAATCATATCTTGAGGGGTATCATCGCCAAGAATATCACATCACCACCTCCGAAGAAAGAGACATAAACACATGGGTATGGGCACTCCCCTTGGCAACTGCCAAGCTTGGGGGAGGTGCCCCGGTATCGTATCACCATCACACCTCTATCTTTACCATCTTTCTTAGTTCGATCCTTTTGGTAATATCTTGATCTAGTAGAGTAAAGTTTAGTATGATCTAGTTGTGAGCTTTACTTTGTGATCCTTCTATGTATCCGAATCCGTGAGCTATATATAATAAAGATTAATTTTGAGTCAAGGGCTTGATTATCCCACTATGATCATGAGGGAATAAAAGAAAGTCTAAAAAGAATCAAAGAGGTCATATTGATCTTATGGAAAGTAATGACTTCACATATAAAGAGTATGATGAATAAAAGTTGTTGAGAGTTGACAAACATAGTTTTGGTCATCATTGCAATTAATAGGAAGTAATAAATAAAGAGAGGTTTTCACATATAAATATACTATCTTGGACATATGTTATGATTGTGAGCACTCATTAAAATCTGACATGCTAAAGAGTTGATGTTGGACAAGGAAGACAACGTAATGAGTTATGTTTTCTTATATCTGAAATAAAGTATATTGTCATGGATCATCCAACATGTTGAGCTTGCCTTTCCCCTCATGCTAGCAAAACTCTTTGCACCAAGTAGAGATACTACTTGTGCTTCCAAATATCCTTAAACCCAGTTTTGCCATGAGAGTCCACCATATCTACCTATGGATTGAGTAAGATCCTTCAAGTAAGTTGTCATTGTTGCACGC
Source organism: Secale cereale (assembly GCA_902687465.1). Classification (NCBI taxonomy): domain Eukaryota; kingdom Viridiplantae; phylum Streptophyta; class Magnoliopsida; order Poales; family Poaceae; genus Secale; species Secale cereale. Next base: position 330,016,353 of record LR738715.1, read on the forward strand.
AATAAAAATTGCTCTCTAAATATGTACGATCTATTAGTGTGGAGAAAATAAGCTTTATAAGATCTTGTGATATGGA
>LR738715.1:330034342-330056426 GCA_902687465.1 Secale cereale
CCCCCCCCCCCCCAATCATTGAGTTGTGGTGCAGCCATTGCTGCTGGAGGTAGAAGGGGTCTAGGAGATCATGTGGTCAAAAGTTGGGCTCAAGGAGAATAGTGTAACTGGTCAAAGTGGTGATTTTTGAAAAGTGACATAAGGTGTTTGATGCAACTTTGGGCAAGCAAATTAACTCCACTTGACATGAGACTTAACTGGATCAAATGGCATATAGAAATAGGGTATTCCACCAAGTTTGAGCTCATTTGAAGAAACTTGCCAATGTAACTTTGGTGAACCCTAGAAATAAACAGAAATGGATTTTCCAAGATTAGGTTAAGCAAATAATCCCTCCTTGATGCACCACTTGGTGTAGTGTCAACATTTGGGGTTGTGAGCATGTCCACAAAATTTGAGGCCCCAAGTAAAAAGTTGGCAATGTAGAGTTGTTCAAATTTGGATCTGGTCAGAAAGGGTTTTGGGGCACTTAGATCAAGTTATGCTTCTCCAATACTTGTGCAATTTGGTCTAGATGCATAATTATACCATTTTAGCATGCGCACCAAGTTTGAGAGCATTTGGAAAAGTTTGGCAATGTAAAGTTGCTCAAACTTCAAAATGGACAGAAATGGTTTTGAGGGTATTTGATGATGTTTTCTTGATCTTCAAGGCATGAGGCTTTGCAAGATCATCAAACATATCATATTTGACATGATAGAATTTCCCTGGAGTTTTTAGAGAATATTTCCTTTGTAAATATTTCAAAAGCTTGAAATATCCAGAAAGGGTTTTGGAAGGATTTGTCCAATATTTTGAACATGACCATGTGTTGGAACTCTTATATATGGACAATATATGTCCTATGAGTTCCCCTGAATTTTGAAAAATATTTTTGAAACAGTTAAATAATTTTAACCTATTAAAGACCATTTCTGGCCTAAAGAAAAAGCATTTAAATAAAATATAAAAATAACTTTTAAAATTATAATTTTGTGGTTTAAGGGAGTCTTATACCTAATAGGATTCAAATATACTCTTTGAAATATTTTTCACACCCTAAATAAGGTATTTGCAGTACAAACCTCAATTCAGGGGGTTTTGGAAAACTAATTTTAGAAAATACCTTTTTGGCCAAAATATTTTTATAAGAAAATACTATATTGTACTATACACATGGCATGATCATTGGGAAAAGGTTTTGGATCAAGGAGATGAAATATAAGAGTTGGATGATTTATTTGATTTTTAGAGCACTAGCAAACAGCAACCAGAAAACCAATCAAGCAAGGTCAAAAACACTCAAAAGTTTTTGCCAAACCACATTTTAGTATGATTATTAGCTTAAGTGTTGTGGCATGAAAATCAGGGTGTGACAGAAGCCCCCCCCCCCTTGATCACCAGATATCGCCCATTCTCATCTCTCTTATTCTTGCATTAGGTTTGCTATTGTTGCTGATTCGATAGCTTCTGTTCTATTGCATAGCATGTCATTGTTGCTACAACTATTGATACATTTACCTGCTATCCCAATGCTTAGTATAGGATGCTAGTGTTCCATCAGTGGCCCTACATTCTTGTCCATCTGCCATGCTATACTATCGGGCCGTGATCACTTCGGGAGGTGATCATGGGTATATACTATACTATTTCATACTCATGATGATGATTCGGAGATGGGGGCTGAAGGGGCGGGTGGTTCCACATGGGTAGTGGTGGGCCTGGGTTCCCGGCAGCCCCCTGATGGTTACTTTGTGGCGGAGCGATAAGGCGGGTTGCGACCACCTAGGAGACAGGTGGGCCTGGCCCTGGTCATTGTGCGCGGTTATTTCATAATAACACGCTTAACGAGATCTTGGTATTTGATCTGAGTCTGGCCATTGGCCTATACGCACTAACCAGCTACGTGGGAATAGTTATGGGCACTCGACGTCGAGGTATCAGACGAGGCCTTCTTGACGTCAGCGACTTAGCGGCGCGCGCTGGATTGGACTGGAACGCCGCTCTGGTATTAGGAGCGGCTAGGTCTGCTTATCGGCCACGTACGCAACATGCAGGTGTGCGTTGGGCGATGGGCCCAGACCCCTGCGTGCTTAGGGTTTAGACCGGCGTGCTGATGATACATCTCCAACGTATCTATAATTTTTGATTGTTCCATGATATTATTTATGATGTTTTGGATGCTTAATGGGCTTTGTTATACACTTTTATATTATTTTTGGGACTAACCTACTAACCCAAAGGCCCAGTCCAGATTGTTGTTTTTGCCTATTTCAGGTTTTTACAGAAAAGAAATATCAAACGGAGTCCAAATGGAATGAAACCTTCGGGAGAGATATTTTTGGAGCAAAATGCGCACGGGAGACTTGAGAACCATGGAGTAGGGCTGACGTGGCGTCCACGAGGGTGGGGGGCACGCCCCCCCTATAGAGCGCGCCCCCTGCCTCGTAGGCACCCCATCTGGCCACCGGTGCCCTCCTTCCTCCTATATCTACCTACGTACCCCGAAACCATCAGAACAACAGAGAAAACCCTAGTTCCACCGCCGCAACCTTCTGTTCCCATGAGATCCCATCTGGGGTCCTGTTCCGGAGCTCTACCGGAGGGGGGATCTACCATGGAGTGCTTCTACATCATCATCATCACCTCACCATGAGTTGTGAGTAGTTTACCACAGACCTTCGGGTCCATAGCTAGTATCTAGATGGCTTCTTCTCTCCCTTTGGATCTCAATACCAAGTTCTCCTCGGTCTTCAAGGAGATCTATTCGATGTAATCTCTTTTTGCGGTGTGTTTGTCGAGATCCGATGAATTGTGGGTTTATGATCAAGATTATCTATGAGAAATATTTGGTACTTCTCTGAACTCTTTATGTATGATTATAATATCCTTGCAAGTCTCTTCGAATTATTGGTTTGGTTTGGCCTACTAGATCTATAGTTCTTGCAATGGGAGAAGTGCTTGGCTTTGGGTTCAATCTTGCGGTGTCCTTTCCCAGTGACAGTAGGGGCAGCAAGGCACGTATTGTTTTGTTGCCATCGATGATAAAAAGATGGGGTTTATATCACTATGTTTGAGTTTATCCCTCTACATCATGTCCATCTTGCTTAAGGCGTTACTCTGTTCTTATTAACTTAATACTCTAGATGCATGCTGGACAGCGGTGGATGTGTGGAGTAATAGTAGTAGATGCAGAATCGTTTCGATCTACTTGTCTCGGACGTGATGCCTATATATAATGATCATGCCTAGATAGTCTCATAACTATTCGCTTTTCTATCAATTGCTCGACGGTAATTTGTTTACCCGCCGTAGAATATCGCTATCATGAGAGAAGCCACTAGAGAACACTATGGCCCCGGGGTCTATTCTCAACATATCAATCTACAATCTATGTTACTTTTCCTCTTTTACTTTCTGTTCTTATATCCAAAAATACCAAAAATATAAAACTATCATCCCTACCAGATCTCACTTTCGTAAGTGACCGTAAAGGGATTGACAACCCCTTATCGCGTTGACTACGAAGTTCTTATTTGTTTGTGCAGGTGCGAGGGACTCGCGCGTGGTCTCCTACTGGATTGATACATTGGTTCTCAAAAACTGAGGGAAATACTTACGCTACTGTGTTGCATCACCCTTTCCTCTTCGAGGGAATACAACGCAAGCTCGAGAAGTAGCAAGAAGAATTTCTGGCGCCGTTGCCGGGGAGGAATACGCAAAAGTCATATACCAACTACCTATCACAAACCCTTATCCTTCGCATTATATTTCTTTGCCTCTCGTTTTCCTCTCCCCCACTTCACCCTTGCCGTTTTATTCGCCCTTCTTCTGCCGTGTGTTTATCGTTCGCTTGCTTCTTGTTTGCTTGTGTGTTGGATTGCTTGCTTGTCACTATGGCTCTCCCTATCAGTGTTGACCCTCACCTAAATAGGCTGGAAGAGATTGGAAACAATGTTAGACATTTTATGACTATACAATTTGAGCACAATGATTTTTTCATAAGCGAGCATAAAGAACAGAAAAAATTTATGGAATATATGAATAAAGACCTTGATGATATGTCTAAGGAATTTTATGGTTTGAAATCGCAGTTTGCTCATCTTGAGAACTTAATAGCCCAAATTTCGGATAAACAGTCCACCTTGATTAATAAGATGGCTACTAAACCGGAAGAGCATGAAAATAAAGATGAAGATCTGAAAGTTATTGATGTGTCTTCTATTATATCCTTGTTTTCTAGTTTGAATCTTGATAAAGATAGCATTGGAGATGAGTCTACTTTAAGGTGTCCCAATGTTTCGGAGTTTTTAGATCTTGATGCTAAAATTGTTAAAAGTGGGAGCGAAGAGATTAAAACTTTGCATAGTGATGAACCCACTACTTTGGATTTCAAGGGATTCAATTATGATAATTGCTCTTTGATTGATTGTATTCCCTTGTTGTAATCTGTACTAAACTCTCTGCATGCTTGTAGTCAAAATAAAGCTTTTACCAAACACATAGTTGATGCCTTGATGCAATCTTATGAAAAAAAACTTGAATTAGAAGTTTCTATCCCTAGAAAGCTTTATGATGAGTGGGAACCTACTATTAATATAAAAATTAAAGATCATGAATGCTTTGTAGGGCTGTGCATTTTGAAATCGAACCGAAAAACCATACCGAAAATAAACCGAACCGAACCAATTTTATGGTTTTTATGGTTTATGGTTTTGGTATGGTATGGAATTTTCATACCGTTTTGAACTTTGGTTTTTATGGTATATACCGAAAAACCGAACGGTTAACCGAATAAACCGAAGTAAAAGATAAATTTATATTTCTTGAGACAAACAACCATACAGGTTGTCATTTTTCTTGTACATGAATCAAATTCACTACTAAGCATGTACATTTTTTTTGTAACATAGTTATTTTTCTCTTTAAAAGATGCTAAGCACGTTCATAATCATTAAGGGATGAATATATGCATGCATATATACTTATATATATAGTTATATACTATTTATGTAAAATAGTATGTGTTTTGATTGGTTTTGAGTCATAAATTTGTAAATTATTATTACGTCATTTTCAAATTCGCGTCAACTTTGGTTTTTATGGTATATACCGAAACCATACCGAAATAATTTGGTATATACCGAAATCGAACCGTATTTTCATTTCATATCGTATTTACCGAAGTATTAATACTGTACAAACCGAAAAACCGTATGAACCCAACCATGTAAACCGAAGAAACCGAACGCACAGAGTGAATGCTTTGCTTTGTGTGATTTGGGTGCAAGTGTTTCCACTATCTCAAAAACTTCGTGTGATTTGCTAGGGTTCCATGAGCTTGATGATTGTTCTTTAAATTTGCATCTTGCGGATTCAACTATTAAGAAACCTATGGGAAGGATTAATGATGTTCTTATTGTTGCCAATAGGAATTATGTGTCCGTAGATTTCATTGTTCTTGATATAGATTGCAATCCTTCATGTCCTATTATTCTTGGTAGACCTTTCCTTAGAACGATTGGTGCAATTATTGATATGAAGGAAGGAAATATTAGATTCCAATTTCTGTTAAGGAAAGGCATAGAACACTTTCCTAGAAAGAAAATCAAATTACCATATGAATCTATTATGAGAGCCACTTATGGATTGCCTTCCAAAGATGGTAATACCTAGATTTATCCATGTATCGTGCCTAGCTAGGGGCGTAAAACGATAGCGCTTGTTGGGAGGCAACCCAATTTTATATTTTTTTTTTGCTTCTGTTTAGGAATAAATTTTGCATCTAGCTTCTGTTTAGATGTGGTTTTGTGTTTTAATTAGTGTTTGTGCCAAGTAGAACCTTTGGCAAGACTTGTGTGAAGTTTATATGATCTTGCTGTGAAAAACAGAATCGCTAGCGCTCGCTAGAATGGTCACCAGATTTTACTGGAGCATGATATTTATTTTATTCTTTTTTGCAGATGATTAATAGACAACTTCCTCACGTTTAACAATTTATTTCAATTTTTTTGGAGTTACAAAAGTATGCGAAAGTTACATATTACTACAGACTGTTCTGTTTTTGACAGATTTTGTTTTTTCGTGTGTTGTTTGCTTATTTCAATGCATCTATGAGTAGTATTGGGAAGTATGAATCATAGAGAAGTTGGAATACAGTAGGTTTAACACCAATATAAACAAAGAATGAATTCATTGCAGTACCTTTGAGTAGTGGTTTATTTTCTTATACTAACGGAGCTCACGAGATTTTTGTCTAAGTTTTGTGTTGTGAAGTTTTCAAGTTTTGAGTATTGCTTTGATGGACTATGGAACAAAGAGTGGCAAGAGCCTAAGCTTGGGGATGCCCAAGGCACCCCAAGGTAAAATCAAGGACAACCAAGAGCCTAAGCTTAGGGATGCCCCGGGAAGGCATCCCCTCTTTCGTCTTCATCCATCGGTAACTATACTCGGAGCTATATTTTTATTCACCATGTGATATGTGTTTTACTTGGAGCGTCATGTATAATTTGAGTCGTTGCTTGTTAGTTTGACACAATTATCCTTGCTGGACACACCTTTTAGAGAGAGTTAAATATGGCCTAGGAATTGTTAGAACACTCTATGTGCTTCACTTATATCTTTTGAGTTGAATAGTTTTTGCTCTATTGCTTTAGTTATATCTTTTAGAGCACGGTGGTGATTATATTTTGTAGAAATTGTTGATCTATCATACTTCACTTATATCCTTTTGAGAGTATATTAAAACATCATTGTAATGTGCTTTAGCTATGAAACTAGCCTTCACGTGATAGACATTCAATATCAATGTAGTAAAAACTTTCACACTATGGGCATTGAATATGATGAGAAGTTGGATGCTTGATAATTGTTTTGAGATATGAGGATAGTGATATTAGAGTCAAGCTAGTGGAGTTATTATGAAATTGAGAAATGCTTGTGTTAAAGTTAGTGATTCCCGTAGCATGCACGTATGGTGAACCGCTATGTGACGAAGTTAGAGCATGAGGTATTTGTAGAGTGTCAACCTTTGTGTGGAGGTCGGGGGCGCACGATGGTTAACTCCTACCAACCTCCCCCCTAGGAGTATGCGTTGATTACTTTGTTTTGATGACTCGTAATTTTTTGCAATAAGTATATGAGTTCTTATTACTAATGTTGAGTCCATGGATATTACGCACTCTCACCCTTCCTCCATTGCTAGCCTCTCTTGTACCGCGCAACTTTTGCCGGTACCATACACCCACTATATATCCTTCCTCAAAATAGCCACCATATATCTTCCTCAAAACAACCACCATATCTACCTATCATGGCATTTCCATAGCCATTCCGAGATATATTGCCATGCAACTTTCCACTGTTCCGTTCATATGACACGCTTCATATTGTCATATTGCCATGCATGATCATGTAGTTGACATCGTATTTGTGGCTAGGACACCATGCATAATTTTTCATACATGTCACTCTTGATTCATTGCATATCCCAGTACACCGCGGGAGGCATTCATATAGGTCATACTTTGTTCTACTATCTTTTTCCACACTTGTGCTTCAAAGTAGCACCATGTTCTTCATGATAGAGAGTCTCATGTTTAGTCACTTTCATATACTAGTGGGAATTTTCTTTATAGAACTTGGCTTGTATATTCCAACGATGGGCTTCCTCAAATGCCCTAGGACTTCGTGAGCAAGCAAGTTGGATGCACACCCACTTAGTTTCTTTTGTTGAGCTTTCATACATTTTTAGCTCTAGTGCATCCGTTGCATGGCAATCCCTACTCACTCACATTGATATCTATTGATGGGCATCTCCATAGCCCATTGATACGCCTAGTCGATGTGAGACTATCTCCCTCCTTTTTTTCTTCTCCACAACCACCTATCTATTCCACATAGTGTTATGTCCATGGCTCACTATAACGACCACGATCCGAATGGACCGAAGTCTTTGTGTTTCAGTGTCATCCCTGGATCGGTAATGCTGACACACACATTACTTGAAGGATTTATAACAGAGTGGCAATCACACACTTATTACATCGAATGTCTCAAAAGAGAACTTATTACAAAAGTCTATGGCATAAGGCCATCTAACAAAATAACAGCGGAAGGCTTGGAAGATAAGTGAGTCCATCAACTCCAACGGCATAGATGGGTGCATGACAAATGACCTAGCATGTCTTACTCCTCGTCTGAAAAGTCTGCAACGTAACATGTTGCAGCCCGAAATGGGTCAGCACATGGAATATGCTGGCAAGATAACACGGTAGAGCAAGTAACAGAAATGCAGGCTAACACTATATGCATATTTGGCTGGTGGAGGCTCTAAGGTTAAAGTTTTTGCGAAAAGCCAATTTTTTCCTACAGCAAAGGAATATATTTTATTTTAACTATCATGGTAGTTGAAACATCATTGAGAAGGTACCTCCAACTCAATCCCAATTAAAGTAGTCATCATTAACCCAACAAATTAATTTTTAAAGTGATGAGATCAACCAATAATTCAAGTACCAGATACTCAAGATTGTCCATAACCGGTGACACGGCTAATCATGATTAGTTTGGACACTCTGCAGAGGTTTGCGCACTTTTCCCCACAAGACTCGATCTCCTGCGTTGGATTTCTCGCACTGCATGGCGTTTGAGAAATAGATGACCGAGACACAGTCTTTCAGAAGCATTCACTCTTTACCCCGGGTGGACATGTACACCTACTTTCCCCTACATCTTCTAGTCCACCACTGAAAGAGCTCACGCAACTTACTCATACTATGCCAGAGCCCATAATGGCATTGTGGATGCACACAAAAGTTTCTAGTATGAATAGTTTTATGATCCCATTGAGCCTGGGTGGCATTCCATAGGATAATCACATGGTTCCTCCGGGATTTCCTAGGACAACACTGGATTCTCCAGGTGCCCTACAACCAATCCACCCAGATGTGTATTCAAGTAGCCACCTTAAGTTGAACCATTAATTAACAACTGACATCTGTCATAGATTTCACTCAAACCCAAACCACGTCTATGAGCATAGCATGGCAACCTAAGCACAACATAGAAGTAACTCCCAAGGGTTTGAAAATAATGCAGGTTATAGGTTCTACCTCAATCTACTTCCCAGACCCACAAGTTAAACATATCCTACTCATGCAATGTGTGAGGGTTTGATCTAATGCATAAAAACTGGGTAAATAAAGGGGTATGATCAAAGTGTTACTTGCCTTGTTGATGATTCGCAAAACCTAGAGACTCGTAGTAGCATGCTTCGCACTCCGGGAATTCTATCGCAAGCAAACAATAGCATACATAAGCAATCAAGCAAAGATGCACAAACAAAACTCCAATAAGAAGATCTAACCAAAAAGTTCAACTTAAGAACTCCGTTTGCAAAACGAACCAAATCAAACGGAGCAACGAAACTCAAACTGCGAAACAAACAAGATTCAATTACTAGATTGATCTAAAGTCAATTTTTTATAGTAGACAAACCTTGTTCAAGTTGGTTAAACGGAAAGAGGGCTTCAAGACAAAGATCTAGGCCGTTGAATCGCCTGATTCTCACTCTCGAGCGAAAAGAAAAACTAAAAACAAGATCAGGGCAGAAATCGTGATCGAAAATAATCGCGGAAAAAAGCCCCGAAAAAGAAAACTGACGAACAGGCTAACGAACGAACATTCGCTGTCTTTAACTAACGGGCGAACAACATTCGTTAAAACGAACGTACGGACGAACGTCCGCTAACTAACTAAACCGGAAAAACAACCGAACCGATCTATAAAAAACGGATCTAGTGTTTCTAAAAGAAAACCGCTCGGTTTTCGAAAAAAAACTTACGGTGGCGAGACGGCGGCGGCTACCTCGGCAACGGCGGCGGCGGGCTCCGGCGAAGGGCGGTGAGATGGCGGCTGGCTACAGCGACGGGGTCCGGCGGCAGCGTGGCGGCGGGGCGCGGCGGCAACAACGCGGTGGCGGGGCAGCAGCGGCGGCGGCGGCGGCTGGCGACGCGAGGTGGGATGCGGGGCGGCGGCGGCCTCGGGCTTTAAAGGCCTCGGGCTAGGAGGAGTCCTAGCCGGATACGGCCCAAAGTCGGTTCCTCTCTCTTTTTTTTAAAGAGTCCTGACGCAGTAAAACAAACGAAAAAAATACTAAACGGACTCCAAAAATTCCGAAATAAATTTTCACCATCCTCTAACAATATTTAGGACAAAGTGAACATTTTTCCCGGACCGAAATGCAATTTTGAAAAACGCGCATTTTTCCTATGCAAATAAAATCACTAATAAATCCGAATAAAAACCAAAAGTGATTTTAATATTTTTCCTCCAATATTTATTTTATTTTGGAGAAGTCATATTCCCTCCGCTCGTATATTTTACTAAGAAATATTTTTAGGGAGAGAAAATAATTAAAACCAACGTGATCCCCGTACCGGTTTTCGAGAAAACTCAAATACGAAAACGGTATAATTCCCAACTCTCTCCGTAGGTCCTTGAGTTGTTTAGAATTTTCGAGGATCGCCACGCTCAAAATGCCTATAAAATATTCAATGCAATATGATCTATGTATAACATTCTAAATTGAAATTTTGGGATGTTACAAACCTACCCCCCTTAGAATGAATCTCGCCCTCGAGATTCAGCTTGGCTAGAGAACAGGTGTGGGTGGTCCTTGCGTAGATCATCCTCTCATTCCCAGGTGGCTTCTTCCTCGGTGTGGTGACTCCACTGAACTTTGCAAAACTTGATAACCTTACTGCGAGTGACTCTGCTCGAAAACTCGAAAATCTTGACGGGTTTCTCCTCGTAGTTCAGATCAATATCCAACTGTATTGCCTCCAGGGGTATTGTGTCTCTTAAAAGAATATCGGCCATCTCTGCATGCCACTTCTTAAGCTGAGAAACGTGAAACACATCGTGCACTCCCGACAATCCTTTGGGTAACTCCAATTTGTAGGCAACCTCTCCCATGCGTTCCAAAACACGGTATGGTCCCACAAATCTCGGGGCTAACTTTCCCTCAACTCCAAAATGGTTAACTCCTTGCAGAGGCAACACTCTCAGGTATGGTCTATCTCCGATTTCATAGACTACTTCCTTGCGCTTCCAGTCTGCATAACTCTTGTGCCTGGACTGGGCTATCTTTAGTCTATCTCGAATCAATTTAACCTTCTCTTCGGACTCTTTGATCAGATCTGGTCCAAATATCTGATGGTCTCCTACTTCATCCCACATCAACGGCGTTTGGCAACACTCTCAGGTATGGTCTATCTCCGATTTCATAGACTACTTCCTTGCGCTTCCAGTCTGCATAACTCTTGTGCCTGGACTAGGCTATCTTTAGTCTATCTCGAATCAATTTAACCTTCTCTTCGGACTCTTTGATCAGATCTGGTCCAAATATCCGATGGTCTCCTACTTCATCCCACATCAACGGCGTTTGGCATCTCCTCTCATACAATGCTTCGAACGGTGCCATCTTCAAACTGGCCTGGTAACTATTGTTGTATGAGAACTCCGCGTATGGCAAATTGCCATCTCAACTAGATCCATAATCTAGCGCACAAGCTCTCAACATGTCTTCCAGAATCTGATTGACTCTCTCGATCTGTCCATCTGTCTGCGGATGAAAAGTTGTACTGAATTCCAGCCTCATTCTCAAAGTTTGGTGTAACTGATGCCAAAACTTTGAGGTGATCTGTGTTCCACTATCTGATACAATGGTCCTCGGAACTCCATGCAGACATACGAACGTGGTCATGTACTCCTTGGCCAACTTCGCACTGGTATATGTGGTTTTCACGGGAATAAAGTGGGCTACTTTGGTCAAGCGATCCACTACTACCCAGATTGAGTCATATCCTGATTTGGTTCTGGGCAATCCAATGATAAAGTCCGTGCCAAGCTTATCCCACTTCCATTCGGGTATCGGCATAGGCTCTAGCAGTCCTGCTGGCTTCTGATGTTCTGCCTTCACTCTCTGGCATACATCACATACGGCTACATACTCGGCAATATCCTTCTTCATTCCCGTCCACCAGAAATGTTCCTTCAAATCCAAATACATCTTGGTGTTTCCGGGGTGTATCGAGTATGGTGAATCGTGTGCTTCCTGTAATATCAACTTCCTGATCTCGGGGTTGTTGGGCACATAGATTCGATCCTCAAACAACAAGGTGTCGTGTTCATCCTCACGAAAACCCTTGGCTTTTCCTTCACTCGTCTACACCTTTATCTCGGCAATCTCTTTGTCATCCTTCTGGGCTTCTCGTATCTTTCCCAACAATGTTGACTGAACCTCCAATGTTGCAACAAAACCTTTAGGAACTATCTCCAAATGAAGCTCCCAGAGATCTTCCGCTAAATCCTTTGGCAATCCTCCCTTCACTAGGGTATTTGTATAACTCTTTCGGCTCAAAGCGTCTGCAACGACATTGGCCTTTCCGGGGTGATAGTGCAGCTTCATATCATAATCTTTTATAAGCTCCAACCATCTTCTCTGTCTGAGGTTCAGTTCCTTCTGGGTGAAAATGTACTTCAAACTCTTTTGATCCGTGTACACATCACAACGATTTCCAATAAGGAAATGTCTCCAAGTTTTGAGCGCATGCACAACTGCTGCTAGTTCCAAATCATGCGTCGCATAATTCAACTCGTGCGGTCGAAGTTGACGAGATGCATACGAAACAACTCTTCCATCCTGCATGAGTACTCCTCCAAATCCTAAGCGTGAGGCGTCGCAGTACACTTGGAAATACTTGCGTATATCTGGCAAGATCAGCACTAGGGTTGTCGTCAACCGGTTCTTCAACTCCTGGAAACTTTCTTCGCACTCTTCAGTCCAATGAAACTTTGTGTCCTTCTTCAACAATGTCGTCATGGGCTTTGCAATCTTGGAGAAATTCTCTATGAATCTCCGGTAATATCCCGTGAGTCCAAGAAAACTGCGGATTTCTCCAACTGAAGTGGGTGCCAACCACTCAGTGACTGCCTGCACTTTGACGGGGTCCACTGATATACCTTCTCCTGATATAACATGCCCTAAGAATCCAACTTCCTTCAACCAAAACTCACATTTGCTAAACTTGGCGTACAACTGATGTTCTTTGAGCTTCTCCAATACCAAATGCAAATGCTCCGCATGTTACTCTTCGTTCTTCGAGTACACCAAAATATCATCAATGAATACCACGACAAACTTATCCAAGAACTCCATGAACACCTTATTCATCATACTCATGAAATAGGTAGGGGCGTTAGTCAATCCAAATGACATAACCGTATACTCATATAGCCCATACCTTGTGGTGAAGGGTGTCATAGGTATATCTTTCTCTCGGATCTTCAACTGGTGGTATCCTGATCGTAGATCGATCTTGGAGAATACTTTAGCTCCTTGAAGTTGGTCGAACAAATCATTGATCATCGGCAGCGGGTACTTATTCTTAATCGTCACTTCATTCAGTGCCCGACAATCAACGACCATTCTTAAGGATCCATCCTTCTTCTCGACCAAAAGAACTGGGGCTCCCCAAGGTCATGAACTCCGGTGAATAAATCCTTTCTCCAATAGCTCCTTAATCTGCTTCTTGATCTCCTCCAGATCATTCGCTGGCATCCGATATAGTCTCTTCGATGTTGGTCCGGTGCCAGGCAATAGCTTGATCATAAACTCAATATCCCTATCCGGTGGCATGCCTGGTAGCTCCTCTGGAAACACATCCGAGTAATCCTTTACTACAGGCACTTCCTCCTGAATGACTCCCGTGAGAGAATGTACTTGTGTCCTCTTAGGCGAATGCCTAGATACATACTTGATCCTTTTTCCCTGCGGGGTGGTAAGCAAAATAGTCTTACTCGCACATCCAATCCTTGTGACTCCAAAACTATCAGGTCTGAGGGGAAAACATGGCGTCCAATGGCCAGTGGCGTCTGAAAACATCCCTGGTGTGCCATATATTCCGCTCCTGGGGAACTTACTAATATGGGGGTCTTAAGGACTTGGGTGGGCAACTTATGTCTATTTACGAATCCCCTTGAAATGTATGAATGCGATGCACCAGTATCGAAAAGAACTAATGCGGTAAATGACTTAACCAAAAACTTACCGACAACAGCATCTGGTTGCTCTTCAACCTCCTCCACGGTCACGTGGTTCACTTGTCCTTTTTTGAACGGGTTGGGCTTCTTCCCGGCGCTTCCATTGTCGTTCCCATTCTTAGCTTCAGGGCACTCCGTGGCATAGTGTCCATTCTTCCCGCACTTGAAACATGTAACGTGGCTCAAATCCCTCTTGGCGGGTGTGGATGGAGTAGAGCGGTTCTGATTATTGCTTGCTCCATTCCCATTCCCATTCTTAGGGCCATTGTGGTTGTGAGAACTTCCTCCAGTGTGGGTGTGGCTTCCATGGTTATGGGTGTATCCTCCCCAATTCGGGGTGAATCGGGGCTTCTGCTGGGCTCCAGAATTATTCATTCCTTGTCCTTACTTCCTCTTGCAGCTCTCAATCTGCTGCTGCTTCCCTTCAATCATAAGAGCTTTATCTACCAACTCCTGGTAGTTGTTGAAAGTTGCCACCATCAACTGTACGCTCATCTCATCATTCAGCCCTTCCATTAATCTCTCCTGCTTAGCGTCTTCTGTGGCCACAACATCCAGGGCATAATGAGATAGGGTAGTAAACTCATCTACGTACTAAGCCACAGTACGATTTCCTTGGCGCAAGTTGTGAAATTCTCGCTTCTTCATGCTCATAGCTCCAGTTGAGACATGGGCAGTGCGAAAAGCTTGCTGAATTTGATCCCAAGTGACATTGGCTATAGGGAAAGTGGATGTGTAATTCTCCCACCATGCTGTTGTTGGTCCAGCCAACTGATGTGTAGCAAAACACACCTTCTCAGCATCCGTGCAATTGGCGGTGGTCAAATCCCTTCCAATCTTGCGCAGCCAGTCATCAGCAACTATTGGTTCAATGCTGCTAGCAAACATCGGTGGTTGCAACCTTAAGAAACGTGTCAGGTTGTCCATGGGTGGTGGTGGTGGAGGGTTGTTGTTGTTGTTCTGGTTGTTCTAATTGTTCTAGACAAGAATTTGCATCAAAGTGTTCTGCTGCTGGATCAACTGAGTGAGCTCAGGGGGAAACTGAAATCCGGGCTCACGTCTCGGAGGCATCTGATGGGTGTAGAGGGAAGAGATTAGAATAGAATTGAGGTCTAAGGGGAATTCACTACCCATATGCACATGAGACAAACACAATCATATCATACCAATCAATTTCAAGCAAGGGCTTACAAAGATCTAACTAACGTTACAAAAGTGCTCTAAATTCTACTTTATGGGGGAAAAACTACTAGTCATAGGGTGGTCGTCTAGAAATTTTGATCGGCGGAAGGTTCCATGATATCAGCTCCAGCTTCATCTTCATAGTCTTCGTCATCACTATCATCAGGGTCTGAGTCTGTGTCGTCAACGATGATGTAGTCCTCAAAACAAATCTTCTTGGGTTCTTCTTCTTCTTCCTCTCCTCCTGGTGCTAGATCTCCCATGAATACTCCTAGCTTCCTAGTCAAGTCATCATTCTTCTCCACGAGTATCATCATTTCTTCCTCGTATCCGTCACGTGTAGAATTGAGTTCCTCTTCTAGCTCCAAGTTCCTGGTTAGCGCCTTCTTAAATTCTATCATCCATGCGCACATCTAGTGCTCCTGTCAACAAATGTGCTGGTTTAGCTCCTGGGTAAATGTTGCAAAGGACCTGTCCTTCCGGGTACTTATCATGTCCCATTGCTCTTCTCGGTGTCCACATATCTGGTAGATAGTGTCCTTCAGCTCCTGCTTGTAGACTTCTCCAATACGTCCCATGGTAATGTGGGCTGCCATACTCTTGCCTAGGCTACAGGTTGGTGCATCAAAAGAAAACTCTATTTGCTTAGTGGATGGTGCGAAGGTCCTCTCGGGAATTTGAACTTGAATACCCCATCGCTCTTCTTCTAGTAAAGTGGCGGTGTAGGTCCCGATGAAGCTTGGTATTCCGATGTTCAGGTACCTAGTGATTTCCTTCAAGTGTCGTCCAAAAGGTGTGTCTTCATCTCGTTGAGTGAACTTGTTCCTTGGGTCCACCATCCTAAAGAGTAGAAAATGGATAGGAGTCAGAAATGAGTAGAGAAGAGTGACCTAGGGTTTTTCTTAGTGGTCGTGTCCTACAGTCAGCGTGTGCTCTGATACCATCTTATAGCGACCACGATCCGAATGGACCGAAGTCTCTGTGTTTCAGTGTCACCCCTGGATTGGTAATGCTGACACACACAGTACTTGAAGGATTTAAAACAGAGTGGAAATCACACACTTATTACATCGAATGTCTCAAAAGAGAACTTATTACAAAAGTGTATGGCATAAGGCCATCTAACAAAATAACAGCGGAAGGCTTGGAAGATAAGTGAGTCCATCAACTCCAACGGCATAGCTGAGTGCATGACAAACGACCTAGCACGTCTTACTCCTCATCTGAAAAGTCTTCAACGTAACATGTTGCAGCCCGAAACAGGTCTGCAGATGGAATATGCTGGCAAGATAACACAGTAGAGCAAGTAACAGAAATGCAGGCTAACACTATATGCATATTTGACTGGTGGCGGCTCTAAGGTTAATTTTTTTTGCGAAAAGCCAATTTTTCCCTGCAGCAAAGGAATATATTTTTGTTTAACTATCATGGTAGTTGAAACATCATTGAGAAGGTACCTCCAACTCAATCCCAATTAAAGTAGTCATCATTAAACCAACAAATTAATTTTTAGAGTGATGAGATCAACCAATAATTCATGTACCAGATACTCAAGATTGTCCATAACCGGGGACACGGTTAATCATGATTAGTTTGTACACTCTGCGGAGGTTTGCGCACTTTTCCCCACAAGACTCAATCTCCTCCATTGGATTTCTTGCACTGCATGGCGTTTGAGAAATGAATGACCGAGACACAGTCTTTCAAAAGCATTCACTCTTTACCCCGGGTGGACCGGTACACCTACTTACCCCTACATCTGCTAGTCCACCACTAAAAGAGCTCACACAGCTTACTCATACTATGCCAGAGCCCACAATGGCATTGTGGCTGCACACGGAAGTTTCTAGTATGAATAGTTTTATGACCCCTTTGAGCCTGGGTGGCATTCCATAGGATAATCACACGGTTCCTCCGGGATTTCCTAGGAAAACACTGGATTCTCCAGGTGCCCGACAACGAATCCACCCAGATGTGTATTCAAGTAGCCACCTTAAGTTGAACTATTAATTAACAACTCACATCTTTCATGGATTTCACTCAAACCCAAACCACGTCTACGAGCATAGCATGGCAACCTAAGCACAACGTAGAAGTAACTCCCAAGGGTTTGAAAATAATGCAGGTAATAGGTTCTACCTCAATCTACTTCCCAGGCCCACAAGTTAAACAGATCCTACTCATGCAATGTGTGAAGGTTTGATCTAATGCATAAAAACTAGGTAAATAAAGGGGTATGATCAAAGTGTTACTTGCCTTGCTGATGATTCGCAAAACCTAGAGACTCGTAGTAGCACGCTTCGCACTCCGGGAATTCTATCGCAAGAAACAATAGCATACATAAGCAATCAAGCAAAGATGCACAAAAAGAACTCCAAATAAGAAGATCTAACCAGAAAGTTCAACTTAAGAACTTCGGTTTGCAAAAAGAACCAAATCAAACGGAGCAACGAAACTCAAACTGCGAAAGAAACAAGATCTGATTACTAGATTGATATAAAGTCGATGTTTACAGTAGCCAAAACCTTGTTCAGGTTGGTTAAACGGAAAGAGGGCTTCAAGACGAAGATCTGGGCTTTAGAATCGCCTGATTCCGATTCTCGAGCGAAAAGAAAAACTAAAAACAAGATCGGGGCAGAAATCACGATCGAAAATAATCGCGAAAAAAAGCACCGAAAAAGAAAACTGACGAACAGGCTAACAAACGAACGTTCGCTGTTTGTAGCTTACGGGCGAACAACATTCGTTAAAACAAACGTACGGACGAACGTCCGCTAACTAACTAAACAAAAAAACCCGAACCGGTCTATAAAAAACGGATCTAGGGTTTCTAAAAGAAAACCGCACGGTTTTCGAAAAAAAACGACGACGGCGGCTACCTCGGCAACGGCGGCGAGGCGGCGGGGTCCGGCGACGGCGGCGGCGGCGCAGCGGGGCGGCGGCTCGGCGGGGGCGGCAGCAGCGCGGCGGCGGCGGGGCCGGCGGCGTGGCAGCAGCGGCGGCGGCGGCGGCTGGCAGCGCGGCGGCTCGGCTAGGGTTTCGGGGGGGCGCGAGGTGGGCTGCGGGGCGGCGACGTCCTTGGGCTTTAAAGGCCCCGGGCTAGGAGGAGTCCTAGCCGGACACGGCCCAAAGTCGGTTCCTCTCTCTCTCTCTCTCTTTTTTAAAGAGTCCTAACGCACTAAAACAGACGAAAAAAAATACTAAATGGACTCCAAAAATGCCGAAATAAATTTTTGCCATCCTCTTATAATATTTAGGACAAAGTGAACATTTTTCCTAGACCTAAATGCAATTTTTAAAAACACGCATTTTTCCTATGCAAATAAAATCACAAATAAATCCGAATAAAAACCAAAAGTGATTTTAATAATTTTTCCTCCAATATTTCTTTTATTTTGGAAAAGTCATATTATCTCCGCTCATATATTTTACTAAGAAATAAATTTAGGGAGAGAAAATAAATAAAACCAACATGATCGCCGTACCTGTTTTCGAGAAAACTCAAATACGAAAACGGTATAATTCCCAACTCTCTCCATAGGTCCTTGAGTTGCTTAGAATTTTCGAGGATCGCCACGCTCAAAATGCAATAAAATATGCAATGCAATATGATCTATGTATAACATTCCAAATTGAAAATTTGGGATGTTACACTCACGCTCATGTATTGCGCGAAAGTTGAAAGGTTTGAAAAAATAGAGTATGAAAACAAGTGCTTGGGTGAAACCGGGGTTGTGCATGATATGAATATTTTGTGTGATGAAGAGGGAGCATAGCCAGACTATATGATTTTGTACGGATAACATTCTTTAGCCACAGTATTTTGAGAAGACATGATTGCTTTGTTAGTATGCTTGAAGTATTATTATTTCTTATGTCAATATAGACTTTTGTCTTCAATCTTTCAGATCTGAACATTCATGCCACAATTAAGAGAATTACATTGAAAAACTATGTTGGTTAGCATTCCACATCAAAAATTCTATTTTTATCATTTACCTACTAGAGGATGAGCAACAATTAAGCTTGGGGATTCTTGATACGTCTCCAACATATCTATAATTTTTTATTGTTCCATGCTATAATTTATGATGTTTTGGATGTTTAATGGGCTTTGTTATACACTTTTATATTATTTTTGGGACTAACCTACTAACCCAAAGGCCCAGTCCAGATTGCTGTTTTTTGCCTATTTCAGGGTTTTACAGAAAAGGAATATCAAACGGAGTCCAAACGGAATGAAACCTTCGGGAGAGATATTTTTGGAGCAAAATACACACGGGAGACTTGAGAACCACGGAGTAGGGCTGACGTGGCGTCCACGAGGGTGGGGGCCGCCCCACCCCTATAGGGCGCGCCCACTGCCTCGTGGGCACCCCGTCTAGCCCCCGGTGCCCTCCTTCCTCCTATATATACATACGTACCCCGGAACCATCAGAACAACAGAGAAAACCCTAGTTCCACCGCCGCAACCTTCTGTTCCCATGAGATCCCATCTTGGGGCCTATTCCGGAGCTCCGTCGGCGGGGGGATCTACGACGGAATGCTTCTACATCATCATCATCGCCTCACCATGAGTTGTAAGTAGTTTACCATAGACCTTCGGGTCCATAGCTAGTATCTAGATGGCTTCTTCTCTCTCTTTAGATCTCAATACCAAGTTCTCCTCGGTCTTCGAGGAGATCTATTTGATGTAATCTCTTTTTGTGGGGTGTTTTTTGAGATCCGATGAATTGTGGGTTTATGATCAAGATTATCTATGAGAAATATTTGGTTCTTCTCTAAACTCTTTATGTATGATTATAATATCCTTGCAAGTCCCTTCGAATTATTGGTTTGGTTTGGCCTACTAGATCTATAGTTCTTGCAATGGGAGAAGTGCTTGGCTTTGGGTTAAATCTTGCGGTGTCCTTTCCCAGTGACAGTAGGGGCAGCAAGGCACGTATTGTATTGTTGCCATCGAGGATAAACAGATGAGATTTATATCACTATGTTTGAGTTTATCGCACTCATCATGTCATCTTGCTTAAGGTGTTACTCTGTTCTTATGAACTTAATACTCTAGATGCATGTTGGATTGCGGTCGATGTGTGTAGTAATAGTAGTAGATGCAGAATAGTTTCAGTCTACTTGTCTCGGACTTGATGCCTATATATAATGATCATGCCTGGATAGTCTCATAATTATTCGCTTTTCTATCAATTGCTCGACAGTAATTTGTTTACCCGCCATAGAATATCGCTATCATGAGAGAAGCCAGTAGAGAACACTATGGCCCCCGGGTCTTTTCTCAACATATCAATCTACAATCTACGTTACTTTTCTTGTTTTACTTTCTGTTCTTATATCCAAAAATACCAAAAATATAAAACTATCATCTTTACCAGATCTCAATTTCGTAAGTGACCGTAAAGGGATTGACAACCCCTTATCGCGTTGGCTGCGAAGTTCTTATTTGTTTGTGCAGGTGCGAGGGACTCGCGCGTGGTCTCCTACTGGATTGATACCTTGGTTCTCAAAAACTGAGGGAAATACTTACGCTACTGTGCTGCATCACCCTTTCCTCCTCGAGGGAATACAACGCAAGCTCGAGAAGTAGCAGTTGACCTCTCTGCTGTGCTTAGGTAGGGCTGCAATGTGTTGATCTTCCGAGGCCGGGCATGACCCACGAAAGTGTGTCCGGCCAAATGGGATTGAGTGTGTTGGGTAATGTGGTGCACCCCTGCAGGGAAGTTAATCTATTCGAATAGCCATGTCCCTCGGTAAAAGGACGACCTGGAGTTGTACTCTGACCTCATGACAACTAGAACTGGATAATTAATAAAACACACCTAGACAAGTTCAAGATACAACCCGGTGATCGCTTTCCCACAGGGCGACGAGGGGAGGATCGCCGGGTAGGCTTATGCTATACAATGTTACTTGGTGAACTTACCATCCATTCTATTCTACTGCTGCAAGACGTAGGCTGCCAGAAGCTTTGATACTTGTTACTTTCCAGCTACTCTCATCTACTGCTGCAAGATGGAGGCTGCCAGAAGCGTAGTCTTCGATAGGATTAGTTATCCCCCTCTTATTCTGGCTTTCTGCAGTTCAGTCCACAAATATTACCCCCCCCCCCTTTATTCAGATATGATTGCATATGTAGTGTAGATCCTTGCTTGTGAGTACTTTGGATGAGTACTCACGGTTGCTTTGCTCCCCTTTTGTCCCTTCTTCTCGGATGACACAACCATATGGTGGAGTCCAGGAGCCAGAGGATCCCGAGGATGTTTCTACGTGAAGTTCGGCTTCGAGGAGTTCCCAGGCAGGAGGCCTTGCCTCTTCGATCGTTGCTACATTTGTGCTAGCCTTCTTAAGGAAAACTTGTTTAACTTATGTCTGTACTCAGATATTTTTGCTTCCGCTGACTCTTCTGTTTTCGAGCTTATGTATTCGAGCCCTCGAGGCCCCTGGCTTGTAATATAAAGCTTGTATTATTTTAATTTGTGTCTAGAGTTGTGTTGTGATATCTTCCAGTGAGTCCCTGATCTTGATCGTACACATTTGCGTGCATGATTAGTGTACGGTCAAATCAGGGGCGTCACAGTAGTGGGGCCCACAGGACTATTTTCCACCGGCCTCTGCCTCTATAAATACCACAATATTCCAGAAACCCTAGAGGAGTCGATGAAAAATTGTTTCAGCCACCGCAAGTTCTAGAACCGCGAGATCCAATCTAGAGACATTTTTCGGCACTCCGCCAGAGGGGAACATGATCACAGAGGGGTTCATGATCCTCATTGGTGCTCCTCGGATGATGCGTGAGTAGTTTACC
>LR738715.1:330056436-330069503 GCA_902687465.1 Secale cereale
TCCGCTGACTCTTCTGTTTTCGAGCTTATGTATTCGAGCCCTCGAGGCCCCTGGCTTGTAATATAAAGCTTGTATTATTTTAATTTGTGTCTAGAGTTGTGTTGTGATATCTTCCAGTGAGTCCCTGATCTTGATCGTACACATTTGCGTGCATGATTAGTGTACGGTCAAATCAGGGGCGTCACAGTAGTAGGGCCCACAGGACTATTTTCCACCGGCCTCTACCTCTATAAATACCACAATATTCCAGAAACCCTAGAGGAGTCGATGAAAAATTGTTTCAGCCACCGCAAGTTCTAGAACCGCGAGATCCAATCTAGAGACATTTTTCGGCACTCCGCCAGAGGGGAACATGATCACAGAGGGGTTCATGATCCTCATTGGTGCTCCTCGGATGATGCGTGAGTAGTTTACCACAGACCTACGGGTCCGTAGGCAGTAGCTAGATGGCTGCTTCTCTCTTTTTGATCTTCAATACAATGTTCTCTTCGGAGAATCTATTCGATGTAATTCTTTTTGCGGTGTGTTTGTTGGGATCCGATGAATTCTGAGTTTATGATCAGAACTATTTATATCCATACATGATTATTATAGCCTCATATTTATTCTTCGATATTTTGGTTTTGTTTGGCCAACTTGATTGATTTATCTTGCAATGGGAAGAGGTGCTTTGTAATAGGTTCGATCTTGCGGTGCTCAATCTCAGTGACAGGAGGAGAATTGAGATGCATGTATCACCGTTATTAAGGATAAAAATATGGGGTTTATTCCTACATGAATAGATCTTTTCTACATCATGTCATCGTTCTTAAAGCATTACTCTGTTTATCCATGAACTTAATACACTAGATGCATGCTGGATAGCGGTCGATGTGTGGAGTAATAGTAGTAGACGCAAGGAGGAGTCGGTCTACTAATCTTGGACGTGATGCCTATATACATGATCACTGTCTTGGATATCATCATAATTATTTTCTCTTCTATCAATTCCCAACAGTAATTTGTTTACCCATCGTATGTTATTTTCTCGAGAGAAGCCACTAGTGAAACTTACGGCCCCCGGGTCTATTTCTCATCATATACTTTTAAATCTATATTGCTATTTGTGTTTACAATTTATTTGCCTCTTTTGTTTCAGATCTATATTACCAAAAACCCAAAAATATCTCACTGTGATTTATTTACTTTTATTTTATTTGCATCTATAAATCTATGTTTTTATGATACTACTTCACTCAAGAGGGATTGACAACCCCTCTACGCGCCGGGTTGCAAGGATTTGTTGTTTGTGTGCATGTGTTGTCAATTTCCATTAAGTGATTAGCTCGCTCCATTGTTCCGAAGAAAGGAGTTTTGGTAATCTTGCCCATGAGGCGTGTTTCGCAAGTATCAAATGATTCATAATCAAGTGATTCCAAAAGTCCATCAGCATGGAGTTTCTTCATGCACTTTACACAAATATGACCTAAACTGCATCTCTTGGCATCAATATTATGAATATGTGTATCACTACAATCAAGATTCAAAAGGAATAGACCATTCCTCAAGGAGGCATGACCATAAAAGATATTACTCATATAAATAGAAACCATTATTCTCTGACTTAAATGAATAACCGTTTCACAAGATCCAGATATAATGTTCATGCTCAACGCATGCACCAAATGACAGTTATTTAGGTGTAAAACTAATCCCGAAGGTAGATGTAGACGTAGCATGCAGACGGCGATCACATCATCCTTGGAACCATTCCCGACGCGCATCGTCACCTCGTCCTGAGCCAGTCTTCGTTTAATCCGCCGCTCCACTTTCGAGTTACAAATATGAGAAACTGAACCAATATCAAATACCCAGGCGCTTCTACGAGCACTAGTAAGGAACACGTCAATAACATGTATATCAAATATACCTTTGTTCACTTTGCCATCCTTCTTATCCGCCAAATACTTGGGGCAGTTCTTCTTCCAGTGACCACTCCCTTTGCAGTAGAAGCACTCAGTTTCAGACTTAGGACCAGCATTGGGTTTCTTCATGAGAGCAGCAACATGTTCGCCATTCTTCTTGAAGTTCCCCTTCTTTCCCTTGCCCTTTTTCCTGAAACTAGTGGTCTTGTTAACCATAAACACTTGATGCTCCTTCTTGATTTCTACCTCCGTTGATTTCAGCATCGAGAAGAGCTCGGGAATAGTACTATCCATCCCTTGCACGTTATAGTTCATCACAAAGCCTTTGTAGCTTGGTGGCGGTGATTGAAGAACTATGTCAATAAAACTCTCAGGTGGAAGATCAATTCCCAGCCGAGTCAAGTGATTATGATACCCAGACATTTTGAGTATGTGTTCACTGACAGAACTATTCTCCTCCATCTTGCATCTATAGAACTTGTTGGAGACTTCATATCTCTCAACCCGGGCATTAGCTTGAAAATTTATTTTCATATCTTGGAACATCTCATATGCTCCATGATGTTCAAAACGTCTTTCAAGTCCCGGTTCTAAGCCGTAAAGCATGGCACACTAAACTATAGAGTGGTCATCAAATCGAGTTTGCCAGACGTTCATAACATCTGCTTCAGCTCCTGCACCAGGTGTGTCACCTAGCAGTGCATCAAGGACATAATTCTTTTGTGCAGCAATGAGGATAATCCTCAAGTTACGGACACAGTCAGTGTAGTTGCTACCATCATCTTTCAACTTAGCTTTCTCTAGGAACGCATTATAATTCAAGGGAACGGTAGCATGGGCCATTGATCTATGCTACTTCTCGAGCTTGCGTTGTATTCCCTCGAAGAGGAAAGGGAGATGCAGCACAGTAGCGTAAGTATTTCCCTCGGTTTTTGAGAACCAAGGTATCAATCCAGTAGGAGACCACGCGTGAGTCCCTCACACCTGCACAAACAAATAAGAACTTCGCAGCCAACGCGATAAGGGGTTGTCAATCCCTTTACGGTCACTTACGAAAATGAGATCTGATAGAGATGATAGTTTATATTTTTGGTATTTTTAGTTTATAAGAACAGCAAATAAAAGCAATAAAAGTAAGGTAGATGTAGATTGATATGTTGAGAATAGACCCGGGGGCCATAGTTTTCTCTAGTGGCTTCTCTCATGATAGCAATATTCTACGGCGGGTAAACAAATTACTGTCGAGCAATTGATAGAAAAGCGAATAATTATGTGACTATCTAGGCATGATCATTGTATTTAGGCATCACGTCCGAGACAAGTAGACCGAAACGATTCTGCATCTACTACTATTACTCCACACATCGACCTCTATCTAGCATGCATCTAGTGTATTGAGTTCATAAGAACAGAGTAATGCCTTAAGCAAGATGACATGATGTAGAGGGATAAACTCAGGCAATATGATATAAACCCCATCTTTTTATCCTCGATGGCAACAATACAATACGTGCCTTGCTGCCCCTACTGTCACTGGGAAAGGACACCGCAAGATTGAACCCAAAGCCAAGCACTTCTCCCATTACAAGAAACTATAGATCTAGTAGGCCAAACCAAACCAATAATTCGAAGAGACTTGCAAGGATATTATGAGCACACATAAAAAGTTCAGAGAAGAACCAAATATCTTTCATAGATAACCTTGATCATAAACTCACAATTCATCGAATCTCGACAAACACACCGCAAAAGAGATTACATCGAAAAGATCTCCTCAAAGACCGACGAGAACTTTGTATTGAGATCCAGAGAGAGAGAAGAAGCCATCTAGATACTAGCTATGGACCTGAAGGTCTGTGGTAAACTACTCACAACTCATGGTGAGGGCGATGATGATGATGATGAAGAAGAACTCCGTGATGGATCCCCCTCCAGTGGAGCTTTGGAACAGGCTCCAAGATAGGATCTTCACGGGAACAGAAGGTACGGCGGTGGAATTAGGGTTTTCTCTCTGTTCGCGGAGGTTTTGGGGTACGTAGACTTATATAGGAAGAAGGACGGCATCAGGGGACGCTCGAGGGGGCCACGAGGCAGGGGGCACGCCCTGGGAAGGGGGGCACGCCCCCCACCCTCGTGGGCCACCTCTTGATCCCCTGACGTGGTTCTCAAGCTCCGCGTGCGTCATTTTCTCCAAAAAAATCTCTCTCGCGAAGGTTTCATTCCGTTTGGACTCCGTTTGATATTCTTTTTCTGCAAAACCCTGAAACAGGCAAAAAACAGCAATCTGGACTGGGCCTTTGGGTTAGTAGGTTAGTCCCAAAAATGATATAAAAGTGAATGATAAAGCCCATTAAACATGCAAGACTTCATAAATAATAGCATGGAACAATAAAAAATTATAGATACGTTGGAGACGTATCAAGCATCCCCAAGCTTAATTCCTGCTCGTCCTCGAGTAGGTAAATGATAAAGAAATAATTTTTGATGTGGAATGCTAACCAATATAGTTTTTCAATGTAATTCTCTTAATTGTGGCATGAATGTTCAGATCTGAAAGATTCAACATAAAAGTCTATATTGACATAAGAAATAACAATACTTCAAGCATACTAACAAAGCAATCATGTCTTCACAAAATACTATGGCTAAAGAAAGTTATCCCTACAAAATCACATAGTCTGGCTATGCTCCCTCTTCATCACACAAAATATTCATATCATGCACAACCCCGATTTCAGCCAAGCACTTGTTTTCATACTCTATCTTTTCAAACCTTTCAATTTTCACGCAATACGTGAGCGTGAGCCATGGATATAGCACTATGGGTGGAATAGAGGTGGTTGTGGAGAAGACAAAATGGAGGGAGATAGTCTCACATTGACTAGGCGTATCAACAGGCTATGGAGATGCCCATCAATAGATATCAACGTGAGTGAGTAGGGATTGCCATGCAACGGATGCACTAGAGCTAAATAAGAATGAAAGCTCAACAAAAGAAACTAGTGGGTGTGCATCCAACTTGCTTGCTCGGGAAGACCTAGGGCATTCGAGGAAGCCCATCGTTGGAATATACAAGCCAAGTTCTATAATGAAAATTCCCACTAGTATATGAAAGTGACTAAGCATGAGACTCTCTACAATGAAGAACATGGTGCTACTTTGAAGCACAAGTGTGGAAAAAAGATAGTAGCAATTGTCCCTTCTCTCTTTTCTCTAATTTTTTTGGAAGGGCTTTCTCTTTTTTTTATTAGCCCCTCTCTATTTTTTTTATTGGCCTTTCCTCACATGGGACAATTCTCTAATAATGATGATCTGCACACTTTTTATTACAACTCGAAATTACAACTCGATACTACAACAAGTATGACTCTACATGAATGCCTTCGGCGGTGTACCGGGATGTGCAATGAATCAAGAGTGACATGTATGAAAAATTATGCATGGTGGCTTTGCCATGACTACGATGTCAACTACATGATCATGCATGGCAATATGACAATATGATGCGTGTCATATGAACGGAACGGTGGAAAGTTGCATGG
This sequence comes from Secale cereale, assembly GCA_902687465.1. Taxonomy (NCBI): domain Eukaryota; kingdom Viridiplantae; phylum Streptophyta; class Magnoliopsida; order Poales; family Poaceae; genus Secale; species Secale cereale. Next base: position 330,061,883 of record LR738715.1, read on the forward strand.
CAATATATCTCGGAATGGCTATGGAAATGCCATGATAGGTAGGTATGGTGGTTGTTTTGAGGAACAATATGGTGGCTGTTTTGAGGAAGGATATATAGTGGGTTTATGGCACCGGCGAAAGTTACGCGGTACAAGAGAGGCTAGCAATGGTGGAAGGGTGAGAGTGCGTATAATCCATGGACTCAACATTAGAAATAAGAACTCAAATACTTGTTGCAAAAATCTACGAGTCATCAAAACAAAGCAATCAACACATGCTCCTAGGGGGGAGGTTGGTAGGAGTTAACCATCGCGCGCCCCCGACCTCCACACAAAGGTTGGCACTTTACAAATACCTCGTGCTCTAACTTCGTCACATAGAGGTTCACCATACGTGCATGATACGGGAATCACTAACCTTAACACAAGTATTTCTTAATTTCATAATAACTCCACTAGCATGACTCTATTATCACTATCCTCATGTCTCAAAACAAATATTAAGCATCCAACATCTCATTCTATTCAATGCACTTAGTGTGAATATTTTTACTACATTGACATTGGATGTTTATCATGTGAAGACTAGTTTCTTTAGCCTAAACACATTACCATGATGTTTTATTAGACACTCAAAAGGATATAAGTGAAGCATGAGAGTTTACCAATTTCTACAAAATATTACCACCACCGTGCTCTAAAAGATATAAGTGAAGCACTAGAGCAAAAACTATTCAACTCAAAAGATATAAGTGAAGCACATAGAGTGTTCTAATAATTTCTATGCCATATTTAACTCTCTCAAATAGGTGTGTCCAGCAAGCATGATTGTGGCAAACTAACAAGCAAATACTCAAATTATACAAGACGCTCCTAGCAGAACACATATCATTTTGCGAATAAAAATATAACTCCAAGTATAGTTACCGATGGATGAAGACGAAAGAGGGGATGCCTTCCCGGGGCATCCCCAAGCTTAGGATTTTGGTTATCTTGAATTTAATTGGGGTTCCATGGGAATCCCCAAGCTTAGGCCTTTGCTACTCCCTGTTCCATCGTCCATCAAAGCAATACTCAAAACTTGAAAACTTCACAACACAAAACTTAGACAAAAATTCTCGTGAGCTCCGTTAGTATAAGAAAGCAAACCACTACTCAAAAGTGCAGCAATGAATTCATTCTTTGTTTATATTGGTGTTAAACCTACTGTATTCCAACTTCTCTATGGTTCATATCCTCCAATACTACTCATAGATGCATCGGAATAAGCAAACAACACACGAAAAACAGAATCTGTCAAAAACAGAACAGTTTGTAGTAATCTATAGGTTTCGCCTACTTCTGGAACTCCAAAAAATTCAAACTAAATTGTTAAATTTGCGTAATTTGTATACCAATCATCTGCAAGAATAATCAACTAAAAATCACTCTCTGGTAAAATCTGAAGACCACTTTAGCAAGCGCTAACGATTCTGTTTTTCACAGCAAGATCACATAAACTTCACACAAGTCTTCCCAAAGGTTCTACTTGGCACAAACACTAAACAAAACATGAAACCACATCTAATCAGAGGCTAGATGCAATATTTATTCCCTAACAGCAACAAAAACAAAAAACATAAAACTGGGTTGCCTCCCAACAAGCGCTATCGTTTTACGCCCCTAGCTAGGCACGATACAAGATAAAACTAGGTATTGCCATCTTTGGAGGGCAATCCATGAGTGGCTCTCATGATAGATTCATATGGTAATTTGATTTTCTTTCTAGGAAAGTGTTCCATTCCTTTCCTTAATGGAAATTGGAATATAATATTTCCTTCCTTCATATCAATAATTGCACCAATCGTTCTAAGGAAAGGTCTACCAAGAATAATAGGACATGAAGGATTGCAATATATGTCAAGAACAATGAAATCTATGGGCACATAATTCCTATTGGCAACAATAAGAACATAATTAATTCTTCCCATAGGTTTCTTAATAGTGGAATCCGCAAGATGCAAATTTAAAGAACAATCATCAAGCTCATGGAACCCTAGCAAATCACACAAAGTTTTTGGGATAGTGGAGACACTAGCACCCAAATCACACAAAGCATAGCATTCATGATCTTTTATTTTTATTTTAATAGTAGGTTCCCATTCATCATAAAGCTTTCTAGGGATAGAAACTTCCAACTCAAGTTTTTCCTCATAAGATTGCATCAAAGCATCAACTATGTGCTTGGTGAAAGTTTTATTTTCGCTGTAAGCATGCGGAGAATTTAGCACGGATTGCAACGAGGAAATACAATCAATCAAAGAGCAATTATCATAATTGAATCCCTTGAAATCCAAAATAGTGGGTTCATCACTATGAAAAGTTTTAATCTCTTCACTCCCACTTTTAGAAAATTTAGCATCAAGATCAAAAAACTCATAATCATTGGGACACCTTAAAGCAGAATCATCTCCAATCCTATCTTCATCCAGATTTATACTAGAAAACAAGGATCTAATAGGAGACACATCAATAACTTTCAGATCTTCATCTTTATTTTCATGCTCTTCCGGTTTAGCAGCCATCTTATTGATCAAGGTGGACTATTTATCCGAAATTTGGGCAATTAAGTTCTAAAGATGAGCAAACTGAGATTTCAAGCCATAAAATTCCTTAGAATATCATCAAGGTCTTTATTCATATACTCCACAAACTTTTTCTGTTCTTTAAGCTCACTTCTGAAGAAGTCATTATGCTCAAATTGTATAGTCATAAAATGTCTAACATTGTTTTCAATCTCCTCCAGCCTCTTGAGGTGAGGGTCAACACTAATAGGGAGAGCCATAGTGACAAGCAAGCAAGCAGCACACGCAAGCAAAAAAGAAGCAAGCGAACATAAACACACGGCGGAAGAAGGGCAAATAAAACGGCAAGGGTGAAGTGGGGGAGGGAAAACGAGAGGCAAATAAAAGTAATCCGAAGGATAAGGGTTTGTGATAGGTACTTGGTATATGACTTTTGTGTAAGCCTCCCCGGCAATGGCGCCACAAATTCTTCTTGCTACTTCTCGATCTTGCATTGTATTCCCTCGAAGAGGAAAGGGAGATGCAGCACAGTAGCGTAAGTATTTCCCTCAGTTTTTTAAAACCAATGTATCAATCCAGTAGGAGACCACGCGTGAGTCCCTCGCACCTGCACAAACAAATAAGAACTTTGCAGCTAATGCGATAAGGGGTTGTCAATCCCTTTACGGTGACTTACGAAAGTGAGATTTGATAGAGATGATAGTTTATATTTTTGGTATTTTTAGTTTATAAGAATAGCAAATAAAAGCAATAAAAGTAAGGTAGATGTAGATTGATATGTTGAGAATAGACCCGGGGGCCATAGTTTTCTCTAGTGGCTTCTCTCATGATAGCGATATTCTACGGCGGGTAAACAAATTACTGTCGAGCAATTGATAGAAAAGCGAATAATTATGAGACTATCTAGGCATGATCATTGTATATAGGCATCACATCCGAGACAAGTAGACCGAAACGATTCTGCATCTACTACTATTACTCCACACGTCGACCGCTATCCAGCATGCATCTAGTGTATTGAGTTCATAAGAACAGAGTAACGCCTTAAGCGGGATGACATGATGTAGAGGGATAAACTCAAGCAATATGATATAAACCCCATCTTTTTATCCTCGATGGCAACAATACAATACGTGCCTTGCTGCCCCTACTGTCATTGGGAAAGGACACCGCAAGATTGATCCCAAAGCCAAGCACTTCTCCATTGCAAGAACTATAGATCTAGTAGGCCAAGCCAAACCAATAATTCAAAGAGACTTGCAAGGATATTATGAGCACACATAAAAAGTTCAGAGAAGAACCAAATATCTTTCATAGATAACCTTGATCATAAACTCACAATTCATTGGATCTCGACAAACCACCGCAAAAAGAGATTACATCGAATAGATCTCCTCGAAGACCAAGGAGAACTTTGTATTGAGATCCAGAGAGAGAGAAGAAGCAATCTAGATACTAGCTATGGACCCGAAGGTTTGTGGTAAACTACTCACAACTCATGGTGAGGGTGATGATGATGATGATGATGAACTCCGTGATGGCTCCCCCTCCGGTGGAGCTCCGGAACAGGCTCCAAGATGGGATCTGCACGGGAACAGAAGGTACGGCGGTGGAATTAGAGTTTTCTAACAGAGGTTTTGGGGTACGTAGACTTATATAGGAAGAAGGAGGGCACCGGGGGACGCTCGAGGGGGCCGCGAGGCAGGGGGGCGCGCCCTGGGAAGGGGGGCCCGCCCCCACCCTCGTGGGCCACCTCTTGATCCCCTGACGTGGTTCTCAAGCTCCGTGTGTGTGATTTTCTTTAAAAATATCTCTCGCGAAGGTTTCATTCCGTTTGGACTCCGTTTGATATTCTTTTTCTGCAAAACCCTTAAACAGGCAAAAAACAGCATCTGGACTGGGCCTTTGGGTTAGTAGGTTAGTCCCAAAAATGATATAAAAGTGAATGATAAAGCCCATTAAACATCCGAGACTTCATAAATAATAGCATGGACCAATCAAAAATTATATATACATTGGAGATGTATCAAGCTACTACATAGATATACAAATACTACCAGGACTAAGTTCATGACAAATTAAGTTCAATTAATCAAATTAATAATAAACTCCCACTTAAATTAACATACCTTGGGTTACCTAAGTGATAGATGATCCAAATCAACTAAACCATGTTCGATCATCACGTGAGATGGAGTAGTCATCAATGGTGAACATCTCTATGTTGAACATATCTACTATATGACTCATGTTCGACCTTTTGGTCACTAGTGTTCCGGGGCCATGTCTGTACATGCTAGGCTCGTCAAGTTTAACCCAAGTATTCCGCGTATGTAAAACTATCTTACACCCGTTGTATGTGAATGCAGAGTCTATCACACCCGATCATCACGTGGTGTCTCGAAACAACAAATTGTAGCAACGGTGCATACTCGGGGAGAACACTACTATGTTGATTGTTCCATGCTATTATATATTCTATTTTGGATGTTTAATGGGCTTTATTATACACTTTTAGATTATATTTGGGACTAACCTACTAACCCAAGGCCCAGTGCAAATTGTTGTTTTTGCCTATTTCAGAGTTTCGCATAAAAGGGATATCAAACGGAGTCCAAACGGAATGAAACCTTCGGGAGAGTTTTTTTTGGAACCGTATCTACCCAGAAGACTTGGAGTACACACGAGGGAACGAAGGAGGTGGCCACGATGGTCCAGGGCGCGCCCCCTCCCCCTGGGCACACCCCCCACCCTCGTGGGCCCCCTCTGGCACCCCGATGCCCTCCTTCCTCCTATATATATCCATATACCCTGAAAACATCAAGGCAACAGAGAAACCACTAATTCCACCACCGCAACCTTCTGTTCCCGTGAGATCCCATCTTGGGGCCTGTTCCGGAGCTCCGCCGGAGGGGGTATCTACCACGGAGTGCTTCTACATCAACACCATAGCCTCGCCAATGAGTTGTGAGTAGTTTACCGCAGACCTTCGGGTCCATTGTTATTAGCTAGATGGCTTCTTCTCTCTTTTTGGATCGCAATACAAAGTTCTCCTCGATCTTCGAGGAGATCTATTTGATGTAATCTTTTTGTGGTGTGTTTGTCGAGATCCGATGAATTGTGGGTTTATGATCAAGATTATCTAGGAACAACATTTGATTCTTTTCTAAAATCTTTTATGTGTGATTGTAATATCCTTGCAAGTCTCTTCAAATTATTGGTTTGGTTTGGCCTACTAGATCTATAGTTCTTGCAATGGGAGAAGTGCTTGGCTTTGGGTTCAATCATGCGGTGTCCTTTCCCAGTGACAGCAGGGGCAGCAAGGCACGTATTGTATTGTTGCCATCGAGGATAAAAATATGGGGTTTATATCATATTGCTTGAGTTTATCCCTCTACATCATGTCATCTTGCTTAAAGAATTACTCGGTTCTTATGAACTTAATACTCTAGATGCATGCTGGATAATGGTCGATGTGTGGAGTCATAGTAGTAGATGCAGAATCGTTTCGGCCTACTTGTCACGGATGTGATGCCTATATATAATGATCATGCCTAGATATTCTCATAACTATGCGCTTTTCTATCAGTTGCTCGACAGCAATTTGTTCACCCATCGTAGAATTCTGCTATCATGAGAGAAGCCAGTAGTGAAAGCTATGACCCCCAGGTCTATCTTTATCATATTACTTTACTTCAATTTCTGCTGCCGTTGCTTATTTGCTTTATTTACTTTCTGTTATTATATCAAAAATACCAAAAATATTATACTATCCTATCTATCAGATCTCACTTTCGTAAGTGACCGTAAAGTGATTGACAACCCCTTATCGCGTTGGCTGTGAAGTTCTTATTTGTTTGTGCAGGTGCGAGGGACTCACGCGTGGTCTCCTACTGGATTGATACCTTGGTTGTCAAAAACTTAGGGAAATACTTACGCTACTGTGCTGCATCACCCTTTCCTCTTCGAGGGAATACAACGCAAGCTCGAGAAGTAGCAAGAAGAATTTCTGGCGCCGTTGCCAAGGAGGCTTACGCAAAAGCCATATACCAAGTACATATCACAAACCCTTATCCTTCGCATTACATTTTTTGCCTCTCGTTTTCCTCTCCCCCACTTCACCCTTGCCGTTTTATTTGCCCCTCTTTTTCCGTGTGTTTACCGTTGGCTTGCCTCTTGGTTGCTTGTGTGTTGGCTTGCTTGCTTGCCACTATGACTTCCCCTATCAGTGTTGACCCTCACCTTAAGAGGTTGGAGGAGATTGAAAACAATGTTAGGCATTTTATGTTTGTGCAATTTATGCACAATGATTTCTTCAGAAATGAGCTTAAAGAACAGAAAAGCTTTATGCAATACATGAATAAAGAGCTTGATGATATGCCTAAGGAATTATATGGTTTGAAATCTTAGTTTGCTCATCTTGAGAACTTAATAGCCCAAATTTCGGACAAGCAATCCACCTTAGTTAATAAGATGGCCGCTAAACCAGAAGAATATGAAAATAAGGATGAAGATCTGAAAGTTATTGATGTGTCTCCTATTAGATCCTTGTTTTCTAGTTTGAATTTTGATAAAGATGGGACTAGACATGAGTCTACCTTAGCTAAAAGGCATCCCAATAATTCAGAGTTTTTAGATCTTGATGCTAAATTTGTTAAAAGTGGGATTGAAGAGATTAAAACTTTGCATAGTGATGAACCCACTACTTTGGATTTCCAAGGATTCAATTATGATAATTTCTCTTTAATAGATTGTATTTCCTTGTTGCAATCTGTACTAAATTCTCCTCATGCTTATAGACAAAATAAAGCTTATACCAAACACATAGTTGATGCTTTGATGCAATCTTATAAAGAAATACTTGAATTGGAAGTTTCTAACCCTAGTAAGCTTTATGATGAGTGGGAACCTACTATTAAAATTAAAATTAAAGATCATGAATGCTTTGCTTTGTGTGATTTGGGTGCAAGTGTTTCTACAATTCCAAAAAGCTTGTGTGATTTGTTAGGTTTCCATGAACTTGATGATTGTTCTTTAAATTTGCATCTTGCGGATTCTACCATTAAGAAACCTATGGG
>LR738715.1:330069513-330094233 GCA_902687465.1 Secale cereale
GAACCCACTACTTTGGATTTCCAAGGATTCAATTATGATAATTTCTCTTTAATAGATTGTATTTCCTTGTTGCAATCTGTACTAAATTCTCCTCATGCTTATAGACAAAATAAAGCTTATACCAAACACATAGTTGATGCTTTGATGCAATCTTATAAAGAAATACTTGAATTGGAAGTTTCTAACCCTAGGAAGCTTTATGATGAGTGGGAACCTACTATTAAAATTAAAATTAAAGATCATGAATGCTTTGCTTTGTGTGATTTGGGTGCAAGTGTTTCTACAATTCCAAAAAGCTTGTGTGATTTGTTAGGTTTCCATGAACTTGATGATTGTTCTTTAAATTTGCATCTTGCGGATTCTACCATTAAGAAACCTATGGGAAGGATTAATGATGTTATTATTGTTGCCAATAGGAATTATGTGCCCGGGGATTTCATTGTTCTTGATATAGATTGCAATCCTTCATGTCTTATTATTCTTGGTAGACCTTTCCTTAAAACAATTGGTGCAATTATTGATATGAAGGAAGGAAATATTAGATTCCAATTTCCGTTAAGGAAAGGCATGGAACACTTTCGTAGAAAGAAAATGAAATTACCTTATGAGTCTATTATGAGAGCCACTTATGGATTGCCTATCAAATATGGCAATACCTAGATCTATTCTTGTATCGTGCCTAGCTAGGGGCGTTAAACGATAGCGCTTGTTGGGAGGCATACCGATTTTATTTTCCTTGTTTTTGATTCTGTTTAGGAATAAATTTTGCATCTAGCTTCTGTTTAGATGTGGTTTTGTGTTTTAATTAGTGTTTGTGCCAAGTAGAACCTTTGGGAAGACTTGTGTGAAGTTTATATGATCATGCTATAAAAAACAGAAACTTTAGTGCTCACAAGATTGGCTGTAATTTTTTACTGGAGAGTGCTATTTAGTTGATTGTTTTTGCAGATGATTAATAAACAAATTCCTCACGTTTACCAATTTATTTCATTTTTTGGAGTTACAGAAGTATTCGAAAGTTACAGATTACTACAAATTGTTCTGTTTTTGACATATTCTGTTTTTCGTGTGTTGTTTGCTTATTTTGATGAATCTATGGGTAGTATTGGGGAATATGAATCATAGAGAAGTTGGAATACAGTAGGTGTAACACCAATATAAACAAAGAATAAGTTCATTACAGTAGCTTTGAGTGGTGGTTTGTTTTCTTATACTAACGGAGCTCACGAGATTTTTGGCTAAGTTTTGTGTTGTGAAGTTTTCAAGTTTTGAGTATGGCTTTGATGGACTATTGAACAAAGAGTGGCAAGAGCCTAAGATTGGGGATGCACAAGGCACCCCAAGGTAAAATTCAAGGACAACCAAAAGCCTAAGCTTGGGAATGCCCGGGAAGACATCCCCTCTTTCGTCTTCATCTATCGGTAACTATACTCGGGACTATATTTTTATTCACCACATGATATGTGTTTTGCTTGGAGCGTCATGTATGATTTGAGTCTTTGCTTTTTAGTTTGTCAAAATCATCCTTGCTGGACACACCTTTTGAGAGAGATAAATATGGTTTAGAATTAATTAGAATACTCTATGTACTTCACTTACATCTTTTGAGCTACATAGTTTTGCTCTAGTGCTTCACTTATATATTTTAGAGCACGGTGGTGGTTTTATTTTGTAGAAATTGATGATCTCTCGTGCTTCACTTATATCTATTTGAGAGTCTTTTAGAACAGCATGGTAATGTGCTTTGGTTATAAAATTAGTCCTAATATGATAGGCATCCAAGATGAGTATAGTAAAAACTTTCATATAAAGTGCATTGAATATGATGAGAAGTTAGATACTTGATGATTGTTTTGAGATATGAGGATGGTGATATTACAGTCATGCTAGTGTAGTAATTATGAATTTGAGAAATACTTGTGTTAAAGTTTGTGATTCCCGTAGCATGCACTTATGGTGAACCGCTATGTGACGAAGTTAGAGCATGAGGTATTTATTGAGTGTCATCCTTTGTGTGGAGGTCGGGATCGCGTGATGGTTAACTCCTACCAACCCTTTGATGACCCACAAGTGTAGGTGATCTATCGTAGTCCTTTCGATAAGTAAGAGTGTCGAACCCAACGAGGAGCAGAAGGAAATGATAGGCAGTTTTCAGTAAGGTATTTTCTGCAAGCATTGAAATTATAGGTAACAGATAGTTTTGTGATAAGATAATTGGTAGAAAGTGACAAAGGTAAAAGTAAATAGGTGCAGCAAGGTGGCCCAATCCTTTTTGTAGCAAAGGACAAGCCTGGACATACTCTTATGCAAGGTAAACAGCTCCCGAGGACATATGGGAATTATCGTCAAGCTAGTTTTCATCACGATCATCTGATTCGCGTTCGGTAGTTTGATAATTCGGTATGTGGGTGGACCGGTGCTTGGGTGCTGCCCTTACTTGGACAAGCCTCCCACTTATGATTAACCTCTAATGCAAGTATCCCCAACTACAAAAGAAGTATTAAGGTAAACCTAACCATAGCCTAAAACATATGGATCCAAATCAGCCCCTTGAAGCAACGCATAAACTAGGGTTTAAGCTTCTGTCACTCTAGCAACCCATCATCTACTTATTACTTCCCAATGCCTTCCTCTAGGCCCAAATAATGGTGAAGTGTCATGTAGTCGACGTTCACATGACACCACTAGAGGAGAGACAACATACATCTCATCAAAATATCGAACGAAGACCAAGCTCACATGACTACTAATAGCAAGACTTCTCCCATGTCCTCAGGAACAAAAGTGACTACTCACAAGACATAATATTGTTCATGATCAGAGGGGTATTAATATGCATAATGGATCTGAACATATCATCTTCCACCAAATAAACCAACTAGCATCAACTACAAGGAGTAATCAACACTACTATCAACCCACAGGTATCAATCGGAGGTTTGGATACAAAGATTGGATACAAGAGATGAACTAGGGTTTGAGAGGAGATGGTGCTGGTGAAGATGTTGATGAAGATAGCCGTCCCTAAGATGGGAGAGTTGTCGGTGATGACGGCGGTGATGATTTCCCCCTCCCGGAGGGAAGTATCCCCGGCAGAACAGCTCTGCCAGAGCCCTAGATTGGTTTCCGCCTCGGTTCCGCCTCGTGACGGCGGCGTCTGGTCCCAAAAGCCTCCTCCTGATTTTTTCCATGTCAAAACGCTTCATATAGGAGAAGATGGGCACCGGGGGCCCACCGGCTGGCCCTCGAGGCAGGGGGTGCGCCCTGGGAAGAGGGCGCGCCCCCACCCTCGAGGCCAGACAGTGGCCCCTCTCGTGGGTTTCTTTCGCCAGATATTTTTTATATTTTACGAAACAATGTTTTGTGGAGTTTCAGGGCTTTTGGAGTTGTGCAGAATAGGTTTCCGGAGTCTGCTCCTTTAACAGCCCAGAATTCCAGCTGCCGGCATTCCCCCTTCTTCATGTAAACCTTGTAAAATAAGAGAGAAAAGGCATAAGTATTGTGGCAAAACATGTATGAACAGCCCATAATGCAATAAATATCAACTTATAAGCATGATGCCCAATCTTAGACCTTGCTTGTCCTCAAGCGAAAGCCAATATCGAAAAATATGTCCACATGTTTAGAGATAGAGGTGTTGATAAAAACAGAATACGGACATGAGGGCATCATGATCATTCTTATAACAGAAACTTATATAAATATAGTCATATGATTCTTGTGCTAAAGTAACATTTCATCCACAATGTCAATTATGCATCATAAACTTTATTGGAAACTAACAAACTTCGGTCTCGGTCATTGAAGCAATGGCAATTTATCGTAACATCGGAAAGAGTCATTATAAGAGCTTTTCAGCAAGCCTACATACTCAACTATCATATAGTCTTTCACAATTGCTCACACTCACGCAATACTTATGTTTGTGGAGTTTTAATCGGACACAGAGAAAGATAGGGGCTTATGGTGTTGCCTCCCAACCTTTTACCTCAAGGGTAATGTCAACAGTAATAGATCATGAAAACTTACATCCAAATGGGTATATATGTGAGGATCTGTCCAGCACAATGTGCTTGCCAAAGGATAAAATGTAAAAAGGAAAGGTGGATTTCACCTTGACACTTATAAGACAAGAATAAAAGATAGGCCCTTCGCAGAGGGAAGTAGAGGTTGTCATGTGTTTTTATGGTTGGATGCACAAAGTCTTAGCATAGAGGAACTTCGCTTTATATTGCCACTTGTGATAAGGACCTTTATTATGCAGTCCGTCGCTTTTATTACTTCCCTATCACAAGTTCGTATAAAGCTAATTTCTCCCACACTAATAAATCATACATATTTAGCGGGTTTGCAACATGACAACTTACTTGGAAGGATCTTTCTCAATCCATTAGGTAGGTATGGTGGACTCTCATGACAAAACTGGGTTTAAGGGTATATGGAAGCACAAGTAGTATCTCTACTTAGTGCGAGGAGTTTTGGCTAGCATGAGGGAGAAAGGCAAGCTCAACATGTTGGAAGATCCATGACAATATACTTTATTTCGGATATAAGAAGACATAATCCATTATGTTGTCTTCCTTGTCCAACATCAACTCTTTAGCATGTCATACTTTTATGAGTGCTCACAATCATAAAAGATGTCCAAGATAGTATATTTGTATGTGAAGCCTCTCTTCTTTTATTACTTCTTATTAATTGCAACGATGACCAAAACTATGTTTGTCACCTCCCAACAACTTTCATTTATCATACTCTTGTATGTGAAGTCATTACTTCCCATAAGATCGATATGATCTCTTTGATACTCTTTTTGTTTTCTTTCTTTTTATCATGACCCAAGTGAGGAAATCAAGCCCTTGACTCAACACTAATCTTTATTATATAGCTCAGGGACTCGATTACAAAGGATAAAGCTCACAAAGCAAAAGCTCACGACTAGATCATACTAACTTTATTCTAATAGATCAATATACTACCAAAAGGATCGAACTAAGTAAAACGGTAAAGATAGGAGTGATGGTGACACGATATCGGGGTCACTCCCCCAAGCTTGGCAGTTGCCAAGGGGAGTGCACATACCCATATGATCATGTCTCCTTCTTCGGGGGTGGTGATGATGGAGTTGCAAGAAGTGACGGAGGATCCTCATATATCGAGCGTAGGAGATCTTCCAGCTTGCGGATAGTACCTTTGAGAGCAGCAATGTAATCCTTCAACAAAATATTTTCACTTGTGAGATGCTTGTTACGAATCTGAGCTAACTCAATCATCCTGAAAGCTTCTAGCTCAGTCTAGGTAAAGAGGTTAGGAATAGCTTCTACCCACTTAGTAACGTAATCAACAGCAACTAGGATATGTGTGTACCCATTAGAGGCAGGAAAATGTCCCATATAATCAAAGCCCCAAACATCAAATGGTTCAATAACAAGTGAATAATTCATAGGCATTTCTTGACGTCTACTAATATTACCGATTCTTTGACATTCATCACATGATAAGACAAACTTACGGGCATCCTTGAAGAGAGTAGGCCAATAAAAACCGGATTGCAATACCTTATGTGCAGTTCTGTCTCCCGCATGGTGTCCTCCATAAGCTTCGGAGTGTCACTTGCGTAGGATATGCTCCTGTTCATGCTCAGGTACACAACATCTAATAATACCATCTACTCCTTCTTTATAAAGATGTGGGTCATCCCAGAAGTAATGCCTCAAATCATAGAAGAACTTTTTATTTTGCTGGTATGTGAAGCTAGGAGGTATAAACTTAGCAACAATGTAATTAGCATAATCAGTATACCATGGAGCAGTACGAGAAGTATTTATGACAGCTAGTTGTTCATCGGGAAAGCTATCATCAATAGGTTGCGGGTCATCAAGTATATTCTCTAACCTAGACAAGTTATCTGCTACGGGGTTCACAGCTCCCTTTCTATCAATAATATGCAAGTCAAATTCTTGCAGAAAGAGGACCCATCTAATTAGTCTAGGTTTAGCATCTTTCTTTTCCATAAGGTATTTGATAGCAGCATGATCAGTGTGAATAGTTACTTTAGAATCAACAATATAGGGTCTAAACTTATCACAAGCAAATACAACTACTAAAAATTCTTTCTCAGTGGTAGCATAATTTCTTTGGGCACTATCTAGAGTTTTACTAGCATACTGGATAACATTCAATTTCTTATCAACTCTTTGCCCCAAAACAGCTCCTACAGCATAATCACTAGCATCGCACATAATCTCAAAGGATAAATTCCAGTCAGGAGGCTGGACAATAGGTGCAGAGATCAATGCTTTCTTAAGTATTTCAAATGCTTCTAGACAATCATCATCAAAGACAAAAGGAATATCTTTCTGTAAAAGATTAGTCAGAGGCCTGGAGATTTTGGAGAAGTCCTTAATGAACCTCCTATAAAACCCGGCATCACCAAGGAAACTTCGTATACCTTTGATATCCTTAGGGCATGGCATCTTTTCAATAGCATCAACTTTAGCTTTGTCAACTTCAATACCTCTTTCAGAAATATTATATCCCAAGACAATGCCTTCATTAACCATAAAGTGGCACTTCTCCCAATTCAAGACAAGGTTAGTGTCTTCACATCTCTGCAAAACTCGATCAAGGTTGCTTAAGCAATCATCAAAAGAAGTTCCGTAAATGGACAAATCATCCATGAACACCTCAACAATCTTTTCACAAAATTCAGAGAATATAGCCATCATGCATCTTTGAAAGGTAGCAGGTGCATTACATAAACCAAAAGGCATACGTCTATAAGCAAAGGTACCGAAAGGACAAGTAAAAGTGGTTTTTTCCTGATCCCCTTTTGACACAGGTATTTGAGAGAAACCAGAATAACCATCTAGAAAGCAGAAATGAGTATGTTTGGATAACCTTTCTAGCATTTGATCAATGAATGGCAAGGGTAATGATATTTCTTAGTGGCTTTATTTAACTTACAGAAATCAATTACCATCCTATAACCTGTAACTATTCTTTGCGGGATCAATTCATCTTTATCATTAGGGACGACAGTCATACCTCCTTTCTTAGGAACACAATGGACAGGACTTACCCACTGGCTGTCAGCAACTGGATAGATAATACCTGCCTCTAGAAGCTTTAGTATTTCCTTCCTTACCACTTCTTTCATCTTGGGATTTAACCGTCGCTGATGATCAATAACTGGTTTAGCATTTTCTTCCAATTTTATCTTGTGTTGGCATATAGTGGGACTAATGCCCTTAAGATCATCCAAAGTATATCCAATAGCAGCTCGGTGCTTCTTCAGAGTTTTCAATAATCTTTCTTCTTCCTGCTCTGAAAGGTTAGCACTAATAATAACAGGATATATCTTCTTTTCATCAAGATAAACATACTTAAGATTATCAGGCAAAGGTTTAAGTTCAAACACGGGATCACCCTTGGGTGGAGGAGGATCCCCTAGGATTTCAACATGCAAGTTGTTTTTCAATACGGGTCCCTGTGTAAGGAATATTTCATCTATCTCCCTTCTTTCATTCATATGCATATCATTTTCATGGTCTAGCAAGTATTGTTCTAAAGGTTCATTAGGTGGCACGGCAATAGAAGCGAGACCAATAATTTCATCTTTACTAGGTGGTGCCTTTTCAAGGGGTTGTCTACGGAATTTAGCAAAGTTAAAATCATGAGACATATCCCCTAATCCAACAGTGATAATATCTTTCACGCAATCTATCTTCGCATTAACAGTATTCAAGAAGGGTCTACCAAATATAATGGGACAGAATGCATCTTGTGGGGAACTAAGAATGAGAAAATCAGCAGGGTATTTAACCTTCCCACACAAGACTTCAATATCTCGAACAATCCCAACTGGTGAAATAGTATCTCTATTAGCAAGCTTAATAGTAACATCAATCCCTTCTAACTCAACAAGTGTAATGTCATGCATAATTTCGTTATACAAATCAAGAGGGATAATGCTCGCACTAGCACCTACATCACACAAACCATGATAGCAGTGATCTCCTATCTTAACAGAGATAATGGGCAAGCCTACGACAGGTTTATGTTTATTCCTAGCATTGGGTTTGGCTATCCTAGCAGACTCTTCTTGGAGATAAATAACATGTCCATCTAAATCTTCTACCAAGAGATCCTTAACCATAGCAACACTAGGTTCAACTTTAATTTGCTCAGAGGGTGTAGGTGTTCTAGTATTACTCTTACGAACTACAGTTGAAGCTTGAGCATGATCCTTTATTCTAACAGGGAAAGGTGGTTTCTCAATATAAGCGGTAGGAATAACAGGATCAACATTATAAGTGATATTCTTTTCTTCAACTTTAATAGGTTCAACTACTTTTACTTCAATAGGGGGATGGTATTTAAACCACTTCTTCTTGGGGAGGTCAACATGAGTAGCAAAAGATTCAAAAAAGAAGCTACTATCTTAGAGTCAAGTCCATATTTAGTGCTAAACTCACAGAAAACATTGGTATCCATAAAAGCTTTAACACAATCAAACTTAGGGGTCATACCTGACTCCTTACCTTCGTCGAGATTTCAATCTTCAGAGTTGCATTTAATTCTTTCCAATAAATCCCATTTGAATTCAACAGTCTTCATCATAAAAGAGCCAGAACAAGAATTATCGAGCATGGTGCGATTATTGAGAGAAAGCCGAGCATAAAAAATTTGGATGATCATTTTTCTTGAAAGCTCATGATTGGGGCATGAATATAACATTGACTTAAGCCTCCCCCAAGCATGAGCGATGCTTTCTCCTTCGCGAGGCCAGAAATTATAAATATAATTGCGATCACGATGAACCTGGTGCATAGGGTAGAACTTCTAATGAAATTCCAACTTCAGACGATTATAGTTCCAAGATCCCATATCATCGCATAGCCTAAACCATGTCAATGCATCTCCCTTCAAAGATAAAGGGAAGACCTTCTTCTTGATAACATCCTCGGGCATACCTGCAAGCTTAAACAATCCACAAACTTCATCCACATAGATTAGGTGTAAGTCGGGATGCAGTGTTCCGTCTCCTGTATAGGGATTTTCAAGCAGTTTCTCTATCATACCCGAAGGAATCTCAAAGCAAACATTTTCAATAGGTGCAGTAGGTTGAGGAGCAACTCTTTCCTCTTCCGCTCGGGGTGAAGATACCCCCGAACAAGCCCCTCAAAGGATTTTGAGCCATAGTAACAAGTGACAATAAATTTCAGCACACTATATAAATTTTTCCTTACCAAATTCCACTTGCCAAAGGCGCTTCACTCCCCGGCAACGGCGCCAGAAAAGAGTCTTGATGACCCACAAGTGTAGGGGATCTATCGTAGTCCTTTGGATAAGAGTGTCGAACCCAACAAGGAGCAGAAGGAAATGACAGGCAGTTTTCAGTAAGGTATTTTCTGAAAGCACTAAAATTATAGGTAACAGATAGTTTTGTGATGAGATAATTGGTAGCAAGTGACAAATGGTAAAAGTAAATAGGTGCAGCAAGGTGGCCCAATCCTTTTTGTAGCAAAGGACAAGCCTAGACAAACTCTTATGCAAGGTAAAGCGCTCCCGAGGACATATGGGAATTATCGTCAAGCTAGTTTTCATCACGATCATCTGATTCGCGTTCGGTACTTTGACAATTCGGTATGTGGGTGGACCAGTGCTTGGGTGCTTCCCTTACTTGGACAAGCCTCCCACTTATGATTAACCTCTAATGCAAGCATCCGCAACTACAAAAGAAGTATTAAGGTAAACCTAACCATAGCCTGAAACATACGGATCCAAATCAGCCCCTTACGAAGCAACGCATAAACTTGGGTTTAAGCTTCTGTCACTCTAGCAACCCATCATCTACTTATTACTTCCCAATGCCATATGCTAGGCCCAAATAATGATGAAGTGTCATGTAGTTGACGTTCACATGACACCACTAGAGGAGAGACAACATACATCTCATCAAAATATCGAACGAAGACCAAACTCACATGACTACTAATAGCAAGACTTCTCCCATGTCCTCAGGAACAAAAGTAACTACTCACAAGACATAATATTGTTCATTATCAGAGGGGTATTAATATGCATAATGGATCTGAACATATGATCTTCCACCAAATAAACCAACTAGCATCAACTACAAGGAGTAATCAACACTACTAGCAACCCAGAGGTACCAATCTGAGGTTTGGATACAAAGATTGGATACAAGAGATGAACTAGGGTTCGAGAGGAGATGGTGTTGGTGAAGATGTTGATGAAGATAGCCCTCCCCAAGATGGGAGAGTTGTTGGTGATGATGGCGGTGACGATTTCCCCCTCCCGGAGGGAAGTATCCCCGACATAACAGCTCTGTCGGAGCCCTAGATTGGTTTCCGCCTCGGTTCCGCCTCGTGACGGCGGCGTCTGGTCCCGAAAGCCTCCTCCTAATTTTTTCCAGGTCAAAACGCTTCATATAGGAGAAGATGGGCACCGGGGGCCCACCGGCTGGCCCTCGAGGCAGGGGGCGCGCCCTGGGAAGGGGGGCGCACCCCCACCCTCGAGGCCAGCCAGTGGCCCCTCTCGTGGGTTTCTTTCGCCAGATATTTTTTATATTTTTCAAAACAATGTCCTGTGGAGTTTCAGGGCTTTTGGAGTTGTGCAGAATAGGTTTCTAGAGTTTGCTCCTTTTCCAGCCCAGAATTCCTGCTCCCGGCATTCCCCCTTCTTCATGTAAACCTTGTAAAATAAGAGAGAAAAGGCATAAGTATAGTGACAAAACATGTATGAACAGCCCATAATGCAATAAATATCAACTTATAAGCATGATGCAAAATGGACGTATCACCCTTCCCCTAGGAGCATGTGTTGAATACTTTGTTTTGATGACTCGCAGATTTTTGCAATAAGTATATGAGTTCTTTATGACTAATGTTGAGTCCATGGATTATACGCACTCTCACCATTCCACCATTGCTAGCCTCTCTTGTACCGCGCAACTTTCGTCGGTACCATACACCCACCATATACCTTCCTCAAAACAGCCACCATACCTACCTATCATGGCATTTCCATAGCCATTCAGAGATATATTTTCATGCAACTTTCCACCGTTCCGTTCATATGGCATGCTTCATCATCATTCAAATAGAGTCATATTTCATTCTAGCTTCGAGTTGTAATCTTTGAGTTGTAAGTCAATAAAAGTGTGATGATCTTCATTTTTAGAGCATTGTCCCATGTGCAGAAAGGCCAAATAAAAAAAGAGATGGCCCAAAAAAATTATAGAGAGGGGCTAAATAAAAGAAGAAGAGAAAGCCCCTCCAAAAAAATGAGAGAAAAGAGAGAAGGGACAATGCTACTATCATTTTCCACACTTGTGCTTCAAAGTAGCACTATGAACTTCATGATAGAGAGTCTCTTGTTTTGTCACTTTCATATACTAGTGGGAATTTTTCATTATAGAACTTTGCTTGTATATTCCAATGATGGGCTTCCTCAAATGCCCTAGGTCTTCATGAGCAAGCAAGTTAGATGCACACCCACCTAGTTTCTTTTGATGAGCTTTCATACACTTATAGCTCTAGTGCATCCGTTCCATGGCAATCCCTACTCACTCACATTGATATCTACTGATGGGCATCTCCATAGCCCACTGATATGCCTAGTTGATGTGAGACTATCTTCCTCCTTTTTGTCTTCTCCACAACCACCACTCTATTCCACCTATAGTGCTATATCCATGGCTCACGCTCATGTATTGTGTGAAAGTTGAGAGGTTTGAAAAAATTTGAGTATGAAAACAATTGCTTGGCTGAAACCAGGGTTGTGCATGATATGAATATTTTGTGTGATGAAGAGGGAGCATAGCCAGACTATATGATTTTGTAGGGATAACTTTCTTCGTCCATGTTATTTTGAGAAGACATGATTGCTTTGTTAGTATGCTTGAAGTATTATTATTCTTATGTCAATATGGAATTTTGTCTTGAATCTTTCGGATCTGAACATTCATGCCGCAATAAATAAATTACATTGAGAATTATGTTGGTTAGCATTTCACATCAAAAATTCTGTTTTTATCATTTACCTACTCGAGGACGAGCAGGAATTAAGCTTGGGGATGCTTGATACGTCTCCAACATATCTATAACTTTTGATTGTTTCATGCTATTATATATTCTGTTTTGGATGTTTAATGGGCTTTATTATACACTTTTATATTATTTTTGGGACTAACCTACTAACCCAAGGCCCAGTGCAAATTGTTGTTTTTGCCTATTTCAGAGTTTCGTAGAAAAGGGATATGAAACGGAGTCCAAACGGAATGAAACCTTCGGGAGAGTTATTTTTGGAACCGTATCTACCCAGAAGACTTGGAGTACACGCGAGGGAACAAAGGAGGTGGCCACGAGGGTCCAGGGCGCGCCCCCTCACCCTGGTCGCGCCCCCACCCTCATGGGCCCCCTTTGGCTCCCCCGTTGCCCTCCTCCCTCCTATATATATGCATATACCCTGAAAACATCGAGGCAACATAGAAAACCCTAATTCCACCGCCGCAACCTTCTGTTCCCGTGAGATCCCATCTTGGGGCCTATTCCGGAGCTCCACCGAAGGGGGGATCTACCACGGAGTGCTTCTACATCAACACCATAGCCTTACCAATGAGTTGTGAGTAGTTTACCACAGACCTTCGGGACCATAGTTATTAGCTAGATGGCTTCTTCTCTCTTTTTGGATCTCAATACAAAGTTCTCCACGATCTTCGAGGAGATCTATTCGATGTAATCTTTTTGCGGTGTGTTTGTCGAGATCCGATGAATTGTGGGTTTATGATCAAGATTATCTATGAACTATATTTGATTATTTTCTGAAATCTTTTATGTATGATTATAATATCCTTGCAAGTTTCTACGAATTATTGGTTTGGTTTGGCCTACTAGATCTATAGTTCTTGCAATGGGAGAAGTGCTTGGCTTTGGGTTCAATCTTGCGGTGTCCTTTCCCAGTGACAACAGTGGCAGGAAGGCACGTATTGTATTGTTGCCATCGAGGATAAAAAGATGGGGTTTATATCATATTGCTTGAGTTTATCCCTCTACATCATGTCGTCTTGCTTAAAGCATTACTCTGTTCTTATGAACTTAATACTCTAGATGCATGCTGGATAGCGGTCGATGTGTGGAGTAATAGTAGTAGATGCAGAATCGTTTCGGTCTACTTGTCATGGACGTGATGCCGATATATAATGATCATGCCTAGATATTCTCATAACTATGCGCTTTTCTATCAATTGCTCGACAGTAATTTGTTCACCCACCATAGAATTCTGCTATCATGAGAGAAGCCACTAGTGAAACCTATGGCCCCCGGGTCTATCTTTATCATATTACTTTACTTCAATTTCTGCTATCGTTGCTTATTTGTTTTATTTACTTTCTGTTCTTATATCAAAAATACCAAAAATATTATACTATCCTATCTATCAGATATCACTTTCGTAAGTGACCATAAAGGGATTGACAACCCATTATCGCGTTGGCTGCGAAGTTCTTATTTGTTTGTGCTGGTGCGAGGGACTCGCGCATGGTCTCCTACTGGATTGATACCTTGGTTCTCGAAAACTGAGGGAAATACTTACGCTACTGTGCTGCATCACCCTTTCCTCTTCGAGGGAATACAACGCAAGCTCGAGAAGTAGCAGTTATCGATAATTTATAAAACATGATCATCTCATACAATAACATATAACTTATCACGTCTTGACCATATCACATCACAACATGCCCCTGCAAAAACAAGTTAGACGTCCTCTACTTTGTTGTTGCAAGTTTTACGTGGCTGCAATGGGCTTCTGGCAAGAACCGTTCTTACCTACGACATAAAACCACAACGGTGATTTATCAAGTTTGTTGTTTTAGCCTTCAACAAGGATCGGCCGCAGTCAAATTCGATTCAACTAAAGTGGGAGAAACAGACACCCGCCAGGCACCTTTATGCAAAACAAGTTGCACGTGATGGTGGAACTGGTCTCATGTACGTGGACATGTAATGTAGGTCTGGGCCGATTCATCTTACAATGCATCTGAATCAAAATAAGACGTTGGTGGTAAGCAGTATGACGATCACCGCCCACAACTCTTTGTGTTCTATTCATGCATATCATCTACGCATAGACCTGGCTCTTGGTACCATTGTTGGCAAATGTTGCATGGAAAACAAAACAAAAAATCTACGCACACGCAATAATATATCCATGGAGATGCATAGAAACGAGGGGGAGAGTGTGTCTACGTACCCTCGTAGACCGTAAGAGGAAGCGTTTCACAACACAGTTGATGTAGTAGAACTTCTTCACGCTTCAACCGATCAAGTACCGAACGCACGGCACATCCGCGTTCTGCACACATTCAGCTCGATGACATCCCTCGCCTTCTTGATCCAGCAAGACGTCGATGTAGTAGATGAGTTCCATCAGCACAACGGCATGGTGACGGTGATGGTGAAGTGATCTCCGCAGGGCTTCGCCTAAGCACTACGAAAATATGACCGGGCGTGTAAACTATGGAGGGGGGCGCCGCACACGGCTAAGCCATTGTCTGGGATGTGTTAGGGCGCCCCCCCCCCCCCACACACACACACATATATATAGGAGGGAGGGATAGGGGAGGCTACCATTGGGCGGCCCAAGTAGGCTGAATCCTACTTGGTCCACCCCTGCCATGTTTGTTGGAGGGGGAAGGAAAGAGGGGGAGGGGAAAGGAAGGGGGAATCTTATTCCCTTTCTTTACTTTCCTTCTTCCTCTTTCCTTCTCCACCTTGGACGGCCCATATGGGGGGTGCTCCAGCCCCTTGTGGCTGGTGCATTTCCCCTCTTGGCCCGTAAGGCCCATATCTTTTGCCAGGGGTGCCCGGAACCCCTTCCGGTGACCCAATAAGTACCTGATACCCCCCGGAACACTTCCGGTGTCCGAATACTAGGGTCCTATATATCAATCTTTACCTCTCGGCCATTTCGAGACTCCTAGTCATGTCTGTGATCTCATCCGAGACTCCGAACAACATTCGGTCAACAATTCACATAACTCATATAATACTATATCGTCAACGAACGTTAAGCGTGCGGACCCTACGGGTTCAAGAACTATGTAGACATGACCGAGACACCTCTCCGGTCAATAACCAATAGCGTAACCTGGATGTCCATATTGGCTCCTACATATTCTACGAAGATCTTTATCGGTCGAACCGTTATGACGACATACGTAATTCCCTTTGTACGTCGGTATGTTACTTGCCGGAGATTCGATCATCGGTATCTTCATACCTAGTTCAATCTCGTTACCGGCAAGTCTCTTTACTCGTTCTGTAATACATCACCTTTTGACTAACTCCTTAGTTGTTTTCTTTTAAGCTTATGATGTGTAGTACCAAGAGGTCCCAGAGATACCTCTCTGATACTCGGAGTGACAAATCCTAATCTCGATCTATGCCAGCTCAACAAAAACCTTCAGAGATACCTGTAGAGCATATTTATAATCACCCAGTTATGTTGTGACGTTTGATAGCACACAAGGCATTCCTCTGGTATCCAGGAGTTGCATAATCTCATAGTCGAAGTAATATGTATTTGACATGAAGAAAGCAATAGCAATAAAACTGAATGATCATATGCTAAGCTAACAAATGGGTCTTGTCCATCACAGCACTCTCACAATGATGTGATCCCGTTATCAAATGACAACTCATGTCCATGGTTAGGAAACCTTAACCATGTTTTATTAATGAGCTAGTCTAGTAGAGGCTTACTAGGGACACGGTATTTGTTTATGTATTCACACATGTATTTAGGTTTCCGGTCAATACAATTCTAGCATGAATTATAAACCTTTATCATGAATAAGGAAATATAAAATAATAACAACTTTATTATTGCCTCTACAACATATTTCCATCAGTTATTTGGTTGCGGGGTTGTTTGAGAGAGACCATCTTCATCCTACGCCTCCCACGGATTGATAAACCTTAGGTCATCCACTTGAGGGAAAATTGCTACTATCCTACAAAACTCTGCGCTTGGAGGCCCAACACGAGTCTACAAGAATAAAGTTGCGTAGTAGACATCAAGCTCTTTCCTAGCGTCGTTGCCAAGGAGGTGAGTGCTTGAAGGTATATCTTTAGATCTTGCAACCGAATCTTTTAGTTTCTTCTTGTCGGCGTACTAGGAACCAGGGTACCCAGACTTGCCTGTCTGCGGGCCGCGACGCACTCCTACAAGCGGCCTGGTACGGCCCAGCTACTCGACCAGCTGCTCAAGACCTTCGCGAGGGGCCAGGCCTCGCAAGGAGAACGGCGCCAAGACCTCCTCGGGAGCGGCCTCGACAAGCCGTTCTGGAGAGGCGGAGAATCCAAGGCCAAGCCTGCCTCAGGAGGAGGCAGTGATGTCAGCAGTGACGCATCGCGCCAGCGGGTGCCAGCGCCCACCAGCGGCGCAGTAGCCATTTCGGTGCAAAGGAGACAACGCAGCTGTTGGTTCCCAAGGAGTAGGGCAAAGGCTTCCTCTTTGGTGCAACAAGACCGAATACCGCAAGGACGATAAGGAGGACGTCACCGTCGAGCCCACCACCGTGTCACCACCTGATCCTTTTGCAGGCGAAGACTGCTTTTGTCAGGGTAGGAACGTCCTTGTGTTCTCGCTCAAAAATGGTCGTTGTGGAATCCCTTCCCACCTAAACATTTCGGGGGAAGAGGACCGTGGCCGCCTATATAAGTAGCTAGGATTCCCATTGAGAAGGAGATCGGCACACATACTTGACCACCGCACAAGGAGCCAGAACACTAGCCTCCTGACCCTCCTGAGCTCAGGAACCCTTGTACCAGTTCATACTCTAGCTTGCCCAGAGCCAATCCACCAAAGCAGGAAGTAGGGTCTTACACCTCGCGGTGGCCCGAACCTGGATAAACTCCTGTGTGTTTGTTCGTTGTTTGCTTGAATCCTTCCACCGAGACGAGAGCGAGGCGCTAGGTAGACGTGAGTGGGAGAGATCTTCGTTCACGCCCCTGTGTTCGAACTTAACGGGTTTTGCGGAGCCCTAAATCCGACATTTGGCGCGCCAGGTAGGGGGCGTGTCAAAATCTCGCCTCTCCGACGACCTCGCTTCCCCTCTCCGGTGCGGCGTCTCTACGATGGCTGCGGTAAGCCACAGCCGTGCGGGGGCTGGCTCCTCCCCCGCCGACCCGGCAGCATCAGCGGACCACGCCACCAATGCACACCCCTCCTCCTTCTTCCACGACGCTTCTACCGGCCAGGCCACTGGAGGACGGCCTGCACCACCACTCCCGCTTCCCGTGGCCTCACTGGTCGCGCTCTTGGTGGGGCGGCAGTGGGCCCAGCGCCGACCGCCCGCCGAGACCCGCACCACGCGGACGGCCCGCAGCTGCGAGCTGCGGGGCGTCGGCTGCGAGAGGCGGCCTTGCCGCGGAGTCGCCTGCATCCTTGGTGGGTCCCAAGCACCGACGTATGCTCGGCGCGCCAAGTCGCACTTTCGGCAGGTTGGAGCTGCTTCCCAGCCGCGAGATGCCTTGCGGGCGCAGGACGGGCCAGGGCCCGCCATCACCTTCGGCCTCGGCGACCTCGCCCAGGAAGCAGCCGGTGCTGGCGCTCTTCCCACGGTGTGCACGCCTACCATCTGCGGGGTGGCCGTGAAAAGAACCCTCATCGACGGCGGCGCCGGCCTCAACATCCTCTCTCCTGAAGCCTTCGGTCACCTGCCTCTGTCCTACAGGCAGCTCCTTCCCACCAAGCCCTTCTCGGGGGCCGCGGGCTCGGCCGTCCCGCTCGGCCAGATCCGCCTCCCAGTCACCTTCAGTACACCAGCTAACTACCGGACTGAGCTCATCGATTTTGACGTTGCACCCATCCACCTGTCGTACAATGCCGTCCTCGGTTTCCCTGCCCTCGCAAAGTTCATGGCGGCAACTCACCCGGGCTACAACACCGTCAGGATACCCGAGAGCAGCGGCGTCATCACCGTCAAAGGGGACCCTAAGGCCACCCTTCAGGTCCTCGGGAGCGCGTACAAGGCCGCCGCAGCCGCAGCTCACTCAACGGCGGAGGGGGCTCCGGAGCCTCCGGAGGCCGCACCTGCCAAGAAGAAGAAGCTCTTTTCTCAGGACCCCGCTGAGACGAAGCAAGTGCCCGCCGACGAAGAAGGCTCAGGAGCCACCTTCACCATCGGCACGGGCATGGATCTAGAACAGGACGCGGCGCTGGTTGGCTTCCTCAGAGCTGATAAGGACGTGCTCGCCTGGAAGGCCGCAGATTTGGTCGGGGTGCCAAGGCATGTCATCGAGCATCACCTCACGGTGTGCCCCAATGCGCGCCCCATCAGCAGAAGGCACGTAGAGAAGCCCCGGAGAAGCAGGCCTTCATCGTCCAGGAGGTTAGGAAGATGGAGGAGGCTGGTGTCATACGGGAGGTACGGCATCCGGAGTGGCTGGCGAACCCCGTCATCGTCCCGAAGAAAGGAGGCAAAGAGCGCATGTGCATCGACTTCACGAGCCTCAACAAGTTCTGCCCTTAGAACCCCTTCCATCTTCCGCGCATCGACCAAATCATGGAATCGACGGCCGATTGCGACCTGCTCTGCTTTCTTGATGCGTTCTCGGGCTACCACCAAATCAAGATGGCGGTGGAAGACGTGGAGAAGACGGTGTTCCTGACCCCATGCGGGGTCTACTGCTACACCTGCATGCCTTTCGGGCTGAGGAACATGGGTGCTACCTTCCAGCGCCTGATGCACATCACCCTCGGCCCTCAGCTCAGGAGGAATGCGGAGGCCTACGTCGACGACATAGTGGTGAAGACCAAAGAGGCCACTACCCTCATCCAGGACTTAGAGGAAGCATTCGCCAACCTGCGCAAGGTGAAGTTGTGCCTCAACCCGGAGAAGTGCGTGTTCGGCGCACCCTCCAGCAAGTTGCTAGGGTTCCTGGTTTTGCACCGAGGCATTGAGGCCAACCCGGAGAAGATCAAGGCCATCGAGAAGATGAGGCCGCCCACAAACCTGAAGGAAATGCAGAAGCTCGCCGGGTGTGTGACATCCCTGGGGCGCTTCATATCTAAGCTCGGGGAATGCGCTCTCCCGTTCTTCAAACTCATGAAGAAGAAGGGGCCCTTTGAGTGGACTCCGAAAGCCGACCCCGCTTTTTAGGACCTCAAGAAGTATCTCACCAGCTCGCTGGTCATGGTAGCACTATGACCCCTGGAGCCCATGATGCTCTACCTCGCCGCAACGCCTCATTCCGCCAGCGCAGCACTGGTCGTGGAGCGCGAGGAAAAGCTCCGGACCCCAAGGCCACCAGGCGGCTCGGCACCCTCAGGGCCCATGCCGCCCCCTGACACAGCCTCCGGGGCAGACTCGACCATGGGCACCGACGGCCCCGCCACTCAGCAAGAGGCTCCTGAGGCTCCAGAGGCGCCAGCGGACCCTGCTGCGCCGACCCTCGTGGAGCACCCGGTATACTTCATCAGCACAGTACTGCGCGACACGCATTCACGCTACCCAATGCCCCAGAAGCTCCTTCTGGCGCTCCTCGTCGCCTCCAGGAAGCTGCGCCACTACTTCCAAGGTCACCCCATCAAGGTCGTCTCGTCGTACCCCCTCGAGAAGGTGCTACGGGGCCCAAATGTCGTCGGGAGGGTCGCCGAGTGGAACATCGAGCTTCAAATGTTCTAGCTAGAATTCAGCACCACGCGGGTGATCAAAGGAGCAACTCTGGCAGACTTCGTGGCGGAATGGACTGATGCGCCTGAGCGGGGGGCCAACAAAGACCGTTCACTGGCCCCCGGCGATGAAGCCCCAGACGGATGGGTGGTGTACTTTGACGGGGCCTTCTCACGCCTCGGCGCGGGGGCTGGCGCCGTGCTGGTATCCCCCACTCAGGATAAGTCGTACTACGTTGTGCAGCTCTACTTCCAGCAGGGCAAGAAAGTCTCCAACAACATTGCCGAGTACGAGGGCCTGATTGCCGGGATCAAGGCCGTCGCTGCGCTAGGGGTCAAGCGTCTCACCATCAGGGGCGATTCATAACTCCTCATTGATTTCTCCAACAAGAAGTACAAGCCCAAGGATGAGCACATGGGGGCGTACCTGGAGGAAGTGCGCAGGATGGAGAAGCAGTTCCAAGGGCTGGAAGTGCAGCATGTGCCGCGAGGCACCAACAAAGAAGCGGACGACATCGCCAAGCGAGCCTCCAGACGGGAGCCCCAAAGGCCAGGCGTCTTCGAGGAGCGACTACTCAAGCCATCAGCAACACCATCAGTACCCGAGCCGGCCTCCCCTCGGCAGGGGCTACCAACAGCGCCTCCGGACCGTGCCCCGCCCTGCGGGCCACCGTCCGGAGCCCACCTATTGCTCGCTGTAGAGCCCGAGGAGGGGTGCTGGACCCAAGAACTCAAGATGTACCTACAACACGATGCCTTACCGGACAAGGAGGAAGACGCAGAACACGTGGTCCGACAGGCCACTGCCTACTGCATCCAAGACGGCGAACTCTACAGGAGGCGCCCCAACGACGTCTCACTAAGGTGCATCTCGAGAAAGTAAGGGCGTGAGCTGCTAGCTGATATCCATGATGGGGACTGTGGTCACCACTCATCGTCACGCACCCTCATGGGCAAGGCCTTCCGCATTGGCTTCTATTGGCCCACGGCGCTCAACGACGCCACGGAGCTCGTGCGAGCCTGCGAGGCGTGCCAGTTTCACGCTAAGCAAATCCACCAGCCGACGCAAGGCCTCCAAATAATACGGCTCTCCTGGCCCTTCGCAGTCTGGGGATTGGACATCCTAGGTCCTTTCCCTCGGGCCGCAGGGGGCTACCGCTTCCTGTACGTCGCCATCGACAAATTCACCAAATGGGCGGAAGTGGAGTCTGTTCGCACAATCCCAGCCGGGTCAGCTGTCAAGTTCATCCAAGGCCTCGTGAGGCGATTCGGGGTCCCCAACCGCATCATCACGGATAACGGTTCGCAGTTCACAAGCAATCTCTTCGTGTCATATTGTGCTAACCTTGGAACATAGATCTGCTATGCTTCGGTGGCCCACCCCAGGAGCAACGGCCAGGGTGAGCGTGCCAACGCGGAAGTCTTGCGTGGCCTCGAGACGCGCAGCTTCAAGAAGAAGCTCGAGGCTTGCGGCACGGGCTGGATCGACAAACTCCAGTCCGTGCTGTGGTCAATCCGAACCACTACCACCAAACCTATGGGCGAGACTCCCTTCTTTCTCGTCTATGGGGCGGAGGCGGTCCTCCCTCACGAGGTCAAGCATCGCTCTCGACGGGTCTTGGCCTTCGATGAGGAATGTCAGGACGCCGCCTGGCGGATGGACCTCGTGCTCGGCGAGGAGGGCCGTCGCCGGGATGCCCTCATGGCGGCGCATTACCAACCGGCGCTGCGGCGGTACCATTGCCGCAGCGTCCGCACGAGAACACTTGAAGTTGGTGACTTGGTCCTGAGGCGGGTCCTCTCCCATGAAGGGATGCACAAGCTCTCGCCCATGTGGGAGGGCCCGTTCAGAATCGCCCGTGTCTCTAGGCCTGGTGTTGTGCGCCTGGAGACGCAGGATGGGATACCTATCCAGAATTCCTGGAACATCGAGCACCTCAGGAGGTTCTATCCATAATCAAGGCTCCGTTCCCGTGAAGGTCTCCGCCCGTGACACTCTCACGTAATAATGAGTTGGGGTTGTACACGCCTCAGAGTCTCCTGTGCATTGCCTACGGGCCATCAGACGGGGCTCCCACCCATGCCCCAGTGGCAGTCCTTAGCTCCACGCTGGGAAGAAGACGTAGTGTAGGGGTCGGACGCGACCTTTTTCCTTTTTTGCTTGGTGTTTGGCTGTCAGCCCTTCCTCTACCCCATGCTATGAAGTTCTCGTGTTTCTCGCACTTCTTGCGTTTCGTTGAGAGTTTTGTGTTTGGATATTTCTCATCGGCTTTAAGTTCAGCTATGCCACTTGCTCACCTTCACGCGCCTCGCGCGTGGGGGCTGGGGCACGGTCGGACACCGGACCTCGTCCGTCGTGGCCCCGTGACCTCGCCTGCGCAAGCCTGCTCAGGCTCTGGCGCCGGGCTGCTCAGTCCGTGCAACCTACCTACCGAGCCGCTCAGGCTATGGTGCTCTAACCCGCGCTCGACACTCTCAGCAGATTTCAACGATTGACCCCCGCTCGGGGGCTGTACGAGTCAGAACCGGCCACCTCCTCGCGACCCGAAGGGGCTCGTGACGCCAGAGTCGGGAGGACTCCGCCTCAGGACGACAGGACGCATAAAGGCTAAGTGACTTCATTTAAGCAACAAAAGCATGACGATAAGTTCTCGCTTGATACATACATCGCAACCCATTACACTCCTCCTCAAGGCAACTTGAAACTTTGATGCAGAAAAAAACGTGAAGGGAAAGAAGGGAGAAGAAGCAGAAGCCGCTCCTGCTCAGTCGGAATCCTCCGGCTACTCCGGCTTCACCGAGCCAAAGCGGCGCGACGATCCCCTCCCCACGCCGTACCGAGCTCGGCGGCGTGGTGGTTCGTCGCGGCCGCCACTGCTGGAGGAGTTGCTGCTGCCACAGAGGGGGGCCTCACGACGCCTAGGACTAAGGTCGTCTCCGGAGGAGGAACTGCTCCTCTGGACGTCTCCGCCCTCCTCGTCGTCAGCCTCGGGACAGCACCCAAGGCGCATCCCTTCCTCTGAGAAGACCCTGACGAACAGTGTCGAGACGCCATCGTACCTGAAGTGGAGCGCACATCTCCCCTGTAGCTGGCGCGCGCGGGCAAACGACTGCCAGCCACGCTCCAAGAACACATCGCCCGAGGGAGCCACCTCGACCTCCACCCAGGATGCACCACTGCAACAACCGTCGGCCTGCAGCCATATGCCCCCAAGGCCTCCGGCCGGGAGCACGTCGCCAAATGAGCAAGGAAGCTTGAGCCACGAGACACTGGGCTTCTCCGCCCACACCAGGAACTCCGACGAGACATCAAAGGAATGAAACTATGGGCGCGGAGGGCGCGCGACCAGCAGGCACCTTTGCGCGCCCCCTCTTCCCCCCACGTCCGCGACCACCTTCGCCACGGGAGGACGCTCGGTGCTGCCCACCAGCGGCCACAACAGAGCTCAAAGGGCCACGCCCGCCTCCCCGAGAATACGTTGCGGCCGCGGCAGCGTGCTTGCGGGGACGACCGTGACCCCTCTTCGGCGGCAGCGGGACTGGATTCTTCGGGGTTCCCCTTCTCCGCGGCGGATGGTTTCCTCGACGGCGCCATGAAGATCTTGCGATTGGGAGGGAGAGCGAAGGACAAGCAAGGAGAAGATGGTGTTGGCTTGAAAATGGCCTCGGGGCTTCACCCCTAGCCCCATTTATAGGGCGGAGGAGTCCAACCGCTAGCCAATGGTGTCGCAGCCATTACTCCCACGTCACCCGCGCCAAGGAGTTGTCAAGTCACACGATCGCCAAGGTTGCGTGGGAAGTGGAGCCGCCACGTCCGATCCAACAAATCGCGCGCCGGCCTGGCCCGCAGCCTTTTAGGGCCCGCGACGCTTTGTCCTCACCTAAGGCTTGATAACCCTCAACCGTAAGGGATCGAGATAGTCTTCGCGGGTAAGAATAACCCAATATATAGATTCGACACACGGGGAGCCAAAGAGTATTTATAAGCTTTGACAGTTGAGTTGTCAATTCAACCGCACCTGAAATATACTTACTTGCAACAAAAGATAAGTGGTACCGGTGATATGATAGTGATAGTGGTGACAGCAAAAGTAACAACTAATAACCAGCATGATTGAAACACTGTAGGCTAGGGAGATGGATGGTTGGGCGCTGGATGGATGAGATACATCATGAATCTAACTTGGGGCAAGGCACACAGAAAAGTAATGGTCATCTAGGCAAATATCAAACATTAGGCATGTATCCCACAGGTAGTTGTACGTGCTTGCAATAAGAACTTGCACAACATCTTTTGTCCTACCATCCCGCTACGAACGGGGCCAAAAGGAACTTATGGAGATTAAGGTGCTCCTGTCAAAGAGCACCGGAACAAAGCAATAAACTCAATGGATACATGGAATCCTCAAATTATGGACCATCCCCTTTGGTGTCCCAAGCTTTCACCTTTGGGATCGCCGGTTCCGGACCATAATAGGTGCAAACAACTCATAGATAGGATCAAGAACACAAATATATTCATGCAAACACATAGGGTTCAGATCTGAAAACATGGCATTCGGGCCCAAAGTGACAAGCATTAAGAGCAACAAGTTGAAGCAAAGATGATAAACACCAAAGTAGATGATAGGCAACATGCCCCCAACAATCTGATAAACTATTACATGATCTAACTCATCCAATCCCTACCATCCCCTTTGCCTACAGCAGGGAATTACTCACACATGGAAGGAGAAGTCATGGAGGGAGGATGGAGTGGTGATGATGATGACGATGGCGACGATCTCCCCTCTCCGGAGGCCAAATCAGCCTCCAGATTAGCCCTCCCGAAGAAGAACAGAGGGTGGCGGCGGCTCCGCGACGGAAACTGGAAAAACGACTTCTGTTCTGGGGTTTCCTCGCCACGGGAATAAATAGGAGCCATGGTAGGGCACCAAAGGGGGAGGACCCTCCCAGGCGGCCTCCTGGCGCAGCCAGGGGTGGGGCCGCGCCAGCAGGGCGCCTGCCCCCCCCCC
>LR738715.1:330094352-330106183 GCA_902687465.1 Secale cereale
GGCTGCCCTCTGGCCCCACTTCTGGCACAATGGCCCTTCGGGTGCGTGGATTTTCTGTGATTTTTCTTGGAATTTTCTGAGACACCTAAAAATCCATTTTCCTGCACACAATAAAACCATACAGGCAGCTCTGCTGAAAACAGCGTCCGTCCGGGTTAGTTTAGTTCAAATCATGCAAGAATGAGGGCAAAACAATAGCAAAAGTGTTTGGAAAAGTAGATACGTTTGAGACGTATCAACTCCCCCAAGCTTAGCATATTGCTTGTCCTCAAGCAATTCAGTTCAACGAACTGGACGTGACAAAGAAAACTTTGACAAACTCTTTTGCTTCATTAGATATATATAAGCATGTACTACGAAAAGAGTCTAGCAAGTATTGAAACAATGCTATGAGGACAATGCACGAAGCAATCCTTCTTTCAAGTGACCAATCACAAATAACTACAAGTAAATAATACGCTACTGAAAATCAAGACAAGATTACATTGCACATAGCTTGAACATACTAGAGTGGTATCTCGCTAGCCTCCATGAGTGAAGCAAAACATAAATGCAGAAACTCCTCCAGAGTTTTAAAGGAGACTAGAACTAAGAATTTGAGAATAAATAATACCACAAGCATGCAGAAGACAATGTAATACTTTGGGACAATGCACATTACACTCAGAATGACAATTATGCTCTCCTAGTTGGTGCTTTGAAGAAAGAAGGTGGAGACTCTCGAACCGTGGAATTTGATGGCGAGGTTGAAAACCCGTGGTTGGAAGCAAAGACTAAACATGTACCAGAGCTCTTGGTTTTGAAAACAGAGGTAAAAATGATTTTGGGAGGTGCATATTTCGTCAACGAATGCTAGTAGACAACCCAATCACTTCTTTATGCTAGACATGTTTCAAGGAACGACTCCCAAGATGGGGACGATCACATCCCCTTAATCTCCTTTGTTTATCACTACCAAAGTTTTCTGATTTCTCATAAACAAAGCGTGAAGGAGGGTTTGTTGGTTGTGATTATCTTTTGTGAGCTGGGCGCACTCATGCCAGTCCCTCCTCGTATTAGGGGTTTGCAGATTAGACATGCAATCCCGGGATAAAACATGTCCAACATAAGAAGATCATGAATTGCCTACTACTTCCTCATGAGCTAAAACAGAGGCACAAAACAGGAGTAAATTTGAATAATTTCGAGATGGTACAAGAAAGTCTTCGTTAGGATGGCCGGTAAATACCACATAGGAAGGTATGGTGGACTCATATGGAATAACTGGTTTGAAAGGATTTGGATGCACATCAGAATTCCGCTTAGTGCGAGCGAAGGCTAGCAAGAGACTGGGAAGCGACCAACTAGAGAGCAATAACGGTCATAATCATGCAGAGCGACAAAGCAACATTGAATTGGGCATGAAAGTGATATAACTATTCTGAAACTCAAAGATCATCAAGGCAAAGCAGACTTTTTAGTCTTAAACATGTGTAAACATGTGCCAAGTCAATCCAAGAATTCTCCAAAGGGAAATACCACCTTAGTATACCAAACTATGAACAATGCAATGCATGTAAATCATTTCAATAACACATTATATACTCTAGCTATTTGAGATTAGCCACAAGGAAAGCATGAACCACTGGGAAAGCATTGTAAACATAGCACTATGTCGCTACAAGTTGGTCTCTAGATCATAAGTACAGGCATATGTACAAAAGTAGAAACAAGAAGAGTTCATACCGGTTTTCCTTGTTGCTTCCCTTCCGTCGATCTTCGTCATTACTGCCTTGTCACTTGCACGATCGAACGTAGGAAATATAATTAAATGCCATCACGGACTCGAGCTGAACTCTGAAAACAAAGCAAACTAAAGAGAGAAAGGAAATCTTTTTGGGTTTTTTCAAAGGTTGAATGAAAGCAAAAGAAAGAGAAAATCTTTTTGTTGTTTTTGCAAAGAAAGAAACAAAGAAGAATGGGCAAAAACTTCAAAAAGATCAAAGCGAACAAAAATAAAACGGATAATACAATGGAAAAGTGAGAAGGGCACGTACTCCCCCAAGCTTAGGCTTTTGGCCTAAGTTGGTAGTAGCTACTGCCCCCAGGAGCCTCCTGCTCCGGGGTGGTATTGGTGAGTCCAAGGGTCGTATAAGGATTCCGGTGTGTACACCGAAGTCCTCGGATCCTCCCACGAAGAAGGGTCCGCACTCCAAGCAGAGGAAGACCCTTCACCAAACTGGGTGACGGTCTCCCCCTGAAAAGGTGGTAACTCACCGTGCTCCTCCTCGTCGGGCACAACCCCCTCCATGGGGTTATGAAACTGATGCTGGACCATGAACTCATCGAACTGGATAACATCAAAGGACCATCCGTTCCTGCGAGAAAAATCAAACAAAAGAGGTGCAGGTACACGGATCTTGCGTTCCGCGGTAGTTCTGAAATGCAAGATATAAACAAGGTTACCAAACTCAGAAGTCATGGTAACAAACTTATGCCTTTTCATAGCAGCAAGATCAAAACTTAAATAAGTAAAAGGCTTATCATCAGGGTGTGGGGGTGCCTTTAAGATACTCTAAGATAAGTGAGGCATAAACGCCACCAAATAAATCTCCCTTGTTACCGTTCATAGCAAGGCGTCGAGCAATTAAGGCACCCACATTATAATCAAACCTCCCTGACAGGGCGGTTGCCAGGATAGCAATATCCGGCGCAGAAATGCTGCTCGTGTTGTCATGAGCTAACACCCCTCTAGCAACATAATACGCAAAATACCTGAGGTGAGGGAATAAGATGCTGGAGATTTTTGACCGATGAATATCCCTCGTATCCATGCTGCAGAGAGAGTTGAAGACGGTTCTTAGCTCGGAGGGCTGAGAGGTCATCTTCACCGTCCGCCCAACGTTTGGCACACCTATTATTTCACAAAACTTTTCCAAGGGCATGGTCAAAAGATTATTGTAAATTTTAAACTCAATAGAACTAGTATCAAGGTTATATCTAAAACTGTTAATGAAACCGGAGGTGAGTTTTTGATACTGGGCAACATGGCACGTGACGAGCCGTGTCAGACCTGCATTAGCACAAAGGTTATAAAACTCATCCTTAATTCCTGCAGCTTCAAGGAATTCATCACATGGGAACATCATCGCACGTGCTGGATTTGTGTCTTCCAACAACTCTAGGGGCACATGATCTTCATTGTAGCTCACCCTAGCAGTCGAGGGTGAAGCTGCGGCTCTAGTAACTCGATCGGAGCGCGCGGGCTTCTTCTTCTCAAGCCACCCCTTTGCCCTTCCTAACAAACTCATTTCTGAAATTTTTAGCAAATTACAAAAACAAGGATTTAAACAAAGTGGGTTAAGGCAAACTACTCAACTCACTTACCTAAGGCATAAACTTGCATCAAAACTTGGAAAATAAATCTCTACACATGCATGCAAGCTCATCTACACAGCACCAAGAACTACTAAATACTCACAAATGAAGCCACCAACCAAAAATCTAATTGGAGGGGTGGAGGAGTTACATACCAGGGAGTATTTGTTCAAAATCTCAGCTCGAATGATAGGCTGTAGAGAGAGATCGAAAATTGCCTCCAAGAACAGCAAGAACGCAAGAACAGGTGCAGAACTCGTGTTTTCGGAGAGAAAGAGAGAGAGAGAGGAAGAAGACTCACCTGGAGGCGGGACCTGTGGGCCCCAGGCGCCCTATGGGCGCGGCCAGGGGGCAGGCCGCGCCAGCTGGCCGCCTGGGCCACTGGTGGCCCCCCTGGTCAGCCCCAGGTGCCTCTGGGTCACTCCCGGCATGGAAATTTTTATTTTTATTTTTCTGGAATTTTTCTGAAAACTTCACTGTTGAAATTTTTTCGAAGTTCAAAAAGCTGCAAAACTTTCTGAAAACTTAAAGCAGTGATTAGTATTGTGAAGCTTCAAAAACACAAACACTTGGTACAGCAAGGAGAACAAAAGCTAAAACAAATGAAAACATAACAAGCTCAACTTTTTACCTATATAAAACATGCTCACTAGTAAGGTTGATCAAGTCTTACCAACAAACCGGCGATATATAGAGCAAAAAGTCCCACCTCTTACGAAGTGATCATTGCACCTTTACTTTAATGGACATTGTCCCCACCATAATAGTTTTGTATTTGTGGTGCACATGTAGTGGACAGTCCCATTCTCCAATCTTCACGGTCTCGATATTTTCTATAGAGTTGAGGCCATGCCTCTTGTCGGTCTTCTTTGGAAAATACACCGTGTGTTCTTTATCATTCACATTGAAGGTAACATTTCCTTTATTGCAATCAATAATAGCACCTGCGGTGTTAAGAAAAGGTCTACCAAGACTAATGGACATGCTCCCATCCTCGGGCATGTCAAGCATGACAAAATCAGTAAGGATCAAACAATTAGCAACTTCTACGGGAACATCCTCACAAATACCTATCGGGGCGGCTGTTGACTTGTCAGCCATCTGAAGAGAGAGATCTGTAGGAATTAGTTTCTCTAAACAAAGCCTCTTGTAAAGAGAGAAAGGCATAACACTCACTCCTGCTCCAAGATCACATAAAGCAGTTTTGACATAATTATTCTTTATGGAGCAAGGAATGGTGGGTATACCTGGATCACCAAGCTTCTCAGGAATCTTGCCACTGAAAGAGTAGTTAGCAAGCATAGTAGATATTGCTTCATTAGGAACTTTTCTTTTATTAGTAACAATATCTTTCATATATTTTGAATAGGGAGGTAACTTAATAGCATCAGTCAAAGGGATTTGAAGAAAAAGAGGTTTCATCCACTCACAAAACTTATTGTAATGCTCTTCTTCTTTAGATTTGAGAGACTTACCTAGAAAGGGCATGGGTTTCTGTATCCATGGTTCTCTTTCCTTCCCAAGTCTTCTTGCGACGAAGTCTTCTCTAGTGTACTTCTTGCGTTTGTCAGGTGCTTCTTCTTCTCGAACTTCAGGCGGATCATTCTTCTCCTTATCCTTATCTTCGGGTTCGGCACCGTCTTCAGTCTCAGCATCGGAGGTAGATATACTGTTGGGATCAACAGCTGGCTCTTCACTTGTAATAGGATCATTGGAATTGTCAGCCTCCTTGTGTTTCTTCTTCTTTGCAGAGCCAACAATTTCTTCTTCCTGCATTTGAGAATCTTGATCGATTCTCCTCGGATGCAACTCTGGATAAAGAGGATCTTGAGTGCTAGTTCCTCCTCGGTTCTTAATGGGCCTCGAACCCCTCGTTGGTTACCCCAAGTGGAAGGTGTAAGATGCAGTAAGTAGAAGTGTTTTCCCCTAGCAAAGATGCCAAGGATCGAATCCCCAGAGACTCCTAGGTTCAACAGGTAGGTGTCAACTGCTAACGGCGAAATTAGCAATCAACGTGGACCTGCACACAGATACAAATAACTTTGCTCCCAACGAGTACAGAGAGGTTGTCAATCTCTCCGGCCTTGTAGTTCACAAAGGGTTAAAAGCAATATGATAGTAGTGATAGATAGTATTTTGCAATAGTAAGTAAAATAGCGAAAAGTAAATAGTGTATGTGATCAATGATAGTAATATGGACCGAAGTCTCATGATGTTCACTAGTGATGTCTCTCTCCCAAAAGACGATAAAACAGCTATGTGAGGTAACAAATTACAGCTGTGCAATTGACAGGACCACGAACGCAAACCAATGCTGACTACATTGCAAGAAAGGTTGAGGTTCAAAGCATGGGCAGTACGCCAAAGTAAGTAGACCGAAATCCATCTGCATCTACTACTAATCATCCACCTTGAGATATCTATCCAGAACATCTCGCTGGTATTAAGTTGCGAGTCCCACCCATAGTGTAAACTCAATGCAACAGACAACTGCATTAAAAGAACTTTGCGTAAAGTAAACAATCCTTGCACCCGCGGGCACAAGCACCGTTGTTTTCCCCCTTGTGGCAACAGCACATCCCCTCGACTTATGTTTCTGTCACTCAAGCTAGTCATCGAGGGGCATGAACCCACAATCGAGCATAACGTTCCCTCTTGGAGTCACTACTTACTACTTGGCCAAAGCAATAAATAACAATGGAGAACATGCAAGAATTACTTATGAACAAAAATATAAAAGAGGTGAATCAAATATATTACTCAAGATCAATCTGAACATAATCTCATAATCCATCGGATCCCAGCAAACTCAACATAGCAACAGCATAAGGATTACATAGGTGCCTCGATCATGTAGGGCAGCTCACGAGGACTAATTAGTGAAGCACAAGAACGGGAGGAGAACATCACATAGCTACTGGTCATGGACTCATGGTCCAAGGGAGACTACTCACGAGTCATCCGGGAGGCGTCCATGGTGGTGGAGAAGCTCCCGGTGGTGATCCTCCCCTCCGGCAGGGTGCCGGGAAGAGTTCTCCTGGTGCTCCCGATCTTGGAAGCGGCGGCGGCGGCGGAACAGAGATGTGATCGCGAAAAGAGTTCCTGTTCTGAGGGTTTCGGAGGTCCCTCTAAATATATGCCAAAGGGGGGCACCGGACGGGCTTCGGGGGGCCCAGGCGCCCCCCCGGCGCGGCCCAGGGGGGCACGCCGCCAGGGCGCCTGGAGCCCTGGTGGCCCCCCCAGGCTGCCCTTCGGACGCAGTGTTGTTTCCGGATCGCTGATTTTTTATATAATTTTTCTGGATTTTTCTGGGCAGTTCTCGAAACGTGAAAACCTGAAATACAAAAACAGCCGAAAACAGAAACTGGCACTGGGGTGCACTGGATTAGTAAGTTAGTCCAAATATGATCAAAAGTGTATGGAAGTGTATGAATATCATAGCAATATCACCCAAAAGTGGCATGGAGCAAGCAGAAATTATAGATACGTTTTGGACGTATCAACATCCCCAAGCTTAATTCCTGCTCGTCCTCGAGTAGGTAAATGATAACAAGAATAATTTCTGTGGTGACATGCTATTAACCATATAAGACTTTCTCATAGTCATATGACAAAAGCTTACTGAGACAATGATTCTAAAGTAATTAAGTTGCCTCAAGAGAAAATCACAAATGACTGAAAGTTTTACAACATGAAACTGAAACATCAAAAAGATTTGCAATGAACATGATGTGCAAATATGACAGAGTGATATCTAGCTTGCCCCCTTTAGTGATGCAAAACATAAGTGCAGGGGCACCTTCAAGGTTTAAGTGATGACTAGATACAATCATTTCAGAATAAGCGATATCATAATCATGCAAAAGACAATGCTACTTTGGGACAATGCACATTACACTCAGAATGACAATCATGCTCTCAGTAGTTGGTGCTTTAACATAAAGGTAAAAGAAAGGTTAAGTGCTAAAGCTTTTTATTTTATTTTGAAAACATGGAAGCAATTGTGTCAACGGTAGTAGTACTTTATATGTGTCATGCATAAAACATCCTATAAGTTGCAAGCCTCATGCATCGAATACTAATAGTGCTCGCTCCTTGTCCTAATTAGCTCGGATCCCCATGGGTTATCATTGCATTGCATATGTTTTAACCAAGTGTCACAAAGGGGTACCTCTATGCCACCTGTACAAAGGTCCAAGGAGATAGATCGCATTTGATTTCTCGTTTTTGATAGATCTCAACTTGAGGACATCCATACCGGGACAACATAGAAAATAGATGATGGACTCCTCTTTAATGCATAAGCATATTCTCATGAGAGATTGAGGATTAAGGTCCAAGCTAAAACTTCCACCATGATGCATGGCTTTGGTTGGCGGCCCAATGTTCTTCTCTAACAATATGCATATTAATTCAACCCACGATAAATCACCCTTACTTCAGACAAGACGAACATGCATAGCAACTCACATGATATTCAACAAAGTGTGACAGTTGATGGCGTCCCCAGAAACATGGTTACCGCTCAGCAAGCAACTCATAAGAAATAAGATACATAAGCAACATATTCTTTACCACAATAGTTTTTAGGCTACTTTCCCATGAGCTATGTATTGCATGGTTAATTTTCTTAGTGCAGGTGGAGGTTAGCAAAAGACTGGGAGCGACCAACTAAGAGAGCAATTACGGTCATAATCATGCAGAGCGACAAAGCAATATTGAATCAGGCATGGTAGTTATATCGCTATTTAGAAACAAAAGATCATCAAGGCTTGACAGACTTTCTTTACAGTCTTGAATATGCGTGAGCATACGCCAAGTCAATCAAAATAAATTCTCGAAGGAAGATATTACTAAACCATACCACATCATAGGCAAACAAACCAAGTTGGTATTCCAATAACACATTGGGTATCCCCCAGCTATTTGAAATTAACCATAAGAAAACCTGAACTACTAAGCACCATCATGAAAGTAGCATCTTTATCATAGACACATTAACCCATGCAACGGAAGCAAACTCTCTTAATAAGGTGAGCATGGTAATTAAAAAGAGTTCAAGCAACCAACTAAATAAAAGCTCTTGAAAAGATAAGCATGAATACTAAGAGCAGAGCACGATAGTAGCTATTAAAAGATAAAGAACACACACAGCATAGATAGACATGAAAATTATATGTAATGTTCTAGGTAGAGGTGGAGCGTGTTTCTCTCCCACATAAAGGAATGCTGGGTTCCGACTCGTTATGAAAAACTAAAAAGAAAACTAAAAGCAAGACGCTCCAAGCATAGCACATAACATATGAAGTGATAAAAATATAGCGGAACGAAAGACGAACTGATAATGTTGATGGAGAAGGGGATGCACGGGGGGCATCCCCAAGCTTAGACGCTTGAGTCTCCTTGGATATTTCTTGGGGGTGCATGGGGGCATCCCCAAGCTTGAGCGCTTGACACTCCTGAATCTTTTTATCATCTTCCCTCGCACACTTGAAAACTCCCTTCATACATAACTCATCATAATCTGATTAGCGAGGTTAGTACCCTTAATAAAATAATTATACCTTGCTTGAAATAAGGATATTCTTTAAGTTCTACTGTTTCTCAAGATTGCCAAAAGGTTTTTGCAAAGAAAAAACAAGTTCTTAATTTGCAAAGTGAAGGTAAGGCAAAACAGGACAGAATCTGTGAAAAACAGAACAGCAGGTAGTAATTGACCTGTTCGGGATACTTCTGCAACTCAAATCAAAAAACTCAGAACTGACGCACGAAAGACAATTATATAGAGAACGCTGTCGAAAATATTCAGACCAAAAAGATGATCTGGTGATTTTATACGAATTTTTCTATCCAAGGACAGAATCTGTTTCCTGGACAGCACCTCACAACTTTTGAACTTTCTAGCAATCAGAGGCTATACTTAGCACAAATATGAAAAGTAAAGATACAATGATGATGCTACAGCAGTAAACATCATCA
The DNA here is from genome assembly GCA_902687465.1 of Secale cereale. NCBI lineage: Eukaryota > Viridiplantae > Streptophyta > Magnoliopsida > Poales > Poaceae > Secale > Secale cereale. Next base: position 330,103,689 of record LR738715.1, read on the forward strand.
AGACACAACAAAAGCAAAAAAATTATTCATGTGGGCTGCCTCCCAAAAGCGCTTTCTTTTATGCCTTTAAGCTAGGCATAATGCAAAGAGGAATCAATATTCATCATAATAATCGGAGTTATAAATTGGTTCAAATGATTCCTCAACAAGTTCATTCTTGTTCCTTCTAGGAAAGGGGTACACACCTTTTGCCTTCCCGCGTAAGCGGATTTGTCCCTTACCTATATCAATGAAGCCTTTAACTGCTCGGAGGAAGTCCCTTCCAAGCACTATATTCCCTTGATTTGGCTCCACGATGAAGAAATCAATCATTGCAATCCCTTTAAGGAATTTTACCGGCACGTCTTTAATTTTTCCCTGGATTTCAGAAATATCTCCATTAGTATGTTCATGATAAGATGGTAGTATATCCATATTAAATTTTAAAGAATCATGAACAATTTTTGGCATAGTAGAAACCATAGATCCAATATCACAATAAGCAAGGAAGTCTTGATTAGAGATGCTAATCCTAACAAGAGGTTCCCAGTCATTATCTATTTCCAAAATATCTCTCTTATTGGGTTTGGGTTTCTCTACCTTCGTTAAGTCTAGAGCATCCATTCTTTTCTCAATAATAGCAAGTCTATCTATGACAGTATCAAAATTATGATCATAAACAAAGTAACTAGATAGACCATGTATAATTTCAAGAGCTCTAGCTTCATCACATTCTAGAAAATCTCCCTCAGCTATAATGTCAAGGGAGTGTTTACACCATTTAAAAAGACCATGGTAAAAATTTCTAAGCAGAATTTTTATAGGTATCCAAGGCATAATTCTTCTATGTGCATCAGAAATTCTGTCCCATGCCTTCTTCATATTTTCTCCATCCCTTTGATGGAAATCTAAAACTTCTGATTCCCTCAAAGCACCAAATCCTAACATGTTTAACTAAACAGATAGGACTACTAACAGGAAGGTAAATAAAATTTTTTTTGTGATTTTCGATAAAAGGAACTAAAGCAAATATGAAAGGTAAACTAACAAGACTAAAAAGCAAAGGTAAAAGATAGCATGCAACTCCCCTATCCTGAAGAGTGGAGTCCCCGGCAACGGCGCCAGAAAATACTCCTTGATGGGCCTCGAACCCCTCGTTGGTTACCCCAAGTGGAAGGTGTAAGATGCAGTAAGTAGAAGTGTTTTCCCCTAGCAAAGATGCCAAGGATCGAATCCCCAGAGACTCCTAGGTTCAACAGGTAGGTGTCAACTGCTAACAGCGCAATTAGCAATCAACGTGGACCTGCACACAGATACAAATAACTTTGCTCCCAACGAGTACAGAGAGGTTGTCAATCTCTCCGGCCTTGTAGTTCACAAAGGGTTAAAAGCAATATGGTAGTAGTGATAGATAGTGTTTTGTAATAGTAAGTAAAATAGCGAAAAGTAAATAGTGTATGTGATCAATGATAGTAATATGGACCGGAGTCTCATGATGTTCACTAGTGATGTATCTCTCCCAAAAGACGATAAAACAGCTATGTGAGGTAACAAATTACAGCTGGGCAATTGACAGGACCACGAACACAAACCAATGTTGACTACATTGCAAGAAAGGTTGAGGTTCAAAGCATGGGCAGTACGCCAAAGTAAGTTGACCGAAATCCATCTGCATCTACTACTAATCATCCACCTTGAGATATCTATCCAGAACATCTCGCTGGTATTAAGTTGCGAGTCCCACCCATAGTGTAAACTCAATGCAACAGACAACTGCATTAAAAGAACTTTGCGTAAAGTAAACAATCCTTGCACCCGCGGGCACAAGCCCCGTTGTTTTCCCCCTTGTGGCAACAGCACATCCCCTAGACTCATGTTTCTGTCACTCAAGCTAGTCATCGAGGGGCATGAACCCACAATCGAGCATAACGTTCCCTCTTGGAGTCACTACTTACTACTTGGCCAAAGCAATAAATAACAACGGAGAACATGCAAGAATTACTTATGAACTAAAATATAAAAGAGGTGAATCAAATATATTACTCAAGATCAATCTGAACATAATCTCATAATCCATCGGATCCCAGCAAACTCAACATAGCAACAGCATAAGGATTACATAGGTGCCTCGATCATGTAGGGCAGCTCACGAGGACTAATTAGTGAAGCACAAGAACGGGAGGAGAACATCACATAGCTACTGGTCATGGACTCATGGTCCAAGGGAGACTACTCACGGGTCATCCGGGAGGCGTCCATGGTGGTGGAGAAGCTCCCGGTGGTGATCCTCGCCTCCGGCAGGGTGCCGGGAAGAGTTCTCCTGGTGCTCCCGATCTTGGAAGCGGCGGCGGCGGCGGAACAGAGATGGGATCACGAAAAGAAGTCCTGTTTCAAGGGTTTCTTGGAACCCTTTAAATATATGCCAAAGTAGGGCACCGGGGGGCTCTCGGGGGGCCGAGGCGCCCCCCCGGCGCGGCCCAGGGGGGGCGCGCCCACAGGGCGCCTGGAGCCCCTGT
>LR738715.1:330124947-330140809 GCA_902687465.1 Secale cereale
ATTGGCGGGAACGAGCAAAGTGGGGGCAAGTAGAGAGCGGGAAAAATATGCCGGAAACGAGCTATGTGGAAACCTATGGCGGGAAAGAGCAATGAGGGAAAAATATGGCGGGAAGAGCAATGAGGGAAAAATATAACGTGGGATGTGTTTAGTTGCATGCAATCGGCCAGCAGCTAGCCAATAGGGTCCTGTCGGCCAGCAGCAGGCCAATAGGGTCCTGTCGGCCAGCAGCAGGCCAATAGGGTCCCGTCGGTCAGCAGCAGGTCTCCAGCTTGTGGCCGACAGGCCTATCGGCTAGCAGCAAGCCAATAAGGCCCCAATCGGCCAGCAGCAGGCTGACTAGGCCCAGTCGGCCTGCTGCTGGCCGATTGGGTCATATTTTTGAAAATCCTTAAAACCACGTACTATTTATGAAATTTACTAAAGAAAATGTATTATTTAAAAAAAATTAGCGGACACATGAACGCCCCCATTTGGCTGCGCAAAGTCAACTACTCTGACACCAACCGAAGAAGCCCATTGTTAATCACCGATCTATCTCTCCTACAAGCCACAACCGTGGATCCAACAAAACAAAGTCCACGATCCAGCAGTCCAGCATTCGATATATGTAGGATCCCAAACGTGTCCTATTAACGGGGAACGCGGCACATGCGTGCTGCATCTGCAATGGTACTGTAGGTTTTTTGCTACTGAAAAATACTTCCTTCAACTTTTAGGTATCTGCATGCAGTCCTGCGCACGTAAAGTCGGCGTCTGAGTGACAGACAGTGGGCCGAGCCCGAGAGAAAGACCGGCACCAGCACCAGCACCAGCACGAGCTTAAATAACAAGTCAATGCGACGTTTCCTTCCTCAACAGGTCGACCAAACTCACACCACACGCCTAGCTTTGCACCTAACGAGCTGTTGAGGCTCTACCGACAGGGCGACGCCTCAGTTCTAACTGCAAAATATGTGCAGCTGTACACGTAAATCCGTGTGCTCACCAACAGATCACTAGCACAAGTTGATCTCTCACCTCATACGACCTACAGGATGTGTGCAAGCGAAGGAAATAAGGACAGAGGCTTGTGGCGAACTGATGTCAAATTAAGCCGCCCTGTGACGGGGACGCGGCCGACGGCGACCATGCACCGGTGCTGAATTGATAGGAAAAAAACAGCTAGCGTGCATGAAACAAATACAGCTCATTTCCATCTGCCCAACAATTAAGCTACTTCATGGATGCGCTCCTAGACTCCTATTCCTGCTCTTACAACATACTTGCCGGAATTTGCTTGGATTTTATTTCCGTTCTTCCATTGATTCTTTCTGTGCCAGGAAGTAGGAAAAAAAACTACCAACCACTTGTGATGCAGATGCTCTGCACACTGCACGCGACCCCAAACAGATTGTCCTAAAATAACACAAGTGTGCATATCAGTATATCCGAATGATGGCTGTGAGACTACCAACAATGATGACATTACCATAGCAGTTAATATGGATGTGTATAAATCTTCCATTTTCTCTTTTAAGGCTGTTCTTCCTACTAGTTTCTTTCTCTTCAGTCCGTTGTTAGTGAACAGACTCTACAATCGTTGGCATAGAACACAACGAAGGTATGCAATGATCAGGTCATTAATGCTAGAAGATCACTCTAGGCATCAGCCGATAATAGTAGTATGAGTATTGTTGTTTTTGCCGCACCATTCAATCACAGCTAACACACACTGACCTAGCAACCACATGCATGGAAAGCATGGAAGCTTCAAGCTTATACCAAGCACACAAATATGTATGTATATCTCCTCAGCCCTAAGTTACCAACAGCTAATGATACCTGTCATGCCGACACCACAAATTAAGCATATACTAGAGGACAGCGCATCCGCATGGAAGAAAGGGAGAGGGGAAGCCAGAGGTGAAGAAAAGGAATCCTACATTAAGGGATGGGCAAACAAAGCCACCACTAGTGTAGTAGTGAATGGAACCTTTTGGAGAGACAAAGCTAACTACCCTGCCCTGGCATATGCCTAAATAATTGCAACCCGATTGGCCAATCAGTGCTGCATTTGCATTTGCACCTGCAACTAATCAATCCCCACTGATCTCCATCATCACACTCTCCCTCTTGAATCAATACACCAGCTAGCATTTGTTTGTACAATGTTGGATGGATCACAGTAGTAGTACACCCCTCACGAATAAGACAGGCACATATAATGGTAATTGATGATTTGATGTACACTGTACAATACTATACACAAATTTGCCGTGGAAATTCCGAACCTCCATCAACATAAGGCCACCACTTATTTGCAGCACAGCACACCCGATGCATGCAGCATAGAGATCATCATGGGTGTGTGTATCTTCTTCGTGTGGATTTGGGAGTCGCTGGGCACAATCATATCACTGGAGCTGTTGCCTTTTTTGAAGAGATCAATATACACTCGAAAAGAAAAGAAAAGAAAAGAAAAGAAAAGAAAAACACAGATAGAAGAAAGGAATGGAGAGAGAAGAAGGGAACAACGTGACAGTTGACGCGCGCCATGACCGAGAACGAGATGAGGCTGATCGAGCCAATGAACGTGTGCACGCATGTGGCTGGTGGGTGGGCCCATCCCGACCTCTAGAAGAGCTCCCACTCGAACCTCGGGGACGGCGAGGTGGTGGTCGCCGGCGCCATGGTGGACACCGGTGCCGACGACGAAGAAGAGGGCGCGGAAGACAGCAGGTCGAACGTATCCCAGCTCGCCGTTGCGGTCTGCGGCGCCGGGGCGGTCGCCGTGGTGGGTGCAGCGGGCTGGAACTGCCGGCGCTGCTGGTGCTGCTGCGCCGGCGGCGGACGAGGGGGCAGGTGCGGCGCCCGGGCCTTGTTGGCCGTTGCAGCAGGTGTACTCTTGTTCTTGGTCGTCTTGGCGCGGATGGCGTCTAGCGTCTCCACGTTCTTCTGCACCCGCTTCTCCTGGATCCGCCGCTGGTCCTTGACGTCGCCCTCGGCGACGATGGCGTCCAGCTTGAGCAGCTCGCTCATCAGCGCCTCGGTGAGCGTGACCAGGTCGGCCTCCACCACCTTGCCGCCCTTGCTAACGATCGTCTCCAGCGCCGACACCTGCCATGCCAAGCCAAGTCAACTCAACCGCCCACGGAAGCGCCGGGCATCCATGAATATCAACGAATATGGAGGATGAGCGGTACAGAAAAGAAGGTCACCTTGGACGCGAGCTTGTCGACGTCGAGGCTGACGCGCGAGACGGCCTTGGCGGCGCGCTGGGCCTTGGCATTCCGGCGCTCCTCGATGAGGCGCTTGGCCTGGGCGGTGGGGTCCTCGAGCAGCGTCATCTTGGAGCGGTCCTTGACGCCGACCATGTCGAGGAAGGCCTTGGAGTCCCGCTCCCTGTCCTTGTACACCACCTTCTGGTCGTCCGGGTGCAGCCCAGTCTTCTCGGACATGAGCTTCTTGAGCTCCCCGAAGGAGGCCTGGGAGTTGATGTACACCTCGTGGTAGACGCCGGCGTACTTGACCTTGACGCGGATGGTGGGGACGGGCGCGCCGCCGGGGGGCGGGTCCGAGTCCGGGGTGCGCTTCTGCACCAGCATGCCGCTCGGCCGGACCTCCCACACCTCCTCCTGCACCGCGGCCGCCACCGACTCCCTCATCGGGGAGAATGCCGCGGGCCTCTGATCCTTGCCGCGCATCATCTTGGCTTCGATCTCCTCCTAATCAAGCTTTGTATACTTCTCTGGTCAGAGCCGCAGAGGCTAATCTATCTGCCTAGCCTAATTCAATCAGTTTGCTCTATATGTGTGCTAGCTGTGCAGGAAGAGGCCACGAGAACCCAAAATTGCGAGCCCAATTGAAGAGATCAAAAGGAGGGGGAGGAAGAAGAAACAAGTGGGTGTCAGGTTGTGTGGGAGGGAGGGACAGGGTACAACTAATAAGAGACAGGGCGGGGCGTGGCAGGGGAGCAGAGAAATATTTATAGTGATATATAAATAAAAACGAAGCAAGCGAGCAAGCTGCAATTAAGCAACTGTTGGCGTGGGGGCTCTAGCAGCTGCCAATTGCACATTTGCACCTGATCTCGCTGTAAATTGGCCTGAAATTACGGCCAGGTTTTCACCCTGTGATTCTCCCCAGTGTTCATCAACGTACGGCTGGGTGTGCAAGGCCAGACAGGAGGTAGTACGAGAGGAGACAGTAACCGCGCGCGGGCTGGGAGGTTGAGGTGGCGCGTTTCTGTGTGCGTACGCTTGATCATGGACGCGTCCGTCCCGGGTTGGTGAGGGGTTCGGGTGGGTGGCTCGGGTTGGTGGCTGGTTGCAATTGGCTTGCTCTGGACGGCTCGATCCACCGATGGATCTGCTCCTCCTCGCCATCGTTGCCGGCCTTCGCCTCCAAGCAAAGCCAGGCCAGGCCGCCGGTTTGTTAGCTTCTTTGAGGCGATGGAGCTCGCCGCTTCATCGGTCCTATTGGTTCCCCTCCTACCTACTACCAGATTTCAATTGAATATACATATTTCTTTCCATATGGCACCAAGGATCGGTATATGCATGTTTCATGTGCACACCATTGTAAAGTCTTTTCTTCTTGTGAATCTTGGAGTGTACGTACGAGTACGTACGTGGGTCTTGACAGAAGTGTGGCATAGATCTATCCAGCCCAAGTGTCGGTCTCTGGGAGGAGCCAGCGGGCCGGAGAGCATCGCTCGCTCATTCGCCAATCATGTCTTGGAAGTTGGGACATTCACACTTGTTTGCATGTTTTGATTGTACACTGATTGTTCCTGTTATGATGGAACCTGTAACACTTGCCTTTGGTGTGCATGCGTACAGTAGACCTGATCGACCCCGTTCGTTCCGTCAGGCTGGAATCCAATTGCGTGGTGTGCATGCGTGCATGTCCCATGCCACACTTGAGTATGCCGCATGCTGCATGCACATGTGCCTGCCTAGTGCCTACCAGATAGTACTATCACTACATGGCTTCTGGCCGCTGGCAACCAGCTACACAAGTGCTGCATCGCGGCCGTTCAATTAACCATGGACGTGTTTGGTTGCCCTATGAGTCGGGCCTGGCTAGCTCGGCCTGGCTCAACGGAGCCTCATTGCAAAAACTCAATATCTGCACATTATTTGGTTGCTCGCATCTAGGCCTCTCGTATAAGGTGTACAATTTTAGCATAGTGTTTGGTTACATGCATTGGCTCGGCTCACGCAACTGCACGGTGTTTGGTTGTATACACATGATACAATTAAGAGCTAACACTTACACGTGTCACACACTATGCTTCGCGACTGCGGGGCCGCGTCCGACACGGGGAGTAAGGAGTCTCAGGTGAGCATTCTTGCCTGCACCGCGACGAACTAGTTGCTAGCGTCGCCGCCGTAGACCATGCGAAGAGCGCTGAGACAAAGGAATGGGGAGGAGAAATGCAGTGCATGTCAGACCATGGCGACTACGGTGGACGATGGTCGTGGCTCCGCGTCCGACACGATGAGCACCCCGTCGCCGGCGCGGCGAACTAGTTGCAAGACTCGTCGCCGCAGAGAATGTTCGCACGAAGATAGAGGACAGAGGAGGAGAAATGAAGTGCGCGTGCCATGGCAAGGCGGGTGTAGTAGGACGAGGGAGAGGAGGCTGAGAAGAACGATGTCGGAAATGACTCCGGTGTAGTAGGACGCGGGCAAAGAGGTCAAGAGGAACGACGCCGGCGTCGAGAGGGACGAATAGAAGGGTTCTAAAGTAGAGGACAGAGTAGAAGAAGTGCAGTGTACGCGTCATGCCGGATCTAGGAGAGAAGGCCGAGATGAACAATCGTCGAAACAGAAAACTTGCAACACGAATGTCGTGAAGAACTTTGAGATTAAGCTACTCGTCAACAGAAATTTCAAACGATCGATCGTGTGCGACGAATTTGACAAAATTCATCCAAAATAGCTCCAAAAGTGAACACAAAATGAGCATTTGCGATCGATGAAACTACGAACCGATCGCTTGAATTGAACCATAACATCGATGTGCATCTTTTTTGTGTAGAGCTTATCTCAAATGAAAGCACCATGTGTAGATTAGAGGGAAGAAGGAAAAAAGAGATAAGAGAGGAGGTCGGTGAAGGTAGAAGAAGAAGCTACAGAGCTCGCATCCCTCCAACCTCCTCTCGTGCAAAGGGACCACCCATGTGCCCTCACTGTGGCTCAGCTCGCCCTGGCTCACTAGAAACTGTCAATCTGAGCATTCCCAACGAGACAGGCCCAAATGTGTTTTAAAATTCGTGCAATGCAGGCTCAACAGTGTATGCGGGTAACCAAACATGCTGAATTCTTCACGCGCGGGCCTGATTGGACCTAAGAGCATCTACATCCAGGCACCCCAAACCCTTTTTAAATGCCCGAGCGTGCCGCCCGGTCATTGACCGGTCACGAAATTTCGACCCAACAAGGCGCCTCAAACGTCCGGCTGACTGGCACCCTTCATATCCAACCCAAATATGGGGATATGGGGGCGCTCAGACACGCTCGCCACACCGGTCCCGACCCACGCTGGCCCACTTGACCCCATATATATTCCACCCCATCCACTCGCCGGACCAAACCCTAGCCACTTCACTCCACTCCCCTCCGCCATCCAAGCTCGTATCCTACTCCATTCGGCCGTCTCTGACATGGCGGGCATCGGATCCGAATCCTTCACCTCCAGATTCATCGACCCCGAGCTTATCCCACACGACTTTGAGGAGGAGATGGTCTTCTGGCTTGCACTCCATCGCTCCTTTCACCGGGAATCCATTGTGTTCTACCAAATGGCGCATGGATCCCGCGCTACGCCAGCCGTAGATGCCTCGCCGGAGGCCATGCGGTCCGCCTGATGTCCGAACACACTGGCTAACACGGAGCCCCTTTCTTGGCGCGCCGAGCATGGGACGCACCATGGGCCTCGTCCGATGAGGCCATGGTACTGCGCGCCCGCGGTGCAAGGTACAGAGCACGGGAGACGGCTGCAACCCTCGTGACGGTGGACGTCAGCTAGGCGGAGTCACATTCTCCAGCGCCCCGTATGACGCGTCAGTCTAGACGCCGCAATCGCATCGTCATCGACGTCCGGGGCTCATCTCAGGATGGATCGCGCCTTGAGTCACATGAGCCGGCTCGTTTCCCATGCCCTACTCTACCTTGCCGGCGACCGGACCAACACTCCGAGGAGCGCAGCCGGCCACCGGACATGGCCATGGCAGGGCCAGGTGAGCGGGAAGCAGAACTGGTCGAAGTCCGCTTAGATTAGGTTTCACGTTGCATGTAATAATATGGATTTGAGGTTTTTAATTTGAGACCGATGTTGAATGCATTTTTTAAGGCGTGACCGGTCACTGTCCGCGGACACGCCCGGACGCTTTCACATGCGTTTGAGGGGTCGAATTTGTCAAGTCCGGCTGTAGATGCTCTAATAGACACAACCAAACACGCCCATGTTTCGCTAGCACTAAACTGTAGTAGCTAGATTCAAAAAAGAAAAAAAGAAAAAAAGATCTAAGCTGTAGTAGCTCGGTCGCCCGGCCCCATCCCGAGAACAAAGCGTGCGCCTCTCGTGCAGCTGTGACCAGTGCACAAAACACGTGCAACAGTATGTTCGGGTTCATCCTCCTAATCAACATGTCAGCAGAAAGCTCACTGCCGATCGACGAAGAAGCACTGCCGGCAGTGAGAGTGGCCTCTTTTCACGCGAATAATCAACCCGGGCTCTCATCCCTGACGCTAAAAATGAAAGGAAAAAAAAATGCTAAATACACGGACAATTTACGGAGCTGTTTACGAGGCTAACAATAAAATCTATCCACCACCCCTCCTGATTTCTCAACCTCCCCTTAATTCATTATAATAATTTGCCATGTCAGAGCACCTCTAACAGCCGCACTAAACAAGTGCCGCGCCGCAAATTTGGTTATTTTATTACGCGCGCAACGGCATATGGAGTTGGGCGCGCGGTCCGAATCGCCAACTCACGCTGTGTATTTGGAGCGCCCGCTTCCGCGCGCGGCACACACGAACGCTCGCGCCGCACTCTCTCCTCCGCGCTACCTTCGCCCCGCGCGCGTCGGCGCCGGCGAACTGGACCCGATGAACGCACGCGCCGGCACCCCGCTCACACCATCCTGCAACAGCGACCCCTCTACCGCCGCTGTCGCCGCCGTCGCCGCAAACCCTAGCGCGGGGAGCGTTGGCCTCGCCTCCGCCGGAGCTCCTCCGAGCATCGGCATCGCGCGACCTCTTCATGCCGCCGCGGATGACCTCGGCGGCGGGTGGCGTCACGAAGGCGCCGCCCCGTGCGCCCCCCTCGAAGCTCCCAAATGCGGCGCGACCGAAGAAGGGCAAGACATCCACGAAGAAGAACAAGGCGGCGGACGGCTCCGGCACCTCGAAGCCGTCGAGGAAGAAGGTTGCAGGGCGTGTGTCGGGCGCGGCGGCTACCGAAGCGCCGGCGAGCTCACTCGTTGAGCCGGCGGCCGACGCGCACAATGTGTTTGACGATATGCTCCAAAGGTAGAAAATTTCCCCAACATTTTTCCCTTGTTATTTTTTAAATGCATTCATATAGATAGCTTATTTGCATTGTTCTATATATTTTGTAGTGTCAACGATGATGCATACATATCAACTATGGATGTTGGCTCCGACAATTCGCGTTGGTCTCAAACCAATGACATGCACTTTGATGACCGTGAGTTCGAGGTCGATGAGGATGGTGAGGGCATTGTCGACGCATCGAAAGGAAGAGCGGGCAATTACACCAACGCCGAAGACAGCTTACTATGCAATACTTGGTTGCAAGTGTCGAGGGATTCATCCGTTGGAGGTGATCAAAGTATATATGCTTATTAGAACCGGATGAAGGAACACTTTGATGGTCGCAACGTTGAGTGGAATAGACCGCTCCGACCGATCTCTTCGGTCCCGGTGGTCGACAATCGACAAGGATTATTAAAAGTGGGCGGCCGCACAAAAGGCGGTTGACAAGTTGAACCCAAGTGGCACCAATGAGGATGATAGAGTAAATGGCATTTCATCCATGTTCATCATACTTGTTGTTGGTGTTTGAAGTGCTAACTTGTTTTGTTTTCATGTAGTAGAACATTGCACAAAACTTGTTCAAAGGAGAGGAGAAGAGGACCAAGAAGGGGAAGATCAAGAAAGGAAGGCCATTTACCTTGCCTCATTGCTATGACGTGTTGAAGGATGATGAAAAATGGAAGAAGCGTGATGATTTGGATGATTTGGATTTGAGCAACAAACGCAAGCGAACAATTGAGTTGGATGACGATGATGAGGAGGAGGAAGCATCAAGTGATGACGGTAGGAGAAGCCCCACACCTAACTCGGTTTCATACTCGAAGCCAAAATGACCGGATGGAACCAAGAAAGACGCAAAAGAAAAGAAGAAGAGGAAAGTAGACGATGAGCTCAAAAATGCTATGGAAGCTATTGTGAATGCAAGAAAAGAAACCAACGAGGTGAGGAAAATGGCAAGGTACCAAGATGCCGCGGCCGAGGAGAGGAGGATGGCGGCCGAGGAGAGGAAGGTGACTTTGGAGGAGAGGAATGTGAGCAATGAGGAGCGAACTAGATTGTTGGAATGGAAGAAGCACTTGTTCTTCTTGGACACATCTATCCTCAATGAGGCACAAAAGGAGTATGTCAATCTTGTCCGTGAAGAAGTCTTGATCCAAAAAAGAGCCATGATTCGCGCAATAGGTGGCGGTGGCCTTGGCGCCGTGGGTGGAGGTGGCCTTGAGGCCATGGGTGGAAGTGGCCTTGGCGCCATGGGAGGCATGGGTGGCTTCGGAGCTATCATGGACGGCTTAGGTGCCATGGGTGGCTTTGGAGCTACCGTGGAGACCATGGGAGGCATGGGTGGCTTTGAAGCACCCCCCGGTGCCATGGCCACCATGAGAGGCATGAGTTTTGCGTCTCTCATGGGAGGCATGGGTGCTTCTCCGGCCATCATGGACGAAATGTCTTCCGGTGTGCTTCACACATCTTCCCATAAAGATGTCGTTGAAGATCTTACCAACACCGTCCGAGCTTCGCATGATGCGGTGTGCCACAATGATGATGATGAGGAGGAAGAATCATCTTCGGCGGAGGAAGAATCGTCTTCGGAAGATGAGGACGAAGATGCGGACGAGGCTTGATGATGTGTCTTTCGTTTGTGTCGTGAACTTGATTTGCATTTTGAATTTGGTTGGATGAACTTGTGGGCATGATTTTGAACTTGTGGGCATGAACTTTTATTCATCAACTTGTTTGTTTGAAATTTTTATATGTCATTTTCATTGCATTTTGAATGTTTGAAATCCATTTTGTGTCTAAAATGTAATATATGACATACGCCGGCGAGTCCCGCGCGCTGCTGGAGCGACGCGCGCTGTATTTTAGCGCGGCGGTTGGAGCCAGCGCTGTCGGTCATGCCAAATCAGCCGATGAACACGTGGTAAAGTAACTTTTAACGCACGGCGCGTTGGGCGGCTGTTGAATATGTTCTTAGAAGACATTTCGTAAAACCCAGTAATTAGCCCGTGAATGTAGCATTGTTGAAAGAAAAAGAGCTTTTACCCGCGCCCCTCACGTCGCGTGGAAAGGGACGAAATTAGGCCAGCGAGTGCGCGTTGGGGCAAATCCGTACCGTCCTCTCGGCTGCCGGGCTGCCGCCACATTGGGACATGAATGCTCTTCCCGGGGCCCACCTGTCATACTCGGTTGATGCTACGCTCTTTCCCGCGGCAAAGCAAGAGCAAGAGCAAGGAGCACCGACAGACGGGGCGCATCGCAGGATCCTACACCTCCGCGGCTTCCCAGATACGTGATCGGAAAGGGACGGCGTAACCTACGGGAGACTCTGACCGGCCCGGAGGAGGAGAGGTCGATACTGCGACGCTCGGGTGGGCCCCGGCCGCCACCCCCTCGCCGGCGATGCGGCAACCACCGCCTCGATACGCACACACCGCAGAGCCCGTGCGCGACACGCCGGCTGGCCGGCCGGCCGGCCGTAACCTCTCACGTACGTACGTACTACGTACATCACCAAGGTTCGTGTGTATATTTTTCTTTTGGAAACACACGTGATGATTGTTTCTTTCTGGAACGGACGACGAGGAGGGACCTAATGTAAGGTGTCAGGCTTGCAAGTTGCGACGTGCAACTCGGACCTACCACCCATTTTGTTTTCGTCGGTGCTCCATCGTTACCTTGCTAGCTCACGACTACGCACATGAATGGTCTCGAAACAGGCTTACATCCCGCTTTATAAATAAAGCATATATCCATAGAACCACTTTTCAAACGAAAGATGAAATATAAAAGGCCAACAGGTGCAAGCTACGAAGCAGGCAAACGGACGGAGAGCCGGCGCACGAAAGACAGCAGAGCGTCCAGATAGAGCGGAAGTCGGTCACAATTTCTCGGCCTAGCGAGCGGATGCCAGTGCTGCAAGAAGGCAACAAATTTAAAGAACGAGTTAGAAGCACGCCGCGGGAACACACGCTCAATCACCATCTGATTGCGAGTAGTCCAAAGAGTTCACATCATAGCCGCGAAGATGAGCCAGAATAGTCGGCGCTTACGGCCAACCTGAGTGGCCTTTACCTATAGAAACTCTGCAAGGTCATGGGCCTCCCATTCCGGTCTCAGAGCTTCACGAACAAAGCACCAAAGTGCCTGTGCTACTACACACGAGAACAAAATGCGCGTTCCCGTTTCCGAGACGAGGCAAAGGGAGCAAAGGCCATTGCCCCGACCATGGCATTTCAACACATCGGTCCTCGAAGGTAAACAATCTCTGAGAAGCTACCACACAAAAATCTTGATCTTCAGGGGCACCGATGCCTTCCACAATGGGGATAACCACTTGATAACGGGCAGCCGGCATAGCGCCTGATAAGCCAAACTAACGGAGAATTCTCCCGAAGGAGAAAGACTCCAAGAAACAGAGTCAGGATCCTGGGACAGAGGAAGAGGGACTACTTCCCTCAAGTCTGCTCATTCCTACACCTCGGCTGGTTCGAATGAGCGGCGGAACACAATGTTCCATCCCTCATCCAAAGCAGCCGCAGATACAAGAATAGCCGGGTCGTCACAAATAGCAAAGAGCCTCGGAAACCGTATGCGGAGAGGCTCCCCATCAAGCCAAGTGTCCAACCAAAACTGGGTCCCAGACCCATTGCCAACCGAGAACCGCAAACCCAGTCTAATCTCATCCTTGATGGCCTGGACAGATTTCCAAAACTGGGACCCAACCGAGTGCGAACAAGCCAAGAGGGGCTGGCCCTGCAAGTACTTGGACTCAATCAGCTGCAGCCATAAACCTCTATCTCTCCACAAGATCCGCCAAACCCAACGAAGCATGTTCATACGGCGAGACGCATGGATGCCCAACTGAAAGAACATGCGGTGCCCCCATGTTTGGTTTTGGTAATTGATGACAATCTCTATGGACTAATGGTTGCCTTGAGTTATATTTGAAGGGTTTGTCCATAGGCTTTTCTTGGAGTTCAGTTGTTGGTTTCAAGGAGAGTTTGTGATGACCAAGGTGCTATTAAGGAATTATCCAAAGATTGGTCTTGTGAGTGTTGAGCTTATTGCAAGCATGTCTTGAAGAAGAAGAGTGTGTTATCATTCATGTTTACCTTCAAGACATCATCCAAATGAAGAGAGTTGGAAAGATTCAAGGTTGATCAAGACTAAGTGAAGGAGTGAATCAAGTTGATCAACACACAAAGTGTAGAAGATGTACCGAGAGGGATCAAGAAATCCCATGGTATGGTAAGCATTGTCAATCACGCTTTGTGTACTAACCCATGTTCTTCGCGAGAGTTCTTTGTGGGGTTAGGTTGCGGTGTGCAAGTTCAAGTGGAGCATCACAAAGAAATCAAGTGCTTGAATCTTGCCGTCCATTGTCGTGACAATGGACTTGTGAAGATATGCCGAAGAGTGGCTCACCCATAGAGGAGTATGGGGGAGCAATCTACTAGTCTTCACCGAGACAACGCAATCAAGAAAGATGGTCCAACTTGAGGAAGTCAAGATCGTCTACATCTAGCTCAAGTGGTCTTTGTGCAAAGCAAAGGTTTGCCCTTGATAGGTTTTCTATTTTACCGGTCTCGTGGTGGTAGTTGGGAGACCGGGTTATAGGATCGTTTGCCGTACTATCAAGGGGGGCTCTCAAGTTGGTAGCTTGATCGTATCGTTAGTAGAGAGCTCAAACCATTGCATCCTTGCATCATGTTTCTTGGTTCTTGTTTGGTTCTCTTTGTGAGTCTTAGAGCTTATGGTCATCTTGATGACAAGCTTGAGTTCATCGAAAACGGAGTTCACATGTGTCTTCTATGATGTTTTCGGTGTTGGGTGTTTTACCGGTCTTATCCGAGGAAGGGTTCTCACCATTTTCTTATGGGCCTTTTCTAATTTGCTTATTATTGGTTTTTCTATCAAGATTGTGTTAGCCCTTGTCGCTAGCTTTCCAACAAACTTGGTTTCATCGAATTCGGAGTCCGTATGCAAAAGTTATTGACGTTTTCGTGTACTGAAAAGGCTGCAGCGGTACTACCGCGGGTAGGAGCGGAAGTAATTTTTTACTACCGCTTTCGGAAGCGGTACTACCGCTTTCGGGAGCGGTACTACCGCTTGGAGCAGTACTACCGTGGCTACTTCCGTGGCTACTTCCGCTCGGGACCAAAAACTCGTCACAAGTCCAGCGGTGGTAGGCACGGATGTAATTTTTTAGTACCGCTCGCAAGCAGTAGTACCGCTACCGCTTGGAGCAGTACTACCGCGGCTACTTCCGTGGCTACTTCCGCTCGGGACCAAAAACTCGTCACAAGTCCAGCGGTGGTAGGCACGGATGTAATTTTTTAGTACCGCTCGCAAGCAGTAGTACCGCTACCCTTAGCAGTACTACCGCTACCCCTAGCGGTAGTACCGTGAGGTCAAGCGGTACTACCGCTCCGACGGTTTTTCTGGACTTTTTGCCTCCTCGCTGTTGTTTTTCTAAGGAGTACTAATGCCCTAGCGGTAGTACCGCTCCTAGAGCGGTAGTACCGCTCTGTGCGGGCTGTGAGCATAACGGTTGGATTTTTCCCCCACCTATAAAAGGGGCTCTTCATCCCCAATGAACCTTATCCTTTGAGCTCGTGTTCTTCCCCCATTGTTGACCTTCTTCGAGCTTGCTATCTCTCAATCCCTCCATGGATTCTTGCTAGTTTTTGGGGGAAAAGAGAGAGGAGATCTAGATCCACATTTCCACCAATCACTTTCTCCTCTAGGTGAGGGGAACCCCTTGGATCTTGATCTTGGAGTTCTTGGTGTTCTCCTTCTTGTTCTTCCTCTCATTTCCCTCCCTAGCATTAGTTGCTTCGGTGGGATTTGGGAGAGAAGGACTTGGGCACTCCGTGTGCCCTTGCCATTGCATTTGGTGCATCGGTTTGAGTTCTCCACGGTGATACGTGGAAGTGAAGTTGAGAAGCTTATTACTCTTGGGTGCTTGGTACCCTTGAGCTTGTTCCTCTTGGGTGCTTGGGCGCCCTAGACGGTTGTGGTCACCTCGGAGCCATATTCCATTGTGGTGAAGCTTCGTGGTGTCGTTGGGGAGATAGCCCCAACCTTGGTGTTCGGAGCTCAATTATTGTGGTGTAAAGCTCCGGGCAAGCGTCGGGGTCTCCAATTAGGTTGTGGAGATCGCCCCGAGCAATTTGACGGGTTCCGGTGACCGCCCCCAAGGGTTGCCAAAGTGTACGGGTTCGGTGACCGCCCCCAAGGGTTGCCATTTGTACGGGTTCGGTGACCGCCCTCAAGGGTCCCTTAGTGGAATCACGGCATCTTGCATTGTGCGAGGGCGTGAGGAGATTACGGTGGCCCTAGTGGCTTCTTGGGGAGCATTGTGCCTCCACACCGCTCCAAACGGAGATTAGCATCCGCAAGGGTGTGAACTTCGGGATACATCGTCGTCTCCGCGTGCCTCGGTCATCTCTTACCCGAGCCCTTTACTTATGCACTATACTTTGTGATAGATATATTGTTTCTGGTCATATATCTTGCTATCACCTAGTTGTTTATCTTTCTTAGCATAAGTTGTTGGTGCACATAGGTGAGCCTAGTTGTTGTAGGTTTTGTGCTTGACAAATTAACCGCTAGGTTTATTCCGCATTTGTTCAAGCCTAAACCGTAATTATTTTAAAGCGCCTATTCACCCCCCCCTCTAGGCGACATCCACGATCTTTCACCAACCCACCTTGGTCCTTCGGCAAGCAGATGTCAGCCCATTTCACCATATGGTACTTACGCCGAACATCCCCTGCCTGCCAGAAAAACCTAGCTAGCTCCTTGTCAAAGGAACTATGCACACCTTCGGGCAAGATGTGCATCCCCGTCATATACATGGGGAGGCGCAAGGTTAGAGCTAATGAGGACAGTTTTGCTTCCTTTAGATGTGAACCTACCGCACCAGGGTGTTGGGGAACGTAGCAGAATTCAAAAAAAAAAAATCCTACGCTTCACCAAGATCAATCTAAGGAGTCATCTAGAAACGAGCATAAAGGAGTGCATCTACATACCCTTTGTAGATCGCAAGCGGAAGCGTTCGAAGGAACGTGGATGATGGAGTCGTACTCGTCGTGATCCTCGTCACCGATGATCCCACCGCCGAACGGACGGCACCTCCGCGTTCAACACACGTACGGTACAGCGACGTCTCCTCCTTCTTGATCCATCAAGGGGGGAGGAGAGGTTGACGGAGATCCAGCAGCACGACGGCGTGGTGGTGGATGCAACGGGAAAAGCTGCAGGGCTTCGCCGAGACCCTGCGGGAGGAGTAGGAGGTGTAACGGGGG
>LR738715.1:330151383-330185896 GCA_902687465.1 Secale cereale
TTACCAGGGACACGTTGTGGTCTATGTATTCACACATGTATCGCTGTTTCCGTACAATACAATTCAAGCATGAATAACAGACAATTATCATGAACAAGGAAATATAATAATAACCCTTTTATTATTGCCTCTAGGGCATATTTCCAACACAGGGCTCCGCACGCGACGCTACTCGTCCCACAAGCGGATCACACCCAGTCATCAAAATCCTGGACTCAGCCAGGAGCATCCCCAAGTAAGATATAGGGAATGAATCCAATCTACAATTGATGTTATCCACGATCCTGTGCTGCTCAGCCTCCAAGTAGCCAAGGACCACAACCTCGCTCTTATCAAAGTTAATCTTAAGTCCAGACATTTCCTCAAAGCAGAGCAAAAGGAACTTAAGATAACCAATGTTCGAATTTGAGCCTTCCACCATAATCATGGTGTCATCCGCATACTGCAAGTGGGTAACCCCCCCCCCCATCCGAAATGAGATGACTAACCACACCCTTAAGGTGGCCGGCCAGCTTGGCCTTTCTAGGATGCCCGCAAGGACATCAACTACAAGGTTGAAAAGCAAGGGGAAGACATGATCCCCTTGCTTTAACCCCCTGGAGGCCTGGAAGAAGGGTCTCATTTCTCCATTGATGTTGATCGTCGTGTTTCCAGATCTAACCAATTGCATGATTCAGGAGCACCACCGCTCATCAAATCATTGTCGCTGCATCACCAACCTGAAAAAGGACCAGCCCAGGTGGTCATATGCCTTCTGGAAGTCCAATTTGAGGAAGACCCCTTAAGCCCCTTCGATGCCACCTCGTGGACAATCTTGTGAAGGGCAAGAATCCCGTCATGGATCCGTCGGCCCTTCAAGAACGCAGACTGAAGGGGGTGGGCAATCCTTTCCGCCATGGGGGATAAACGGGCCGCGCAAACCTTCGCAAAGATTCGCTCCAACACATTGATCACCATGATGGGGCGGAATTGCCGAATATCCGCCGCCCCAACTACTTTGGGGATCAGAGATATGGCACCATAGTTAATCCTAGGCATTTCCAGAGTTTTGATATAGAACTCATGGAACAGGGGCATAATGACCGGACGCAGGATCTCCCAGAATTTATGGAAGAAAATTACCGGAAGGCCATCCGGCCCCGGGGCCGAGCAAGCTTTCATAGAAGCGATTGCCCGTCCCACCTCCTCGAGAGAGAAAGGGAGAGTAAGCTCCGCATTCTCCGCATCCGAGACCTGGTCTGCAAGCGGCCAAAAGTCAGCGCAGAGGGAGACACCTCCACGCGGCTCAGCCAAAAACAACTCCTTATAGAAGGAGTAAATATGGGTGGATATGTCATCTGGGCTCTCCAGAAGAACATACCCATCCCATAGGAAAGGGATGGCACATTTCCGCCTGCGGCCATTGTCTATCACCTGGAAGTAGGCAGTGTTCGCACCCCCCTTAAGGAGCCAGTTCTGGCCCGCTCAACGCTGCCAAAACAACTCCTCGCTCTTGTAAATGTCCATGAGCGAGGCCTCGAAGGAGTATCTCCTAATCTAGTCGCCAGGAGACAGGCCCAGCCCGTCCGCAAGGCCATCTAGCACCTTAATCTGATCTAGCAAGGACCCTTTACGTGCCCTAAGATCAGCACCAAGGTTTGCCCCTCAGCCTGTCATTACCTGACAAGCCATTTTAGCACAGTGATGCCAGACATCCACAACACGAAACACTCAAGGCGGGGACATGACAACCTCTAACCAGCGGTCGCGAACCAACTCAAAGAAACCCGGTTGCTCCAACCAAAACGCCTCAAAGCGGAAGCAACGGGTTCAAGGGGGGGCATCATCCCCCGAAGAGAAAAGCAGGGGGTATGGTCGGAGCCAATCCGAGTGACCTCCTTGAGGGAGCACAATGGGAACATCACTTCCCACCGAGCCGACACAAATACCCGATCCAAAACACTTCGGATGGGGTCCGCCTGCTTATTCGTCCATGTGAACCTAGCCCCTATGCGGACTATCTCATGAAGAGCAAGGTCCACAAGGCAGTCGTTAAATAGACGCATTCGGACCCGATCAACATTAGGAGAGCTTTTATCCGAAGCCCACCTAATGAGGTTGAAGTCCCGGGCCACCACCACCGGAGTGGTGCACCTCTCCACCTTATTCTTCAGCTCGGCAAGGAAGTCGGCAGAACGCCCATGATCCACAGGACCATAGACAAAAATCACCTCCGAGCTGAGGTGAACTTGTCGGTCGGTGACGGACATGCTCAGGAAGAACTCCACTCGGTCCGTATCCTCAACCGAGAAAGCATCCTCCCTGACTCCTAGCAGGATGCCTCCAGATTGACCCGTAGCCGGCAACCACTGCAAGGCAAACTGGTGGCAGGAGAGCCCCTGGAGCTCATGCATGCTAAAGTCTTGGCGAATCATCTCCTGAAGTCCCACAATGTCAATTTCTTCTTGCCGCAAATACTCGATGAGCTGCCGACGCCGACCAGTGAAGCCGAAGCCCCTAATGTTCCAACATAGGAGTTTCATTTAATAACCTGAAAGGAATCCCTAGGCCCCGCAAGCAGGGCTGAGCTAGCCCGCCCATCAATCGCAGGTCGGGGGGTGCCTTCACTGGACGGCCACGCCGCCCCCGCGTAGGAGGGGCAAGGGAGGCCTCCGATCCGAGGGAAGCGGACCTGGAACTAGACCCACACACCTCTAGTCGGTGTTCAGTGGCGTTGAGACGTGTGGGGGGACGCCCTCGCAGAGTCCTCGCTGAGGGAGGAACTGCAAGGTGCGTGTCCGCCACAGTCTCCACAGGGGGCGCCGCACCAGCCCTGGTTTCTCTATGACCAGGGTCAATGTGCACCGGGGTGCTGGGTTCACCACGCACAGCACAAGCACGGGCTTCAGCCAACACCCCATCTAGCCTCTCCTTGGCGCAAATAGCAGAAATCTGCTCAAGGATGGCCCCCTTCTCACCACGAAACACCATGCCACTATCAGTGTCCACCTCTGCCAGATGAGACAACGGAGCGGAACCAAGCATAGAAAATCGAGAAGCAGAACTAGAAGGGTCTGAGGGGATGTACACCCCCAAAAGAGAAAATAATTTAAGCTGGTCAATAGAAGGTTTTGATCCTTTTGTTCCAGGGGAATAGCTTCTCATCATATTGCTGCGGGTACATTGGGTATATTAGCGGGCTTATTCCATCTTAGTGTCTGTCCGCCTCAACGTTTATATAAAGGATTACATATGGGCAATATTGAAACTGTACCTTCCAATAATATCGTTGTTGTTTTTTTGAGCTTTCGTAGTTGCGGTAACTATGTGGTATGGGTTAGCAACGATCTCAATCAAATTATTTGGGCCTACTCGTTATCAGTGGGATCATGGATACTTTCAGCAAGAAATATATCGAAGAGTTAGCAATGGTTTAGCTGAAAATATTAGTTTATCATAAGCTTGGTCTAAAATTCCCTTCCAGAATAGGGCATCTCACCGGAAACACAAAAATACTGTCAAGTCATTGATAAGGGAATATAGGTCCAAGTGTACGGACGATGAGGGGATGAGAATGACGGCGACCACATTTTACGAAAAGTTGTTCTCATCGGAAGGTTCTCAGCAGGGGGAGCGGATATTGGCACATTTTGGTCAGCTAGTTACGACAGATATGAATGTGAAGTTTACGGAAGTGATATCCGATGAGGAAATTGAGCGAGCCCTTTTTCAAATGGGGCCGGCTAAGTCCCCGGGCCCGGAGGGATTTCCGGCGATGTTTTATCAACGACACTGGTCATTGGTGAAGGATGATGTGTGCACGACAATAAAAGACTTTTTAGCAGGAAAGATAGCACCACATGATTTCAATGACACCATTATTGTTATGATCTTGAAAGTTAACTCACCAGATTTTCTTTCACAGTTTCGTCGTATAAGTCTATGTAATGTCCTGTATAAGAGTGTGGCGAAAGTGTTGGCCAATAGGCTCAAGGTAGTGCTGCCTATACTCATATCGGAGGAGCAAAGCGCGTTTGTCCCCGGAATACTAATCACGGATAATGTGTTAGTGGCATATGAATGTGTCCATGCTATCAGGAAAAGGAAATGTAGAAAACCCCTTTGTGCGGTAAATTTGGACATGATGAAGGTGTATGATAGAGTAGAGTGGGTGTTCCTGCAACAAATGATGGAGAAGATGGGGTTTGCTAGTCAGTGGATAGATATGATCATGCACTGTGTCACAACGACTAGATTCCAAGTTAAGTTGAACGGAGGACTCTCACATAGTTTTGGTTCATCTCGGGGTCTTCGACAAGGACATCCATTGTCACCATACTTGTTCCTTTTTTGTGTGGCGGGTTTTTCAGCGCTATTGAGGAATGCCCAGTTAAGGAAGGAAATTAAGGGAGTTTCTTTTGGAAGCACTAGCCCCATTGTAACTCACCTTCTTTTTGCTGATGATAGTGTGGTGTTTCTGGAGGATCGAAAGAGAATTTGGAAGTGTTGCGAGCTATTCTACATGACTATGAGATGGCATCGGGGCAAAGAGTAAACTTAAAAAAAATCGTCTATATTGTTTGGCAAGGGAACAAGCAATGAGGACAAAGCTATGTTGAAGCAAACGACAGTATCTCATCGGAGGCCTTGAGTGAGAGATATTTGGGACTGCCAACAGTGGTGGGTAGGTCCAAAGATGGGACCTTTAAGTATGTCCGAGTAAGTGCTGGAAAGAAAGTTGCAGGATGGAAGGGACAATGTTTTTCTAAAATAACAAGGGAAGTACTAGTGAAGTTTGGTCTCCAATCCACACCAGCTTTCACCATGAGCTGCTTTCAACTCACAAAGAGAATGTGCCAGAATCTGTCATCGATCTCTTCGAACTTCTCGTGGGGTGAAGTGAATGGTGAGAAAAATGTACACTGGATTTCATGGGATAAAATGTGTACCAGAAAGCATGAAGGACGAATGGGATTTAGGGACCCAGAGGCGCTTAACCAAGCTCTACTAGTAAAACTGGCTTGGCGGATTTTACAGGTCCCTAATTCGCTATGCGCAAGGGTTCTCAAGGCACGACATTTCCCTGATAGCTCAATTCTTAGTGCAACATGCCCTACAGGGGGATCCTTCACTTTTAGGAGTATAATTCATGGACGTAACTTGCTACTGGATGGACTCATCTGGAGAATAGGAGATGGGAGTAAAATCAGAATTCACCATGATAACTGGATACCTCGGAAAGGTAGTTTGACATCACTAGGCCAGAACTATATCCAAGGTGTAAACCGAGTTAATGATATGCTGAATTCACATGGTACATCTTGGGACCGAACAAAGGTACATGAGATGTTCTCCCCAGACGAGGCACGTGAAGTGATGCAAATCCAGATAGGAGGGCCGAGAGTGGAGGACTACCAAGCTTGGAATTTCACAAAAATTGGCATATTCGCCGTGAGGTCTGCATATCACATAAAGATGTCACATAAACGACTTAAATCCGGACGGCCGGAATCGTTGTCATCGATTGCTAATCATAGAGCTTGGTTAAGCCTATGGGACTCAGTCGCCCCTGGGAAAGTTAAAACACACACCTGAAGATTGATTCGGAACGGGCTTGCTGTCAGCTCTGAGCTTCAAAGAAGGTGCATCAAGGCATGCGTGTTTTGTGTAGCATGCGGGCGGGAGGAGACCAACTATCACCGCTTCTGGGGATGCTATCATTCAGCTAAGTTTTGGAAGATTCTTCACTCGGAAATGGGAGTTCCAGTGGCGATCCCGCCGGTTATAGTTAGCTCTCAGGGTGATCTATCTAACTGGCTGTTAGATTGGTTTGTGGATGCATCAGATGATGAGAAAGCGATCTTGCTACAAGGGGTGTACGATCTCTAGCTTGCAAGGAATAATGTGAGAGACGGAAGGAAGATAGAGGAGGTTGCGGACATTGCGTGTAATGTACTGAAAGTTATGGAAGACTGGCAGACTACTCATGGGCGAAAACACAAAGTAGTGACAGAGGCTCCGATTCAAAAATGGGAGGCCCCTGTAGTGGACTGGGCCAAGGTAAATGTGGATGGCGCAACGTCCAGGACATGAGCAAAAGGAGGAGGCGGTGTTGTCTTCATAAACCATGAAGGATCCTTCCTCAGGGGAGCCTATCATGTCTTCCCTCGGTGCTCGGATCCTGCGGCTGCTGAACTTCAAGCATGTCGAAGGGCTATACAGCTAGCTGTAGAGGTAAATGCTGCAAATTTGCATATTGAGATGGACTGCAAAGAGCTAGTCAGTAAGCTTCAGAGTAGAGATAGTGTCGTGGAATAGTCACGGCAGATGTCCTAGTGTAAGGACTTAGTCATGAGGTCAACGCATCTATGTAGTAGCTTGAGAGGGGTTGATCGGAATCAGGAGGCGCAATGCAAGACAAGGGTTTAGACAGCTTCGGGCCCCAGGAAACATCATCCGGTAATAGCCCTACATGATGTTTGTGGCTAGGTCCCATTATGATCATCATGGATTCGCCGTATAAGCCGGCTCTCCTTATTGTGTCTAGCCCTAGAGATTATTTTTCGTCTTACCTGTCCCTCTTGGGGTGCCGTACCCCTTCTTATATAAGTTGAAGGGGCGGGTTACATGTAGAGTCCAACTCGAACTTAAGACTTAAACTATTCTGACTTCTCTTCATGGGCTTCCTCCATGGGCTTCTCACCATGGGCTTCTTAACGTCTTGGGCTTCTTAACTGCCGACTTACAATCTGGCTTACGATCTGGCTTACAATCTGACTTACCATCTGGCTTAACATCTACCGGCTTACAATCCGCCGGCTTACCATCTGGCTTAACATCTGCCGGCTTACAATCTGTCGGCTTACAATCTGGCTTATAACTATCCGTCGGCTTACAAACTGCCGGGTCACCAATGAAACACCAAGTCCTAGCCAGGTCATATCTCCAGCCGGGTCATACCGAGGGGTATATCCCCGACATTAGCCTCTATTTTAATTTGGATTTATCCATGTTAAACTGATCCTGTAAACAAAACACAAGAACACATTTAGTAGGTTGTGCTCCGGGTTAAACATTCTTGTAAGCCGGCACCTGAACATCCTTAAGTCCTTGTCCTTTCCTTCTTCTAGAAAATCCGGGTCAATAGGCCAGCTTCATACTCAATTTGCTGACGTTGGTTTCTCACAGAAATATTATGAAGAATAATTCATTTGATTTAGCACTGGGTCAATCTGGTTTACTCAAAACTGAGAATTTTGAAGATATTTCTCCCTTATATCCGTATTACTTGTAGCCCCGAAGTCTTGAGCAGAGCAAAGCAATGACTTAAGACTTGCTTCAATATGAATACTACCACTTTGAAGAAATCCATGTTATTTATCTCAATCACTAGTCAAGATTGAATACTCCACATATGTAGCCCCCAAGTGCCCGGTTGTCATGCTTGCAGCAACCTAGGACTTGTAATTGACTTATACTTATAAAAACTTCAACCAGTGTAGCCCCCAAGGGCCGGGTCATTATGCAATAATGAGCAGGGACTTTGCAGATATGATCATGTAGACTTGAACAACAATGTGTAGCCCCCAAGGGCCGGCTCAATAAGATAATACTGAGCTAGGACTTAATCAAAAACAACATCATATGATGTAACCCCCACCATGGGGCTCAAACCCACATCCATAAGGTTAAGAGCCTTGTACTCTACCAACTGAGCAGTGGATCCTTCAATATAATATATTAAATCTTGTGTACCTTGAATTTTGACAGGAGCAATTGGTAGCCCCCAAGGGCCGGCTCATTATGATGTGATGAGCCGGGACTTCAATAAAGTTAGTAAAGAATGACCTTGCATTAGCCCCCAAGTGCCATGGTGCATGCTGGCAGTGACATGTGACTTGCATATTTGATGTAATCTCAATTTGAATAATGTAGCCCCCAAGTGCCGGGTCGTAAGCCTACAGGGACTCGGGACTATTCCTTCCATTGTAGAATAAATCATATCCACTAATAAGATAATAGCCATTGCGCAAAAGCGACTTTGAAAACCTCAATCATAATACTGGTTATTGATAACCATAATAAAAATCCAGCCATGTTGGCTATTAAAGATTTGAATAATATAACCTGGTTTGAAAAACCGGTTCCTGCAATGTAAACCAGTATATCTATGCATATATGATGCATGCTATGATGATGTAATGATGATGCAATGTATGACGCAAATGATGATGTACGTGTATGATGACAAAAAACTTCAATCAAAAAATCCGAGGCTTTTGCAGGCCGCCAAGCCAAATGTTCTTCTTCAATGAAACTAGCCTGTTAGCCACTGGAAGGTACGCGCTTGCTGTGAGCCGGCTCTCACAGTACCCAATCGACATTTGAACCTAGACAAGTGTAGGCCTTTGTTTTAAAGATAGACTTATCTAGAGCACGCGGGGTCAGAGTTGCATCTTGCATCACATGTCGATTTATACAAGTTTCAAGGAAGGCGCCTTTTTGAGCCTGGATCTATCCTGACTATCTGTAAGCCGTGCTCTCACGTGACAAACCGGCGTTTTAACCTTAGCAAGCTCAGAATCTTTGGTCGGATACGCCGTAAAAGATTGATTGCTAAGAGTTCGACGGGTCAATCGGGATGACTTGATGGAGTTGAAGCAGCTGGGTACAAGTAGGATGACCCACATGTTATATCTCTTTGGTCGAATACGCCTATGTTTGAAGATAACCTCGTCAAAAGGGTAGTAACGCTATGTTCTCTTTGGTCGAATACGCCCATGTTTGAACAGGAAGCCCCCAAGTGACATAATTACGATTTGTGCTCGTCGGGGACCTATGTTTGAGCTGTACTGCACATCCAACTCTCTTTTGTCCCTGTAATTTTTTCTGAGAACTCGAACTTGCGAGAGATGAATTCTTCTTGAGCGGGAATTTTAAACCGGATTTGAGAGCTTCAGAGCTTGTGGGAGATAGATTTCCTTTGAGCCGGATTTGGAACCGGATATTGAGCCAGAATCTTCATTTTGAGCCGGAAATTTTTCTGATGGTTTTGAAATTTTCACCAATAGGGCAGTAGCCTCCGGAGCCGGGTTATTATCCCCTCTAATGACCCGGAGTTCTAGAATTTTGCTGAGACTGGTACCATTTGCTGAGTCATGTCATCCTAGCCCCCGAGTCTTAAGACAAATCGAAGAGTTGGCTTGAGACTCTCCATTCTTGACCATGATATGACCAGTAGATTGCTGGAATATGTTGAATCCTGGCAGGTTATAATTGACCCTGTCCATTGACCCATCCGGTGTAGGCAAGGGCCATAGCTTGATGACCTCTTTTGTAATGGTGAATTGTTCTGATTTGTCTGGACGAAAAAATGAGTCGTATATAGCATCCATAGATCACCTCCAGTAACTTTATCTGTGATTTAGACATTCTCCCGAGGCCACGGTGGAGGCGGCGACTTGAAGCGCGACCACAACAGAGCCAGAGCCGGGCGCTCAGAATAGACCCTCTAAGGTCGTGTTGATCTACCTGGGTGCAGCTGACTCAATATTTCTTTTATCTTGGCAGTCAAACCTTTGTCTCTACTTCTTTTTCCTCTAATGCTTTTTTTGTGCCTGAATCAGTGGGCAGCGCGAGCCAATGGGCAGGAAGGCCGTGCACACGCGCGGGGAGCCAGCTCAACGGGGGAGGAGGTGAATCAGAGCGAGGCCAGGACGACTCAAGGCCAGGCCGACTCGAGGTAGAAGGCCGCCGACAGCTTACAACCGCGAGTCAGAGCATTTAGTGGCGGATGATAACGCCGGGCTATAGTTCTCCATTAGCGACTTGACGAGGCGGAAACGGCCGCAGTGTCGGGGGTAGGCCGACAACAGCACATGCGTGGGGTAAAGAGAGGTGGCTGCGACAACACCGGCGAGTTGGCAAAGTAGATTGCCGCAGAGGCCATACGGCAGGGTTAGCTCGGCGGCTCGACGAGTCCTCTGGTGACTTGAAACGGCTCAACTCTTGGCGGGTCACCCCAGGCGTAGCCGTGGAAACTGGCGCGGGGTAGTTCGCGGAACAGAGGAGGAGGAAACCGGCCACGAGGCTGCTAGCGAAGCAGATGCTGTCCAACAACGGCCGACTTACGGCGAGGCGATGTGTTGCTGGAGGTAGAGGAGGCTTAGGCATGCCACTCGGAGGTGCGGCAGAAGAGGCCGGCTCAGTGCAGTCGCGGCAAAGGAAACGACTCAGGGCCACGGTGATGGCTCGGCGGCGGAGACCCGCAGTGCCGCAGAAGGAGCGGCGGCTTGCCCCCGCTATAGTTGAGGTGAGTTGGGGGTGGCGACTCAAAAGCAGCACCGCAGCAGCTAGATGTGGTGGCGCTCGAGGCGAAGCTGGCATGGCGCAGATTCGCGTGTGGGCTTTGCGCGCAGCCATGTCATACATTGCTTCAAGCACCTCCAGCAATTGTAGAGGCTCGTCAACGATTGTGGCGTCGAAAATCAGTAGGCCGGCTCAGCGTGCACCCACAGATACAGCCAGGTCATTTCAAAGCATGGCGATGGGGGCGGCGGCTCTGTAGTTGTAGGCCCGTTCACCGACGGAGGCACAGTCGCGGTCACAGCAGCGAGGCCCGGCGGTGGTTTGGAGAGAGACCAGGCGTGGCCCAGAGTTGACTCGCCAAAGAAGAATCGCCCCCATTGACGACCCGGCCTTTGCGGACATGCCGCTCGAAGTCAGTGGCAGAGGCAATGACCGAGGCTTGGCGGGTCAAAAGCGGGCGGCTTGAGCGGTGTTGTAGCATAGGCGGAGAGGCCTGAGATGAACCAGCGACGACGGCTCACGGGCGACCCCGACACTGACTTGGCACGACGATGGCGACTTGAGGACGAGGCCAAGGCGGAGGCAGAGTATCGGCTCGACAAGCCAGCGAGCCCGTGGGCCGTGGCAGAGGAGTTACGTGACTCCAGGCGGTGGTTGAAACGAGGCGGTGACTCACCACGGAGCCGTCTGACGGGTCGACTCGTCGCGAGGCCGTCTCAGATAGAGGGCAGCGGAGGTGATTCAGCGACTCACCACAGCGGGCCGGCTCTCAGGTGGAGGCGGCTCAGAGTAGGAAACAACGCGGTGGCGGTTTGCCGCACAGCTCAGGCTGCATCGGAGGCGAGACAAGGCTGGCCTGGCGGCGAAATAGACGAGTCCACGACGACGAGGCCCCACCAGCAGGAACTTCTCAAAAAGCGCAGGCGCCTTGGGAGACTGCATCGAGGGTGTGAGGCGGCGACGGTTTGTTGGTACGGCGGCACGAGGCCGTTCGCGATGGAAGCAAGCTGGCAAAGCAAGACCAGGCTAATCGGTAAAGCTCGCCGGCAGATCATGGTAAGCGAGATGGAAACCGGGATCGAAACAAAGGCGGCCTGGGCGTGGAGATGACCCGGCAAGGTGGCTTCAGAGGCACTGGCGAGGATGAACGGGCAGCTGGTTAGAGAGACGCCATCCACAGGCAGCTTAGGGGGCCGGCAAGTCAGCAGCGATGTAGCGTCGGCGACCCGATGTGGCTGCTGATGCCAAGGCCCACGGTGGTTGGAGAAGCCGTAGTGGCTTGTTGGCGGGTCAGGAAACGTGAATCCGGGTGTGGCCACAGCTGAGAAATCCGGGTTGTGGCCGTCATAATGCAGAGGAGGACTCGGTGGGCGATTCGGCGCGCAGCTATGAGGGCCGGCCCGATGCGCGGCAGCAGAGGCCGATTCGGCAGTTGAGGCAGTCCACAACGACGAACCCCGACTCGAGGTGAGACCGCGGCAGAGGATACGGCGGCTCGGAGACGAACCGGTGGCGGTGACTCACCGAGCAACCCAGAGCAGAGGTCACGCACGGTGTGGGAGAATCCGGCGGTTCCCACTCGGGGTCGTGCAGGCGCAGCGGCGAGGCGGAGGAGTGCGGTCGATGTGGCATAGAGGTGCGTGAGCCGGAGGCCGGGACAGAGGCACGCGGGCCAGAGGCAAAGTTGGTCAGGCAAGCAACGACATTGGGCGGCTCAAAGCGCAGCGACGGTCGGGGCGGCTCAGAGGTGCAAGCCCGCGGCAGAGGCGGATTGCCGGTGGCGGCTCAGAGGTGCAGGCCCTCGGCAGAGGCGGGTCAAGAAATGCGAAAGCCGGCTCGAGGTAAACCTGTAGTAGCAGCAGGTCAAATTGACGTGAGGTCGGCTCAAGAACAGCCGCTGCGGCCGATACGACTTGAGGTTAAGACAGCGGCTCAGAGGCGGAGAATGCCCGGAGACGACCCAGTACAAAGATGACTCAGAGCCGATTTGAAGCCATGTGAACGGTTCAGAGCCCGCCCGCGAAGGTGATGATGGTGCCAGACGGCTTAAAGCGAGGCCAAGCAAAGGCGGCGGCTCACGACTATAGAAGCGGCGATGGAAACAGACGACTTGAACGGAAATAGTGGTGGGTCGTTGATGTTGCTGACGAGTTATGGAGTCCGTACTACTTTATGCCTCATGAATTGCACTAATTTTGGCTTCTCGTAGGATACTAATGAGACACAAGCTGATACTTCTGTTGATATTGGCGACTCACATCAACGCCCAATCGTAGCCCTAATTTTTTTCCTTAAATTTTTAAACCTCACCGATCATAAATCTGAACTGATGAACTCAAAACGGATCCAAAATCCTTCCAAACCAGCTCTTCCTCAATCAGAAACTTGCGAACTTCTCGATCCCTGGGGAGATCCCGCCAAGAACTCATCACCACCGTGCGTGGGCCCCACATTGGGCGCCAACTGTCGTGGAATTGTCACGACAGATGTTCTAGTGTAAGGATTTAGTCGTGAGGCCAACGCATCTATGTAGTAGCTTGAGAGGGGTTGATCAGAATCAAGAGACGCAACACAAGACAAGGGTTTAGACAGCTTCAGGCCCCGGGAAACATCATCCGGTAATAGCCCTACATGCTGTTTGTGGCTATGTCTCATTGTGATCATATCGCCGTATAAGCCGGCTCTCCTTATTGTGTCTAGCCCTAGAGATTATTTTCCGTCTTACTTGTCCCTCTTGGGGTGCCCTACCCCTCCTTATATAAGTTGAAGGGGCGGGTTACATGTAGAGTCCAACTCGAACTTAAGACTTAAACTATTCTGACTTGTCTTCACGGGCTTCTCTCCATGGGCTTCTTAACGTCTTGGGCTTCTTAACTGCCGACTTACAATCTGGCTTACGATCTGGCTTACAATCTGACTTACCATCTGGCTTACCATCTTGCTTAAAATCTGCCGGCTTACCATCTGCCGGCTTACAATCTGGCTTATAACTGTCCGCCAGCTTACAAACTGCCGGATCACCAATGAAACACCAAGTCCTAGCCGGGTCATATCATCGGCCGGGTCATATCGCGGGGTATATCCCTGACGGTTAAACACTTCTCAGTTTTGGGCCCTTTGATAGAAGAAGTGAAGATGATGTTGGAGTCACGCCAACATTGGAAGATCAGTTGGGTTCGACGCCCTGCGAATGGCGCAGCTCACGCGCTAGCGAAGGAAGGGGTATCTAGTGATCTGTGTAAGGTTTGGTTGCATGAACCACTGATACGTCTCTAACGTATCTATAATTTTTGATTGTTCCATGCTATTATATTGTCTGTTTTGGATGTTGAATGGGCTTTATTATGAACTTTTATATTATTTTTGGGACTAACCTACTAACCCAAGGCCCAGTGCAAATTGCTGTTTTTTTTGCCTATTTCAGTGTTTCGCAGAAAAGGAATCAAACGGAGTCCAAATGGAATGAAACCTTCGTGAGGATCATTTTTGGAACAAACGCAGCCCAGAAGACTTGGAGTACACATCTGGGAAGCCACGAGACGGCCACGAGGCAGGAGGGCGCGCCCAGGGGGTAGGAGCGCCCCCACCCCCGTGGGCCCCTCGTAGCTCCACCGACGTACTTCTTCAGCCTATATATACTCATATACCCTGAAAACATCCGAGAGCACCACGAAACCCTATTTCCACCGCCGAAACATTCTGTACCCATAAGAACCCATGTTGGGGCCTTTTCCGGAGCTCCACCGCAGGGGGAATCGATCACGGAGGGCTTCTACATCAACACCATAGCCTCTTCGATGAGTTGTGAGTAGTTTATCATAAACCTTCAGGTCCATAGTCATTAGCTAGATGGCTTCTTCTCTCTCTTTGGATCTCAATACAAAGTTCTCCTCGATCTTCTTGGAGATCTATTTGATGTAATACATTTGCGGTGTGTTTGTCGTCATCCGATGAATTGTGGGTTTATGATCAAGATTATCTATGAACAATATTTGGTTCTTCTCTGAATTCTTATATGCATGATTTTAATATCTTTGCAAGTCTCTTCGAATTATCAGTTTGGTTTGGCCTACTAGATTGATCTTTCTTGCAATGGGAGAAACGCTTAGCTTTGGGTTCAATCTTGCGGTGTCCTTTCACAGTGACAGCAGGGGCAGCAAGGCACGTATTGTATTGTTGCCATCGAGGATAAAAAGATGGGGTTTATATCATTTTGCATGAGTTATCCCACTACAACATGTCATCTTGCTTAAAGCGTTAATCTGTTCTTATGAACTTAACACTCTAGATGCATGCCTATATACATGATCATGCCTAGATATTCTCAGAACTACGCGCTTTTCTATCAATTGCTCGACAATAATTTGTTCACCCACCGTAGAATCTGCTATCTTGAGAGAAGCCACTAGTGAAACCTATGGCCCCCGGGTCTATCTTCCATCATATTAATCTTCCATCAACTAGTTATCTTTACTATTCTTTTATTTTGCAATCTTTACTTTTCAATCTATACAACAAAAATACCAAAAATATTTATATTATTATCTCTATCAGATCTCACTTTTGCAAGTGGCCGAGAAGGGATTGACAACCCCTTTATCGTGTTGGTTGCAAGGTTCTTACTTGTTTGTGCAGTTACGAGGGATTTGCGTGTAGTCTCCTACTGGATTGATACATTGGTTCTCAAAAACTAAGGGAAATACTTACGCTACTTTGCTGCATCACCCTTTCCTCTTCGAGGGAAAAACAACGCATGCTCAAGAGGTAGCAAGAAGAATTTCTGGCGCCGTTGCCGGGGAGATCTATGCACAAGTCAAGACATACCAAGTACCCATCACAAACTCTTATCCCTCGCATTACATTATTTGCCATTTGCCTCTCGTTTTCCTCTCCCCCACTTCACCTTTGCCGTTTTATTCGCCCTTTTTTCAGTTCGCCTCTTTTCGCTTGCTTCTTGTTTGCTTGTGTGTTGGATTGCTTGTTCGTCACTATGGCCCAAGACAATACTAAATTGTGTGCCTTTTCCAATACAAACAATAATGATTTTATTAGCACGCCGATTGCTCCTATTACCAATGCCGAATCTTGTAAAATTAATGCTGGTCCATTGAATCTTGTCACGAAAGATCAAATTTCTGGCCTTCCTAGTGAAGATGCCGCTACCCATCTAAACAACTTTGTTGATTTTGCGATATGCAAAAGAAGAGGGATGTGGATAATGATATTGTGAAATTAAAGCTATTTCCGTTTTCTCATAGAGATCGTGCTAGAACTTGGTTCTCTTCTTTGCCTAAAAATAGTATTAATTCATGGAATAAGTGCAAAGATGCCTTTATCTCTAAGTATTTTCCTCCCGCTAAGATTATCTCTCTTAGAAACGATATTATGAATTTTGAGCAACTTGATCATGAGCATGTTGCACAAGCTTGGGAGAGGATGAAATTAATGATACGTAATTTCCCTACACATGGTTTGAACTTATGGATGATTATACAATTTTTTTATGCTGGATTGAATTTTGCTTCTAGAAATCTTTTAGATTCGAGGCACTTTCATGGAAATCACTTTAGGAGAAGCTACTAAAATCCTAGATAATATTATGGTTAAGTACTCTCAATGGCACACCGAAAGATCCACTAGTAAAAAAGTCCATGCGATTGAAGAGATTAATGTTTTGAGTGGAAAGATGGATGAACTTATGAAATTATTTGCTAATAAGAGTGTTTCTTCTGATCCTAATGATATGCCTTTGTCCATGTTGATTGAGAATAATAATGAATCTATGGATGTGAATTTTGTTGGTAGGAACAATTTTGGTAACTACGCATATAGAGGAAACTTTAATTCTAGGCCATTCCCTAATAATTCCTCTAATAATTATGGTAAGTCCTACTACAAGTCTTATGGAAATTTTAATAAGATGCCCTCTGATTTTGGGAATAGTGTTAAATAATCTATGAATTCGCAAAAGAATTTCAATGCTTTGCTTGAAGAAAAATTGCTTAAGATTGATGAGTTGGCTAGGAACGTGGATAGAATTTCTCTTGATGTTGAATCTTTGAAACTTAGATCTTTTCCACCTAAGCAAGATATCAATGAGTCTCTCAAAGCCATGAGGATTTCCATTGATGAGTGCAAAGAAAGAACCGCTAGGATGCGTGCTAAAAGAGATTGCTTTGTGTAATGCCCAGGATGGGACTATATCTCCTACGTGTCGAGGCAAGACTTAAAGATATAAGCCCATTCTGGAATGATCGTAAGTTCGATATCTTTGCACATCTCATGTAAAAATGGGGATGGAAAACAGAAAAGATAGTTGGCTTACACTCGCCACATCACACAAATTCATTACATGTTCAAACCTCATTCAGATAAACATCACAGCCCATCTAAGGGTAAAGATCCAAATGACAAGATACCAAACATAACATTAATCCACAGGTCTAGATCGAATCCTAGTAGAAGCTCTAATTATCAACCGGATAGTTCACATAGTAACGGCTACGCTCCTCGTCGTACTCCCAGTCTAGCTCAGTGCCATCGCCTGTGTAGCTCACCATCGTACCTGCATCTGGTGTGTTGAAGTAACTGTGAGCCACAGAGGACTCAGCAATCCTGTTCCCGGGTAACACGACTATCCCAGCCTTGGGTGTGGAACAAGGCTGAAGAAAGAACAAGAGGTTGCAGCAGCACTAGCCTAGCTTACGTAAAAGAGAGCGAGAAGAGAAGGTGCCTCGGTCGAGAGATGATCACGAAGTGATCCTAACTAAAGCAAGTCAAACATAACCCCACCGTGTTCACTTCCCGAATCCCTTTCGGAAAATGACCGTCACGGTACTCACGCTGGTAGTGTATTGGAACATGGTGTCAAGTTTTCTACAACCGGATATTAACAAGCTCCCATCTGCCACATAACCGCGGGCACGGCTTTCGAAAGTTCATAACCTTGCAGGGGTGTTCCAACTTGGCCCATGACAAGCCCACGATCCGCGGAGTCGCAACTCCAAGGTGGGAAGGCCCGAGTATTCTCGGAATCCCGTGCTCAAGATACTCCGACTAAGGTAAGGCTAATCCAGCAAATCCTCCCGGCGTGCCGACACCCTGACAATAGCCGCGCGTATCTAGTCTCAGGCCATGACCGGATGGGCGATTCTACAGGTTTTTACCAAACCTTGAGTTCCCTCGAGGTGGCCCCGCAGACTCCCCGTTTCGGACCAACACTCATGTGGAGCACTGGCCCGGGGTTGTTGATTAAGAAAGAGGGTTAATGACTCCCTATGCAAGTTTTTAGTTATTAGGCAAATAGTACCAATGTTGGGACTTGCTGGAAAAGACTTAGCACTTAGCGGTTTATCGAGGGGGTCCCATAACCCCAACCGTGTGAGGAACGCATAATCAAGGAACATAACACCGGTTTATACGGTTCCTAAGGCGGCATGAGTGGAACAAAACACCAAGCAAAAGGCTTAGCCTTCCACCCATTACCAATATATAGATGATTTCATTTAATAATTAATATAGTATGATATCCCAACAAGCTTCAACAAGAAGCAAGAATCTTCAATCTTCACCTGCAACTAGCAATGCTATAAGAGGGGCTGAGCGAAGCCTACGTATAGCCGATCAATGGTTTGCATAGGTAGGGTGGTTAAACAGGTTCATGGTTACAATAGGAGGCTGACAGGAAAACATGGGCATCGAGGCAAAACTATAGATCGAGACTTCTAGCAATAGGCAAAGATAGTAATGTTATCGAGGTTCGATCATCTTTCCTGAAGAGTTGTCGATGGGATCGTAAGAGGGGTCCTCGTTCTCAACCTCGGTAGTAACCTCGTGCTCGTACTCGTACTCGGTCTCAGCTTCCGGCTCTACTCAAACACAAGAACACAAGGCAACGAATCAAACAAGATGCAATGCGCATAAAAATTACTGGATGCATGACTAATGCACTATGGAAGCAAAACAGATGCACTATGGAAGCACAGAAAGTCTACTTAGGAAGCACAGTGTTACAGCACAACAATATGCATCACGCAAAATGCTTCAAAACATGATAACAATAGGATAATATGAATCTACATGCAACAACACACAAGTTACATATAGGACTTGCTCAAAACGGAGCAACGGGCTAAAAGTTACACCCGAAACAATAAACATGCACAAGCTGAAAATAACAGCCACATAGCAACTTCGGGGCAAGAGATAAATAGTCTACAACACTCAAACATCATGGCAATGAGCATGGACATAAACTAGACATACTCTACATCAAACAAATCCATTGGAGCATCCCCAAAGGAGACATGGATCAATAGCAACAAGCTATGACATATTGAACTTGACAACAAAATCCTGATAGCAGTAATTTGTTGCAACTTGGGAGCAAAAGTTAAATATGCTACAACCACTCAAATAAGCATGTGAGAGCATGAATGGATAGCCAACAACTTATACAACAAGGAATCATCAAGAGTCACCCCAAAACTATCATGGATTGGCCTAGAACAACAAGCAAACATGGCATCTGAAAATTACAGATTCCAGACTTAGTGAAATTTCACTAAGTGTTAAAACAACAGTTTCATCATGGCATCTTTGAGAGCAAGTTTAAGTCACCTCAAAACTAAACATGGCAAGTGATAAGCACCACAGCAAAGTACACATGATGGTGAATCCAAAACATCTAAGTATGCATCAAGGGGACAAACACAACGATAGCAACGAGTTCCTCTACGAGGCATCTCGTAACAAGTTTAACGACATAACATCCACATAGCACTTTGCAAAGGAGATAAACATGTCAAGATAAAATCTATCATGCAAGCTAAAGCAACCAACATGTAGAGCATTACATGACGAACACGTGGACATCTCATTTGCTTCATTTGGATAAACATGCAAAAAGTTATCACATTGCAAAGATGGCATGAAAACAACTACTAACAGCAGTTTTTAACAAGTAGCACTCTTCTCATGAAGATTAAGACATCTAGATGACCTCAAACATGCATGGCACAACGGAACAAAACGTAGTACAAGTCTCCACGATCATTTTGACATATCATTTGCTCAAATCGGACCATCACACAAAAATTTATCCACATTTTAAAACTGCATCAGACAACAAAATATCTATAGACTTAGCAGAAAAAACTACCTCAGTCAACACGGATCTGGATCTGGAAATCAAACGGGCCGGCTTAACGGGCCTCGGGCGCGGGAGGCCGGATCGGCGGACTGGGCCACCGCGGCTGCTAGGGCTGGGCCGGCTCGCGCCTGGAGCTGGCGGCTGGCTCGGAGGGAGCTGGGCCGGCGCGGCCTGGCGGAAGCCCAGCGGGGCGGATCGGAGCGAGGGGAGGCCCACGGGGCGAGCCTCGACGGCGCCCCTCCCGATCCCGATCGGGACGAGGCAGGGGGGGTCAGCGCGGCGGCGCCCTCGCCGGAGGAAGAGGGCGGCGGGGCGGGAACCCGCGGATCCGGCCGGGGAGGCCCGATCTGGCCGGCGTGGAGGCGGGGGCGCGCCGGTGAGGCGGCGGCGGAGGCGGCCCGGCGGCGAGGCGGCGAGATGGCGAGGCGGCGCGGGGAAGGTGGAGGAGGCGGCGGTGAGCTCCTCCGGCGAGGCGGCGGCCGGAGGCGGAGAAGACGACCCCGGCGGCGGCGGAGGTTGAAGACGAGGCGGGGCCCGCGCGTCGAAACGGAAGCACGGCCGCAGAACTACGGAAGCACGGTGGAGATTCTCGGAAGCATGGTTTCCTGGGACGTCGGAAGCACGGATTTTCAACGGTGGAAGCACCGCGGATCAACGGTGGAAGCACCGGCGGCGCACTGTGGAAGCATAGGGTTTTCTGGACGCAAATTTTGGGGGAGATGGACGTTTATATATGCACAAGGAGCTAGGGTTGTCCAAATGAGGTGAGGTTTTCAGCCACATGATCACAATTAGATGGCCTAGATGAAGGGAGGGGTTTGGGTTGGTTTGGTGGGCTGTTGGAGGGGTGTCTTGGGCGTCAAAGAGGGTGTACTTTCAGCCCACGGGAATAACTGTTGGGGTAGCAAATGAACTCCAAGAGCGACGAGATTCGACAGTCGGGTTAGACACACCAAAACAACAACACACGACAAGTCTCACGCCAAAACGGAAACGTTACACGGCCAAACACCAAAGTAGGCCTGGGCGACGCCACGGACACGTGAGGGAGCTCCGGAACTCGAAACGGACAACGGAAAGAAACAAGTGGGACCGGATGCAAACGACAACAAAAATGCAATGCGATGCTCATGACTACATGATATGAATGAATGCACACACGCAACACGACAAAACGACGAAAACCCGAAAAGACAAAGAACCCGGAATGGAATTGATGGAGTCAAAGATATCATATATTGCCCAAAAGGGAAAGTATTACATCCAGGGCATTACAAACTCTCCTCTACTACAAAAAGATCTCGTCCCGAGATCTAGGACTGGAAAAAGGAAGGGTACTCGGAACGAAGATGATCTTCTCGTTCCCACGTAGCTTCTCGGTCGGTATGGTGTGACCACTTGACTTTCAAGAATTTGATGGACTTGTTGCGGGTCTTGCGCTCGGTTTCTTCGAGAATAGCAACGGGATGCTCTCGGTATGACAAGTCTTGTTAAAGATCAATCTCTTCAAACGGAATCATGCGTTTAGGAGTCTTGAAGCACTTGCGGAGTTGAGACACATGAAACACATCATGAACATTGGCGAAGTTGGAAGGGAGCTCAAGTTGATAGTCTAGATCGCCTCTTTTGCCAAGGATCTTGAAAGGCCCGACGTATCTAGGAGCAAGCTTTCCTTTGATACCGAATCTTTGGGTGCCTTTCATAGGAGAAACACGGAGATAGACATGATCCCCAATGTTGAAAGCCAAATCACGATGCTTGCCGTCATAGTAGCTCTTCTGACGCGACTGAGCGGCCTTGAGATTCTCACGTATGACTTTGCACATTTCTTCGGCTTCTGAGATCAAGTCGTTGCCAAGAAGTTGACGTTCACCCGTCTTGGACCAGTTGAGAGGGGTACAGCACTTTCTGCCATAGAGGATTTCAAACGGAGCTTTGCCTGCACTTGCTTGGAAGCTGTTGTTGTAAGAGAACTCGGAAAATGGAAGGCAATCTTCCCATTTCATGCCAAAAGATATGACACAGGCTCTGAGCATGTCTTCTAGAATCTGATTCACTCTCTCAACTTGACCACTAGTCTGAGGGTGAAAAGCAGTGCTGAACCTGATCTTAGTGCCCATGGCAGACTGAAAGGAGTCCCAGAACTTAGAAGTGAACAAACTTCCACGGTCTGAGGAGATAACTTGAGGAATGCCATGTAAGGACAGAATTCTGGAAGTGTACAATTCTGCCAGTTGAGCTGCATTGATTGGTTCTTTGACTGGAAGGAAGTGACCGACTTTGGTAAGCTTGTCGATCACCACGAAGATAGAATCATTCCCTCTCTTGGACTTAGGAAAACTAGTGACGAAATCCATTTCAATGTGGTCGAATTTCCACTCGGGAATCGGAAGAGGTTGGAGAAGACCGGCTGGACGTTGATGCTCTGCCTTCACTCTTCTGCAGACATCACATTCATTCACGAATTGGGCAATCTCCCTTTTCATGCGTGTCCACCAGTAAGATTGCTTGAGGTCTTGGTACATCTTGGAGCTACCAGGATGAATGGAAAGGAGGGAATCATGTGCTTCTACCATTATGAGCTTCCTGAGATTACCTTTGGGAACCACAAGCCTGTCCTCGAAGAACAAGGTATCTCTCTCATCAACGCGATAGCACTTGTATTTGGGAGTACCCTTTGCAATACCATGTTTCACTTTCTACACCATAGCATCACTAAGTTGGGCCTCACGGATCTGATCTTCCAATGTAGGAGCAACTTGAAGATTTGCAAGAAAACCTTGTGGAACAACTTGGAGGTTGAGCGTCCTGAATGCTTCACAAAGCTCAGGCTGGAACGGCTTGATAAGGAGGCTATTGCAATATGCCTTTCTGCTCAAAGCATCTGCAATCACATTCGCCTTGCCAGGAGTGTATTCGATACTAGGATCATGCTCTTGGATCATTTCGACCCAACGAGTCTGGCGGAGGTTCAGATTCGGCTGTGTGAAGATGTACTTCAAGCTCTTGTGATCGGTGAAGATGTCGACTTTTCTGCCCAACAGAAGGTGTCTTCACGTAATCAAAGCATGTACCACAGCTGCTAGTTCAAGATCATGTGTGGGGTAGTTCTTCTCACTTGGCTTCAGCTGATGAGAAGTGTATGCCACAATTCTCTTGTCCTGCATAAGCACACCACCAAGTCCTTGAAGAGAAGCATCACAGAATACTTCATAGGGCTTGGACTCATCTGGAGGAGTTAGAACTGGAGCA
Source organism: Secale cereale (assembly GCA_902687465.1). Classification (NCBI taxonomy): domain Eukaryota; kingdom Viridiplantae; phylum Streptophyta; class Magnoliopsida; order Poales; family Poaceae; genus Secale; species Secale cereale. Next base: position 330,174,074 of record LR738715.1, read on the forward strand.
GAAACGAGCTTTTCTTTGAGAGTTTTGAATGCCACTTCACAATCTGGAGACCAGTAGTACTTGACATTCTTCTGCAGCAAGTTGGAGAGAGGCTTGGCAATCTTGGAGAAGTTCTCAACGAACCTTCTGCAATAGCTGGCAAGACCAAGAAAACTTCGGAGTTGCTTGACGTTCTGAGGAGCTTCCCAGTTGACAATTGCTTCAACTTTCACGGGGTTTACCGCAATACCGTCAGCGGAGATGATATGGCCCAGATACAAGACCTTATCGAGCCAAAATTCGCACTTGGAGAACTTGGCATAGAACTTATGTTCACGGAGTCTGTCGAGAACCAGACTGAGGTGCTTTTCGTGATCCTCTTCATTCTTGGAAAATACCAAAATGTCATCCAGATACACAAGCACAAACTCGCCGGTGTAGGGGTTGAAAATGTAGTGCATCATTCTCGAGAAGGTAGGTGGAGCATTGGCGAGACCAAAGGACATGACTGTATACTCATATGAGCCGTAGCTCGTTCTGAAAGCAGTCTTGGGGATATCTTCCTCGCGGATGCGAATTTGGTGATAGCCCATTCAGAGATCGAGCTTTGAGAACACTTTAGCTCCTTTGAGCTGCTCGAACAGTTCGTTGATGTCGGGGAGCGGATACTTGTTCTTTATTGTCTTCTTGTTCAATGGCCGGTAATCAACGCAGAGGCGCTCCATGCCATCCTTCTTCTTGACAAATAAGACACCACAGCCCCAAGGAGACGTACTAGGCCTGATCAGACCCATACGCTCCTGCTCATCAAGTTGCTTCTTCAACTCCTTCAACTCTTTAGGAGAGAGCTTGTATGGACGCCGGCATGCTGGCTCAGTACCAGGCTCGAGTTCAATGACGAATTCCACTTGACGGTGTGGAGGCATGCCTGGAAGTTCTTCAGGAAAGACGTCTTCGTATTCGTTAACCACCGGAATTTGAGATATGGCATTCATTTCGCCCTTGTCATTGAGAGAGAAAAGCCTGATAGTGTTATCCCTGGAGGCGAAGATAATCACATCTTCATCAGGATGAGTAATCTTGAATTCCTTGTTTGCACAATCAATTTGAGCATCATGCTGAGAAAGCCAGTCCATCCCGAGGATGAGATTAATGTCGGAATTGCCGAGAACCACCGGTTTAGCCAGAAAGCGATAATCACCCATGCGAATAGATACATCCGGAGCATAGACACTAGAAGTCATTATCCTGCCCGGAGAAACAACTTGCAACTTCTGAGGCAAATTTGAAGTGACAACATCGTACTTGGATGCAAATGGATATGACATGAAATAACATGAAGCACCCGAATCAAACAACACTTTAGCTGGAAAAGAGTTAACTGAAAGGTTACCCAAAATGACATCAGAAGAATTCTCCGCTTGCGCTGCATTCATCAGATTCACCCTTGCTGCCTTTGGATTATGCTTGACAATAGCTGTGCTGACAGGTGGAGGAGGCGGAAGGCGCCTTGGGTTGGGGCACTTGTTAGCATAGTGACCTTTCTGAGTGCACTTGTTGCAGACCACTTCTGAGAGAGGACGGAAATGAGAACCACTTGACTTGGAACCTTGAGACTGAAACTGATTCTTCGACTGGTTGCTCGGGTTGGGTGGGTGGGAGAAACCACGGCCACCTGAGTTCTTGTTGTTGTTGTAGGGAGCTCGGATCACTGGAGGAGGAGGAAGCCAAAATTTCTGTTGCTTCGCGACGACTTGAGAAGATGAGGAGGAGTGAACGGCATCTCGAATCCTCTTTTTGGAAGCCTCCATCTTGAGCTGGGCTGCCTCTTGCTTGAGCGCCATGTTATAGAATTTGTCGAACTCATCAGGCTCGAACAAGGTGAGAGCAAGTTGAAGTTCATCCTTCAGACCTCCACGGAACTGATAGATCTCGCTCTTGGCATCTGGTATGTCTTGCTTGGCATAGCGGTCGAGGTTTTGGAACTTGACATTATACTGGTAGACAGTCATAGAGCCTTGCTTCAGGTTGCGGAATTGCTCACGCATACCCTCGATGACACTTGTTGGAATGTGGTGAGAGCGAAAGTCCTTGCAGAAATCATCCCAAGAGATCACACGCCCTTCTCTGGAGTCTTTGTACTGCTGCCACCAGTCAGCTGCTTGGTCCTTGAGTTGGAAGGCTGCAAATTTCACATAGTCCTCAGGCCTTACGTTGCTGCACTCAAAATGCTTCTTGATATCGGTGATCCAATCTTCAGCATCGAGAGGGTCGACACAGTAACTGAAAGCCTTTGGTTGATTGGCCAACAATTGGTTGAGAGTAGCATGGTGCTGTTGGTTGAAGAAATTGCCTTGGTTCCCTGGAGCACCCTGATTTGCTTGATTTGCTGCATCATCTGCATCAACATCTGGGTGTTCTGGTTTGTAGTCTGCATAATCGCTCTCCAAGCCTCAGACGGAGGAGGAGGGGAAGGAGGACGATCTGGAACCTCTTCACCCTCTGGGTTAGCGTTGGGAACCCGTTTCGGAGCCATCCTGAAAGATATGACCACCAATCAGCAATTTGATTGAAAGAAGGTATAAGCTGAAACAACGGATAGAAATGTAACATAGTCTTCACAAGAATCATTCGAACAAGAGGAACGAATGAAATTCTCAGCTTAATGATAACAACAATCTTCACGAGAAGCCACTGGGAGACAAAAGGTAAATAAGAAAACAACAAGGTACAGATGGAACAAACACAAGATAGGAGCTTTGTTCGACATCTTTGTGCAGCAAGCTTATGAACGCGTTACGAAAGGGTTTTGCAATCCTCGGATCAGCATAGCCAAGGACCCTTTAAGATGCAACTCCCGGTCGGAACATCGGCCATAAAACCACTTCACTCAATGTACAACCCCGAACTCGCTAACCAGCATTCGTTGGAAGAATGCCTACGATCTACTGGATAAACCCACCTATTAATTTCCGAAAGTTTCCAGTTATGCAATCAGGTGTTGGGGATACAGGGGAAGCATCGCGCACACAACTCTAATCCTACATCCAGCTGTATCCATCCTTCAACACATAACCAGTTGTTCTCGGAAACCGTCTACCTCGGACCTTCGAAAAGAATCCACTATACAAAGCTATGGCAATACTCCCAAACTACCTCCCCAGTACTGGGTGATGTCGGGGTTATCTTGCCACTAACCGTATAGGAGAGTTTTCTATGTCGGCCGTCTTAAGTACTCTAGAACTGCCATGATATGCTTGTGACGACAATACCCCGAAGCTCAACTCCCCGGGATACTACCACAACCCCTAATGTCAGGAGGCATCGAGAACAATATTCTCGTCACAAGGACATCGAAACAATCCCACAATACTCGCGAGATTCCTAAAAAAAATTTGGTGCAATTTTTGAAAGTAGACGAGGCAAGAGTAGTCGTCAGGAGTCCTCACCAGAATGAAAGAGGATGAGGAGCAAAGAAATCCTACTCTCCGATATAAATATAGGACTCAAAACTTTTAAGTGTGTGCCTAGACTCGACCGTCAACGATTCGATCAAACAGTGGGGGCTTCTAGGTCGGAGAAGGCTCTGAATACCAACTTGTAATGCCCAGGATGGGACTATATCTCCTACGTGTCGAGGCACGACTTAAAGATATAAGCCCATTCTGGAATGATCGCAAGTTCGGTATCTTTGCACATCTCATGTAAAAATGGGGATGGAAAACAGAAAAGATAGTTGGCTTACACTCGCCACGTCACACAAATTCATTACTTGTTCAAACCTCATTCAGATAAACATCACGGCACATCTAAGGGTAAAGATCCAAATGACAAGATACCAAACATAACATTAATCCACAGGTCTAGATCGAATCCTAGTAGAAGCTCTACTGATCAACCGGATAGTTCACATAGTAACGGCTACGCTCCTCGTCGTACTCCCAGTCTAGCTCAGTGCCATCGCCTGTGTAGCTCACCATCGTACCTGCATCTGGTGTGTTGAAGTAACTGTGAGCCACAGAGGACTCAGCAATCCCGTTCCCGAGTAACACGACTATCCCAGCCTTGGGTATGGAACAAGGCTGAAGAAAGAACAAGAGGTTGCAACAGCACTAGCCTAGATTACGTAAAAGAGAGCGAGAAGAGAAGGTGCCTCGGTCGAGAGATGATCACGAAGTGATCCTAACTAAAGCAAGTCAAACATCACCCCACCGTGTTCACTTCCCGAATCCCTTTCGGAAAATGACCGTCACGGTACTCACGCTGGTAGTGTATTGGAACATGGTGTCAATTTTTCTACAACCGGATATTAACAAGCTCTCATCTGCCACATAACCGCGGGCACGGCTTTCGAAAGTTCATAACCCTGCAGGGGTGTTCCAACTTGGCCCATGACAAGCCCACGATCCGCGGAGTCGCAACTCCAAGGTGGGAAGGCCCGAGTATTCTAGGAATCCCGTGCTCAAGATACTCCGACTAAGGTAAGGCTAATCCAGCAAATCCTCCCGGCGTGCCGACACCCTGACGATAGCCGCGCGTATCTAGTCTCAGGCCACGACCGGATGGGCGATTCTACAGGTTTTTACCAAACCTTGAGTTCCCTCGAGGTGGCCCCGCAGACTCCCCGTTTTGGACCAACACTCATGTGGAGCACTGGCCCGGGGTTGTTGATTAAGAAAGAGGGTTAATTACTCCCTATGCAAGTTTTTAGTTATTAGGCAAATAGTACCAATGTTGGGACTTGCTGGAAAAGACTTAACACTTAGCGGTTTATCGAGGGGGTCCCATAACCCCAACCGTGTGAGGAACGCATAATCAAGGAACATAACACCGGTTTATACGGTTCCTAAGGCGGCATGAGTGGAACAAAACACCAAGCAAAAGGCTTAGCCTTCCACCCATTACCAATATATAGATGATTTCATTTAATAATTAATATAGTGTGATATCCCAACAAGCTTCAACAAGAAGCAAGAATCTTCAATCTTCACCTGCAACTAACAATGCTATAAGAGGGGCTGAGCGAAGCCTACGTATAGCCGATCAATGGTTTGCATAGGTAGGGTTGTTAAACAAGTTCATGGTTACAATAGGAGGCTGACAGGAAAACATGGGCATCAAGGCAAAACTATAAATCGAGACTTCTAGCAATAGGCAAAGATAGTAATGTTATCGGGGTTCGGTCATCTTGCCTGAAGAGTTGTCGACGGGATCGTAAGAGGGGTCCTCGTTCTAAACCTCGATAGTAACCTCGTGCTCGTACTCGTACTCGGTCTCAGCTTCCGGCTCTACTCAAACACAAGAACACAAGGCAACGAATCAAACAAGATGCAATGCGCAGAAAAATTACTGGATGCATGACTGATGCACTATGGAAGCAAAACAGATGCACTATGGAAGCACAAAAAGTCTACTTAGGAAGCACAGTGTTACAGCACACCAATATGCATCACGCAAAATGCTTCAAAACATGATAACAATAGGATAATATGAATCTACATGCAACAACACACAAGTTACATATAGGACTTGCTCAAAACGGAGCAACGGGCTAAAAGTTACACCCGAAACAATGAACATGCACAAGCTGAAAATAACAGCCACATAGCAACTTCGGGGCAAGAGATAAATAGTCTACAACACTCAAACATCATGGCAATGAGCATGGACATAAACTAGACATACTCTACATCAAACAAATCCATTGGAGCATCCCCAAAGGAGCCATGGATGAATAGCAACAAGCTATGACATATTGAACTTGACAACAAAATCCTGACAGCAGTAATTTGTTGCAACTTGGGAGCAAAAGTTAAATATGCTACAACCATTCATATAAGCATGTGAGAGCATGAATGGATAGCCAACAACTTATACAACAAGGAATCATCAAGAGTCACCCCAAAACTATCATGGATTGGCCTAGAACAACAAGTAAACATGGCATCTGAAAATTACAGATTCCAGACTTAGTAAAATTTCACTAAGTGTTAAAACAGCAGTTTCATCATGGCATCTTTGAGAGCAAGTTTAACTCACCTCAAAACTAAACATGGCAAGTGGTACGCACCACATCAAATTACACATGATGGTGAATCCAAAACATCTAAATATGCATCAAGGGTACAAACACAACGATAGCAACGAGTTCCTCTACGAGGCATCTCGTAACAAGTTTAACGACATAATAGCCACATAGCACTTTCCAAAGGAGATAAACATGTCAAGATGAAATCTATCATGCAAGCTAAAGCAACCAACATGTGGAGCATTACATGATGAACACGTGGACATCTCATTTGCTTCATTTGGATAAACATGCAAAAAGTTATCACATTGCAAAGATGGCATGAAAACAACTACTAACAGCAGTTTTTAACAAGTAGCACTATTCTCATGAAGATTAAGACATCTAGATGACCTCAAACATGCATGGCACAATGGAACAAAACGTAGTACCAGTGTCCACGATCATTTTGACATATCATTTGCTCAAATCGGACCATCACACAAAAAGTTATCCACATTTTAAAACTTCATCAGACAACAAAATATCTACAGACTTAGCAGAAAAAAACTACCTCAGTCAACGCGGATCTGGATCTGGAAGTCAAACGGGCCGGCTTAACGGGCCTCGGGCGCGGGAGGCCGGATCGGCGGACTGGGCCACCGCGGCTGCTGGGGCTGGGCCGGCTCGCGCCTGGAGCTGGCGGCTGGCTCGGAGGGAGCTGGGCCGGCGCGGCCTGGCGGAAGCCCAGCGGGGCGGATCGGAGCGAGGGGAGGCCCACAGGGCGAGCGGCGACGGTGGAGGCCCACTGGGCGAGCGGCGACGGCGCCCCTCCCGATCCCGATCGGGACGAGGCAGGGGGGGTCAGCGCGGCGGCGCCCTCGCCGGAGGAAGAGGGCGGCGGGGCGGGAACCCGCGGATCCGGCCGGGGCGGCCCGATCTGGCCGGCGTGGAGGCGGGGGCGCGCCGGTGAGGCGGCGGCGGAGGCGGCCCGGCGGCGAGGCGGCGAGATGGCGAGGCGGCGCGGGGAAGGTGGAGGAGGCGGCGGTGAGCTCCTCCGGCGAGGCGGCGGCCGGAGGCGGAGAAGACGACCCCGGCAGCGGCGGAGGTTGAAGACGAGGCGGGGCCCGCGCGTCGGAACGGAAGCACGGCCGCAGAACTATGGAAGCACGATGGAGATTCTCGGAAGCATGGTTTCCTGGGACGTCGGAAGCACGGATTTTCAACGGTGGATGCACCGCGGATCAACGGTGGAAGCACCGGCGGCGCACTGTGGAAGCATAGGGTTTTCTGGACGCAAATTTTGGGGGAGATGGACGTTTATATAGGCACAAGGAGCTAGGGTTGTCCAAATGAGGTGAGGTTTTCAGCCACATGATCACAATTAGATGGCCTAGATGAAGGGAGGGGTTTGGGTTGGTTTGGTGGGCTGTTGGAGGGGTGTCTTGGGCGTCAAAGAGGGTGTACTTTCAGCCCACGAGAATAACTGTTGGGGTAGCAAACGAACTCCAAACACGACGAGATTCGACAGGCGGGTTACACACACCAAAACAACAACACACGACAAGTCTCACGCCAAAACGGAAACGTTACACGGCCAAACACCAAAGTAGGCCTGGGCGACGCCACAGACACGTGAGGGAGCTCCGGAACTCGAAACGGACAACGGAAAGAAACGAGTGGGACCGGATGCAAACGACAACACAAATGCAATGCGATGCTCATGACTACATGATATGAATGAATGCACACACACAACACGACAAAACGACGAAAACCCGAAAATATATCATATATTGATGGAGTCAAAGATATCATATATTGATGGAGTCAAAGATATCATATATTGCCCAAAAGGGAAAGTATTACATCCGGGGCATTACACTTGGTGAAGGCATGTTCTTCTAGTTTTCATGATAATAAAGATGAAGATCTAAAAGTGATTGATGTGTCTCCTATCAAATCTTTGTTTTCCAATATGAATCTTGATAAAGATGGGACTGAATATGAGTCAACTTTAGTTAAAAGGCGTCCCAATGATTCAGAGTTTTTAGATCTTGTTGCAAAAACTGTTAAAAGTGGGATTGAAGAGGTCAAAACAATACATAGTAATGAACCCACTATTTTTGATTGCAAAGAATTTAATTATGATAATTTCTCTTTGATAGATTGTATTTCCTTGTTGCAATCCGTGTTAAATTCTCCTTAGGCTTATAGTCAAAATAAAGCTTTTACCAAACATATAGTTGATGCTTTAATGAAATCTTATGAAGAAAAACTTGAATTAGAAGTTTCTATCCCTAGAAAACTTTGTGATGAGTAGGAACCTACTATTAAAATTAAGATTAAAGATCATGAATGTAATGCTTTGCGTGATTTGGGTGCTAGTGTTTCCACAATTCCAAAAACTTTGTGTGATGTGGTAGGTTTCCATGAACTTGATGATTGTTCTTTAAATTTGCATCTTGTAGATTCTAACATTAAGAAACCTATGGAAGGATCAATGATGTTCTTATTGTTGCAAATAGGAATTATGTACCCGTAGATTTCATCGTTCTTGATATAGATTACAATCCTACATGTCCTATTATTCTTGGTAGACCTTTCCTTAGAATGATTGGTGCAATTATTGACATGAAAGAAGGAAACATTAGATTCAAATTTCCATTAAGGAAAGGCATGGAACACTTTACTAGAAAGAAAATCAAATTGCCATATGAATCTATTATGAGAGCCACTTATGGATTACCTACCAAAGATGGCAATATCTAGATCTATTCTTGCCTTGTGCCTAGCTAGGGGCGTTAAACGATAGCGCTTGTTGGGAGGCAACCCAATTTTATTTTCTTTAATTTTACTTCTTTTTAGTAATAAATAATTCATCCAGCTTTTGGTTAGATGTGGTTTTGTGTTTTAATTAGTGTTTGTGCCAAGTAGAACCTTTGGGAAGACTTGGGTTAAGTCTTTGCGATCTTGCTGTAAAAAACAGAAACTTTCGCGCTCACGAGATCAGCTGCCATTTTTACTGAAAGTGCTTTTAAGTTGATTCTTTTTGTAGATGATTAATAGAAAAATTCCTCACATCCACCTATTTATTTCAGAATTTTTAGAGTTACTGAAGTATTCGAAAGTTACATATTGCTACAGACTGTTCTGTTTTTGACAGATTCTGTTTTGTGTGTGTTGTTTGCTTATTTTGATGAATCTATGAGTATTATCGGGGGGTATGAACCATAGAGAAGTTGGAATACAGTAGGTTTAACACCAATATAAATAAAGAATGAGTTCAATACAGTACCTTAAAGTGGTGGTTTGTTTTCTTATACTAACGGAGCTCACGAGATTTTCTGTTAAGTTTTGTGTTGTGAATTTTTCAAGTTTTTGTGTAAGGATTTGATGGACTATGGAATAAAGAGTGGCAAGAGCCTAAGCTTGGGGATTCCCAAGGCAGCCCAAGGTAAAATTTAAGGACAACCAAAAGCCTAAGCTTGGGGATGCCCCGGGAAGGCATCCCCTCTTTCGTCTTCGTCTATCGGTAACTTTACTTGAGACTATATTTTTATTCACCACATGATATGTGTTTTGCTTGGAGCGTCTTGTATGATTTGAGTCTTTGTTTTTTAGTTTACCACAATCATCGTTGCTGTACACACCTTTTGGGAGAGACACACATGAATCGGAATTTATTAGAATACTCTATGTGCTTCACTTATATCTTTTGAGCTAGATAATTTTGCTCTAGTGCTTCACTTGTACCTTTTTAGAGCACGATGGTGGTTTTATTTTATAGAAATTATTAATCTCTCATGCTTCACTTATATTATTTTGAGAGTCCTTTAGAACAGCATGGTAATTTGCTTTGGCTATAAAATTAGTCCTAATATGATAGGCATCCAAGATGGGTATAATAAAAACTTTCATATTAAGTGCATTGAGTATTATGAGAAGTTTGATACTTGATGATTGTTTTGAGATATGAGGATGGTGATATTAGAGTCATGCTAGTAGAGTAGTTGTGAATTTGATAAATACTTGTGTGGAGGTTTGCAAGTCCCGTAGCATGCACGTATGGTAACTGTTGTGTGACAAATTTGAAGCATGAGGTATTTCTTTGATTATCATCCTCTGTGTGGAGGTCAGGATCGCGCGATGGTTAACTACTACCAACCCTTCCCCTAGGAGCATGCGTATAGTACTTTGTTTTTATGACTTGTAGATTTTTGCAATAAGTATGTGAGTTCTTTATGACTAATGATGAGTCCATGGATTATACGCACTCTCACCCTTCCGCCATTGATAGCCTCTCTTGTACCGCTCAACTTTTACCGGTACCATACACCCACCATATACATTCCTCAAAATAGCCACCATACCTACCTATCATGACATTTCAATAGCCATTCAGAGATATATTGCCATGCAACTTTCCATCGTTGCGTTTATTATGACACGCTTCATCATTGTCATATTGCCATGCATGATCACGTAGTTGACATCGTATTTGTGGCAAGGCCACCATGCATAATTTTTCATACATGTCGCTCTTGATTCATGGCACATCCCGGTACACCACCAGAGGCATTCATATAGAGTCATATTTTGTTCTAGTACCGAGTTGTAATCTTTGAGTTGTAAATAAATAGAAGTGTGATGATCATCATTATTAGAGCATTGTCCCAAAAAAGGCCAAAAAAGGCCAAAAACAAAGAGAAAGGCCAAAAAAAGGGAGGCCCAAAAAATAAGGGGAGGATGCTGCTATCTTTTTTTCCACACTTGTGCTTCAAAGTTGCACCATGATCTTCATGATAGAGAGTCTCTTGTTTGGTGACTTTCATATACTAGTGGGAATTTTCATTATAGAACTTGGCTTGTATATTCCAACGATGGGCTTCCTCAAATGCCCTAGCTCTTCATGAGCAAGCAAGTTGGATGCACACCCACTCAGTTTCTTTTGTTGAGGTTTCATACATTTATAGCTCTAGTGCATCCATTGCATGGCAATCCCTACTCACTCACATTGATATCTATTGATGGGCATCTCCATAGCCCATTGATACGCCTAGTTGATGTGAGACCATCTTCCTCTTTTTGTCTACTCCACAACCACCACTCTATTCCACCTATATTGCTATATCCATGGCTCACACTCATGTATTGCGTGAAAGTTGAAAAAGTTTGAAAAAATTGAAGTATGAAACAATTGCTTGGCTGAAACTGGGGTTGTGCATGATTTGGGTACTTTGTGTGACGAAGATGGAGCATAACCAAACTATATGATTTTGTAGGGATGAACTTTCTTTGGCCATGTTATTTTGAGAAGACATAATTGCTTTGTTAGTATGCTTGAAGTATTATTATTCTTATGTCAATATTAAACTTTTGTCTTGAAATCTTTCGGATCTAAACATTCATGCCACAATAAAGACAATTACATTGAGAATTATGTTGCGTAGCATTCCACATCAAAAATTCTGTTTTCATCATTTACCTACTCGAGGACGAGCATGAATTAAGCTTGGGGATGCTTGATACGTCTCCAACGTATCTATAATTTTTGATTGTTCGATGCTATTATATTATCTGTTTTGGATGTTTAATGGTATTTATTATGCACTTTTATATTATTTTTGGGACTAACCTACTAACCCAAGACCGAGTGTAAACTGCTGTTTTTTTGCCTATTTCAGTGTTTCGCAGAAAAGGAATATCAAACGGAGTCCAAACGGAATGAAACCTTCGCGAGGATCGTTTTTGGAACAAACGCAACCCAGAAGACTTGGAGTACACGTCTGAGAAGCCACGAGGCGGCCATGAGGAAGGAGGGCGCCCACGGGGGG
>LR738715.1:330185948-330206219 GCA_902687465.1 Secale cereale
GGGGTAGGCGCGCCCCCCCACCCTCTTGGGCCTCTCGTAGCTCCACTGATGCACTTCTTTAGCCTATATATACTCATATACCCTGAAAACATGAGAGAGCACCACGAAACCCTATTTCCATAGCCGCAACCTTTTGTACCCGTGAGATCCCATCTTAGGGCCTTTTCCGGAGCTCCGCCGGAGGGGGAATCGATCACAGAGGGCTTATACATCAACACCATAGCCTCTCCGATGAGTTTTGAGTAGTTTATCACAAACCATCGGGTCCATAGTTATTAGCTAGATGACTTCTTCTCTCTCTTTGGATCTCAATACAAAGTTCTCCTCGATCTTCTTGGAGATCTATTTGATGTAATACATTTGCGGTGTGTTTGCCGAGATCCGATGAATTGTGGGTTTATGATCAAGATTATCTATGAACAATATTTGGTTCTTCTCTGAATTCTTATATGCATGATTTTAATATCTTTGCAAGTCTCTTTGAATTATCAGTTTGGTTTGGCCTACTAGATTGATCTTTCTTGCAATGCGAGAAGTGCTTAGCTTTGGGTTCAATCTTGCGGTGTCTTTTCCGAGTGACAACAGGGGCAGCAAGGCATGTATTGTATTGTTGCCATCGAGGATAGAAAGATGGGTTTTATATCATATTGCATGAGTTTATCCCTCTACATCATGTCATCTTCTTAAAGCATTACTCTGTTCTTATGAACTTAAAACTCTAGATGCATGCTGGATAGCGGTCGATGTGTGGAGTAATAGTACTAGATGCAGAATCGTTTTGGTCTACTTGTCACGGACGTGATGCCTATATACATGATCATGCCTAGATATTCTCATAACTATGCGCTTTTCTATCTACTGCTCAACAATAATTTGTTCACCCACCGTAGAATCTGCTATCTTGAGAGAAGCCACTAGTGAAACCTATGGCCCCCGGGTCTATCTTCCATCATATTAATCTTCCATCAACTAGTTATCTTTACTGTTCTTTTATTTTGCAATCTTTATTTTTCAATCTATACAACAAAAATACCAAAAATATTTATCTTTGCAAGTGGCTGAGAAGGGATTGACAACCCCTTTATCGCGTTGGTTGCAAGGTTCTTAATTGTTTGTGCAGGTACGAGGGATTTGCGTGTAGTCTCCTACTGGATTGATACCTTGGTTCTCAAAAACTGAGGGAAATACTTACGCTACTTTGTTGCATCACCCTTTTCTCTTCAAGGGAAAACCAACGCATGCTCAAGTGGTAGCAACCACCTGAATGTATTCTGCATATTGTTTTGACAGAGATTCTTGCCTTTTATGAATAAGTAGGACATGGTTTGAATTAAAAAAATGTTATTTTCAGTTCTGTCTTATCTTAAACTTGCGGCATAATATAAAGGAGGTAATATAAATATTATACAATCAGCTAATCCCTGCATCACATAATGTGAAAACATTTTCAATTTAAACGTTCTATATTATGGAATGAATGAATGGGGCATTTCTTAGTCTTATCTTTGATAGTTAGATATTACATTATGTGGTTAGACACAGTATTGCTGTATGTGGATCTTTTAGCAATAATATTACGCTCATCACATATTTATGGGTATTTAATTAATAGAGACAAGACTATGATAACCCATCCTACAATTTCTTTTTATCGAACATTTTATCTTGCTGATGTTATTTTTTTGCCCCTCACACTGAGTGGGGATAGGTGAAACACCAGCTTTGAAATTCGTTCATATGACTCATAAGTGGCTTCTATCTGAACACCCATACCAACACCCACAGATGGCTAGCACCCCAAGCATCCACTTGGGAGACATGGGTTCGAATCCAAGGTCCTTCCTTTTCTTCATTAAATCATCTATAGCAAATCCTGTAAAATGTTCTGACTTAGCAAGCGAGGACATTTTTTTCACCTCGAACAGATCCTGCAAAATCGGCCATCCCGTAAAAATATTGTGGGATCTTGCCTTGTCCGGGTCGTTTTTGCCATATCTACGTGATTCGCCCCTCTTTTTGCCGGTTACCATATCCTTGGAGCGAAATAACTTTCGTCCACTTCTGTTCCTGCCTCCCACACCGTCGGTGGATCTCGTCTCCAACCTTGTTGCCAGGCCTTGTCGCGCCGCCAACCACCCGGATGGAGTACCTGCAGCCTCTGGATGCCCCATATCACGCGCCTCGCCGTCAAGTATGCCAGTGCTCCGTCATCCCACACCTCCATCTGTCATGTGCACAGGCCCAAGGACAAGATTGGAACACCAGGATCAGAACAAGCACTACTACAGGTTGCTGCTAACGCGACACTACGATCAGAGACCCTTTGATGAAACTGTGTGTGATGCATTAATCGCAAACGATGATGTAAATACCCGTCAAAAAATATGCAAAACGTTTGCGATGAATGATACATCAAACACGGTCTAGATTTTAGTTGCATGTGCGATGAGGGGCATAGGGTTGATATGTACGAACTGTTTGCAATGAGACAGAACAACAGAAACGGGCAGCCAGATCAAGGTGTGTGCGATATACGACATACAGTTCACTCCGATGAACCATTTGCGATGATTGAGGTGAACACAAACGATTCGGCGTAACAAGATGTGTGTTATACCCGGCAAACAGGTCGGTAATCAAAACTGTGTGCGATCATTATAGACAACCCATACGGTCCTTTTTTGTGAATTGTGTGCTCGTCAGGGCACAGTTCAACAAACCAACATGTGGACGATAATGTAGAAGATCTCTGTCGAATACATATTACTAACCGGCTGCAATGCGACTGACAGCATAAACAGAAATATATATAGTTTGATTGATTTAGTCCTTCTTCTTGTTGTTGTTGTTGTTGTTGTTGTTGGATGGCCCCGCGACATCGTCTTGGCGAGGACGCTTCTTGCCGCTGGCCGTTGGCTTTTCATCGCCGCCGCCATCGTCATCGTCTTTGCTGTCGTCATCGTCCTCTTCCTCGTTCGACCATTCCTCCTCCTCCTCATCGTCGTCCTCTTCTTCATCCTCTGACGGCTCTTGTCCGTATGGTTGTCGTCTGACGACTCCGGAGGCAGTGTCCCTTCCATGAATCAGATATAATTGAGGTTTCGGCTCGACGTCGGACTCATGGAAGACGTGCGGGATGATTCCGATGTTGACCCATCATCGGGCGCCAGACTAGCGGCCGAACTTTCGTCCTCGCTGTCGCTCGACATGGCTGCAGAGTGTGTGCCAGTGTGTAGGGCGGCCTGCCGGGGACGATGAAGATGGTGGAGACTTAAGAGGGGTATGCAGAGAAGAGGAACTGCCAATTGAAGTGGGGTTGACGTATTATCTAACCGCTGATATAATTAACCGCAATTATTTGTACCTAGTTGCTCCAAATTCCCGGGGTTGCGCAGGGCTCCTATTTGCTATTTTGCTGGTTTCCTTTTTCAGGACAAAAACAAGGAACAAGTTTTGGGATTATGCACCGGTACCGGTACGAACGGAGTAGGACAGTTGGCAAGCAATACGTTGAGGTCTTCTTATTGATAAAGACAGTAATAATCAAATTAGAAAGGAAAAGAAAAAAGATAAAGAAAAATATCTGCACGAATCTTCGTGTAACATCAATGGCATAGGACCTGGATGTGCATTACTTAGAGCACATCTGGATGTGCTTTAGGAATACTGTGAAACAAAACCCCTAATCATCATTGCAAACTGCGCATAGAACATGGCTAATCCGACAACCGCAGCTACACATGCTAGTTCCTTCTTGTCTCTTGCTTTCATTTGTCGCCTGTGATTGATTCTTTCTTGCTTCATCGTACTGATTGTACATTCTGGATCAACCAGTTTCTTCTTCATATTTATGTTATCTTCTGCGAGCTTGCTGATAACACTCTGAGCCCTGCCATGCCATTCTTCATCCAGCCAGTTAACAAAGGCACAAGCCTCATATCCTTGCCAATGTTAAATAGTATTCAGGATGAGCGGTGGCATTAACTGAAGTAAAATGATGAACCTAATTAGCACTAAGCTCCAAGGGGCAACTGAGAAACCTCCTGCCAATGTTGAATCCCCTCGTGCATACATGTCGAGCAGGAGTGTGCCCGTGCACACAACTCAGCTTTTGGTACTTCTCGGTGGTGCAAAACTCAGAGTCGAACTCGTGTTGCGGGAGTCTCGAGTCATGCTCCCGATCCGGTGGCAGATCGCTTTTCCTGGGGGGAGGGAGGTCATTCAGGACGGATTCAGCCAACGATTCGGATCTGTAGTACACCTACCTTCTAATGACCTTAGGCAAGTGCTCGGCGGCGACCGCCGTCGTGGCGGCGATATGAGCAGGAGCAGCCGCACCGAAACCATCAGCACCACTCGTTCGCATTCCCCCAATGTCAGCGCCACGCGAGGGAATTTGGATGCTATGTAGGGATTTGGGGGTAATGGGGAAACTGTGGAGATAAGCTAACGGTCGGGAACTACTTATGGCACTATATGTTGTATACGGCACACTGTTTATGCATGTCGTTTGTGTTAGGTATTACAACGTCACACATGATTTCCACACCAAACCGTGTGAGAAGACAATGTAGGTTAGACAAGGTTGTCATTACATATCCGTATGTGATGTACTACCATGTCCATTTAATTAAGTTATAGTGAGATACCATCACTACAAAAAAAGACACATCTGTGACATTTTGGGCCGAACGATTTTTCTCTCTCATACTTATGACACTTCTATGACGATAATTGTGACAAAGCCCGCTATCATCATAGATGTGGTGGGGTCCTATTTCTATGACAAAAAATCATGACAGAAAATGGGCTTTTCGTCCTGGGCTGGCCGGAGACGCAGCTGCATGACATTCTTTGGGCCGTCCATGACGGAAAAAACCATGGTAGAAGTGAGGGCAAGGAAAATATCGGGGTGTTCCCGGTTATGGTGGGTGGTCGGGGCCGAGCGATGCACGTTTCTCTTATACACGCACACGTGTGGGTGCGAGGCATTGGGCTCTAACTGAACCCGAGCGAGTCGTTGGGCTCTAACTGAACTCGAGCGATTGCACTGCAGGCTACGCGTTACTGAACCCGAGCGATCGATCGATGGGTGTTAACTGAAGCCGATCAAGCGATTCCTTTTCTACTGCTGCTAACTGAAGCCGATCAATGCTGCCTCTAGATGAACAGTGAGCATTGCTGGGGGGGGGGGGTGGATGAACAGTTCCCGGTGGAGGTGGATGAACAGGACCCCGTGGTGTTCCTCTGGATGAACATGACCCCAATCGATCGAGTCGGTTGGGGCTGGATGAACAGGACCACCCCATGGAGAGCAGGATGAACAGTAGACGGTGAAGGGATGGATGAATAGTAGATGGTGGAGGGCTGGATGAACAGTAGCCCATGGAGGGCTGGTTGAACAGGAACCCGTGGAGAGGGCTGGTTGAACAGTAGCCGGTGGAATAGCGCGCGGTGGAGGTTGGATGAACAGGAGTCCGTGGATGAACAGTCGCAGGTGGAGGATGGAGGAGGTCGACGCTGGATGAACAGTAGCCCGTGGAGGCTGGAGGGGGTCGACGGTGGTGACTAACAGTATCTCGCGGAGTCCCGTTTTGCGGTACGCCACACCCCTCCCGATGAACAGGACCCCCGTTTCGACCGTAGTACTCCAATACAAGTCTGTTTCCTCCATTTTGCGGTACGCCACACCCCTCCTGATCAACAGGACCCCCGTTTCAACCGTAGGAGGTCCGCTTCCTCCATTTTGCGGTACGCCAGACCCCTCCCGATGAACATGATCCCATTTCGACCGTGGCCGGTCGAACACAAGGCTGTTTCCTCCGTTCTGCGGTACACTAGGCCTCGTTTCCATCGGCTATTCCGTCCAACCCCTCCCGATGAACACGACGATGCATTCCGCTCCGACCCAGCCGGTTGGCTCCCCATGAACACGACAACGACATTGTTTCTCCGTTCCGACCCAGCCATGTACACGAGCCATGGCCGTACGTGCGCGCGAGCAGGCGTTCGAGACCCCGCCCGTATGTACGTACGTGGCCGTATTTACTTTCTCGCACCCTGGCCGATGTACGTACGTGTACATGCTACGTGCGCGCCTCTGCTACGACTTGTGCATGCCTCTACATCAACAAGTATGTACATACACGTTCGCGACCAGAATGACAACGCTACGTACGCTTCGACCAGGTGGGTCCTGACTGTCAGACACTTCCTTGCGTGCGAAGATGTAGCTGGTGGGTCCCAGCTGTCAGGGGGGCGAATCGTTTTTTTTTTGCCCGGACGCACTTCCTTCCGTGCGAAGATGTAGCTGGTGGGTCCCAGTAGTCAGGCGAAAACATTTTTTTCGCGAAATACGATGGCCCGTCCGGTGGGTCCCCGATGTCAGGTAGAGGAATAATTATTTTGCGCGTAATAAGGAGGCACTTCCTTGCTACAGCCGTGGACCTAGCTGTCAGCCTCTCCACGCATAGTACTCTTCCGATGGAAGTCGTTCCTTAACCACATTGACCACGCCGCGCCGAGAGCACCAGGGCGGTGAACGACGGAGAGGCCTAGGAAGGGAACGACGCGGAGCCGGGGAAGACGCGATAGTGGAAGCCCGCACGGAGAGGAGTACGAGGGTTCACTGGTTTGGTTGCGGTGTGAGGCTGCCGTCGCCGCAGGGCCTGGCCAGCGGTGGGAATATTAGGGGGCAATGAGGCCTCCACGACAGCACAACCGGCCACGGGAGGTAGGAGCATGCGGCACGACCGACGCTGCTTTGGGCGGCTGGAGCAAGAAGACCAGAGGTTCAAGAAGCACTACGGTCGTTGGATGGACATCGTACGACCACTGGAGCTAGAATCATTCATATCGACTAAGTTGACAAAGCACTGTGTCCCCGTCAACTTAGTAGGCCCGCAAGTCAGCCACCCACCAAGGTAGGTCCCAACTAGCAGGGGGAGTATTCATTTTTTTGTGCGTAATAAGGAGGCACTTCCGGTGGGTCCGAGCTGATAGTGGGTGGAACGTTTTTTTTTCGTGAAATACGGTGACCCGTCCGGTGTGTCCCAGCAGTCAGGGGGGAAATGTTTTTTTCGCACAATACGGTGGCCCGTCCGGTGGGTCCTCGCTGTCAGGTGGAGGAATAATTATTTTGCGCATAATAAGGAGGCACTTCCTTGCTGCGGCCATGGACCCAGCTGTCAGCCCCTCCACGTACAGTCCACGTTCGATGGAAGCCGTTCCTTGACCACGTTGACCACGCCGCGCCGAGAGCACCAGGGCGGTGGACGACGGCGAGGCCTAGGAAGGGGACGACGTGGAGCAGGTGAAGATGCGGCAGTGGATGCCCACGTGTAGAGGAGTATGAGGGTTCACTGGTTCGCTGCGGTGTGAGGCTACCGTCGCCAAAGAATAACAGGGGGTGTGGGTGAGTAGAGGGATGGCCTGGCCAGCAGTGGGAGTAGTAGGGGGATGTGAGGCCTCCGCGGCATCACAGCCGGCCACGGGAGGCAGGAACACGAGGCACGACCGGCACTGGTTTGGGTGGCTGGAGAAAGAATACCAGAGGTTGAAGAAGCACTACGGCCGTTGGACGGACATCGTACGGTCAATGGAGCTAGAAACGTGCATATTGACTAAGTTGAAAAAGCCCTCCGTCCCCGTCAACTTAGTAGGCCTACAAGTCAGCCTCCCACTATACTGGGTCCCAGCTAGCAGGGGGAGTATTCATTTTTTGTGCGTAATAAGGAGGCACTTCTGGTGGGTCCGAGCTGACAGCGGGGGGAATGTTTTTTTCGCGAAATACGGTGGCCCGTCCGGTGGGTCCTAGCAGTCAGGGGAAACATTTTTTCGCCAAATACGGTGGCCCATCCGGTGGGTCCCTGCTGTCAGGTGGAGGAATAATTATTTTCCACGTAATAAGGATGCACTTCCTTGTGGCTGCCATGGACCCAGCTGTCAGCCTCTCCACGACAGGACTCTTCCGATGGAAGTCGTTCCTTGACCACGTTGACCACGCCGTGCCGAGAGCACCAGGGCGGTGGATGACGGCAAGGCCTAGGAAGGGGACGACGCAGAGTCGGGGAAGACACGGCAGTAGATTCCCACGCGGAGAGGAGTACGAGGGTTCACTGGTTTGGCTGTGGTGTGAGGCTGTCGTCGCCGCAGAATAATTGGGGGTGTGGGTGAGTAGAGGGATGCCCTGGCCAGCAGTGGGAGTTGTAGGGGGCGGTGAGGCCTGCACGGGAGGAGAGAGCAGGCGGTCCCGCCGGCACTGGATTTGGCGGCTGGAGCAAGAAGATCAGAGATTGAAGAAACATGACGGTCGTTGGATTGACATCCAACGGTTACATCTGTTAGAATCGTTTGTTGACTTATATAATAACTAAAAAAAATCTTGCATACACGTCAACTTAATAGGCCCATAAGTCAGACCATTCCCTCTTTTTTTAAATAATTTATATATAGCTCATTGTGACTTCTTATGCAATTTATTGCAGTCCATTTTTTTTGGTTGGCCAAGGCCAATTTCGCATATTTCTGTGGGTTCCAAACTATTTTTAATACTGAAATGTCGAGCCAGATTTAAAGTACTTTGAAGATATATTTAAATTAGGTTAATGCCCAGTGAAATAGGAATCTGAAAATGTGAAAAAATCCAGAAATTATAAAGTAATTGCCAATTTGTCATCTGTTTTTATATTTACAACCAATTTCATATTGCTTTCAAGATTTGCAGGCGTCTTGAAAGAGTTGCAGCCCATCAGGGCGTAGAAAAATAAATAGGCCTGGATTGGGTATTCTTCAGAAAAAATAAACTGGGCTCATTTTCACAAAGAATAAATAGCTGGGCTGGTCACATGGTGAACATAAAATATAAGCCTGGGCTAGACAGGCCACAACACAGTTCAAACCCCGCTCCGTCTCAACAATAACAAAAAAATACTGCTCGAGCAGCTACGTCCCAGGTGTAAGCCGATCTTGTGTTGTTCTCTTGTCTATTGACTATATACGCTCACAATGTCGTGGGTCCCAGGTGTCAGGAAAACACTAGGAGGAAGCATTTTATTTTACCATACGCTGACATGGTGGGCCCGTACCGTCAACCTCTCCACGTACTTCTGCCGATTCCTGTTGTTTGTTGACCATGTTGACAACGCGAGAGGGCGGCGTCGCGGTGAGCGCACCAAAGCGCGCGCACGACGACGGTGAGGCCTTGGACGTCGGCGTTAATGATTGAGGAGACGGTGGGGCGGCGATGCGTGCGCTGAGGCGCAGCCAGCCATGGGAGGTGGAAGCAGGCGGCCCCGTCGGCGCTGGTTTGGTTTTGGCGGCTGGAGGAAGACAGGACTGAATAAACATGACAGACTGTAAAAGCTTCAGGAGTACTTAACAACCTTAACTGAAACCAGCAGGGGCACTTAACAACCATAACTGAAAGCAGTATAAGTACTTATACAGGTTCAACCATAGAAAGCACGCCTTGAATAGTGCTACTTTGCCTACAATTAACCAAGGGTGAGGCCGCCAAGCCCCAGGACAAGACCCAGGCACCACCCCGCGCATCCACAACCTTCTGAAAGCGGCTTCATCTCACAATGTGGTCAATAAACAGGATATTCGCTTTAGAACCATGGAAATGAAGGAACATAATCTTCTGTCCTATTCTCCATGATGGACGGGCCTTCATTATTTGAGACCACCCAGGAATAAGTATCTTTTCACCTCCAAGGGGATGGAGTAGGTCGACATAAACATCATGTTGTGACCAAGCGCAAGTCTGACCCGACCATGGTCAGGCATCTGTATAGGAACAATAGAACTGGGCAGTTTCTGTTTCAAGAAGATCACAACTGTAAAATTATGTATAAGCAATAGTTTATGAACAACATATATAACAGAAAACAGCTCGTACCATAAGTTTCTCGACACAGTTGGACCTCTTCAACGAGTGCAGCAGTGGCACACATATCCCATGTGGCCTTCCACCATTGAAACGCCCCACAAGGACCTCAAGACGATCAATAAAGTGTAGGAAGTTGTGGATGTCATCCCAGTCAACTTCAGTGCCATCAGTAATAGCCTAGTTGTTACAGAATAACAAACGAGTAGCCTGCTTAACTGTCAAAAAACCTACACGTGCCACAAACTATAAGAAAATATTAGTTAGAAGTAGCATCTTCCTGAGAGATTCGTTGCTACTTCTAAAGTTAAATTGTGATTAGTTAGATAGAATAGGTGGATTAAGAAGTAATCGAGGCAACAAGCAAGAACCAGATACTAACATGGATGAACAATTGGAACGACGTCGGGGTGGAAGATTGCAGTGACGATGAGACCAGGTTCGGCTATTTCCATCAACATTCGTGCGCCAACTTCCAATCCGTAACACTTGAGAAAGTTTATCCAAGTTTGGCCGTAAAAAAGCAGCGATCTTCTTGGTTCATGAATTGAACTCGGAACTTATATCCATGGCTTGTCTTCACTATGACCATTAAACTGGTGTATTCAGTTATGGCAAGGTCGAGCATCTTGAGTACATGTGTTCTGGCAGAGCAAATAATGCAAAAAATAATATGAGAACACAATGTATTCCCTATCCAAATCTAGAAATAACTTCCTCCTTCACGTCAGTGTTGACCATCGTACTGGTAGTACCTTTTATCCAAATATAGCAATCCAAATTTCCAAATTAGTCGACAGCATGTTAAAAAAAACCCACCCTCCCGGATAGAAAAGAGGATTCTAGGAACATACTGTGCGCATTTTAAAATCCTGTGTTAGGATGAGAAGTAACAAGTGTGGCGTCTCGCCGAGGGCGCAGAAACCTGTAGGGTCCTCGCACTTTGGGCACTGCAAATGAAACACACTAGATTCAGTAGGAAGAAAAATGCATCAACGGCGGTGGCTGCCATCCTAGGATTACCCGCGACCAAGGGACTTGGATTTATCGGGGTTGGATGAAGAATTCGTACCTGGTTCTCCATGAGAAATCCCTATGCAATCGCTGAGAGGGGGTTTTCTATGAACACGCAGACGAGGGAGAAGGGGATTCAGGCTCGGTGAAATATTGCCGCTTCATCCGCCCAGCTTACTGCTAAAGCTGGAAAGGGGGGTTTGTGATTTGACGGCTCATTGGGCATTACTGCAGCGCTACGACCGAGGTGTGTCTACCGTGCAGTTGTGCACTCTAATTTGTGCATATGGCACATGGACCCCGTTGCCGGATGCCCCACATATCAGCGAAAGGAAGTAGAAAGACAGGAGTAACTAGTTACACAAAAATATATTTTTGACAGGGAGATACTCCCTCTGTAAAGAAATATACAATCTTTTATATCACAACTTTATACATACAAAATAATATCTGACGGATAGGAAGGAAACTATGGCAATTTTGCAAAAAGGTACCCACACACCTCTCCACATTTGCAAATAAGGTCTTCCCTCATTCATCCTTTTCTCTCACAAGATAAAATGCTCATACAATTGCATCTTGATGTTACGTGCAACGCATGGGCATTATGGGGTTTCAGCTTTTTTTTAGACAATTATGGGGGTTCAGCTGAGAATATAATACTCAGACAGGCTCACGATTCTGAACATGGGCTGCAGGCCCACCCTGCATGTTTGGGGGGCCATGTGTTCTACCTTGGCGCTTTTCATATTGCAAGCGATTGGTACGGCGATTGTTTTAGATGCTCTCGCAAGGCGAATACACAAAATTGAATAAAGCGCATCTACTGTTGGAATGAAATCGAACGACAGTTCCTAACCAGCAATGAGAGTTGCAACTCTATCAACAATATACCATGTGATAAATAATACCGTCGTATTACTTATACACACAGGACACTTGTTTCACCATGCCAGATTATTACATCAAAATATCTCGTAGGATAGATCAGTTCGGCAGTTGCGTGCTACTACTAAAGAATTTCAAAGCTGATTTGGAATAGCTCTCCTTGCCAAGAAAGTTAGATTTTGAGATCATCCCCTACCGCAAGATATGATTTAGATTTGAACCTTGACCATCCTTTAGCATCAATCATCATGGGACCATCCTTTGTACTTACGGTATATTGAGCAGGTTCATTCACACCAAGGATGCGCATGGTAAGAGAACCTTGGCCGCTGTCGCCCGGATTGTTGAACGACTCCCTCGCTGCTCTAAGAATTCTCTGTTTGCAAACAAGAAGACATACCCAAATAGTTAGATCAACAGAGTGGATCATGCGAAACAACATGGAGAGAAAAAAGAACAAAACACTTGGGTGGCCAATGCTTACCAAGAAGGTGGACATGTCAGTTTTTGTAAGGACTTTGGTATATGAAGTGCGAACTGCAGCCCAGTCTGTTGCCGCTGCACGGGCCGGAGCAGATGCAAGTGCAAGTGTTGGTGCAGGTGCCGAAGCCGCCGCTGCTGCCGGAGATGGTGCTCCTTGTAGAGCTGGTGCCGATGTCGGAGCAGGTGCCGGTGTCGATGCCCGATCCTCCGGTAGATCAGCCTGGTCCGCTGACACGGTCAGTGCCCAATCCTCAGCTGGATCAGACTGAGCTGCTGCCGCTGTCAGTGCTAGAGCAATTGCCGATGCTCGATCCATTGCTGAAGGTGGTATCGATGTGCGAGACAGCGGCGATTGTGTCTGGTCTGCTATGATCAGCTTTCTAACTTGACTAGGCTTCGTGACCGTGATCCAGTTTTTTCTTCATTTCTTTTAAACGTGAGAAGGACTAATTGTGGCATTTTTGTTAAACCAAACTGCAGTTCATCATAAGGATCCAGCTTGTACTGAGACAACAAACTGATCCAATATTTTCCAGTAATATAAGTGATGGACAATGCCTTCGTTACTAACACGACAAAGGAAGTGAAACCTGCAAAAATAGCCATCGTAGAGCAAACCAAATGGTTTATTCTGTGATGAATGTCACATGGCAAAACCTGCATCGTATAATTGCAGGAAAAGAAAGAAAACATGACATTAAATCAATAAGATATAGATAGTAAATCAATAAGATTTACTTGATGTGACATGAGTGAATCCTTACCAGGAAATCACCATGTTGAAGTACTAAACAGAAGATTGATCGTCCAACTACGGGTGGCATGCAGGGGCCCCGCCTACTCCCACAAGGAGGACAGTCCAAAGGTAGTGACAAATCGTATGGACCGAACATCCATGGGACTGGAAATCCTGGTGGGTGCGATAAACCTTGCAATGCATAAAGATATTGGAGTGTAACCATAATTGATAAACCGTCCTCACAAATAATATGATCTGGATACTTCAAAATATACAGACTGAATTGAGTGGACAGACATTAACTAGACCGTTCTCAGGACTGACCACACACCAAAAGCGGCAATACTAATAAACAATACAGGGTTCACAAACACAAATCAAGTATTGAACAATAGTACTTACTACAGACAAGCAAAGTTGCACCAATTAAACTCTATAGACTATTTCTTGCCACAGACCTACGGGATGAACCCCTCATAACTGACTAGGCCATGGACTTCATGAGAGATGTCTACATGCACCATCACCATCTAGACAACCTTGGAGAACCTAACAGAGTGGTCTTTCCACTCATAAACATGACGATGAAGACATGCCGCATCAGATTTGTTGGGAAGCTTTACAAGAACCACACCCTTCGTAATCGAAGGCACAACTAGGAAATTGTTGTGGTCAAGTACAACCTCGAGAACACGCCTGACAATAATGCTATAGGAAAACACTAGTTCAGGACACGTGGCGAGAAGGACACAGTAGCTGGATAGTTTAGCAGTAGAACTCATCCTCAGGTCTTCCAGTTCACACGACATGACTTTCAGAACTTCATCTCCACCACGGACCTGGTTCTAATTCAAACAGAAACCAAATTTTATTACTACCTCCGTTCGGAAATATAAGATGATTTTTGATATTGTACTCCATATATGACTACATATACACACAGAAATGAGTGAACAAAGACACAAGAACATGTCTTCAAAGGCATGAGAGCAGAGGGATTACTTGCAATATCCATAACACAAGTTACTGAGGCAAATATACCCTCTTCAAAGGTACAGTAGCATTGATGTTCATAAAGTAGTAGTTGAAAGTAATCTATAAGAAATCAGTGTCAACCTCTCGCATGTTTTGGTCAAAAGAGGAATTTAGAACCGTCATTTGGCACACAAAAATCACATGCAAGATCACCCAGAAAGTTGTATTACTAGTACTAGTACTGCGTGTTAGATGAAAAACCACGATCAAGATCGAGAAAGAGATCGCCAAGAAGAGATATTACCTGGACTTGCTTAATGAGGGATCCTAGAGAGGGGAGCTTCGACAGGGCGATGGCTTTGAGCTTGTCTGCGGTAGTCTCGGCGGGGTGCTTGCGCTTCTTCGTACCATGAGCCTCGACGGTTTAGGCCAGAGCCATAGACATCACTTTGGCCGGTGCTCCAGCGTCCATCAAGAAACTGCCAAATAGAAATAAAAGAAAAGAAACCATAATCACAAACCCAAAATAAGAAATGAGAGGGAGTTATAGGATCAGTCTCGGAGTTGCAAGACCGGGCCTTGGCCAGAATCAACACCATTGATGTGCTCACCTTTCCTTCTTTGGGAGAGAAGAACAATGGCAGAAGTAGGTCGGGGTTTTCTTGAAGAAATGAGGAACAAGATGAGGGAGAAGCGAGTTGGGTAGAGAGGAAGCTCAGAGAGAAGAGTGAAATGATGGTTGCTTCGTCCGTCCAACTTACTGCTGGAAAGGAGGGAGTTTTGTGATTTGACGGCTCATTGGGCATTACTGTGACGCTTCAATCAGGGTAGTCTACCGTCACTCTACTACGGAGTAATCTAGTGCATGGCTAGTGGACCCCAATGCTAGTTGTCCCACACGTAAGTGAAAGTGAGTAATTTAGTGCATGGCCGGAGGAGGATCCACATCGTAGAGCGTGTCCACTGTTTTTCTGAAGGAAAAAATGATTACAACAAGCGTTTCCACTCTTACGACGGAGGAGTGCGAAACACGGCAGCCACTTGAACATACACAGTGCTCCTACTACTAGGCATGTGCAGTGGTTCATACGTCAGTACTACATAATCTTGTTGCTAGTGTAGTAAGATATGACGACAACAAATGATGTTGTGCGCATGTCAACTATATGAACAGTAATGTAGTAGCATAGTACCGCTTTCTCTACTGTCCGGTCGAGAATGAACGATGAGATCAATGTTAACAGAACTAGGTCTACAGCGCATGGAGAGTATGGTGCTACAGTACTCCACGAAACATGAACCATATGAAGCACGAATAGTGTTAGGCAGGGTGTATGAAGGGTGCACAGGATGGGAGCGAAAGTTCCCTTCTCGACCCACTTTTGGGTGTTTGGCAGAGGGCATGAAGGGTGCATGAGTCCACACTAGTAGGTTAACACAAATACACGAAGAGGAAATAACTACTCCCTCCGTCTAGGTGTGCAAGTCATCTTACGTTGTGCACTGCGACCAAGGCGGAGAGGAAAACAAGAAAACTTAATGTCTTTTTGCTAATTAATAGCATTGCATGCAATGAACTAACCACTGCATGTCATGTTTATTAGTCTCAAATCATTGAAAGCATGCACGGCCCACGTCTCTTATTGGTTGATATGTCACAAAACAAGAAACGGGGAGGGAGTTAATGTACCATGCCTAAGTGTTTTGGGGTTACTTGGTTTTCGTAAGGTGACTTACACACCTAGATAGAGGAGTATATTGAGATAAGAATGCAACCAAACACACCCACACGCTTTGTGCTACAGTGACTGATCTGCACCGTCTAAGTTTGATCCAACGGTCATGTTGCGCCGAGACATGGATATGCTCATGCAGAGGGATCCTAAACACCACCGAAGTCCCTCTGCTTCTCGTGGCGCAGGACGTTGGTGATGTAGGGGGCGAAACGGCTGAAAGGCAATGCAATCTACGGGAAGCCGGAGGGAGCCAGCCGAGGAGCGGGGAATCTTTTGGTTTTCACCATGGTAAAACACCAGTTGAGGACTTCTCACATCAGGGAGCAGTGGGTTTTACAGGCGGAGTCATCGTGACTAAATGCTGCCATGCCTGCTCCCGTCAATCAAAAAAATTAAAAATCCTGCCGAACGAATACCAAATTCACATGACTACTTATAACAAGACTTATCCCATGTCCTCATGAACCAAAGTAACTACTCACAAGACATAATATTGTTCATGATCAGAGGGGTATTAATATGCATAATGGATCTGAACATATGATCTTCCACCAAGTAAACCAACTAGCATCAACTACAAGGAGTAATCAACACTACTAGCAACCTACAGGTACTAATCTGAGGTTTTGGTACAAAGATTGGGTACAAGAGATGAACTAGGGTTTGAGAGGAGATGGTGCCGGTGAAGATGTTGATGAAGATAACTCTCCCCAAGATGGGAGAGTTGTTGGTGATGACGGCGGTGACAATTTCCCCCTCCCGTAGGGAAGTATCCCCGGCAGAACAGCTCCGCCGGAGCCCTAGATTGGTTCCGCTAAGGTTCCGCCTCGAGACGGCGGCGTCTGGTCACGAAAGCCTCCTTATGATTTTTTCCAGGTCAAAACACCTCATATAGGAGAAGATGGGCATCGGGGGGTCACCGGCTGTCCCACGAGGTAGGGGGGCGCACCCAAAGGGGGGGTGCCCCCACCCTCGTGGACAGGTGGTGGGTCCCCTGGCAGATCTCTTTTGCCAGCTATTTTTTATATTTTCTGAAACGGTGTTTCGTGGAGTTTCAGAGCTTTTTGAGTTGTGCATAATAGGTCTCCAGTGTTTTCTCCTTTTCCAGCCCAGAATTCCAGCTGCCGGCATTCTCCCTCTTCATGTAAACCTTGTAAAATAAGAGAGAAAAGGCATAAGTATTGTGACATAACGTGTAATAACAACCCATAGTGCAATAAATATCAATATAAAAGCATGATGCAAAATGGACGTATCAACTCCCCCAAGCTTAGACCTCGCTTGTCCTCAAGCGAAAGCCGATATCAAAAAAATATGTCCACATGTTTAGAGATAGAGGTGTCGATAAAAATAAAATACGGACATGAGGGCATCATGATCATTCTTATAACAGCAACACACACACACTCACACACACACACACACACACACACACACACACACACACACATATATATATATATATATATATATATATATATATATATATATATATATATATATATATTGTCATATGACTCTTATGCTAAAGTAACAATTCATTCACAATGTCAAGTATGAATAAGAAACTTCATTGAAAACCAACAAACTATGATCTCAGTCATTGAAGCAATTGGAATTTATCATAACATCGGAAAGAGTCAATATAAGAGCTTTTTAGCAAGTCCACATACTCAACTATCATCTAGTCTTTCACAATTGCTCACACTCACGCAATACTTATGGGTATGGAGTTTTAATCGGACACTAAAAAAGATAGGGGCTTATGGTATTGCCTCACAACCTTTTACCTCAAGGGTAATGTCAACAGTAATAGACCATGATAACTTACATCCTATTGGATATATATGTCAGGATCTTTCTAACAAAATGTGCTTGCCAAGGGTTAAAAAGTAAAAAGGAAAGGTGATTTTCACCTTGACTCTTATAAGGCAAGAATAATATATAGGCCCTTCACAGAGGGAAGCAGAGGTTGTAATGTGCCTTTTTTGTTGGATGCACAAAGTCTTAGCGCAAAAGAACGTCACTTTATATTGCCACTTGTGATAGGGACCTTTATTATGCAGTCCGTCGCTTTTATTACTTCCATATCACAAGATCGTATAAAGCTTATTTCCCCCACAATAATAAATCATACATATTTTTAGAGATTTTGCAACCTTGTAAACTTACTTGAAGGATCTTACTCAATCCATACTTGGTGGACTCTCATGGCAAAACTGGGTTTAAGGATGTATGGAAGAACAAGTAGTATCTCTACTTGGTGGAAGGAGTTTTGGCTAGCATGAGTGGGAAAGGCAAGCCCAACATGTTGGATGATCCATGACAATATACTTTATTTTGGATATAAGAAAACTGTAGCCCCGACCCGAATGGATCAAGTCTCGGTGCTTAAGTGTCATCCCTGGATCGGTATGCTGACACACACAATACTCGAGGATTTATAATAGAGGTAAATCACATGTATAAAGTAACGTAAACTATTACCTCGATCAACACACCAGAAGTAACAAAGGTTGTGGAGTTCCATCAACACCAACGACAAAGTTGAGTGTAGACAACGCAACCCTAACGTAACACTTACTCGTCGAATAATTCCTGCAACATGAGACGTTGCCGCCATGTAGGTCAGTACATTGAATGTACTGGCAAATTCACACTATAGTAGTAATGATGAACAATGCCTACAACTACATGCATATTTGGCTGGTGGAGGCTGTAAGGTTTGTTTTGCATAAAGCTAATTTTTCCCTACCACAAAGGAAATGCATTTATTTAACTACTTTGTTAAATTTATTTCATGAACAATTGAGTATGGTTCCTCCATCTCAATCCCAAACCAAAGTCATTATTAACCCAACAAATTAATTAAATAGAGTGTTGAGATCAACAAATAATCCACATCTAGATACTCAAAGATGTCCATAACCGGGGACATGTCTACTCATGAATAGTTTGTACACTTTGCAAAGGTTTGTGCACTTTTCCCCACAAGACTCGATCTCCTCCGTTGGATTTCTTGCACTGCATGATGTTTGAGAAATAGATGACTGAGACACAGTCTTTTAGAAACATTAACTCTTTACCCAGGGTAGACCCATACACCTACATCCGCTACATCTGCTAGTCTACCACTGAAAGAGGTCACACAACATACTCAACTATGCCAGAGCCCATAATGGCTTGTGGCTGCACATGGAAGTTTCTAGGCATGAAAATATCATATGATCCCTTTGATCCTGGGTGGCATTCCAATAGGGTGATCACACGGTTCCTCCGGGATCCCCTAGGACAACACTGGTTTCTCCAGGTGCCCGACAAACCACTCGGTGCTCCAGGGTGCCACAACCAATCCACCCAGATGTGTATTAAAATTCCACCTTAAAGTTTCCCTTCAATAAATATCACTCTCACATCTTTCATGAAACTCTTATACCAATCCACGTCTATGAGCATGGCTAAGAAATAAGTAACAAAGCGTATACCCCCTTGGTTGATCTTAAGTCATTGGGTTCCTACCTCATGAACTACAAAGCATCATATTATGTAACCAGTCCTAATCATGCACGTGTTTGAGGATAGAAATAATGCAATAAAACTGGGTATTGGCAAGTATGATCAAAGTGTGAACTTGCCTTGTACTGAAGATGTAGATTCTTCGCACACAAAACTCGTGACAGATGTACTCGTCACACTCCGATCAATCTATCGTAAACAATCAATGGTAACAACACATAAGCAATCACTCAAAAGATCGGACAGAATAAAGAAAACACTTCGGAAAACATCAAAAACAAGTGAATAACTCTTGCAACAGAATTTTTTTTCTATCAATACCAAAATTAAGTGAATTTGGCCTTATCAGGAAGTTTAGTTCAAGAGCTTCGATTTGCCAAAAGAATCAACTAAATCGGAGTTATAAACCTCAAGTTATGACAAAAAGAAGTTTGAAACAAATCTAGTTGAATTCAAAATTTAAAACTTTCAAAAACATGTTGAAGTAGTTTTACTGGATAGAGGATATCATAACGAAGAAGTGGGCGCTGGTTTCGTTGGATTTGGACCAACGAGCAAAACGTTGTGGCCTTTAGAAGTTCAGGGACTAAACTATGAGAAAATATATTACATTTAAGTCCCTCACTAAAATAAAACAGAAAAAGAAAAATATCGAACGAACGCTCGCTATTAAGACCTAAACAGAGAATGCTCTCTGAATAACTAGAAAAAAACAAAAGAAGTTTTATCAAAAAAACAAAACAAAAACCGGTCCTTTTTTGTTTTTAGGTACCGGTTCGGCGGAAAACCGGGGGTCGGTTTTTGGCAAGGCGGATCGGGCGATCCAGAGCAGATATGGTCTGGCGACGGCGGCCAGCTCCAGCGACTTCCGGCGTTGAGGCGAGGTGAAGCGGGCAAGGGCGGCGGCGTTGCGGAGCGAGGGGCTGGCGGGCGGGTCAGCAACAACGAGCAAGCGCAGGCGGCGACGCTCAGGCGGCGGCGGCGGCAGAGCAGTGAGCAGCAGCGGCGGCGGCAGGCGATGCGAGCGGCGG
>LR738715.1:330207476-330217948 GCA_902687465.1 Secale cereale
AAAACCGGGGGTCGGTTTTTGGCAAGGCGGATCGGGCGATCCAGAGCAGATATGGTCTGGCGACGGCGGCCAGCTCCAGCGACTTCCGGCGTTGAGGCGAGGTGAAGCGGGCAAGGGCGGCGGCGTTGCGGAGCGAGGGGCGGGCGGGCGGGTCAGCAACAGCGAGCAAGCGCAGGCGGCGACGCTCAGGCGGCGGCGGCGGCAGAGCAGTGAGCAGCAGCGGCGGCGGCAGGCGATGCGAGCGGCGGGCGGTGGAAGCGCGTCGAGAGGAGGAGGAGGTGAGGGGCCGGGGTCGGCGATATTTAAGGGAAAGGGGAGGCGGCACGAGACATGGGGAAGGGGGCAAGCGGCGAGGTGGCCGGGTCGGGGACGGCGCCGGCCGTGGCGGTGGCGGTCTCCCCAGCGGAGTCCCGCTCAGGGACGAGGGTGATGCGTGGTGGGCCGGCTGGGCCATGGCCTGGCTGGCGCTGGGCCGGCCCAGTTCGGTCCAGAAGGTTTTTTATACAGACAAAAAGAATAAAACAATAAGAAAATAAAATATTATATAGGCATATAATATATCAAAATTTTCAGAAAAGGAAACTCTACAACATGAACATTTTTCTAGCATCAAATAAAATCCTAACAAATGTAAATAAATCGAATAGTGATACCGTAGCAATAAAATCCAATAAAAATCATTTTAAAAATGCCAAAACGATTTCAAATTTATTTCTCTCCAATTTTCTATTGTAGGGAATCATGTTACCCTATTTTCCATATATTTTATTTTTGGAGAAAAATAATTTGAGTAAAAACCAAATAACTCAAATTTTGAAAATGAATTGTAGAAAATTTCAGAAAAACTTCCAACTCATATTTCTTATAATTATAAGAAGTCATTTTATATTCTCTTGAGAAAATCATTGAGTTGCATAAAGTTTATGAATTTGAAATACTTCGAGAATGAAATTCAAAATCCTTTCAAAATCCTTTTTCATTTAATAAATGGAAGAAGTGATATTATCTTCACTCCAGGGTTTTGTGATGAAAAGAATTTGAATTCCTGGAGAACATAAATGCAAAGTGAAAGTTTGGGAAAGTCATTTCATTCCCTCTCATTTAACTTTCAAAAGTTCCGAATTTCACTCAAATTCACACAAGCACATCACACCAGCAATCAAAACTATCTATTTATTATAACATTCCAAAATTTAGAATTTTGGGATGTTACAAACCTACCACACTGAAAATGAATCTCGTCCTCGAGATTCGAAGAGGCTAGCAAGAAGTAGGTTAGGGTTTGGGGGTCTTCTAGCAAATCCATTGATTGGTATGGTCTAGTGTGCTACCACACTCAGAAGCACAGATATGATTCTATCGAAACTCAAGTACTCCATCATTTGCTGACAGGGTCGGTCTTCTCAAATCTCCAGGGTAATTCCTTCTCTGGGCACTTCCTATAGTAGCATAACCTTTCCCCTCCATTCTTGTGTCCTTTCATCTTGGTAAGGTTCTTTCGAGACTGGCTCTTCTTAGTTGACAGGTCTGGCGCCAATATTGAACAATTATCGTTATCTCATGGTGGTCAACAATTTATGGTTTCTCCTGCAGAAAACGGTTCTAGGCTTCATTCTCGCCGTATGACCTACGGTTGGCAACACTGCCTTATACAGGGGAAATTTCTATACCATCCTAAGATTTAAACAAGGTTTTGACATCGTCGTCTCTCTATTATAGGTAAGTCACTCAGATTTATCATCCTGTGTAACATAGGCAAATAATAAGAGTAAGTCGGTATGATGATCAATCCATTCCGCACCCAAATCATTATCTTGTATATGGTTTAGTGAATATCGCATACTAACACTCGGTCATCCTCACAAGCATTGCATAATTTCTCTTGTCAACGAACTAGGTTCGGATAACTCCATTGATTTTGCAAGCCAAACAACCATCTATCATTTCTTCACATCCCTCGGGTTTTGCGTACACCTATAAGATCCCTTGTGGACAAAGTTGTAACTTCTACCAGGGGTTTCCTTCAGCAAGAGTGTGCTTGCTTCTTTGACAGGTCCTAGGGCATGTGGGTTATGGCTCACCTCACCACTAGTAACACGTGGTCTCATCATCAGGTTACATCTGATCATTCTTCCAACATCCAACTTCCTAGCATTCTTAAATCCATCCAAATGTATTGTATCCCTTCCTTCTCTTGGTGCAAAACTGGGTTTGATTACTCACACTCATCCTTGGGCAGTCCATTCCAAGCCTGACGTAACTAACCACTAGCTAGTGTATTCGGGTAATGGTGTTGGTTTCTACCACCCTTAAATTGAATAACAGTAGTTTCTTCAAAATCTTATTTCATGTAGCATGATTTCACCCATTGCCTACATAGTAACAACTCGTAAAATCCAAAAATCAATACCCTGATGCCAACTGTATTGATTCTCAACTTACTACAATCTACTGCATTTCCATTGCATGATTCAACCCAACTACTTAGCACAACTCTCTTTCTTCTTGGACAATTTCTGGCATAGTGCTCTGCTTCATCATAACAGAAACATATTACTTCTCACAAGTCTCGTGGCTCCCTTGTGATTACGTAGCCTCCTTAGGTCCTCGACTTATGGGTCCACTTCAGAACTTGTATATCCTTAACTCTAGCATTACATCCTCATTAAATCTAACAACAAAAAAACAACAAAGCATTTAGTCCCAAACAAGTTGGGGTAGGCTAGAGGTGAAACCCATAAGATCTCGTGACCAACTCATGGCTCCGGCACATGGATAGCAAGCTTCCACGCAACCCTGTCCATAGCTAGTTCTCTGGTGATACTCCAATCCTTCAGGTCTCTCATAACGGACTCCTCCCATGTCAAATTCGGTCTACCCCGACCTCTCTTGACATTCTCCGCATGCTTTAGCCGTCCGCTATGCACTGGGGCTTCTGGAGGCCTGCGTTGAATATGCCCAAACCATCTTAGACGATGTTGGACAAGCTTCTCTTCAATAGGTGCTACCCCAACTCTATCTCGTATATCATCATTCCGGACTCGATCCTTCCTCGTGTGGCCACACATCCATATCAACATACGCATCTCCGCCACACCTAATTGTTGAACATGTCGCCTTATAGTCGGCCAACACTCGGTGCCATACAGCATTGCGGGTCGAATCGCCGTCTTGTAGAACTTGCCTTTTAGCTTTTGTGGCACTCTCTTGTCACAGAGAATGCCAGAAGCTTGGCGCCACTTCATCCATCCGGCTTTGATTCTATGGTTCACATCTTCATCAATACCCCCATCCTCCTGCAGCATTGACCCCAAATATCGAAAGGTGTTCTTCTGAGGCACCACCTGTCCATCAAGGCTAACCTCCTCCTCCTCACACCTAGTAGTAATGAAACCGCACATCATGTACTCAGTTTTAGTTCTACTAAGCTTAAACCCTTTCGATTCCAAGGTTTGTCTCCATAACTCTAACTTCCTATTTACCCCCGTCCGACTATCGTCAACTAGCACCACATCGTCCGCAAAGAGCATACACCATGGGATATCTCCTTGTATATCCCTTGTGACCTCATCCATCACCAAGGCAAAAAGATAAGGGCTCAAAGCTGACCCTTGATGCAGTCCTATCTTAAACTCATTAAATCCAATTGTACTTATTTCCTTCATACCCTTGGGGTAAGCATCATATCAAGAATAAACTCCAACTTATTTTATGCAAACTCCACTCTTTGGAGCCATTTTGCTTTCTATTGGTCCAGGGTTCACACAGAAAAAGTATTGCCCTAAGAAAAAATGCCTTGGTTCCTCCGTAATTCATATTTTCCTCATATCAAATCTCTTATTACTTCCTGAGCTACTATTCAACACACAAATTCAAAGGTGCTTTACTACAGATGCTACCATCCACATAGTTTGGTACAGTTAAGCATTCCCCCCATCCTTATTCAGTGGTCCTAGCTGGGGATGCTTCAGTCCTACTGGAATTGTGCAACGTGATTCTTGAAATCATCGATCTGTTGCTTTATCATAGTGTCCATGTGCTTCATCTCCATCATCTCAGCACGCACCCCACTCAGGCGTTCTTGAGTGTGATGAAGTCTTGCTTCAAGTATTTCTCCAATCCGACGTATGGTCTCCATAGTAGCTTCATGAACAAAGTCAAAGAATGTTGTTCGTGGTACTCGAGAGATGAAAAAGTATTGACCCATAGTCTTTGGGAAAACTCCTTTCACACGATGGAGGTGTACCTCCACGTACCAAAGTTCAACTCCATTCTCCATGAAGGGATAACCCTTGTAAACTACATCTCCTTCTAGGTGAATATGCTTCATCATGTCCATCATGATCGTTAGGTAATCCTGATCGCTAGTCAAGGTCATGATCATTTCTGAGCCCTTGAGAAAGGACTCGTAAAGGGTTGCCATCTGTAGGTAATAGGCAGAAGGGGTACTTAGGATAATGTAGGTATTTCCTTGGGTGAAATGGGGTTGTTTGTCCGAGAAGGGTTTGGGGTCAGCTTGTCCATGGGTTCTAGGTTTTGGTCTAGGTGAGATAGCAAGAGAGGCACTCACAATCATCCAACAACTCATAACATTTCCTTCTTAGATTCCAAACATATCAACTTCTATTGCTTCATGAACTATTACAATGTTCTTTCCATAACTCAACTCAACATCGTAATAAAAATATATTCCACATTTAACTACATGCTTCATTCTAATATCCAGATTTCAACTACTCTGCTCAATCTTTCCTCTGGTCTGAACCTTATCTTGGCAAAATGCCCTACTTCCTTGTAGCGTAAACTAATAATATTAGACAAATCTAGGGACTTCCTGGTGACTATCTTGGTTCACTGGGTTCTTGGCCTCCTTGTTAGGCAGTTGCTAGCGTAATGACCTAAATCCTTGCACATGTAGCATGTGATGTGACTCAGATCCTTCTCCATAGAAATTGAGTTGTTCTGGGGATACGTGCTTTTTCTCTTCCTCGACTTCTTCGTTCCGATTAGGGCTTCTATTTCCTGTGGGTCATACTCAAATTTCACTGTTGGAAATTCTACTAGATACCCTCTCGAACAATGTTGGGAGATGTGTCCTTCTTCTCCACATGAATAGCAGGACTTGGGAGTAATATCTATTTAGGCCTTCTCCATCAGGGTCGTAAATATCTTCCTCCATCATGGATTCCTTTGAAATTTCCTCGAGGGCTTCTTTCATGGCTTCTTTCTTCTACTGGATAGTTCTTTGTACCATGGGGTAAATGTTACACTCGACTGGGTAGTGGGTAGTCCCTTCACACAAGAAACAAGTAATCTGCCTAGTTGGGCATTCTTAAGCTGGGTGACTTTCTTCACAATGAGGACATTCATCCTTGTGCTCCTCCTGGGTGTGTCCTATTTCTCCATAAATCCTGCAGGCACAAGGCTTCTTCTTTGGGTTGTCACCATGCTTTCGGATGAGACGGGACTTTAACAGAGTCTTCTTGAATTCCTCCCAACTTTTTGCTCCACTACATCCTTATATGGCTTGATGCATTTTCCACCATGTTGCTGCACTTTTTGTAAAGTACTGAAGAGCGTATTGAACCTCACACTTCCTTGCAATCATTTTTTTCCTAAAGTGATCCTCAATGTTTTGTATCCATAGCTCAACCTCCGGCTGGGTCATCGGTCCAGAGAATACATCTCTATCTTCTTTCATCCTCTACTGGGTCCAAGGGTTTTGGGATGAGATTCAGAAGATGGAGAGATATACACTCAATTCAAACAATAGTTTTCAAAAGACGGTTTTATTTTGTGGCCGTCGGTAAATCATCAAACAATTGACGGCTCACAATTCATCGCATCTAACGTAAGTGCATAACAGGGGTTTGGTCTACTAAAGGTCAATATCTCTTCAAAGTCCTCAACTCTTCAAATCTTCGGAGTATCCACTGTTGTAGCTTCAACACTTCCAATGCATGGTGAAATCCTCTTTACTCCGAAGTGGTCAAAATGGGAATGGGCATTGTCTAACTATTTAGTGTAAAAGGGAAAATTTGACAAAGCTCGGAAAAGAAGAGAGGTAAGAATCTTTATTAAAATAAAGTTTTTAGAGAAATACTTTCCTATGGGCTGGCCAGTTTCTAGGGTCACATCCTACAATCAACATGGGCTCTGATACCATCTTGTAGTGACCTGACCCGAACGGATCAAGTCTCCGTGCTTAAGTGTCATCCCTGGATCGGTATGCTGACACACACAGTACTCGAGGATTCGTAACAGAGGTAAATCACATGTATAAAGTAACATAAATACTATTACCTCAATCAACATAGCGGAAGTAACAAAGGTTGTGGAGTTCCATCAACACCAACGACAAAGTTGAGTGTAGACAGCGCAACCCTAACGTAACACTTACTCGTTGAATAATTCCTGCAACATGAGACGTTGCAGCTATGTACGTCAGTACATTGAATGTACTCGCAAATTCACACTATAGTAGTAATGATGAACAATGCCTACAACTACATGCATATTTGGCTGGTGGAGGCTGTAAGGTTTGTTTTGCATAAAGCTGATTTTTCCCTACCGCAAAGGAAATGCATTTATTTAACTACTTTGTTAAATTTATTTCATGAACAATTGAGTATGGTTCCTCCATCTCAATCTCAAACCAAAGTCATTATTAACCCAACAAATTAATTAAATAGAGTGTCGAGATCAACAAATAATCAACTTCTAGATAATCAAAGATGTCCAGAACCGGGGACACGACTACTCATGAATAGTTTGTACACTCTGCAGAGGTTTGTGCACTTTTCCTCACAAGACTCGATCTCCTCCGTTGGATTTCTTGCACTGCATGATGTTTGAGAAACGGATGACCGAGACACAGTCTTTCAGAAACATTAACTCTTTACCCTGGGTAGACCCGTACACCTACATCTGCTACATCTGCTAGTCTACCAATGAAAGAGGTCACACAACATACTCAACTATGCCAGAGCCCATAACGGCTTGTGTCTGCACATGGAAGTTTCTCGGCATGAAAATATCATATGATCCCTTTGATCCTGGGTGGCATTCCAATAGGGTGATCACACAGTTCCTCCGGGATCCCCTAGGACAACACTGGTTTCTCTAGGTGCCCGGCAAACCACTGGGTGCTCTAGGGTGCCACAACCAATCCGATCTACTTGTACTGACGATGTAAATTTGGCCTTATCAAAAAGTTAAGTTCAAGAGCTTCGATTTGCAAAAAGAATCAACTAAATCGGAGTTATAAAACTCAAGTTATGAGAAAATGAAGTTGAAACAAATCTAGTTGAATTCAAAATTCAAAAGTTTCAAAAACATGTTTTAGTTGTTTTACTGGATAGATGAGATCGTCACAAAGAAGTGGGCATTGGTTTCATTGGATTTGGACCGACGAGCAAAAAGTTGTGGCCTTTAGAAGTTTAGGGAATAAACTGTGAGAAAAGACATTACATCTAAGTCCTTGACTAAAATAAAACAGAAAAAGAAAAACTATCGAGCGAACGCTCGCTACTAAGACCTAAACAGAGAACGTTCTCTGAATAACTAGAAAAAATAAAAGAAGTTTTATAAATAAACGAAACAAAAACCGGTCGGTTTTGTTTTTAGGTACC
Source organism: Secale cereale (assembly GCA_902687465.1). Lineage (NCBI taxonomy): Eukaryota > Viridiplantae > Streptophyta > Magnoliopsida > Poales > Poaceae > Secale > Secale cereale. Next base: position 330,215,108 of record LR738715.1, read on the forward strand.
GGTTCGGCGGAAAACCGGGGGTCGGTTTTTGGCGAGGCGGATTAGGCGATCCAGAGCGGATCCGGTGGACCAGGTCCGGCAAAGGCGGCCAGCTCTGGCAACGTCCTACATCGAGGCGAGCCGAAGCGGGCAAGGGCGGCGACGTCGCGGAGCGAGGGGTGGGCGGCGCGAGCGGCACGCGGGTCAGCAGCGGCGAGCAAGCGCGGGCGGCGGCGCTTAGGCGGCGGCGGAGGAGGAGTGAGCAGCCTCGGCGGCGGCAGGCGATGCGAGCGGCGGGCGGTGGCGGTGCGTCGAGAGGAGGAGGAGGCGAGGGGCGGGGTCGGCAGTATTTAAGGGAGAGGGGAGGCGGCGCGAGACATGGGGAAGGGGGCAAGCGGCGAGGTGGCCGGGTGGGGGACGACGCCGGACGTGCCGGCGGCGGTCTCCCGAGCGGAGTCCCGCTCGGGGACGAGGGTGACGCGTGGTAGGCCGGCTGGGCCATGGCCTGGCTCGGGCTGGGCCGACCCAGTTTGGTCCAGAAGGTTTTTTTATATAGACAAAAAGAATAAAACAATAAGAAAATAAAATATTATATAGGCATATAATATATCAAAAATTTCAGAAAAGGAAACTCTACAACATGAACATTTTTCTAGCATCAAATAAAATCCTCACAAATTTCAATAAATCAAATAGTGATACTCTAGCAATAAAATCCAATAAAAATTATTTCAAAAATGCCAAAATGATTTCAAATTTATTTCTCTTCAATTTTCTACTGTAGGGAATCATGTTACCCTATTTTCCATATATTTTATTTTTGGAGAAAAATAATTTGAATAAAAACCAAATAACTCAAATTTTGAAAATGAGTTGTAGAAAATTTCAGAAAAACTTCCAACTTATCTTTCTTATAATTTGAAGAAGTCATTTTATCTTCTCTCGAGAAAATCATTGAGTTGCATAAAGTTTCTGAATTTGAAACACTTCGAGAATGAAATTGAAAATCCTTTCAAAACCCTTTTTCATTTAATAAATTGAAGAAGTCATATTATCTTCACTCCAGGGTTTTGTGATGAAAATAATTTGAATTCCTGGAGAACATAAATGCAAAGTGAAAGTTTGGGAAATTGATTTCATTCCCTCTCATTTAACTTTCAAAAGTTTCGAATTTCACTCAAATTCACAGAAGCACATCACACCAGCAATCAAAACTATCTATTTATTATAACATTCCAAAATTTAGAATTTAGGGATGTTATAAAAACATAACCCATTATGTTGTCTTCCTTGTCCAACATCAACTCTTTAGCATGTCATATTTTAGTGAGTGCTCACAACCATAAAAGATGTCCAAGATAGTATATTTGTATGTGAAACCTCTCTTTCTTTATTACTTCCTATTAATTGCAACGATGACCAAAACTATGTTTGTCAACTCTCAACAACTTTTATTCATCATAATCTTTATATGTGAAGTCATTACTGCCCATAAGATCAATATGATCTCTTTGATACTTTTTATATTTTCTTTTATTTTCTCATGACCATAGCGAGGAAATCAAGCCTTGACTCAACACTAATCTTTATTATATAGCTCACGAACTCGATTACAAAGGTAAAGATCGTAAAGCAAAAGCTCACAACTAGATCATGCTAACTTTATTCTACAAGACCAAGATATTATCAAAAGGATCGAACTAAGAAAAATGGTAAAGATAGGAGTGTGATGGTGATACGATACCGGGGCACCTCCCATAAGCTTGGCAGTTGCCAAGGGGAGTGCCCGTACCCATATGATTATGTCTCCTTCGAAGTTGGTGATGATGGAGTTGACTTGTTCCTTAACTTGCGCTTAAGGATAGAATTTTGCTCCCTTAGGTCACTGATCTCCTGCTCAAGGTTTAATATCTTCTTGCATAGTTCCTGCTTGTTTTACTGCAAAAGGCGAAAAGGGATAAACTCGATCTTAGGTTTCTTTGCTCTGGCTGGGAGGCTTGACTTTTTGAACTCCACATGTATGTCCCTAGGCTGAGGTAGTGGGACTTCGTCTTCATGTGAGCTGGTCCAATCCTTTCCCTTGGGATCATGGTCTTCTTCTTCCTCCGTGGTCCAACCATAATGCTCCCAGTCCCCGTAGACCATAGGGCCAGTCAGGAGATAAGCCACATAGCTTTCTCCCTCCGAATCCTGGGATGACATGTTGCTCCAATCTGCGACAGAAACAACTCAAAACAAGAACAAAGGATTTTTGTGTGATACGGTGGTCAAAACCTTCGGGAGAATATATAGCGAATTTTTACCGACCAAAAGAAGTAACGTGCAAGAAATCGAAGTCCGAGAGGCACACGAGGTGCCCACGAGGCAGGGGGCGCGCCCAGAGAGGGTGGGCGCGCCCTCCACCCTCGTGGACGCCTCGTGTCTCTTCCGGACTGCCTCTTATATTTCTATTTTTCAAAATATTCCAAAACGGTGAAAAATTGCCATTAGAACTATTTTGGAGTCTGTTTACTTACCGTACCACATACCTCTTCCTTTTCGAAGTCTGAATCATTCTGGAAAGTGTCCCTTATGTATTCCTCCGGGGTTACGGTTTCAATAACATTGGTTTCAACATTTATAGGATTACCCAAGATATAATGTTTGATTCTTTGACCGTCCACCACCTTCAGATCTGTGCCTTCAAAGTTGTTGTTTTTTATGGCACTGGAACGATAGGCGTCCTCGATAACGTAAGGAACTTCCCATTTAGAGAGAAGTTTTCCTACAAAAAATATTAAACGAGAGTTGTATAGCAAGACATAATCACGTACGTTAAACTCACGCTTTTGTATCCTTTTGTCATGCCATCTTTTAACTTTT
>LR738715.1:330217958-330234086 GCA_902687465.1 Secale cereale
ATTGCCATTAGAACTATTTTGGAGTCTGTTTACTTACCGTACCACATACCTCTTCCTTTTCGAAGTCTGAATCATTCTGGAAAGTGTCCCTTATGTATTCCTCCGGGGTTACGGTTTCAATAACATTGGTTTCAACATTTATAGGATTACCCAAGATATAATGTTTGATTCTTTGACCGTCCACCACCTTCGGATCTGTGCCTTCAAAGTTGTTGTTTTTTATGGCACTGGAACGATAGGCGTCCTCGATAACGTAAGGAACTTCCCATTTAGAGAGAAGTTTTCCTACAAAAAATATTAAACGAGAGTTGTATAGCAAGACATAATCACGTACGTTAAACTCACGCTTTTGTATCCTTTTGTCATGCCATCTTTTAACTTTTTCTTTTAACAACTTGGCATTCCCATAGGCTTGGGTTCTCCATTCATCAAGCGAGCTCATGTCAAATACCATCTTCGCACCGGCAAGTTTGAAATCATAATTGAGCTCCTTAATAGCCCAATATGCCTTATGTTCTAGCTCAAGAGGTAAGTGACATGCTTTTCCATAAACCATTTTATATGGAGACATACCCATCGGGTTTTTGTATGCAGTTCTATAGGCCCATAATGCATCATCAAGTTTCTTGGACCAATTCTTTCTAGACCTATTAACAGTCTTCTCCAAAATTAATTTCAGCTCTTTGTTACTTAGTTCTACTTGACCGCTAGACTGTGGGTGGTAAGGAGACACTGTCGTGGTTCTAAGTCTGACACTACGAGTAGGGGGTACGTAGGAGGAGGCAAGGTCCTTGCTATGGTGAGATTGTACACAAGATGTTTACGTGTTCAGGCCCTTCTCGGAGGAAGTAAAAGCCCTATGTCTCGGTGCCCGGAGGCGGTCAACTGGAATGTATATGTGTATTTGAGTTACACGGGTGTGAACCCCTGTACTGGAGGAGGGGGTGGCTTATATAGAGTGCGCCAGGACCCCAACCATCCCCACGTTACAAAGGGTTCAATTTACATAAAGGTAGGGCGTTACTGATAACGCCTGCAATAAAGGGTGATAAAGGCATTCATTACCACAGAATGAATGCAGGACCGTTGATGTCTAAAGGGACCTTTGACCTTCGGGGGTCGAGTGTCCTTGCATGGTCGAGTGTCTTCATCTTTTTGAGTGGAGTTGAGTCGTCTGAGCGAGGGTACACAGTCGAGTGGAATGTCCCCTTGGGCCATATTAGTCGACTGTTTCTATTGCCTTCGAGTTGTCTTTTGAGCTTCTGGGGTAGTGACCTTGGGCGGGGTACTTGAGTTAGGCCCGTGACCCTACCCTAGGTCTGTAGCATCATCAGTAGCCCCCCAATGGATTGAGGTTTGAGTGGAGGAGAGTGTTGAAGTTGGCCTTGGCTCGAGCTTGATACCCCTTGGGAATCTTCTCTGAGTTTGTGGACCAGGCTGACCTTTCAACCTTGAGTTGATCACCTTAATCGATTCAAGAACCACGAGTGTACTTGTTTATGTTGACCGTCGAGTGAACTTTTGCGCACGGCTCCGAGCGTCAGCGGGGCGCGCAACTTCAGCGTGATTGGCTGTTCTCTGGCCTCTGGATTTCATGGGATTTGAAATTTGGGGGAGCGCGCGGGACGGGCCATTCCGCAGCAATCGGATACGATACGCTCGGGACTCCTCGATCTCCGCGCTGCCTTTTTCGCCACGTATTGGGCGTGCGCCTGTTGCGGGATTTGACAGGACATCTTGGGGCCACCACTCAGTCACTCGACAAACGCGCTATAAATAAGCACCACAGCCGAGGTGAAAGCACTATGCGCCCAATCTCTGCCTCTTCTTCCTCCGCTCCTCCGCCGCGCCTCTGCTCTCCGCTTTCCGCCGCTCGGTCCGCACTGACTCGCCCCCCATGGGCAAGGACAAGACGGCGGCTCTGGAGTTCTCGAAGAAAGCGGCGACGACAGGGAAGGGGAAGAGATCCAACCGAGGGTCGTCGTCGAGGTCTGGGCTCCCGCATGGCTGGAATCAGGGGGGCTGGATCAGGTCCACGATGACGCCGGAGGACATGGAGGAGCTCGTGGAGGAGGGCCTGATTGTCCGCGACTCCTGGCGGCTCCCGGAGGACGAGCTCGAGCCCCAGCCGCAGGAGATCGACCGAGGTTTTTCCTTGCCTCCACATCCTTTCTTCCGTGGTTTTTGGCTTTCTACGGCGCCTAGCTGCACCACTTCACTCCCAACACCATCGTGTAATTGGCCGCATTTGTTTCGATGTGTGAGAACTTCCTCGGGTGCCAACCGCACTGGGGCCTGTTTAAGCATATCTTCACTTGTCGCTCCCAAACTGTCAAGAAAGCGAACCCGAGTGACGTGAAGACACATGTCATCTAGATGTGCAGTGGATTGGGCATCCAGACTAGGGGTAGGAGCACTTTCCCTGCCATGGTCCTTCCTGAGTCGGTCCGGGGATGGCAGTCGACTTGGTTCTATTGCAAAGATGTACCGAGTCCTGGTCAGTCGACCGGACTTCCACCATTTTCTTTAGATCGAGTCGGCCAGCCGCTGAAGCTGCTTGTGAGTCGGGCTAAGAAGGTAGAGGTAGATATGTTGGTGGAGCGGGTGGTTCAGCTGGTCCGTGACGGGGTCACTGGGATGGATTTGCTCGATGTGTTCCTCAAGAGGAGGATCCAGCCCCTCCAAGCTCAGGACCATCCAATGTGGATGTACTCGGGCATTGACGACACTTCTCGGGTACACCCAGAGGAATCCGCCACGAAGACGGCGGAACTGTGCCTGGAGTGCATGACGGGGAACAATGACAATCCTCGGGGGACCGGAAGGGTTCGCCCGTTCGACGCAGACCACCAACCAGACAAGGTTCGGCCTCAGTCCCCGAGTGGATTTTCTGTTTCTTGTTTGCAGATGTTTGATGAATCTGACTGGCGTATGATTGTTCTTCCTTTCCGTAGATCTTTACAGAATGTATTCGGTGCCCAATGGTGAGCAGGTCCAGGAGGGGGAAGAGGGCGTAGGCAAAGCTTCCGACTGGAAGTCTGGCGAGGAGACGGTGGAGGAGAGCGAGGTCTCCAGCACTGGCGAGGAAGTCGAGTCACCTTCCCACGTCGAGAAGCGCTCCAAGGAGAAGCACGACCTAGAAGCCGCGCGTGCCAGGACGGGTCCTTCCAGTTCTCAGGTGCAGAAGCGAACTCGCACGTCAACTCCAGATCCAACTGAGCAAGCGCCAAAACAGCCCAAGGTCGCCGCTTCCATACCCCGGAAGGCCTTGCCGAAGATTAAAGTGGACGTCCCGATTGCCTCCATGTAAGTGTTGTCCTGCTTCATTCTTCTTCCATTTTGGAGACCAGATTTGTCTTCGTCGACTCACTTTCCGTGAAACCTTCAGCGCCGCTTCTTCTAGGACTTCGATGGATGTTGACAGGGGTCATGACGATGAGGAGACCGCAGACGCTGCCATGTCCCACCCAGGTGTGGTTTCTTGACTATGCTTCGTCTTGTGCTATTTTGGATTGTCAGTCGACTGAATTTCTTCTTGATCTTTTTCTGAAGGGCCACATAATGTCATTGAACTTCCTGATGACGATGATGACGAGGAGGATCGCGCGAAGGTGTCTCGACGAGGAGCGGGAAGGAGGGGTCGGAAGGCGCCCTCTGGCTCTGAGGCCCAGCAACAGGGGGACATGGCTCGGACCATGGTTTCCTTTACTGTTCCCGTGTCAACTGACCGTCCCTTCGCATTGACTGTTCCAGCTGCTGACCCTGTGACTGCTCCGACTGCCCCATCGTCCGTGCTTTTCCCCACCCATCACTTCCCGGAGGACCCCGTGAGCGCGGCCAAGGAGGCCGTTCGTCAGGCGGGATTGATGATGGAGCGGACGAATGCGGCGTATGAGGCTAGCATGGCTGCCTACAACGCTAGCTCGGCTCTCCGAACCAATGTCCAGGTTTGTCTTTTCTAGCTGACTTGCTGTGTTGTTGGGATCATTGTTCTGAAAATTTCTGCTTTGTTCGTAAGATGATGTTACACCCACTAGGTGTTCTTGATTTTCTTGTAGCTTTAGCTCTTGTAATCCAATCAGTCTTGTGTCGATTGGGCCAGTGGGGGCACGCTGAGTGCACCCACTGGGTGTAGTCCCCGAGGCCACAGTCGACTGAAGTTAGTCGACTGTGGTCTTTGAATTTGTCTTATTTATTTGTATCGAACTCTTCTCACTCGCGCAGGACTGATCCGGCCGAGTGAGGACCACTGGGGGAGCGCTTAGTGCACCCACTGGGTGTAGTCCCCGAGACCGTGGTCGACTGCTGGTAGTCGCCCGTGGTCTAAGAACAAAATGCATCTGTCTCCTTTTTTTCGAGCTCGGGCAGGACTGATCCGGCCGAGTGAGAACCAGTGGGGGCACGCTTAGTGCACCCACTAGGTGTAGTCCCCGAGACTACTGTTGAGTATTTGGCTCAGCTGTAGTCTTAGAATTCTGTCTTGTTTTGCTGGTGCAGAAATCTTGCGAGTTTGGAACCAAATTCACGGATCTTGAGAAGAAGCAAGTCCAACTCAATCTTGATCTGGAGCTGGCCAGGGAGCATTTGAAAAAATCCCAGGACAAAGCGTCTGGTAATAAAAGCGCATAGCCGGTCGACTGTATTCCATTTAATGTGCTGTGTGCATCCTTATGTTCATCTGTCTAGTATCGTCCCTTGTAGATCAACTGAAGGCAGCTTTGGATCAGAAGGACCTTGACCTGGCGGTGGCGCAACAGAGGGCGCATGAGATAACTGAACTCGCAGAACAGAGGCTGGCTTTGGTCGGCAAGCTTGAGGAAGAGATCGCCAGGCCGAAGGATTCCCTTGGTGCGGCCAACAAGGAGGTGACTCGACTGAAGAGGGCCAACATCGCTCTGGACGAGAAATTTGGGGGCCTTTTCTAGAAGAAGAACGAGTTGGAAGCTTATCTGGGTGACCTCACCAAGAAGTGGTACCTCGTGCTTGAAGGTATGTTCCTTTCGCTCGACTGGATCAATGCGGTCGACTCATGCCTTGCTCACTAATTCATCGTGTTTTTGCATATGTAGAATTCTGTCGCAACTTTGAGGAGGAGACCGGGCGGGTCGAGCCGGGTCTGGACCCTGCCAACTGTCTTGTCAAGGATTAAGTGGCTATGAACATCTTGACTCTGGAGTCTCGCCTCACCAGCGCCACAGGCTACCTTGGTCGGCTGAAGGCAGTGATGTCTCGGATTGACGCCGCACTCTGGAGGGGGGCGATGCAAGAGAATGACCTCGAGTCTCTGATGACTCGACTCAATGAGATCCCCAGTCGAGTGCAGGAGTGGAAGAAATCATCTGCCCATTGTGGAGCTGACGTTGCGCTGTCTCTGGTTCGCGTGCACTGCAAGGAGGTGAAGGAGGAGAGGCTGGTGTTGGAAATATGCCCTAGAGGCAATAATAAAATGGTTATTATTATATTTCTTTGTTCATGATAATTGTCTATTGTTCATGCTTTAATTGTATTATCCGGAAACAGTGATACATGTGTGAATACCTAGACCACAATGTGTCCCTAGTAAGCCTCTAGTTGACTAGCTCATTGATCAATAGATGGTTACGGTTTCCTGACCATGGACATTGGATGTCATTGATAACGGGATCACATCATTAGGAGAATGATGTGATGGACAAGACCCAATCCTAAGCCTAGCACAAGATCGTGTAGTTCGTATGCTAAAGCTTTTCCAATGTCAAGTATCCTTTCCTTAGACCATGAGGTTGTGCAACTCCCGGATACCGTAGGAATGCTTTGGGTGTGCCAAACGTCACAACGTAACTGGGTGACTATAAAGGTACACTACGGGTATCTCTGAAAGCATCTGTTGGGTTGGCATGAACCGAGACTGGGATTTGTCACTCCGTATGACGGAGAGGTATCTCTGGGCCCACTCGGTAAGACATCATCATAATGAGATCAATGTGACTAAGGGGTTGGTCACGGGATGATGTGTTACAGAACGAGTAAAGAGACTTGCCATGACGAGATTGAACAAGGTATCGGCATACCGACGATTGAATCTCGGGCAAGTACTATACCGATAGACAAAGGGAATCGTATACGGGATTGATTGAATCCTTGACATCGTGGTTCATCCGATGAGATCATCGTGGAGCATGTGGGAGCCAACATGGGTATCCAGATCCCGCTGTTGGTTATTGACCGGAGAGTCGTCTCGGTTATGTCTGCGTGTCTCCCGAACCCGTAGGGTCTACACACTTAAGGTTCGGTGACGCTAGGGTTGTAGTGATATTAGTATGCGGTAACCCGAAAGTTGTTTGGAGTCCCGGATGAGATCCCGGACGTCACAAGGAGTTCCTGAATGGTCCGGAGGTAAAGATTTGTATATAGGAAGTCCAGTTTCGGCCACCGGGAAAGTTTCAGGGGTCACTGGTATTGTATCGGGACCACCGGAAGGGTCCCGGGGGTCCACCGGGTGGGGCCACCAATCCCGGAGGGCCCCATGGGCTGAAGTGGGAAGGGAACTAGCCCCTGGTGGGCTGGTGCACCCCCCATGGGCCTCCCCCTGCGCCTAGGGTTGGAAACCCTAGAGATGGGGGGCGCCCCACCTGACTTGGGGCAAGTTCCCCCCCCCTTGGCAGCCGCCCCCCTGGAGATTGGATCTCTAGGGGCCGGCGCCCCCCTAGGGCTCCTATATAAAGAGGGGGGAGGGAGGGCTGTGCACAAAAGCCCCTGGCGCCTCCCTCTCCCCCCGTTACACCTCTCCCTCTCGCTGAGCTTGGCGAAGCCCTGCCGAGATCCCCGCTGCTTCCGCCACCACGCCGTCGTGCTGCTGGATCTCCATTAACCTCTCCTTCCCCCTTGCTAGATCAAGAAGGAGGAGACGTCTCTCCCAACCGTACGTGTGTTGAACGCGGAGGTGCCATTCGTTCGGCGCTCGGTCATCGGTGATTTGGATCACGACGAGTACGACTCCATCAACCCCGTTCTCTTGAACGCTTCCGCACGCGATCTACAAGGGTATGTAGATGCACTCCCCTCTCCCTTGTTTCTAGATGACTCCATAGATTGATCTTGGTGATGCGTAGAAAATTTTAAAATTCTGCTATGTTCCCCAACAATGGCATCATGAGCTAGGCCTATGCGTAGTATCTTGCACGAGTAGAACACAAAGTAGTTGTGGGCGTCGATTTGTTAATTCTCTTGCCATTACTAGTCTTATCTTGATTCGGCGGCATCGTGGGAAGAAGCGGCCCAGACCGACCTTACACGTACGCTTACGTGAGACAGGTTCCACCGACTGACATGCACTAGTTGCATAAGGTGGCTAGCGGGTGTCTTTCTCTCCCACTTTAGTCGGATCGGAATCGATGAAAAGGGTCCTTATGAAGGGTAAATAGAAATTGGCATATCACCTTGTGGTTTTGGCATAGGTAAGAAACGTTCTTGCTAGAAACCTATAGCAGCCACGTAAAAACTTGCAACAACAACTAGAGGACGTCTAACTTGTTCTTGCAGCATGTGCCGTGTGATGTGATATGGCCAAAAGGATGTGATGAATGATATATATGTGATGTATGAGATTGATCATGTTCTTGTAATAGGAATCACGACTTGCATGTCGATGAGTGTGACAACCGGCAGGAGCCATAGGAGTTGTCTTATTTTATTGTATGACATGCGTGTCACCGAAAACGCCATGTAACTTTACTTTATTGCTAACCGTTAGCCATAGTAGTAGAAGTAATGTTTGGCGATACGACTTCATGAAGACACGATGATGGAGATCATGGTGTCATGCCCGTGACGATGATGATCATGGAGCCCCGAAGATGAAGATCAAAAGGAGCAAAATGATATTGGCCATATCATGTCACTATTTGATTGCATGTGATGTTTATCATGTTTTTACATCTTATTTGCTTAAAACGACGGTAGTAAATAAGATGATCTCTCACTAAAATTTCAAGAATTGTGTTCCCCCTAACTGTGCACTGTTGCTAAGGTTCGTTGTTCCGAAGCACCATGTGATGATTGGGTGTGATAGGTTCTAACGTTCGCATACAATGGGTGTAAGCTAGATTTACACACGCAATACACTTAGGGTTTACTTGACGAGCCTAGCATGTACAGACATGGCCTCGGAACACGGAAGACCGAAAGGTCGAACATGAGTCGTATAGAAGATACGATCAACATAAAGATGTTCACCGTTGATGACTAGTCCGTCTCACATGATGATCGGACACGGCCTAGTCGATTCGGATAATGTATCACTTAGATGACTAGAGAGATGTCTATCTGAGTGGGAGTTCATTAAATTTGTTTAGATGAACTTAATTGTCATGAACATAGTCTAAAATCTTTACAATATTTCTTGTAGATCCAATGGCCCACGCTAATGTTGCCCTCAACTTTAACGGGTTCCTAGAGAAAACCAAGTTGAAAGACGATGATAGCAACTATACGGATTGGGTCCGTAACTTGAGGATCTTCCTCATAGCTGCCAAGAAAGTATATGTCTTTGAAGCACCGCTAGGTGATGCACCCGTTTTCCCAGCAACTCAAGATGTTATGAACGCCTGGCAGTTGCGTAGTGATGATTACTCCCTGTTTCAGTGTGGCATGATTTACAGCTTAGAATCGGGGCTCCAAAAGCGTTTTGAGCAGCACGGAGCATATGAGATGTTCCAAGAGCTGAAAATGGTTTTCGAAGCTCATGCCCGAGTCAAGAGATATGATGTCTCCGACAACTTCTACAGTTGTAAGATGGAGGAGAATAGTTCTGTCAGTGAGCATATACTCAAATTGTCTGGGTTGCACAATCGCTTGTTGATACGTCCAAAACGTATCTATAATTTCTGCTTGCTCCATGCTTCTTTTGTGTGATATTGCTATGATATTGATGCACTTCCATACACTTTTGATCATATTTGGACTGACTTATTAACTCAGTGCACCACAGTGCCAGTTCCTGTTTTCTGCTGTTTTTCTATTTCAGGTTTCCCCCATATTAAAAGTGCTCCAAAAATTCCAGGAAAAATATAGGAAAAATCAGCGTACAGGAAGCTTCGCGAAGAACCAAAGATGGGCCAGAGGGGAGCCAGGGGAGACCCAGGCGGCCACCTGGCGCGGCCCCACCCCGGGCCGCGCCAGGGGGGCGCCTGGGGCCCCTGCTCCGCCCTGGCTGCCCCCCTTCGCATATATATCCCTCTCGTCCCGAAACCCTCGAGGACAGAACCCTTTTTCGCGATCTCGCCTCTGTTCCGCCGCCGCAGTGCTTCCAAGATCGGGAGCATCAGGAGAACTCTTCCCGGCACCCTGCCAGAGGGGAGAACCACCACCGGGAGCTTCTTCACCACCATGGACGCTTCCTGGATGAGTCGTGAGTAGTCCACCTTGGACCATGGGTCCATGATCAGTAGCTATGTGATGTTCTCCTCCCCTCTTTGCTCTTCATGGTTTAGACCTCGTGAGCTGCCCTACATGATCGAGGCACATATGTAATCTTTCTGCTATTGCTTTGCTGAGTTTGCTGCGATCTGATGGATTATGAGAATATGTTCAGATTGTGTTTGAGTAATATATTTGATTCACCTCTTTTATATCTTTGTTCTTGAGTAATTCTTGCATGTTCTCCATTGCTGTTTATTGCTTTGGCCAAGTAGTAGGTAGTAACTCCAAGAGGGAGCGTTATGCTTGATTGTGGGTTCATGCCCCCTGATGACTAGCTTGAGTGACAGAAACATAAGTCTAGGGGATGTGCTGTTGCCACAAGGGAGAAAACAACGGTGCTTGTACTTGCGGGTGCAAGGATTGTTTACTTTACGCAAAGTTCTTTTAATGCAGTTGTCTGTTGCTTTGAGTTTACACTTTGGGTGGGATTCGCAACTTAATACCAGCGAGATGTTCTGGATAGATATCTCAAGGTGGATGATTAGTAGTAGACGCAGATGGATTTCGGTCTACTTGCCTTGGCGTACCACCCATGCTTTTGAGCCTCTACCTATCTTTGCAGCATAGTTAGCATTGGTTTGCGCACATAATCCTGTCAATTGCCCAGCTGTAATTTGTTTACCTCGCTTTGCTGTTTTATCGTCTTTTGGGAGAGAGACATCACTAGTGAACATCATGGGACCCCGGTCCATATTACCACCGCTGATCACACCTTCTATTTACTTCCTATTTTTATTTCCTAGTTGCAGTCATAGCTATCATTATTATCTCTTGTGTTTGATCCTTTGTAAACAACAAGGCCGGAGGGATTGACAACCTCTCTGTACTCATTGGGAGTAAAGTTATTTGTATCTGTGTGCAGGTCCCGTCAACCGCTAAGTTTCTGGCGCCGTTGACACCTACTTGTCGACCCTCGGAGTCTCACGGGATTCGATCCTTGGTATCTTTGCCAAGGGAAATTTGCCACTACGATACATCTCAACCTTCCACTTGGGGTAACCAACGAGGGGCGAGAAGCGATCAAGCAAGTTTCTGGCGCCGTTGCCGGGGACTCCACTCTTCAAGATAGGGGAGTTGCACGCTATCTTTTATCTTTGCTTTTTAGTCTTGTTAGTTTACCTTGCAGTTTTTGCTTTAGTGTACCTTACCAAAAATCACAAAAATAGTTATCTTGCTTGCTGCTGCTATGGGTTCCACCGAGAACACCAAGTTGTGTGACTTCACTAGTCATAACAACAATGACTTTATCTGCACGCCTATTGCTACACCTGCCACTTCAGCACCTTCTTATGAGATTAAACCTGCTTTACTAAACCTAGTTATGAAAGATCAATTCTCCGGTGCTGGAGATGATGCTGCTTTGCACTTAAATAATTTTGTTGAGCTATGTGATATGCAAAAGTACAAAGAAGTAGATGGTGATATTGTTAAGCTTAAGCTTTTTCCTTTCTCCTTGAGAGGAGGAGCTAAAATCTGGTTTCAATCCTTGCCTAGGAATAGTATAGATTCTTGGGACAAGTGCAAGGATGCCTTTATTGGGAAGTACTATCCCCCTTCTAAAATTATCCAATTAAGGAGTAACATAATGAATTTTAAACAATTGGATAATGAACACGTTGCCCAAGCTTGGGAACGCATGAAATCTCTTGTCAAGAACTGCCCTACTCATGGTTTGACTACTTGGATGGTTATCCAAACTTTTTATGCAGGCTTGAACTTTACCTCGCGGAACTTGTTAGATTCGGCCGCGGGAGGAACCTTTATGTCAACTACACTTGGTGCTGCCACGAAGCTTCTCGACGAGATGATGACCAATTATTCCCAATGGCACACCGAACGCGCTCCAACAGGTAGGAAGGTAAACTCTGTCGAGGATATTTCCTCCCTAAATGAAAAAGTTGACTTGATCATGTCTCTACTTTCCAAGCAATCTTCTATTGATCCTGATGATGTTCCTTTAAATTCTTTGATTGCTCAAGATCAAGTAGATGTGAACTTTATCTCTAGAAACAACTTCAATAACAATGCTTATAGGAGTAATTTTGGTAGCAACCCTAGACCGTTCCCCTCTAATTCCTATGGGAACAACAATACTTATCCTAGCACCAAGAACTCCACTTCTGAACTAGAGATTATGCTTAAAGACTTCATCACTACCCAAAAGGCCTTCAATAAGAGTGTAGAAGAAAAACTAGACAAACTAGATAATCTCTCTTCGAAGGTAGACAATTTAGCCCATGAGGTAGAGTTGCTTAAAATTAGAACTTCTCCTCTTGAGGAGAGGAAGACCACTCCTATGAATGCTATTCAAGTGCAAATTAATGAAAACATTAGGATGATGGCTAAACTTAAAGAGAGATGGGCTAGAGAAAAGGAGGAAGAAGATAGAATTAAGAGCCTTCCTACCCACCACACTATTGCTACTATCCAAGTTGTTGAGGATATCCAAACTCTTAGCACCCAATGCACTCCTAGTCCCATTGGACCTATTAATGGTGATGCTATGACCTCAACCGTAGAAGAAGAAACTCCTATAACCATAGAAGCTACCAAACAAGTGAGCCTAAAGGACACCACTACCACTTTACTTGATAGTAGTGACCTTGATTTTGATAATTGCACCCTTTCTGAAGTTATTGGTTTTCTTCACAACATGTCTAAAGATCCCCACACTAGCACACTTAATCTTGCCTTCACGGAGCATATCACTAATGCTCTCATCAAAGCTAGGGAGGAGAAGCTTAGGGTAGAAGCCTCCATACCTAGAAAGCTAGAAGATAGTTGGGATCCTATGATTAAAATTAAGTTGAATAACTTCTCTTGCTATGCTTTATGTAATGTTGGAGCTAGTACCTCCGTTATGCCCAAAAGAATGTATGATATGTTTGAATTGAAACTTTTGATCCTTGTTCTTTTGGTGTTCGCCTTGTTGATTCTTCCGTAAAGAAACCTTTGGGGAAGATCGACGATGTTCTTATCATTGTCAATGACAATTATGTTCCCGTTGATTTTACTATTATGGATATTGAATGTGAACCTTCATGTCCAATTATTTTGGGACGTCCTTTTCTTCGCACCGTTGGTGCTATCATTGACATGAAAGAGGGGAATATATAATTCCAATTCCCTCTCAAGAAAGGGATGGAACACTTCCCTAGAAATAATATTAAGTTGCCTTTTGAGTCCGTTACACGGGCTAGCTATTCTCTTACTCTTGATAAAACTTGATCTTCTCTTTTTGCATCATGCCTAGCTTAAAGGCATAAAAGAAAGCGCTTTTGGGAGGCAGCCCACAACGAATTAGGTTTTATTTTGCTTTTGTTGTGTCTTGATGTTTGTTACTACAGTAGCATCATCATTGTATCTTTTCTTTTCAGCTTTGTGCCAAGTTTAGCCTCCGATTGCAAGAAAGTTCAAAAGTTGTGACGTGCTGTCCAGAAAACAGATTCTGTCCTTGGACAGAAAAATTCGAATAAAATCACCAGATCATCTTTTTGATCTGATTTTTTTTGACAGCGTGCTATATACAATTGGCTTTCGAGCGTCTGTTCTGAGTTTTTTGATTTGAGTTGCAGAAGTGCCCCGAAAAAATTATTTACTACCTGCTGGTCTGTTTTTCACAGATTCTGTCCTGTTTTGCCTTTTCTTCGTTTTGCAAACCTTGATCTTGCTTTTTCTTTGCAAAAACCTTTTGGCAATCTTGAGAAACAGTAGCTCTTCAAGATTATCTTTATTTCCAGTAGGGAAAAATTATTTTATTGTGGGTACTAACCTCGCTAATCAGATTATGATGAGTTGTGTATGAAGGGAGTTTTCAAGTGTGCGAGGGAAGATGATAAAAGAAGATTCAGGAGGGTCAAATGCTCAAGCGTGGGGATGCCCCCGTGCACCCCCAAGAAATATTCAAGAAGACTCAAGCGTCTAAGCTTGGGGATGCCCCCATGCATCCCCTTCTCCATCAATAATTATCAGTTCGTCTTTCGTTCCACTATATTCTTATCACTTCATGCGTTATGTGCTATTCTTGGAGCGTCTTGCTCTTAGTTTCCTTTTTTTAGTTTTCTTTAGCTTTGCTTGCTATTCATAACAAGTTAGAACCCCAGATTTATTTGTGTGGGAGAGAAACATGCTCCACTTCAACCTAGAACACAACATAGGATTTTCATGCTTATCTTTGCTGTGTGTGTTCTTTGTCTTTCCATAGCTGCTGCCATGTTTAGCTCTTAGTTTTCATGCTTTTCTTTTTAAAGAGCTTTTGTTTAGTTGGTTGCTGAACTCTCTTGAGTTTTCATGTTTATCTTGTTAAGAGAGTTTGCCTGTTGCACTGAGTTGTGTGTCTTAATTTAAAGTAGGTAATTGAGGTTGCTATTTAATTTTAGTAGTAACTTGCAATAGTTTTGAGGTATTGCCATGAGTAATGTCTAAACTTTTGGTGTCAAGAGCTTTAGCCTATTAGTGATAGATGTCGTATTTTGGGCAATCCGTGTTTATTTTCGAAAACCTACAAAATAGTTGAGAACTTTAGCTACTAGATGGATCACTAATCTTTGGAGGGATCGAATATTAGAGTACACTCACGTACCATGAGTCGAGGATGCGCAAGGATAACCAAACCCCCATACACTCCTCCTCGGTGTACTTGTCTCTTTGTGAACCTCCTAATTAGATTGAGAGTTACCGATAATAAGTACATGAGTTGTTCGGACTAATGTGAGTATTCGAAAGTTGACACTTCCACCTAGCCATATTTTTCTAGCCTCTTCGGTACCGTGCATTGCCCTTTCTCACCTCGAGAGTTGGCGCATACTTCGCCGGTGCATCCAAATCCTTGGCACGATACGCTCTGTCATCATAAGCCTCATTATATCCTTCCTCAAAACAGCCACCATACCTACCTATCAAGGCATTTCAATGGCCTTTCTGAGATACATTGCCATGCAACATCCATCTTCTCATGACTTGATCTTCATGTCATACATGCCTTTTTGCTTGATCGATGAGCCGCATGCTAGTTGGGCCTTGCCCTAATCATTGCTACATGACGCGCTAGTATCATTGCATATCCTGCTACACCGGCAGAGGCATACATTTGCATACATCATGATAGTTTCATTTTCTTTATGTTGAGTACTTTTGTAAAGTGTGAAAGATCTTCTATACTTCTTGTAATACATAGAGTGTTGCCCCTAAAGTGAGGAAAAGATCCCAAAGAGGACAAAATCAAAAGATCCCAACGAGGACAAATGAGAGTTAAATAGAAAGAGCCATTGAGGCCACAAAAAAATAAAAATAAAATAGAAAAAAGAGAAAACGAAATAAAAAGAGAGAAGGGGGCACACTACTATTCCTTTTGAGAGATCCACACTCGTACTTCATCTTATACCTTGTACTCCATAGAGATTATCATTCATGCATATAGCTATATGGGGACCTTCACACTATAGAACTTGGCTTGTATATTCCAATGATGAGCCTCCTCAAAAGAGCTCTAGGTCTTCTTGAGCGAGCAAGTTGAATGCACCCCCACTAGTTCCATTGGAGAGCTTACCTTAGCTCATATGTGCATCCGTTGCATGGCAATCCCTACTCCTCACATCATATCTATCATTTGGCTTTCTCTCGCCTATGATTGTCCTCATTGATGTGAGCCTTTCACACCTTTTTTGTCTTCCCCCTTCATCATTTTTCTCTCTTTGCCATCCTAAGTGTCAACTTTCTTGCTTACGCTCATCCATTGCATGAGTGCTCAAGATATCGAAAGGGAGTGGATCATTTTGACTTGTACCTGGCTAGTGGTCTGGGGATGAGTCAAGATAAGATTCCAAAGAAGACCAAGTGTGAAACTTTAGTAGATTAAGTTCTCAACAATACAAAAACTATGTTTTACTGTCTCGTATATCCCTATCCCCTTTCTTGCACGCAAACACCATTTGGAGACATTCGAGTCACGGACAGCCAGAGCTCTTGCACCTTTATGTTCTTATGTTGCTTGTTACAATGCTAATATAGACTCTTGCTTGTTATGACTTGAATTGAATTACATGCCTTGATTGCTTTACTTAAAAAGTTCTTATATGGTTGGTAGCATGTCACCATAGAAATTATGCTTGTTATCATTTACCTACTCGAGGACGAGTAGGAATTAAGCTTGGGGATGTTGATACGTCCAAAACGTATCTATAATTTCTGCTTGCTCCATGCTTCTTTTGTGTGATATTGCTATGATATTGATGCACTTCCATACACTTTTGATCATATTTGGACTAACCTATTAACTCAGTGCACCACAGTGCCAGTTCCTGTTTTCTGTTGTTTTTCTATTTCAGGTTTCCCCCATATTAAAAGTGCTCCAAAAATTCCAGGAAAAATCTAGGAAAAATCAGCGTACAGGAAGCTTCGCGAAGAACCAAAGATGGGCCAGAGGGGAGCCAGGGGAGGCCCAGGCGGCCACCTGGCGCGGCCCCACCCCTGGCCGCGCCAGGGGGCGCCTGGGGCCCCTGCTCCGCCTCTGGCTGCCCCCCTTCGCATATATATCCCTCTCGTCCCGAAACCCTCGTGGACAGAACCCTTTTTCGCGATCTCGCCTCTGTTCCGCCGCCGCAGCGCTTCCAAGATCGGGAGCATCAGGAGAACTCTTCCCGGCACCCTGCCGGAGGGGAGAACCACCAC
>LR738715.1:330234096-330249791 GCA_902687465.1 Secale cereale
TTGCCACAAGGGAGAAAACAACGGTGCTTGTACTTGCGGGTGCAAGGATTGTTTACTTTACGCAAAGTTCTTTTAATGCAGTTGTCTGTTGCTTTGAGTTTACACTTTGGGTGGGATTCGCAACTTAATACCAGCGAGATGTTCTGGATAGATATCTCAAGGTGGATGATTAGTAGTAGACGCAGATGGATTTCGGTCTACTTGCCTTGGCGTACCGCCCATGCTTTTGAGCCTCTACCTTTCTTTGCAGCATAGTTAGCATTGGTTTGCGCACATAATCCTGTCAATTGCCCAGCTGTAATTTGTTTACCTCGCTTTGCTGTTTTATCGTCTTTTGGGAGAGAGACATTACTAGTGAACATCATGGGACCCCGGTCCATATTACCACCGCTGATCACACCTTCTATTTACTTCCTGTTTTTATTTCCTAGTTGCAGTCATAGCTATCATTATTATCTCTTGTGTTTGATCCTTTGTAAGCAACAAGGCCGGAGGGATTGACAACCTCTCTGTACTCGTTGGGAGCAAAGTTATCTGTATCTGTGTGTAGGTCCCGTCAACCGCTAAGTTTCTGGCGCCGTTGACACCTACTTGTCGACCCTCGGAGTCTCACGGGATTCGATCCTTGGTATCTTTGCCAAGGGAAATTTGCCGCTACGCTACATCTCAACCTTCCACTTGGGGTAACCAACGAGGGGCGAGAAGCCATCACTTGTATCAGTTTGGAATTAATCTCCCAGATGAAGCGGTCATTGACAGAATCCTTCAGTCGCTCCCACCTAGCTACGAGAGCTTCGTGATGAACTTCAATATGCAAGGGATGGAGAAGTCCATTCCCGAGGTGTATTCAATGTTGAAATCAGCGGAGGTGGTGATCAAGAAAGAACATCAAGTGTTGATGGTGAATAAAACCACTAAGTTCAAGAAAGGCAAGGGTAAGAAGAACTTCAAGAAGGACGGCAAAGGAGTTGTCGCGCCTGGTAAGCCAGTTGCCGGGAAGAAGCCAAAGAATGGACCCAAGCCTGAGACTGAGCGTTTTTATTGCAAGGGAACGGGTCACTAGAAGCGGAACTGCCCCAAATACTTAGCAGATAAGAAGGCCGGCAACGTCAAAGGTATATGTGATATACATGTTATTAATATGTACCTTACCAGCGCTCGTTGTAGCTCCTGGGTATTTGATACCGGTGCAGTTGCTCACATTTGTAACTCAAAGAAGGAGCTGCGGAATAAGCGGAGACTGGCGAAAGACGAGGTGACGATGCGCGTCGGGAATGGTTCCAAGGTCGATGTGATCGCCGTCGGCACGCTACCTCTGCATCTACCTTCGGGATTAGTTTTAAACCTCAATAATTGTTATTTAGTACCAGCTTTGAGCATGAACATTGTATCTGGATCTCGTTTAATGCGAGATGGCTACTCATTTAAATCCGAGAATAATGGTTGTTCTATTTATATGAGAGAAATATTTTATGGTCATGCCCTGCTGGTCAATGGTTTATTCTTAATGAATCTCGAACATGATGTTACACATATTCATAGTGTGAATACCAAAAGATGTAAGGTTGATAATGATAGTCCCACATACTTGTGGCACTGCCGCCTTGGTCATATTGGTGTCAAACGAATGAAGAAGCTCCATGCAGATGGACTTTTGGAGTCTCTTGATTATGAATCATTTGACACGTGCGAACCATGCCTCTTGGGCAAGATGACCAAGACTCCGTTCTCCAGAACAATGGAGCGAGCAACCAACTTATTAGGAATCATACATACCGATGTGTGCGGTCTAATGAGTGTTGAAGCTCGCGGTGGCTATCGTTATGTTCTCACCCTCACAGGTGACTTAAGTAGATATGGGTATGTCTACTTGATGAAACACAAGTCTGAGACCTTTGAAAAGTTCAAGGAATTTTAGCATGAGGTTGAGAATCAATGTGACAGAAAAATAAAGTTCTTATGATCTGATCGTGGAGGAGAATATTTAAGTCACGAATTTGGCACGCACCTAAGGAACTGCGGAATTGTTTCACAATTGACGCCGCCTGGAACACCTCAGGTAATGGTGTGTCCGAACGTCGTAATCGTACTCTGTTGGAC
Organism: Secale cereale; assembly: GCA_902687465.1. Classification (NCBI taxonomy): domain Eukaryota; kingdom Viridiplantae; phylum Streptophyta; class Magnoliopsida; order Poales; family Poaceae; genus Secale; species Secale cereale. The sequence continues at coordinate 330,236,197 of LR738715.1, forward strand.
ATGGTGCGATCTATGATGTCTCTTACCGACTTACCGCTATCACTTTGGGGTTATGCTTTAAAGACTGCCGCATTCACTTTAAATAGGGCACCGTCTAAATCCGTTGAGACGACACCGAATGAACTTTGGTTTGGCAAGAAACCTAAGCTATCGTTTCTGAAAGTTTGGGGTTGCGATGCTTATGTCAAGAAACTTCAACCTCAGATCCGAAGGCAAGGTCTTCGTTGCCAAGAATGGATCCTTTCTAGAGAAAGAGTTTCTCTTGAAAGAAGTGAGTGGGAGGAAAGTGGAACTTGATGAGGTGATTGTCACCCCTTCCAAACCGGAAAGTAGCGCAGCGCGGGAAGATGTTTCTGTGGTGCCTACACCGACTAGGGAGGAAGTTAATGATAATGATCATGAAGCTTCAGATCAAGTTACTGCTGAACTTTGTAGGTCCACAAGGACACGTTCCGCACCAGAGTGGTACAGCAACCCTGTCATAGAAATCATGTTGTTAGACAACGGTGAACCTTCAAACCATGAAGAAGTGATGGCGGGCCCGGATTCCAACAAATGGCTTGAAGCCATGAAATCCGAGATAGGAACCATGTATGATAACAAAGTATGGAGTTTGGTGGACTTGCCCGATGATCGGCATGCCATAGAAAATAAATGGATCTTTAAGAAGAAGACTGACGCGGTTGGTAATGTGACCATCTATAAGGCTCGACTTGTCGCTAAAGGTTATCGACAAGTTCAAGGAATTGACTACGACGAGGCTTTCTCTCCCGTAGTGATGCTGAAGTCCGTCCGAATCATGTTAGCAATTGCCACATTCTATGATTATGAGATATGGCAAATGGACGTCAAAACGGCATTCCTTAATGGCTTCCTCAAGGAAGAACTGTATATGATGCGGCCGGAAGGTTTTGTTGATCCTGAGAATGCTAACAAGGTATGCAAGCTCCATCGCTCAATCTATGGGCTGGTGCAAGCATCTCGGAGTTGGAACATTCGCTTTGATGAGGTGATCAAAGCGTTTGGGTTTATACAGACTTGGGGAGAAGCCTGTATTTACAAGAAAGTGAGTGGGAGCTCTGTAGCATTTCTCATATTATATGTGGATGATATATTGCTGATGGGAAATGATGTAGAACTCTTGGAAAGCATAAAGGCCTACTTGAATAAGTGTTTTTCAATGAAGGACCTTGGAGAAGCTGCTTACATATTAGGCATCAAGATCTATAGAGATAGATCGAGACGCCTCATTGGTCTTTTACAAAGCACATACCTTGACAAGATATTGAAGAAATTCAATATGGATCAGTCCAAGAAAGGGTTCTTGCTAGTATTGCAAGGTATGAGATTGAGCACAGCTCAATGCCCGACCTCGGCAGAAGATAGAGAAAAGATGAGGGTCATCCCCTATGCCTCGGCCATATGTTCTATTATGTATGCAATGCTGTGTACCAGACCTGATGTGAACCTTGCAATAAGTTTGGTGGGGAGGTACCAAAGTGATCCCGGTATGGAACACTGGACAACGGTCAAGAACATCCTCGTTTATGGAGGTGACGAAGAGCTCGTCGTAAAGGGTTACGTCGATGCTAGCTTCCACACAGATCTGGATGACTCCAAGTCACAAACCGGATACGTGTATATTTTGAATGGAGGGGCAGTCAGCTGGTGCAGTTGCATGCAAAGCGTCGTGGCGGCATCTACATGTGAAGCGGAGTACATAGCTGCTTCCGAAGCAGTGCAGGAAGGAGTCTGGATGAAGGAGTTCATCACTGACCCAGGAGTTATTCCAAGTGCGTCGGGCCCGATGACTCTCTTCTGTGAAAACACTGGAGCTATTGCCATTGCCAAGCAACCGGGTTTCACAAGAAGACCAAGCACATCAAGCGCCGTTTCAACTCCAACCGGAATTATATTCAAGATGGAGACATAGATATTTGTAAAGTGGATACGGATCTGAATGTAGCGGATCCGTTGACTAAACCTCTGTGACACCCGAAGACCGACGTCCCAGAAGATTCCAGAGATTCCAGATGTTCCGGGTTCTCCCGTGTGTTTCATTTGTGCTTATGTTATTTATTTTGCTTTGCATCATGTCATCATGCCATCATGTCATTAATCTTTTGCATCTCAACTTAAATAAATCGTGTGGATCTTCGATCCATTTAAATCGAGGGAAGAGTGTCTTCTCTTCATAACATATCCTCCTAATATTATGGAGCTACTATATTATAAGTATTCCATTTGTTTGGAATTAACCCAACACACTTGCATAATTTTCCCCATGCCTTTCTACTTCAAGTTTCACCGTCAAAACCTTGCCAATTTTTCCTTTTCCTTTTATCGAGGTTCCTCCAAAAATTCGAACATTTTTGGACACTTCAAAAATCAAGTCTTAGTTCAAACCCATTTGAATTAAATTCAAATATGTTTGAATTATATTTTTTTCGATCATGCCATTTCTATTTTTCTCGGACCGTGCTCATTTTTATGAGCCCGAGAAAAATAACCTCATGTGCAAATTTTTCCCTAACCCCCTCTTTCTTTCTTCCTTCTCTTTATTGTTTTCTGCTAAAAAGAAAAAAAGGAAGAGCCAGCCAAACTGAGGCCATCTGGGCTCCCAGTCGCAGCTGGCCCAACCTTCTTCCCCGTCTGGCCCATCTGGCTCAAGCCACCAGGCCGCCTCGGCCTCCATCAGGCCCAGCTGAGCCTCCTCCCCAACCCTAGCGACGACCGCTCCTCACCCCTCGCTCCCCGCTCCCTCTTCCAGCGCCGCAGCCTTCCTTCCCGATCCCCCCGAGCCTCTCCTCTCGATCTCCCTCTCCCTCTCATCACCCCGTGCTGCCTCTCCTCATATCGCGCCGCGCCCCTCCTCTCCAGCACCGCGCGCCCGCGCCCCCTCCTCGTCCAGTGCGCCGCCCGGCCTCGTCCAGTGAGCCGCGCAGCCAGCCTCCGCCGTGGAGCGCTCCTGCCAGCGCCATGGCGATCCCGTCTCCGCGACTCTGCCTACGCCTCGCCTCCCCGAGCGCCTCCCTCCGGCCGAGGCCCAGCCAAGTCGCCGGCGCGGTCGACCTCTTCGCCGCGTCGTTCCTACTGCACCGGCCTCCCTTCCTCCCCTGCTGCACATCCCCGACGCCGTCCTTCTTCGAGCCGCTGCTCGGCCAGGCTCCTACAACCAGGAGCTCGTGCTGCCTCCATGCACCTCCGGTGGTCTCTCGTTGTAGAGCCGTGCAAGTCCCTCGTTCGTCAAGATGGCCAAGTCCGGGGACTACAAACGTGTACCACTACCTCCCACGACACCGCGTCGACGACCTTCAAGTTCGACTACACGGATTCCACGAGTACCACGACGACACTTGCGCCACTACGCCCGGAGCACTCGGAACCCTCAAGTACCTCTACGGAACGTGTACGACGACCGTCGCTGAAGAACCGTGTACCACTACCGTCGCCCCGAAGGCGTCCGATGCCGCGACAAGTACCACGACACGATAACGGGAACGGCTACATAACGTGTACCTCTACAGAACGACTATTTCCCTCTACAAACGTGTACCATGACTCGCGAGAACGACTACTTCCCCTACGTCCCTCGACGACTCGAACCACTTCGAGAACGAACGCTTCGAAGGTATAACCCCGAGACGATGAACCGTGGACGTTTTCTTGTTGTGTTGTATGAGATGCTCCACTTGTGTGCACCGTGCCCGTTTCGTCCTTGTCATGCCCCTCGGTTGCCTCGTCGCCGACCCGTGGGAACCCGGTGACGGGATCACCCCACCTTTCATCTTGTTTCGCTCGCTCACGCCACCTTTTCTTTTGCACCGGTCTCTCAACGGGTTACCGGAACCGAGATGTCGCCGTGCATCATTTTCGGATCGTTGTCGTGGCACCCTTTCTTTCCACCATGGTGACATATACTCCTTATCTCTTCATGTTCACTTTTAATAAAAATTGCATAAACTTGATCATGTCATCCGCATCATGTTAACAACATTAGAATGTTTAATTGTTGTTTGCTTAAAATTGCTAAACATGCACATGGGGATTTTCCGGAATTGTTGTTTGTTTTTCCGGCCTCATTTAAATTGCCTAGATAGGTAGTTTACTTTTGATGCACCTCTTGCCATGTTAACAAACATTTAACCTTGTCTTGTAAATAGACGAGAGTCAACTAAATAAATAAAATGTGGTGTTTCGTCAATATGCAACTCGTTGCATATTGAGCTCCACTTAACTTGTAGTGTTGTTTGTGCACTCTGCCATGCCATGCATATTTAAACCGGACATGCATCATACTTGGATGTGCATCGTATGCCATGTTTATGCTTGTGTGTTTACCGTGTTGTTTGCTTCTTTCCGGTTGCTTCTCTTGTTAGCTTCGGTTCCGTTCCGGAGTGGTGAGGATCCGTTCGACTACTTCTTGGACCCGTTCTTCTTCCATGCGGAATCCCAGGCAAGATGATCATACCCTAGGATACCTTTACTACCATTGCCATGCTTAGTTGTCTCGATGCTATCGTTACATGTCGCGCTACCCATCTTTTATTGTCAGCCCTCTCCTTGTTGCAATGAAACCTCTAACCTTTTGATACCTTCCTAGCAAAACCACTGTTTGGCTATGTTACCCGCTTGCTCAGCCCTTCTTATAGCGTTGTTAGCTGCAGGTGAAGATGAAGATCGTTCCAGGTGGGAACTTGTTGTTGGAATATCACAATATCTATTATTATTATTAACACACCTATATACTAGGCATGGGTGGAAGGCTTGGCCTTTTGCTCGGTGTTTTGTTCCACTCGTGCCACCTTAGGCGCCGATAAACCGGCATTATGTTCCTTGATTTTTGCGTTCCTTACACGATGGGTGGATGGGGACCCCTTGACAGTTCGTCTTTGAATAAAACTCCTCCAGCAAGGCCCAACATTGGTTTTAATTTGCTCATAATAACAACTTAATTAATTAATTAAATTGCATAGGGAGTTAGTGCTACCCGAGGATTCTTTCTACATAGCAGGGGGGCCAGTGCTGATGGTGTTGGTCCCAAACGGGGAGACTGCGGGGCCACCACGGGGAAACTCGAGGATTGGCTCCCGTAGGATCACTTATCCGGATGTGGCCTGAGACGAGATACGCGCGGCTACTATCAGGGTGTCGATACACCGGGAGGTCTTGCTGGACTTGTTTTACCATTGTCGAAATGTCTTGTGCACCGGGATGCCGAGCCTGATCGGTTTTCCCTAAGATAAGGGGTGATGATATTATATTTATCACTTCAGCTAATCGTGAGAGCTTGTGATGGGCTAAGTTGGGACACCCCTGTAGGGTTATGATCTTTCGAAAGCCGTGCCCGCGGTTATGTGGCAGATTGGAATTTGTTAATGTCCGGTTGTAGAAAACTTGACAGAGGATCCGAAGTAAAACACACAACTGTGTGAGTAACCGTGACTGTCTCTTTTCATTTTGAGAAGAGAACACGGTGGGGTTATGTTTGATTCGTATGTAGTTCAGGATCTTTAGCGATCACTACTAGCTGCGACCGTTTGCGTAGATGCTCATCTTATTCTTGTACTCGTAAGTTAGCCACCATATTATGCTTAGCCGCTACTGCAACCTCACCACTTTACCTCTCCCTACCCATAAAGCTTTGCTAGTCTTGATACCCATGGTTATGGGATTGCTGAGTCCTCGTGGCTCACAGATACTACAACACCAGATGCAGGTTCAGCCGAGTTTGAAGCAGGAGATGGTTCAGAACTTCCGGGAGTTCCACGAAGAGCATGGCCGTATGCTTGTGACGTTTTCGACGATCAGTAGTGGTTTGTACTAGGGGCGATTCGGACCTGTGGCTTTATGTTTTGGTATCTTTCTTTTGGATCTTCGCCCGTAGTCGGGTTGTGATGTTTTGAATGATGTTTTTCTTATGTAATGTATTGTGTGAAGTGGCGAGTGTAAGCCAACTATTCTTTTGCAATTTCATCCCTATTTTTACATGAGTCGTGCAAAGATACCAAACATGAGATCATTCCAGAATTGGCTTATACCTTTAAGTCGTGCCTCGACACGTAGGAGCTATAGTCCCATCCTGGGCATTACAAGTTGGTATCAGAGCCTTCTCCGACCTAGAAGCCCCCACTGATTGATCGAATCGTTGATGGTTGAGTCTAGGCACACACTTGAAATGTTTTGAGTCCTATATATATATATATATATATATATATATATATATATCGGAGAGTAGGAATTCTTTTGCTCCTCATCTCTTTTCACTCTGGTGAGGACTCCTGACGATTACTTTTATCTCTTCTACTCTCAAAATTTCACCAAATTGTTTTTAGGATCACGCGAGTATTGTTTGGATTGTTCCGATGTCTTTGTGACGAGAACATTTTTCTCGATGCCTCCTGTCATTTAGGGGTTGTGGCAGTGTCCCGGGGAGTTGAGCTCCGAGGTGTTGTCGTCACAAATATATCGCATCAGTTCTGGAATACTTAAGACGGCCGACATCGAAAACTCTCCTATGCGGTTAGTGGCAAGATAACCCCGACATCACCCAGTACTGGGGAGGTAGTTCGGGAGTATTGCCATAGCTTGTATAGTAGATGCGTTTCGAAGGTCCGAGGTAAACGGTTTCCGGAAATAACTGGTTATGTGTTGAAGGATGGATACAGCTGGATGTAGGATTAGAGTTGAGTGCGCGGTGCTTCCCCTGTATCCCCAACACCTAATTGCATAACTAGAAACTTTCGGAAATTAATAGGTGGGTTCATCTAGTAGCTCGTAGGCATTCTTCCAACGAATGCATGATATGAAGTTCGGGGTTCTACATTGAGTGAAGTGGTTTTATGGGCGTTGTTCCGATCGGGAGTTGCATCTTAAAGGGTCCTTGGCTATGCTGATCCGGGGATTGCAAAACCCTTTTGTAACACGTTCCATGAGCTTTCAGCACGAACATGTGGGACGAAGCTTCTATCTTGTATTTGTTCTATCTGATCCTTGTTGCTTTTATTTACCTTTTGTTCTCCCAAGTGGCTTCTCGACAAGTTGATGTACCTGCGGAATTCATTCGTTCAATTCTCCGTTCGAATGATATTGTGATGATTATGCTGCAACATATCTATCCTTTGTTTTTGTTTTGATTCTGTATTCGAGTTGCTTCGATGTCAAATGTTGATTCCATACCTTTCTTAATCGGTGTTCTCATATTTCTATGGGAGTGCTAGTCCTTCTTAATCATCAAGATGGTCATGTTAAATTCTTTTTTTTTTCAACCGGTGTCCATTTTGTTCGTCTCAAGTTGTCTTTGTTTTCCCCACCCTCCCACCCTTCTTCTTCTCGGAGCCAGAATTCTTAGTCAAGTATCCACTTTATTCATGTGAGGTTTCTTCATCCATTTCCTTCAATGTTCTTATCCGGTGATTTATCGTGAAGATGCTCGAGAGCTTCAAGTTTTTCATTCTTTGTTCTCGTTTCTTCTCCGGTGGATTTAATTCAAGCTTCGGTCATGATCATATCTCTTCCTTTTTGTTTCACATGTTTTCCCATGTTGAAATTTATTATCCGAAGGCTCTCTTATTCATTCAACTCTCTAATTCTTCTCCGGAGTGCTGAAGATACCTCGGATGATTCGTGTTTCCATTCTTAATCCGTTCAAGCTATTTTGAGGTTGCTATCTTATTCAAGCCATTTAATTCAGCCGATGCAATATCTCTTAAGCAATCTTTCCCAACGGTGATTTCTTTTGAGTGGGCCGTAACCCACAGGTCTTTTCCCAGGATCTTACCTGACTCTTCTATTTTTTTCTGGAGTTATACTCAAATTCTTTCAAATTGTGACGTAAGTATGGATTCCATCAGTCATATGACTTCTCCAAGATCGCTTTCAATTCTTTTCATCGTTGTTTCAACATTTTTAATTCTTCATTCCGGAGTATCTTGAAATTCTTCATGGCATTTCTCGTCTTCATTCTCAACATTTGGAGACCGAAGAAGAGTTCTCTTAAATCTTGGCCTGTTCTCTTGAAGATTCGTGGTTCTAGCTTCATGCCATCCTCATTATTGTTTCAATTGTGAGGAATTATTTTCATTCTCATCAGAAGCTTTTCATGAATCCTTTCCATTGTGATCCTCCGAAGACCATCATTTCAGAATATTTCTTCGTTCTCTGTTTGCAACTTCGTCCTCCAACTATTCTTCATTGATGCCTCTTTGTTCGTCTCCCTATTTTTACGGTGGTTCATTCAAGATTACTCTTTTGTTGTTATCGTATCAATCCATTTGTTCTTTTCACAATCCTACCGGTGGTTCATCGAAGATTTACCAAAGTTTGTGCGAGATCTCTTTAATTCTTTGCAAGGAGAATAAGTAGTATGCCAAATCCTTTGGTTGTCATCAATTTAAATTGGTGAAGGATATGCATAACATAAATCTTATTCTAGTTTCTTCCAAGAGGTTAATCCCTTCCTTCAGAGCTTGTTCATCATATCATATTCTCGGTTCTAAGTTGTTCATCTGGTTTTCCGGAGCTCCAAGTTATGTCAATTATACCATTCCAAACCTCCATCTAATTCATCGCAGGCCTTGAATCTTATTCTTTTCATCTTTCACTTCTCATGCTTTCATTACCGAAGTTCTCATGGTGGTTCATCATCATTTAATTCATCCTCGAAGTCTTCATCAAGATTCTTGTTGGAGCTCAAGCATTCTTCTTCATGCTTTCCAAGTGCAATTCTTTCTACCTTTATTGTTTGGGATGGTGGTATGCCATTTTTGACAATTTCCCTTCATGTTTCATGATTCACAAGTTGTCAAGAATGAGACATTTAAAACCATCATTTTCCTTGTTCAGGAGATCTTTTCAACCCCTCATTTTTTATCTCTTGGAGTTATTTTGGGTTATAATTCACCTAAAAGCTTTCTCTGAGAATTGTTGCTATTATGGTGCTTAGAAATGACCTAAGTTCTTAATTATCCTCTCCGTGAAATAACTCTTTCGTCTCCTTGTTGATCTCAATCAAATCAATTGTTTAAGTTAGTGGCTGGTTGTCACCTCTTAATTTTGGGATGTTTTCCATAAGCCCACATCAAGCTTATTCGTTTCGTTGTTGATTTTTCCATCAACCCCATTCAACCCTTCTTTGTAAGGAGGATTTCCTAATTCATTTGTGGGAGATGTTGTCATTTTTCTTCTACATTCATTCTTTCATTGATTTATATGCTAATCTTTCATTCCGGAGGCATTGTGATGTTGATCTCTCCAAACCATCATCTCATTTTTATCAAGATCATATTCTTTCCTTGTTTGTCCATTTAACCGGAGTGTTGTGTCCTCCATTCAAGTTCCGTCATATTATCTAGTTTTTCCTCTGTTTCAACCGGAGTGCGGTCTGAATCTTTCTTACCCCTCGTGCCATTCTTTCAATTGTTTCGGAGGCAATATGTTGTTCATTTCAGCAAGTATCATTCCAACTTAGCAAGTTCATGTTCAATTCCTTACATTTTCAGTCGGAGTGCTGTCCAAATTCTGTCATTCTTATTCCTTGGCTATACCATTGCGGTTCCGTATTCTTTTGGTTCGTAGGCTCTTATTTCATGTCTTTCAACCTACAAGGTTCTCATAATGTTCCTTGTTCCTCTTTTCTAACGGAGTGTTTTCATCTTCGTTCATCTATGTGGTTTTGTTCTTTCAACTTGTTTAACCTCAAGGTTCGTGGTTTCACTCGTCTGTCAAAGAAGCAACTTTGTTTTACCTCTTCCTCTTCCGTTTTTATCCGGTGCCATCTCTAGGATCTCGGGTCGAGATCCTCTGTTAGTGTGGGAGAGTTGTGACGCCCGAAGACCGACGTCCCAGAAGATTCCATTGATTCCAGATGTTCCGGGTTCTCCCGTGTGTTTCATTTGTGCTTATGTTATTTATTTTGCTTTGCATCATGTCATTAATCTTTTGCATCTCAACTTAAATAAATCGTGTGGATCTTCGATCCATTTAAATCGAGGGAAGAGTGTCTTCTCTTCATAACATATCCTCCTAATATTATGGAGCTACTATATTATAAGTATTCCATTTGTTTGGAATTAACCCAACACACTTGCATAATTTTCCCCATGCCTTTCTACTTCAAGTTTCACCGTCAAAACCTTGCCAAGTTTTCCTTTTCCTTTTATCGAGGTTCCTCCAAAAATTCGAACATTTTTGGACACTTCAAATATCAAGTCTTAGTTCAAACCCATTTGAATTAAATTCAAATATGTTTGAATTATATTTTTTTCGATCATGCCATTTCTATTTTTCTCGGACCGTGCTCATTTTTATGAGCCCGAGAAAAATAACCTCATGTGCAACTTTTTCCCTAACCCCCTCTTTCTTTCTTCCTTCTCTTTATTGTTTTCTGCTAAAAAGAAAAAAAAAGGAAGAGCCAGCCGAACTGAGGCCATCTGGGATCCCAGCCGCAGCTGGCCCAACATTCTTCCCCGTCTGGCCCATCTAGCTCAAGCCACCAGGCCGCCTCGGCCTCCATCAGGCCCAGATGAGCCTCCTCCCCAACCCTAGCGACGACCGCTCCTCACCCCTCGCTCCCCGCTCCCTCTTCCAGCGCCGCAGCCTTCCTTCCCGACCCCCCCGAGCCTCTCCTCTCGATCTCCCTCTCCCTCTCGTCACCCCGTGCTGCCTCTCCTCATATCGCGCCGCGCCCCTCCTCTCCAGCGCCGCGCGCCCGCGCCCCCTCCTCGTCCAGTGAGCCGCGCAGCCAGCCTCCGCCGCGGAGCGCTCCTGCCAGCGCCATGGCGATCCCGTCCCCGCGCCTCTGCCTACGCCTCGCCTCCCCGAGTGCCTCCCTCCGGCCGAGGCCCAGCCAAGCGGTCGACCTCTTCGCCGCGTCGTTCCCGCTGCACCGGCCTTCCTTCCTCCCCTGCTGCACATCCCCGACGCCGTCCTTCTTCGAGCCGCTGCTCGGCCATGCTCCTACAACCAGGAGCTCGTGCTGCCTCCATGCACCTCCGGTGGTCTCTCGTCGTAGAGCCGTGCAAGTCCCTCGTTCGTCAAGATGGCCAAGTCCGGGGACTACAAACGTGTACCACTACCTCCCACGACACCGCGTCGACGACCTTCAAGTTCGACTACACGGATTCCACGAGTACCACGACGACCCTTGCGCCAAGTACCACTACGCCCGGAGCACTCGGAACCCTCAAGTACCTCTACGGAACGTGTACGACGACCGTCGCTGAAGAACCGTGTACCACTACCGTCGCCCCGAAGGCGTCCGATGCCGCGACAAGTACCACGACACGATAACGGGAACGGCTACATAACGTGTACCTCTACGGAACGACTATTTACCTCTACAAACGTGTACCATGACTCGCGAGAATGACTACTTCCCCTACGTCCCTCGACGACTCGAACCGCTTCGAGAACGAACGCTTCGAAGGTATAACCCCGAGACGATGAACCGTGGACGTTTGCTTGTTGTGTTGTATGAGATGCTCCACTTGTGTGCACCGTGCCCGTTTCGTCCTTGTCATGCCCCTCGGTTGCCTCGTCGCCGACCCGTGGGAACCCGGTGACGGGATCACCCCACCTTTCATCTTGTTTCGCTCGCTCACACCACCTTTTCTTTTGCACCGGTCTCTCAACGGGTTACCGGAACCGAGATGTCGCCGTGCATCATTTTCGGATCGTTGCCGTGGCACCCTTTCTTTCCACCATGGTGACATGTACTCCTTATCTCTTCATGTTCACTTTTAATAAAAATTTCATAAACTTGATCATGTCATCCGCATCATGTTAACAACATTAGAATGTTTAATTGTTGTTTGCCTAAAATTGCAAAACATGCACATGGGGGATTTTCCGGAATTGTTGTTTGTTTTTTCGGCCTCATTTAAATTGCCTAGATAGGTAGTTTACTTTTGATGCACCTCTTGCCATGTTAACAAACATTTAACCTTGTCTTGTAAATAGACGAGAGTCAACTAAATAAATAAAATGTGGTGTTTCGTCAATATGCAACTCGTTGCATATTGAGCTCCACTTAACTTGTAGTGTTGTTTGTGCACTCTGCCATGCCATGCATATTTAAACCGGACATGCATCATACTTGGATGTGCATCATATGCCATGTTTATGCTTGTGTGTTTACCGTGTTGTTTGCTTCTTTCCGGTTGCTTCTCTTGTTAGCTTCGGTTCCGTTCCGGAGTGGTGAGGATCCGTTCGACTACTTCTTGGACCCGTTCTTCTTCCATGCGGAATCCCAGGCAAGATGATCATACCCTTGGATACCTTTACTACCATTGCCATGCTTAGTTGTCTCGATGCTATCGTTACATGTCGCGCTACCCATCTTTTATTGTCAGCCCTCTCCTTGTTGCCATGAAACCTCTAACCTTTTGACACCTTCCTAGCAAAACCACTGTTTGGCTATGTTACCCGCTTGCTCAGCCCTTCTTATAGCGTTGTTAGCTGCAGGTGAAGATGAAGATCGTTCCAGGTGGGAACTTGTTGTTGGAATATCACAATATCTATTATTATTATTAACACACCTATATACTGGGCATGGGTGGAAGGCTTGGCCTTTTGCTCGGTGTTATGTTCCACTCGTGCCACCTTAGGCGCCGATAAACCGACATTATGTTCCTTGATTTTTGCGTTCCTTACACGATGGGTGGATGGGGACCCCTTGACAGTTTGTCTTTGAATAAAACTCGTCCAGCAAGGCCCAACATTGGTTTTAATTTGCTCATAATAACAACTTAATTAATTAATTAAATTGCATAGGGAGTTAGCGCTACCCGAGGATTCTTTCTACATAGCAGGGGGGCCAGTGCTGATGGTGTTGGTCCCAAACGGGGAGACTGCGGGGCCACCACGGGGAAACTCGAGGATTGGCTCCCGTAGGATCACTTATCCAGATGTGGCCTGAGACGAGATACGCGCGGCTACTATCAGGGTGTCGACACACCGGGAGGTCTTGCTGGACTTGTTTTACCATTGTCAAAATGTCTTGTGCACCGGGATGCCGAGCCTGATCGGTTTTCCCTAAGATAAGGGGTGACGATATTATATTTATCACTTCAGCTAATCGTGAGAGCTTGTGATGGGCTAAGTTGGGATACCCCTGCAGGGTTATGATCTTTCGAAAGCCGTGCCCGCGGTTATGTGGCAGATTGGAATTTGTTAATGTCCGGTTGTAGAAAACTTGACAGAGGATCCGAAGTAAAACACACAACTGTGTGAGTAACCGTGACTGTCTCTTATCATTTTGAGAAGAGAACACGGTGGGGTTATGTTTGATTCGTATGTAGTTCAGGATCTTTAGCGATCACTACTAGTTGCGACCGTTTGCGTAGATGCTCATCTTATTCTTGTACTCGTAAGTTAGCCACCATATTATGCTTAGCCGCTGCTGCGACCTCACCACTTTACGTCTCCCTACCCATAAAGCTTTGCTAGTCTTGATACCCATGGCTATGGGATTGCTGAGTCCTCGTGGCTCACAGATACTACAACACCAGATGCAGGTTCAGCCGAGTTTGAAGCAGGAGATGGTTCAGAACTTCCGGGAGTTCCACGAAGAGCGTGGTCGTATGCTTGTGACGTTT
>LR738715.1:330257825-330273248 GCA_902687465.1 Secale cereale
AGGCGATTATGGGGTCGCAGCTAAGTCCCCAAGTGGGAGGGTTGCTCTTCACTCGGAGTTGTTTTTGTAACTAAGGTGATGACGGGGTCGCAGCTAAGTCCCCGAGTGAGAGGATTGCTCTTCACTCGAAGTGGTTTTTGTAACTTAGGCGATTACGGGGCCGCAGCTAGGCCCCTGAGTGAGAGGGTTGCTCTTCACTCGGAGTGGTTTTTGAAACGTAGGTTACGGGGTCGCAGCTAAGCCCCCGAGTGAGAGGGTTGCTCTTCACTCGGAGTGGTTTTTGTAACTTTGGCGAATCGGATTCGCGGCTAAGCACCCACTGGGGGATGGTGGATTTGAGAACAAGCATCTTTGTAATCAGCAACCATTAAGGAATTGTCGCGAACTTGTCTTCGAAAATACAAACTGGAAGATTCTTATTACATCTCGACTGGTCGAGTACTTCAAGTATAGAAGCGGCGGAGCAGATTCGCGTTCCACGAACGAAGCTCATCTTTCTTCTTGGCCACGTTGTAGATGTGGTAAGCCCCATTGTGCAATACCTTGGTGACGATGAAGGGGCCTTCCCAAGCTGGGGCAAGCTTGTGTGGTTGCCTTTGACGTACTTGGAGAACCAGGTTTCCTTCCTGGAATGCTTGGCTTCGGACATTGCGGGCATGGAATTGACGCAGGTCCTGTTGGGAAATGGTCAAGCGGATCAAGGCCATCTCGCGTTCTTCCTCCAGGAGGTCGATTGCATCTTGACGGGCTGGTTCTGCTTCTGCCTCGGAGAAGAGTTCCACTCGAGGGGCGTTGTGGAACAAATCACTCGGCAGCACGGCCTCAGCTCCATAGACCATGAAGAAGGGGGTACGGTCAGTCGACCGGTTCAGAGTTGTCCTTAGCCCCCATAAGACAGACGGCAGTTCAGTCACCCAAGCTCCAGTGGCGTGCTTGAGATCGCGCATAAGCCGCGGTTTTAGGCCCTGGAGGATCAAACCATTTTCTCTTTCTGCTTGTCCATTCGATTGCGGATGCGCTACAGATGCGTAGTCAACCCGACTACCTTGGGAGGTACAGAAAGCTCTGAATTCGTCCGAGTCGAAGTTGGAGCCATTATCCATGATAATGCTGTGGGGGACTCCGTATCTGAATATCAATTCTCTAATGAAGCTGATGGTGGTGCTTGAGCCGTGGTTCTTGATGGGCTTGGCTTCGATCCATTTGGTAAACTTGTCGACCGCTACGAGCACGTGAGTGAACCCGCTCCTGCCGGTTTTGAAGGGACCGATCATGTCCAACCCCCAAACGGCAAATGGCTAAACCAACGGGATGGTCTTCAAGGCAGACGCCGGCTTATGAGACATGTTGGAGTAGAACTGGCAGCCTTCGCACTTGTCTACGATATCCTTTACCATCTCGTTCGCTCGGGGCCAGTAAAATCCAGCTCGATATGCCTGGGCCACTATAGTCCGAGAGGAAGCGTGGTGGCCACAAGTTCGTGAGTGAATCTCGTTCAGAATCAGTCAACCTTCTTCCGGGGTGATGCAGCGCTGAGTGACTCCCGTGACACTCTCCCTGTAGAGTTGACCCTGAATGACAGTGAAGGCTTTGGATCGACGGACGATCTGACGTGCCTCCTCTTCATCTCTGGGAGCTCTTGCCTGAGCAAGTATGCTATGTACGGCACAGTCCAGTCGGGCGTGATCACCAAAATCTCCATGATTAAGTCGTCCACCGCAGGAACTTCGACCTCAATCGGATCAGATGCGCTTATTGGCTGTGGGGGCTCCTCCGTGAAGGGGTCTTCTTTGACTGAGGGGGTGTGCAGGTGCTCTAAGAACACATTCTTGGGTATAGGCTTCTGAGTGGACCCTATCTTCGCGAGATCATCAGCACGCTGGTTCTTGATTCTGGGCACATGGTGGAGCTCTAAACCTTCAAATTTCTTTTCGAGCTTCCGCACCGCACTGCAGTAACTGGTCATTGCTGGGCTTCTGACGTCCCACTCCTTCATCACCTGATTGACCACTAAGTCCGAGTCGCCGTAAACCATTAGGCGACGGATGCCAAGCGAGGTTGCCATACGCAACCCGTACAAAAGCGCCTCGTATTCAGCTTCGTTTTTTGAAGAATCGAAGTGGATTTGAAGGACAAAACTGAGCTTGTCGCCTCTGGGGGACACTAAAACCACACCTGCACCGGATCCGCTCAACATCTTGGATCCATCGAAGAACATGGTCCAGTGATCCGACTGGATCTGAGTTGGCTGCTCCTGCTCGATCTATTCGGCCACAAAATCTGCTATTGCCTGAGACATGATAGCTTTCTTCGCTTCAAACTTGATATCCAGCGGAAGGAGTTCAATCGCCCATTTGGCCACCCGACCAGTTGCATCTCGGTTGTTCAGAATTTCTGACAGTTGGGCGTCGCTGACGACTGAGATCGAATGATCCGTGATGTAATGGGCACCTTTCTACGCGGTCAAGTAAATCCCATACACAAGCTTTTGGTAATGCGGGTATCTTTGCTTGGAGGGAGTCAATACTTCGGAAATGTAGTAGATTGGGTGTTGGACTTTGTAGGCTTTGCCTTCTTCTTCCCGCTCGACCGTGAGTACAGTGCTGAGAACTTGTCCGGTGGCTGTGATGTACAATAAAAATGGCTCCTTGCTGACTGGGGCAGCAAGCACCGGTTGGGTGGAAAGCAGGGCTTTGAGCTCTTCAAACGCTGCTTCAGCTTCAGAATTCCACTCGAACTTTTCAGATTTCTTCATTAGTCAGTAGAGAGGTAATTCCTTCTCACCGACACGAGAAATGAATCGACTCAATGCGGCCAAGCAACCAGTTACCTTCTGGACATCGTGTATACACACGGGACGCTTCATTCGGAGGATGGCACTGACTTTCTTTGGGTTAGCGTCGATTCCTCGTTCTGAAACAAGGAAACTGAGCAACTTATCGCCCGGAACTCCGAATGTACACTTCGAAGGATTAAGCTTGATATCATAGCTTCTTAAATTTGCGAATGTCTCAGCGAGGTCAGCCAGTAAGTCAGAACCTTTATGTGACTTGACCATGATGTCATCCATGTATGCTTCCATGTTCCGACTGATTTGCTTCAGCAGACACTTTTGAATCATGCGCATGAAGGTAGCGCCGGCATTCTTGAGACCGAAAGGCATGGTGACATAACAAAAACACCCGAATGGGGTGATGAAGGCTGTCTTGATTTCATCGGGTCCAAAAAGTCGGATCTGATGGTACCCGGAATAGGCGTCCAGAAAAGACAAATGCTCACACCCCATAGTCGAGTCGACTATCTGATCGATGCGGGGGAGAGGAAAATGATCTTTCCGGCAGACTCGATTGATTTGCTTGAAATCGATGCACATGCGGAGGGATTTGTTCTTCTTGGGAACCATGACCACATTGGCGAGCCACTCAGAGTGGTAGATCTCGCAGATGAACTCAGCTGCCAGAAGCCGAGCCACCTCTTCGCCAATTTCCTTTCTCTTCTCCTCGATGGACCGCCGGAGATGTTCCTTTACGGGTTTCACCTTTGGGTCGACTCGCAAACGGTGCTCAGCCAGTCCCCTAGGTACACCTGGCATGTCGGATGGTTTCCATGTGAAGATCTCCTAGTTCTCACGGAGGAACTGGATGAGAGCTTCTTCCTATTTGCTGTCGAGTGTAGTTGAGATGTGGGTCGGAGCTGCATTGGGGTCGGTGGGGTGAATGTGTACAGGCTTCATCTCCCCCGCGGACTGGAAGGCTGACTCGCAAGCTGGCTTCTTAGCCCGCAGCAAATCACTCGGATACACATTCTTTTGGTACTCCTCCATCTCTACTGTGCCATCTGCTCGTCAGCAATTTTCGAGCCTTTCTGGAAGCACTGTTCTGCCTTCTACCGATTCCCTGTGACGGTTATCACGCCGTTGGGCCACGGCATCTTCAGTTTGAGGTACACATAACATTGTCGAGCCATGAAACGGGCGTAGGCGGGCCTACCCAGAATGGCATGATAGGCGCTGTGGAAGTCCACCACCTCAAACGTCAGCTTTTCTTTGCGGAAATTCTTCGAGTCGGCAAAAACCACATCGAGTTAGATTTGACCAAGTGAGTCGGCTTTCTTTCCGGGGATGACCCCGTGAAATCTCATGTTAGTCTCACTTAGCTTGGACATCGGAATGCCCATCCCACGGAGGGTTTCAGCATACAGAATGTTCAGGCCACTGCCGCCATCCATCAGAACCTTGGCCAAACGAGTGCCCTCGACAATTGGGTCGACCACCAACGCCTGCCGCCCAGGGGTTGCAATGTGTGCGGGGTGGTCAGACTGGTCGAATGTGATGGGAGTCTTAGACCATTTTAGGTATGTCGTTGTTGCCGGAGCAACCATGTTGACTTCTCTGTTGATAACTTTCAGTCGACTTTTGCTTTCATCGTCAGCAAAAATCATCAGGGTGGGGTTGATCTGGGGGTAACCTCCATCCCCTTCTTTGTCTTCGGTCTCCTCTGATTCCTTCTCTTTCTCAGTCGGCTGATCTTTCTGGAAATTCTGGATCAGGAGCCAGCACTGTCGAGTGGTGTGCTTGGGATAAACCAAGTTCCCCTCTTCATCTTTCTTCGTGTGGATAGGACACGGCAGGTCAAGCACGTCATTTCCTGCTTGATCTTTCACTTTCTTGCGGACCCAAGGGCCCTTAGGCTTTCCTTTGCCTTTCCCTTGGTTAATGACCGCAGCTTCGCCTTGACCTGCCGGTTCTGCTTTGCGCTTCGGCTTCGGATTGGAATTCTGGTCATCTTGGCCGACTGGTTTCTTGCCGCTACAGATTCGATCGGCTTCTTCTCCGTTAGCATACCGACTGTCTATTTATATCATCCGAGTCAGGGACATGTCTCCTGTTCGACCGAACTTCAGGTTCAACTCTCTGTACCGTATGCCCTCCTTGAAGGCGCAGACTGCTTGATGCTCGGATACGTTTTATACCGTGTGATGCAAGGTGGTCCACCTCTGGATGTAATCTCTCAGGGTTTCATTCGGCTTCTGTATGCAATGCTGCAACTCCGCCAGCCCTACAGGTCATTTGTAGGTGCCTTCGAAGGTCCTGACAAACACTCGGGCTAGCTCTTCCCAACTGTAAATGCTCCCAGGGGCCAACTGATTTAGCCATGCCCGAGCCGAGCCACCTAACATCAGGGGGAGATGCTTCGTGGCCACATCATCATTGCCGCCACCGATCTGCACGGCCACACGGTAATCCTCGAGCCAAGTGTCCGGCTTTGATTCGCCGGTGAACTTACTCACACCCGCCGCCAATATGAAGTTGGGGGGATCTCAGCAGCGCTGATAGCACTGCTAAAACATTCGGACCCAGAGATAGATGCTCGGTTTCCACTCGGACGATCTCTGCCTTGCTCTTCTCTGTACGCTCGGTTCCTGTTGACCAGGCCCTGCACAAGAATAGATCTTGTGTCAAAGCCTGGCCTTCTGGGATCTGGGGGAATCCTCCGCTCGTCTTCTCGCAAGCGCCTACCTTCGTGTCGCCTGGGCGAGTACGATCCGCTTCCCGGAGGAGGCGTAGGCACTCGGCGATGATCGTTGTGACCAGGTCGACGATCATATTGTTCGTCATTCCAACCCAGATGCCGGTCTTGACGGGGTCCACGGTCTTCACGCCTCGGGGGCGATCTTGGGCTGTGAGCTGACCAGACAGTGTCTGCTGCCACAGATCAGGTGTGAATCCTGTTATGCGACTGAGAGATAGCCGCGTTCTGCTCTCCTGCCGTCCGAAGCAGCACTCGGATCTGCTGCAAGCCTCTCCCAGCCTCCGACTGAGACGGCTGGATAGAATCTGCGATGCGGGCCGCAGCTTCGAGGTTCTGGATAGGCATTCGGAACACCTGAGTTTCACGTGGAAACGATTACTGTGGCCGTCGACTCGATTCGGGAATCAGCCGGCGGGCTCGTTCGTCGAGTGAGCGCTGGATATTTTCTAGTCGCGCGCGCTCAGCCACAGTGGCGAGGCGCGTGGCTTCCAGGGCCCGAGCCTCCAGAGAATCCCCCACGATGGGGGTGTAAAGTGCATCTTCATTGCGGCGGTAGAGCTCGTCCCTCTGCTCGGTAGTGAGGGGTTGGGGGATGTACCCGTCGTGGTCGTACGAGAGACCATAGCCGCTGCCGCCATCTCTGTCGTGAGGGTACCCCGGCGGACTGCGACGTGAGTCGACCATGAGAACTTCAGTTGCGGGGTCGCTGCTCCCGCAATCGGAAAGCGAATCTACGGGCTCAATTGACGGATCGATCGGCCCGTAGAGGTATTCGTCGGGCTCGATGGCCGCAACTTGAGGGGTGGCCGTTTGGTGAGCCACCGCGTGCTTCACCCAACCATGGAGCCGTGACCGACCGGATCGCTTGCGGCGGCGTCCAGCGGGGACGACAGACGATGAAGGAGCCGGCCGATACTAAGTCGACGGCTGCCGGAGAAGGACGCCGCAGGCGCCGGCACGGAAGTGTGCGGCCCCGCGGACGGGCAACGCCTCGACGTCGAGGGGGGCCTCTTGGAGCCAAGCGCAGTCGTCGGCGATGAAGACGAGCGCGCCGAGTCGGATCTCATGGCCCAGCGCCAAACCGTCGCCGGAAACCATGATGATGGAGGTCGAAGAAAAAAGCTTGCAACCTCACCGGATGTCGCTAAGACACCTGCCCCACGGTGGGTGCGAACTATCGTGGTTCTAAGTCTGATAGTACGAGTAGGGGGTACGTAGGAGGAGGCAAGGTCCTAGCTACGGTGAGATTGTACACAAGATGTATACGAGTTCAGGCTCTTCTCGGAGGAAGTAAAAGCCCTACGTCTCGGTGCCCGGAGGCGATCGACTGGAATGTATATGTGTGTTTGAGTTACATGGGGTGCGAACCCCTATACTGGAGGAGGGGGTGGCTTATATAGAGTGCGCCAGGACCCCAGCCACCCCCACGTTACAAAGGGTTCAATGTACATAAAGGCAGGGCGTTACTGATAATGCATGCAATAAAGGGTGATAAAGGCATTGATTACCAGAGAATGAATGCGGGACCGTTGCTGTCTAAAGGGACCACTGACCTTTGGGGGTCGAGTGTCCTTGCATGGTCGAGTGTCTTCATCTTTCCGAGTGGAGTTGAGTCGTGTGAGCGAGGGTAGCAGTCGAGTGGAATGTCCCCTTGGGCCATATCAGTCGACTATTTATGTTGCCTTCGAGTTGTCTCTTGAGCTTCTGGGGTAGTGACCTTGGGTGGGGTACTTGGGTTAGGCCCGTGACCCTACCCTAGGTCTGTAGCATCATCAGACGCAATCCTATGATTAACATCATACTTAGCAAGCATTTTACGGAAATCACCATGAATAAAGTGTGAACCACCATCAGTCATTAAGTATCTAGGGACTCCAAACCTCGGAAAAATAACTTCTTTAAGCATCTTAATAGAGGTGTTGTGATCAGCACTACTAGTTGGAATAGCTTCTACCCACTTAGTAACATAATCAATGGCAACTAAAATATGTGTATACCCATTAGAGGAAGGAAACAATCTCATATAATCAAAGCCCCACACATCAAATGGTTCAATAACAAGTGAATAATTCATAGGCATTTCTTGACGTCTTCTAATATTACCAATTCTTTGACATTCATCACAAGATAAGACAAACTTACGGGCATCCTTGAAGAGAGTGGGCCAATAAAAACCAGATTGCCCGTATGTGCAGTTCTATCTCCAGCGTGGTGTCCTCCATAAGCTTCGAAGTGACACTTCTGTAGGATCTGTTCCTGTTCATGCTCAGGTACACAACATCTAATAATACCATCTATTCCTTCTTTATAAAGGTGTGGGTCATCCCAGAAGTAATGTCTTAAATCATAGAAGAACATTTTCTTTTGCTGGTATGTGAAACTAGGTGGTATAAACTTAGCAATAATGTAATTAGCATAATCAACATACCATGGAGCAGTACAAGAAGCATTTATGACAACTAATTGTTCATCAGGAAAGCTATCATCAATAGGTAGTGGGTCATCAAGAATATTCTCTAGCCTAGACAAGTTGTCTCAAACGGGGTTCTCAGCTCCCTTTCTATCAATAATATGCAAATCAAATTCTTGCAGCAAGAGAACCCATCTAATAAGTCTATGTTTAGCATCTTTCTTTTCCATGAGGTATTTGATAGCAGCATGATCAGTGTGAAT
The DNA here is from genome assembly GCA_902687465.1 of Secale cereale. Taxonomy (NCBI): domain Eukaryota; kingdom Viridiplantae; phylum Streptophyta; class Magnoliopsida; order Poales; family Poaceae; genus Secale; species Secale cereale. Next base: position 330,266,030 of record LR738715.1, read on the forward strand.
AGTTACTTTAGAATCAACAATGTAAGGTCTAAACTTATCACAAGAAAATACGACTGCTAAAAATACCTTCTCAGTAGTAGCATAATTTCTCTGGGCACTGTCTAGAGTTTTTCTAGCATATTGGATAACATTAAATTTCTTATCAACTCTTTGTCCTAGAACAACACCTACAACATAATCACTAGCATCGTACATAATCTCAAAGGGTAAATTCCAGTCAGGGGGCTGTACAATAGGTGCAGAGATCAATGCTCTCTTAAGTATTTCAAATGCTTCACACAAGCATCATCAAAGATGAAAGGAACATCTTTTTGTAAGAGATTAGTCAGAGGCCTGTAGATTTTGGAGAAGTCCTTCATGAACCTCCTATAAAACCTGGCATGACCAAGGAAACTTCTTATACCTTTGATGTCCTTGGGACATGGCATCTTTTCAATAGCATCAACCTTAGCCTTGTCAACTTCAATACCTCTTTCAGGAATTTTAAGTCCCAAGATAATGCCTTCATTAACCATAAAGTGGCACTTCTCCCAATTCAAGACAAGATTAGTGTCTTCACATCTCTGCAAAACTCGATCAAGGTTGCTCAAGCAATCATCAAAAGAAGTTCCGTAAACGGAAAAATCATCCATGAAAACCTCAACAATCTTTTCACAAAAATCAGAGAATATAGCCATCATGCATCTTTGAAAGGTAGCAGGTGCATTACATAAACCAAAAGGCATACGTCTATAAGCAAAGGTACCGAAAGGACAAGTAAAAGTGGTCTTTTCTTGATCCCCTTTTGACACAGGTATTTGAGAGAAACCAAAATAACCATCTAGAAAGCAAAAATGAGTATGTTTGGATAACCTTTCTAGCATTTGATCAATAAAGGCAAAGGGTAATGATCTTTCTAAGTAGCTTTATTTAATTTCCAGAAATCAATTACCATCCTATAACCTGTAACAATTCTTTGCGGGGTCAATTCATCTTTATCATTAGGAACGACAGTCATACCTCCCTTCTTAGGGACACAATGGACAAGACTTACCCACTGGCTATCAGCAACTGGATAGATTATACCAGCCTCCAGAAGCTTTAGTAGTTCCTTCCTTACCACTTCTTTCATCTTACGATTTAACCGTCGTTGATGATCGATAACCGGTTTCGCGTCCTCTTCCATCTTTATCTTGTGTTGGCATAAAGTGGGACTAATGCCCTTAAGATCATCCAGAGTATATCCAATAGCAGCACGATGCTTCTTCAGAGTTTTCAATAATTTTTCTTCTTCCTATTCTGAAAGGTTAGCACTGATAATAACAAGATATATCTTCTTTTCATCGAGATAAACATACTTAAGATTATCAGGTAAAGGTTTAAGTTCAAACACGGGATCACCCTTGGGTGGAGGAGGATCCCCTGGAATTTCAACAGGCAAGTTGTTTTTCAATACGGGTCCTTGCTTAAAGAATATTTCATCTATTTCCCTTCTCTCATTCATATACATATCATTTCATGGTCTAGCAGATATTGTTCTAAGGGATCATTAGGAGGCACATCAATAGAAGCAAGACAAATAATTTCATCCTTACTAGGTAATTCTTTATCATGTGTTTGTCTACAAAATTTAGCAAAGTTAAAATCATGAGACATATCCCCTAAACCAACAGTAACAATATCTTTTATGCAGTCTATCTTAGTATTAACAGTATTCAAGAAGGGTCTACCAAATATGATGGGACAAAAATCATCTTGTGGGGAACTAAGAATAAGAAAATCAGCAGGGTATTTAACCTTCCCACACAAGACTTCAACATCTCTAACAATCCCAACTGGTGAAATAGTGTCTCTATTAGCAAGCTTAATAGTAACATCAATGCCTTCTAACTCAGTGGGTGCAATATCGTGCACAATTTCCTTATATAAGGAATGAGGGATTATACTTGCACTAGCACCTACGTCACATAAACCATGATAGCAATGATCTCCTATTTAACAGAAATAATAGGCATGCCTACAACAGGTCTATGTTTATTTCTAGTATCGGGTTTAGCTATTCTAGCAGCTTCCTCTTGGAGGTAAATAACATGTCCATCTAAATTTTCAACCAAGAGATCTTTAACCATAGCAACACTAGGTTCGACTTTAATTTGCTCACAGGGTATTGGTGTTCTAGTATTACTCTTACGAACCATAGTTGAAGCTTTAGCATGATCCTTTATTCTAGCAGGGAAAGGCGGTTTCTCAATATAAGCAGTAGGAACAATAGGGTCAACATTATAAGTGATAGTCTTTTCTTCAACATTAATAGGTTCAGCTACTTTTACTTCAATGGGAGGATGGTATTTAAACCACTTCTCCATAGGGAGATCAACATGAGTAGCAAATGATTCACAGAAAGAAGCTACTATCTCAGAGTGAAGTCCATATTTAGTGCTAAATTCACGGAAAACATCGGTATCCATAAAAGCTTTAACACAATCAAACTTAGGGGTCATACCTGACTCCTTTCCTTCGTCGAGATCCCAATATTCATAGTTGCCTTCAATTCTTTCCAATAAATCCCATTTGAATTCAATTGTCTTCATCATAAAAGAACCAGTACAAGAATTATCGAGCATGGAGCGATTATTGAGAGAAAGCCGAGCATAAAATTTTTGAATGATCATTTCTCTTGAGAGCTCATGATTGGGGCATGAATATAACATTGACTTAAGCCTCCCCCAAGCTTGAGCGATACTTTATCCTTCGCGAGGCTAAAAATTATTTATATAATTACGATCACGATGAACCTAATGCATAGGATAGAACTTCTGATGAACTTCCATCTTCAGTCGATTATAGTTCCATGATCCAATATCATCACATAGCCTAAACCATGTCAATGCATCTCCCTTCAAAGATAAAGGGAAGACCTTATTCTTGATAACATCCTTGGGCATACCTGCAAGCTTAAATAATCCACAAACTTCATCCACATAGATTAGGTGCAAATAAGGATGCAGCGTTCCATCTCCTGTAAAGGGATTATCTAGCAGTTTCTCTATCATACCCGAAGGAATTTCAAAGCAAAAAATTTCAGTAGGTTCAGTAGGTTGAGGAGAAACTCATTGCTCTACTGGTCGGGTGAAGATACCCCGAACAAGCCCCTCAAAGGATTATGAGCCATAGTAACACGTGACAGTAAATTTCAGCACACTATATAAATTTTTTCTTACCAAATTCCGCTTACCAAAGGCGCTTCACTCCCCCGGCAACAGCGCTAGAATAGATTCTTGATGACCCACAAGTGTAGCGGATCTATCGTAGTCCTTTCGATAAGTAAGAGTGTCGAACCCAACGAGGAGCATAAGTAAATGATAGGCAGTTTTCAGTAAGGTATTTTCTGCAAGCACTGAAATTATCGGTAACATATAGTTTTGTGATAAGGTAATTGGTAGCAAGTGACAAATAGTAAAAGTAAATAAGGTACAGCAAGATGGCCCAATCCTTTTTGTAGCAAAGGACAAGCCTGGACAAACTCTTATATGAAGGAAAGCGCTCCCGAGGACACATTGGAATTATCGTCAAGCTAGTTTTCATCACGATCATATGATTTGCGTTAGTTACTTTGATAATTTGGTATGTGGGTGGACCGGTGCTTGGGTGCTGTCTTACTTGGACAAGCATCCCACTTATGATTAATCTCTATTGCAAGCATCCACAACTACAAAAGAAGTATTAAGGTAGACCTAACCATAGCATGAAACATATGGATCCAAATCAGCCCATTACGAAGCAACGCATAAACTAGGGTTCAAGCTTCTGTCACTCTAGCAACCCATCATCTACTTATTACTTCCCAATCCTTCCTCTAGGCCCAAATCATGGTGAAGTGTCATGTAGTAGATGTTCAGATGACACCACTAGAGGAAAGACAACATACATCTCACCAAAATATCGAACGAATACCAAATTCACATGACTACTTATAGCAAGACTTCTCCCATGTCCTCAGGAACCAAAGTAACTACTCACTAGACATAATATTGTTCATGATCAGAGGGGTATTAATATGCATAATGGATTTGAACATATGATCTTCCACTAAGTAAACCAACTAGCATCAACTACTAGGAGTAATCAACACTACTAGCAACCTACATGTACCAGTATGAGGTTTTGGTACAAAGATTGGATACAAGAGATGAACTAGGGTTTGAGAGGAGATGGTGCCGGTGAAGATGTTGATGAAGATAACTCTCCCCAAGACGGGAGAGTTGTTGGTGATGACGGCGGTGATGATTTCCCCCTCCCGGATGGAAGTATCCCCGGCAGAACAGTTCCGCCGGAGCCCTAGATTGGTCCCGCCAAGGTTCCGCCTCGAGACGGCGGCGTCTGGTCCCGAAAACCTCCTTATGACTTTTTTCTAGATCAAAACACCTCATATAGGAGAAGATGGGCATCGGGGGGTCGCGGTCTGGCCCACGAGGCAGGGAGCGTGCCCAGAGGGGGGGCGGGCGTCCCCCACCCTCGTCGACAGGTGGTGCCCCCCCCTGGCAGATCTCTTTCGCCATATATTTTTTATATTTTCTGAAACGGTGTTTCGTGGAGTTTTTGAGCTTTTTGAGTTGTGCAGAATAGGTCTCCAATGTTTGCTCCTTTTCCAGCCCAAAATTCCAGCTGCCGGCATTCTCCCTCTTCATGTAAACCTTGTAAAATAAGAGAGAAAAGGCATATGTATTGTGACATAACGTGTAATAACAGCCCATAGTGCAATAAATATCAATATAAAAGCATGATGCAAAATGGACGTATCAACGGCGACACTGAGGGAATTTTCCCTCCTGGCCAAATTTTTGTGTTCGGCGGCTTCATGCTCCGTGCCGACACAGAAGGCCACCTCGAGCAGATTGAGAGCTACGCCCCTGGCCATCAAGTCAGATTCGGAAGCTTAAACTACGTTGCCGATATCCGCGGAGACTTGATCTTCGACGGATTCGAGCCCGCGGCAACCACTCTCTGCCATCATGATGAACGCGATCTAGCTCTGTCATCGGATCTGGAAATAGCACCTGCAACAGTTCTGGCCCTAGATCCGGAACAGATCTCGTAGTCCAAAGACGGGAAGCTCAACCCCGCCAAGGAAGCCACAGACTCCACGACGCTGGAGCCACACACGAGCCGAACTATGCGCAGGGTCTGTGTTATCGGAACCCCGGACTCAACTCCGGGCTCGGATTCCGAATCACGCGCATCCGCGCCCTTTGACCTCAATCAGGCGTCTATCGCCGAATTCAGTGTTGCAGATATCTTCCGGGATTCACCCTTTGGCGACATGTTAAAGTCATTAAGATCCCTCTCCCTAGACGGGGACACACATCCGCATTGTATCCGGTTTGAACTGGAGGCTGATGAATTTCGTTCCCCACCAACCACCGACTTGGTAGCCACGGTTGAAGATCTAACCGATCTACTTGACTACTCTTCCGAAGACTTCGAATGGATGGACCTCAAAGCCAAAGCAGATCCAGATCAAAGCCGGCCCGTAACCGGGCAGTGGACAGCTACGTCTTCATACAACGTGTACATGGTGGATACACCTAAGGAGAAGGAGGGCGACGGGGAAAACGATCGCTTAGAGGACAAGCATGTCGAAGAACCTCCCAAACGTCGGCGTCCAAAGCACCGAACCATATCCCGTAAAGGAAAAGATAGCAACACTGTAACTAACGACGATGATATTCCAAAACAAGCCGAAGACCCCTCAGACCCAGCGATGGAGCAGGAGGAGCGAGAGGACGGCGAATAGAGTCCGAAGCCGCTGTCTGATGACAGCGATGCCGAAGACAGTAAATACGAACCTGTCTCCGAAGAAGAAGTTAGCCTGGGCGACAACGAATACATCATCCCAGAAGAACCCTGAGAACAAAAGCGCTTCCATCGGAGGCTTATTGCCACCGCAAGGAGCCTAAAAAATCAGCAGAGACAGCTTCGAGCCGCACAGGACACCCTCAATGATAGATGGAACCAAGTACTAGATGCTGAGCAAAAACATGGCTATAACGGCCAAACCAAAGGCTATCCTAAGCGTAAACTGCTGCTCGAATTCGGGGACGAGGCCGCTGCGCCTATACCGCCGATAAGCTGGACCAACCACCTCACGGACGGGACAATGTTGCTAGCAACGGCGTACACAAGCCCGCACCACCACCCCATAAAGGAAAGGAGGATGCGGCTCAAGTCCGGAAACACGATCTACGTGAGGACCTGAACAAAAAAGCTAGCAAGACTAGGTCTATCTACGGACCTAGAGACCGAGCTCCTGCACGGGACAGCGACTATCAAGCCAATCGCGCCGGTCATATACCAGTTCGGGTTCAATACCGAACATCACACCCATCGGACATACGCCATGATATAACAAAATACAGAGGCGCCGCACACCCTTTGTGCTTCACCGATGAGGTGCTGGATCATGATTTTCCAAAAGGGTTTAAACCCGTGAACATCGAAGTGTACGATGGAACGACAAATCCGGCCTTCTAGATAGAAGATTTTATTCTTCACATCCACATGGCTCGAGGAGATGATCTCCATGCCATTAAATATCTACGCCTCAAGCTGAAAGGACCAGCTCGGCACTGGCTAAACAGCCTCCCAGAGAACTCCATTGGGAGTTGGGAAGAACTTGAGGACGCTTTTCGGGCCAATTTTCAAGGGACCTATGTCCTACCCCCGGACGCTGACGATCTAAGTCACATCATCCAACAACCCGGGGAGTCAGTCCGCAAGCTTTGGAATTGGTTTCTCACTAAGAAGAACCAAATCATCGACTGTCCAAACGCTGAAGCCTTAGCGGCATTCAAGCACAGTATCTGGGACGAATGGCTAGCCAGACACCTTGGATAGGAAAAGCCGAGGACAATGGCAGCCCTAACTACACTCATGACTCACTTTTGCGTGGGTGAGGATAGCTGGTTGGCTCGTAGCAGCACCAGCGACCCTGGAACATCTGAACTCAGGGATGACAATGGAAAGCTAAGACGTAACAAAAACACAAGTCGAAACAATGCTGGAAGCCCAGATGATACAACGGCAAACACCGGATTCAGCGGCTCCATACCCGGTCAACGGAAGAAGCCATTTAAAGGAAACAGAGATGGTCCATCTAGTCTCGAAAAAATATTAGATAGGCCCTGCCAAATCCATGGCACCCTAGAGAAACCTGCAAACCATACCAATCGTAATTGTTGGG
>LR738715.1:330276617-330291041 GCA_902687465.1 Secale cereale
CATGCCCGGAGAACTCCATAACCATGTCAGCCCAAGATATTTCTACCCTCCGAAGATGCTTTGTAAGGGAAATGTCTTACCAGATGCTATCTGTCGTGCCTGCTTGATTTCCTCATAGGTGCTGCACGCCTCGCCTCGCGCATCCTGGGCAGTCTTCACTGCCGCAGTAAGCTCGGATGCCTGTTCCGAAGCCTTCTTTTCCAATGCGTCACATTTGAGAATGACATCGTTGAGCTCGACCTTGACTTCGGACACCCGAGCCCGGTGCTTCTCGCACTCAGCCTTTTCGGCCTCCAAATCGGCAGCCGCTTTATCAGCAGCTACCTTGTTCGCTTTGGCCTCCTTCTTGGCCTTGGCAACCTCGCCCTTGAGGGCCTCGAGCTCAGTGGCGCCAACTGTGTAATACAGAATACCATATCAGAGTTTATAAACATACTCAATCAATAAGTCTTCTTGACATCTTAATTTCTTAAAATCCGCATACCTTGTGTTTCATCTAAACGCTGATTGACGCGGCCGAGGTCCGCGTTGGCCAACAAGAGCTTCCGGTTTAGTTCGGCAACCTCCGCATCTTGCGCAGTTGCCGCAACTAGTGAAGCCTGCACAACAGTTCAGCTCTGTAAGAATGCTATACTATGGATACTTCGTCCGATTCTCTTCAGAATCACACAAAGTATCAGGGGCTACTGGCTATGTATGTGCGTAAAAATAATAATAAAGTTCTATAAAGAACATTACACTGCTTACCTCAAAGCTTGTTAACAGGCTATTGAAGGCTTCATTCAGTCCGCCCTTGACGGACTGGATCTTCTTCATCACCACACCCATCACGGTGCGGTGCTCTTCCACGATGGAAGCACTTTGCAGTGCTCCCTCCATAGGATCCGGCGCTTCCGGATTGACTCTGGGCGCCGTCGTATCCGCCCCCGCCTGGGGGGGCCTGGTCTTTGGACCTCGGAGCTGCATTAGCCTCTGGGTCAATGTGCGGGAGGGCCCCGGATTGTTCGAGCCCCCCCGTCTTCGGTCTCCATGGGGTTTGTTTCCCCATGGTCTGCGGAGGCCGAGGTATTACCCCCGGCTTCCCCATCACCTGCTCTGCCCTCATCTCCTTGGACGGAGGACACCCGCTGGGAGGACACTTCAGTGTCCCCGCCGATCATGGGCGATGGAGCTCGGACCAGTGGGTCACTCTCCGTCTCTCCAGGCGCTAGAGAGTTCCCCTCCGATAAGGAGGCGTCGGGGTGTCCTCCGGGAGGGCTGTAAGTCAGCAGGTGAGAAATACCAAGTAAGCATCGAAAAATGCTAAACAAATAAAGGTGCAACAGTTAATCTGGGCAAACTTATGATTTGGGCAGGGGTTTTTCCCTAGGCTTCACCATGAAGCTATGTTCGGATGAATTCGAACTAGCAGCGAGGCTCATCTTCCTCCGGGGTGCGGCCGTGCCTGCTTCAGCAGGGGCCGCCCTCTTCTTCCCCCTGCCTTGCGCAGGGGGCTCTTCTTCTTTTTCCTCCTCTTCTTCTTGCTCCTCCTCATCTTCCTCCCCCTCTTCGGAGGAGAGAATGTTGATCTCCTCGTACTTCTTGTCCGTAGGGCGGGGTCTGTCTCTGGCCCCCTTGCTTTTCTTCTTGGGCTTCTTGGCCGGCGCCTTGTATGGCGCCGGGACCAACATCACCGTCAGTTGAGGGGATTCTGGGTCTTCGGGCAAAGGCGCCGGACACTTGATCCGGGTCGCCTTCTTCGTCCAACCCTGTATATCACGCAAAAACTCCAATTCCTGCTATCACTAAATAAGGGAAGAAATATATGTTCGGCGAAGTTTTCTATTACCTCTAGGGCGGAGAGCTTGGTACTAAAGCCCGCGTCCTCAGTTTCTACCGGCCACTCCTTCTGGCTCTTTAAGAGATGCTTCCAGATCTCTTTGTGCGTAAAGCCGAGGAGATGCTTCAGCGGCTTATCTCCTGCCGGATCGAACTCCCTTAGGGAGGAGTCCTGGCTTTGGCAAAGGAGAATAAGCCAGGCAGCATTACCTGGACCACGGACGGGAGTTGGTGCCCTTTTGAAATCACGCCGGATACACGGCTCTGGAGTGTCGTCACTTCAGTTTGAGACCCCCAGTACAGACCCTTTTTGGTCCGAGAGGTCAACCTCTCTGGGGGTCCGGATATGAAAGCAGGCTCCGCCGCCCATTTGGTGTCGCGAGGTTCGGTGATACAGAACCACTCCTGCTGCCAGACCTTATTCTTCTCTACGAACGACCCTTTGGACCAAGTCGCATTCGGGAGCTTGCTAATCATGGCGCCCCCGCACTCCACATGCTGCCCATTCACCACCTTCGGCTTCACGTTGAAGGTTTTGAGCCATAGGACGAAGTGTGGAGGGATGCGGAGGAAAGCTTTACACACCACTATGAAAGCGGAGATGTGAAGGATTGAGTTTGGGGCTAGATCATGGAAATCTAGCCCGTAGAAGAACAGTAAACCCCGAACAAAGGGGTGAAGCGGAAAACCTAGCCCTCTAACAAAGTGGGAAGTGAATACTACACTCTCACCCGCCTCTGGGACATGAATCACCTAACCCTTGGCAGGAACTCGGTGCGAGATATCGGTAGCGAGATAGCCCGCGCTCCGCAGATCTTCCACGGTTTTTTCAGTGACCGTGGAGGCCTCTGGTTGAGGAACGCCGAGCGGTAGGCGCAGGAGATGGAGAAGCTGGGGCTAGGGAGATTGTAGAGCTCGAGCTTGAGGAAGACGTGGGGCTGATGAAATGGATTAGTGTCCTTTTATAATGCTGAGAATACAGAATGCCAGTTCCCAAAGCAGTCGTGTGTGGGTGCTCACGTCATATTGATAAGGATCCCACAATAAGCGGGCACGATCTCTATTCTGATAAGACGTGTCAATGAGGATATACCTCGAAACGCGAAACGAGGACCAAATAAAACAGTTAAATATGTTAGTGGGATGGACGCGACGCTTCACCAAAAAGTTGTCAGTAAAGATACACTATTCATTTTCTTTTAAGAGCCTTGCCTTCGAGGCTAAGGGTTGTACTAACCTTGCAGAGCCGAACTCAATACACCTTTTTGCAGAAGATATATTCGAAAGAAGGAACCCGCTTTGCAATGCCGAAGACAATACGGAAGCTGAACTCATTGTCATCGAAGTCAGGTTCAGGGGCTACTCAGGGAGTCCTGGATCGAGGGGTCCTCGGGTGGCCAGATAACTCTTGGTGGGCCGGACTGGTGGGCCGTGAAGATCATAGTCGAAGATCTTCTCTCGTATCCGGATAGGACTCTTGTATTCGTATAATGGCAAGTTTTAGGTTTGGTTGTAATCATTCCTTCCTCTGCAAGATGGTTATGTACAAACCCTAGGCCCCTCCGGTGCATATATAAATCGGAGGGTTTAGTCCGTAGAGGCTAATGATATGTCCATTTTGCATCATGCATTTATGTTGATATTTATTGCACTATGGGTTGTTATTACCTATTATGTCGCAATACTTATGCCTTTTCTCTCTTATTTTACAAGGTTTACATAAAGAGGGAGAATGCCGGCAGCTGGAATTCTGGGCTGGAAAAGGAGCAAACATTGGAGACCTATTCTGCACAACTCAAAATGCCCCGAAACTCCACAAAACACCATTTCAGAAAATATAAAAAATATCTAGCGAAAAAGATATGAGAGAGGGGCCACCCACTGTCCACGAGGGTGGGGGCGCGTCCCCCTGGGCGCCCCTGCCTCGTGGGCCACCTAGTGACTCCCCGATGCCCATCTTCTCCTATATGAGGTGTTTTTACCTGGCAAAAATCCGAAGGAGGCTTTCGGGACAAAGCACCACCGTCTCGAGGCGGATCCTTGGGGGAACCAATCTAGGGCTCCGACGGAGCTGTTCTGCCGCGGACACTTCCCTCCGGGAGGGGGAAATCATCCCCATCATCATCACCAACAACTCTCCCATCTTGGGGAGGGTTATCTTCATCAACATCTTCACCAACACCATATCCTCTCAAACCCTAGTTCATCCCTTGTATCCAATCTTTGTACCAAAACCTCAGATTGGTACCTGTAGGTTGCTAGTAGTGTTGATTACTCCTTGTAGTTGATGCTAGTTGGTTTACCTGGTGGAAGATCACATGTTCGGATCCATTATGCATATTAATACCCCTCTGATTATGAACATGAATATGCTTTGTGAGTAGTTACGTTTGTTCGTGGGGACATGGGAGAAGTCTTGCTATAAGTAGTCATGTGAAGTTGGTATTCGTTCGATATTTTGATGAGATGTATGTTGTCATTCCTCTAGTGGTGTCATGTGAACGTAGACTACATGACACTTCACCATTGTTTGGGCCTAGAGGAAGGCATTGGGAAGTAATAAGTAGATGATGGGTTGCTAGAGTGATAGAAGCTTAAACCCTAGTTTATGCGTTGCTTCGTAAGCGGCTGATAGGGATCCATATGTTTCATGCTATGGTTAGGTTACCTCAATACTTTCTTTTGTAGTTGCGGGTGCTTGCAATAGAGCTTAATCATAAGTGGGATGCTTGTCCAAGTAAGGGCAGCACCCAAGCACCGGTCCACCCACATACCAAATTATCAAAGTAACGAATGTGAATCATATGAACGTGATGTAAACTAGCTTGACGATAATTCCCATGTGTCCTCGGGAGCGCTTTCCTTCATATAAGAGTTTGTCTAGTCTTGTCCTTTGCTACAAAAAGGATTGGGCCATCTTGCTGCACCTTATTTACTTTTACTATTTGTCACTTGTTACCAATTATCTTATCACAAAACTATCTGTTACCGATAATTTCAGTGCTTGCAGAAAAATACCTTACTGAAAACTGCCTATCATTTCCTTCTGCTCCTCATTGGGTTCGACACTCTTAATTATCGAAAGGACTACGATAGATCCCCTACACTTGTGGGTCATCAAGACTCGCCGTTGCCGGGAGTGAAGCACCTTTGGTAAGGAATAATTTATATAGTGTGCTGAAATTTACTGTTGCTTGTTACTATGGCTCATAATCCCTTGAGGGGCTTGTTCGGGGTATCTTCACCCTGACCAGTAGAGAAAAGAGTTGCTCCTCAACCTACTGAACATACTGAAAATGTTTGCTTTGAAATTCCTTCGGGTATGATAGATAAACTGCTAGCTAATCCCTTTACAGGAGATGGAACACTGCATCCCGATTTGCACCTAATCTATATGGATATAGTTTGTGGATTATTTAAGCTTGCAGGTATACCCAAGGATGTTATCAAGAAGAAGGTCTTCCCTTTATCTTTGAAGGGATATGCATTGACATTGTTTAGGCTATGCGATGATATTGGATCATGGAACTACAATCGATTGAAGATGGAATTTCATCAGAAGTTCTATCTTATGCATCATGTTCATCGTGATCGTAATTATATATATAATTTTTGGCCTCGCGAAGGAGAAAGTATCGCTCAAGATTGGGGGAGGCTTAGGTCAATGTTATATTCATGCCCCAATCATGAGCTCTCAAAAGAAATGATCATTCAAAAGTTTTATGCTCGGCTTTCTCTCAATAATCGCTCCATGCTCGATACTTCTTGTACTGGTTCTTTTATAATGAAGACTATCAAATTCAAATGGGATTTATTGGAAAGAATTAAACGCAACTATGAGTATTGGAATCTCGACGAAGGTAAGGAGTCAGGTATAACCCCTAAGTTTGATTGTTTTAAATCTTTTATGGATATCGATGTTTTCCGTGAATTTAGCACTAAATATGGACTTGACTCTGAGATAGTAGCTTCTTTTTGTGAATCATTTGCTACTCATGTTGATCTCCCTAAGGAGAAGTGGTTTAAATACCATCCTCCTAGTGAAGTAAAAGTAGTTGAACCTGTTAAAGTTGAAGAAAAGATCATCACTTATAATGTAGATCCTATTGTTCCTACTGCTTATACTGAGAAACCACCCTTTCCCGTTAAATTAAAGGAACATGCTAAAGCTCCAACTATGGTTCGTAAGAGTAATACTAGAACACCTACACCCGCTGAGAAAATTAAAGTTGAACCTAGTGTTTCTATGGTTAAGGATCTCTTGGTCGATAATTTAGATGGGCATGTTATTTACCTCCAAGAGGAAGCTGCTAGAATCACCAAACCTGATACTAGGAATAAACATAGACCTGTTGTAGGCATGCCTATTATTTTCGTTAGAATAGTAGATCATTGCTATCATGGTTTATGTGACGTAGGTGCTAGTGCGAGTGTAATACCCATTTCCCTATATGAAGAAATTATGCATGATATTGCACCTGCTGAGTTAGAAGGTATTGATGTCACTATTAAGCTTGCAAATAGAGACACTATTTCACCAATTGGGATTGTTAGAGATGTTGAAGTCTTGTGTGGGAAAGTTAAATACCCTACTGATTTTCTTGTTCTTGGTTCCCCAAAAGATGATTTTTGCCCCATTATATTTGGTAGAAACCTTCTAGAACACTGTTAATGCTAAGATAGACTGCGAAAAGGATATTGTTACTGTTGGATTAGGGGACATGTCTCATGATTTTAAGTTTGCTAAATTTTGTAGACAACCCCATGATATAGAATTTCCTAGTAAGGATGAAATTATTGGTCTTGCTTCTATTGCCATAGCTCCTAACGATCCCTTAGAACAATATCTGCTAGACCATGAAAATGATATGTATATGAATGAGAGAAGAGAAATAGATGAAATATTCTTTAAATAGGGAACCTTATTGAAAAACAACTTGCATGTTGAAATTCTAGGGGATCCTCCTCCACCCAAGGGTGATCACATGTTTGAAATTAAACCATTACCTGATACTCTTAAGTATGTTTATCTCGATGAAAAGAAGATATATCCTGTTATTATTAGTGCTAACCTTTCAGAGCAGGAAGAAGAAAAATTGTTGAAAACTCCGATGAAGCATCGTGCTGCTATTGGATATACTCTAGATGATCTTAAGGGCATTAGTCCCACTTTATGCCAACACAAGATAAAGTTGGAAGGGGACGCAAAACCGATTATTGATCATCAACGACGGTTAAATCCTAAGATGAAAGAAGTGGTAAAGAAGGAAATACTAAAGCTTCTAGAGGCAGGTATAATTTTTCCAGTTGCTGATAGCCAGTGGGTAAGCCCGGTCCATTGTGTCACTAAGAAGGGAGGTATTACTGTAGTTCCTAACGATAAAGATGAATTTATCCCGCAAAGAATTGTTACAGGTTATAGGATGGTAATTGATTTCCTCAAATTAAATAAAGCCACTAAGAAAGATCATTACCCTTTCCCTTTTATTGATCAAATGCTAGAAAGGTTATCCAAACATTCTCATTTTTGCTTTCTAGATGGCTATTCTGGTTTCTCTCAAATACCTGTGTCAAAAGGGGATCAAGAAAAGACCACTTTTACTTGTCTCTTCGGTACCTTTGCATATAGATGTATGCCTTTTGGTTTATGTAATGCACCTACTACCTTTCAAACATGCATGATGGCTATATTCTCTGATTTTTGTGAAAAGATTGTTGAGGTTTTCATGGATGACTTTTCCGTTTACGGAAATTCTTTTGATGATTGCTTGAGCAACCTTGATCGAGTTTTGCAGAGATGTGAAGAAACTAATCTTGTCTTCAATTGGGAAAAGTGCCACTTTATGGTTAATGAAGGCATTGTCTTTGGTCATAAAATTTCTGAAAGAGGTATTGAAGTTGATAAAGCTAAAGTTGATGCTATTGAAAAGATGCCGTGTCCCAAGGACATCAAAGGTATAAGAAGTTTCCTTGGTCATGTCAGGTTTTATAGGAGGTTCATTAAGGACTTCTCCAAAATCTCTAGTCCTCTGACTAATATCTTACAAAAAGATGTTCCTTGTATCTTTGATGATGATTGTTTAGAAGCATTTGAAATACTTAAGAAAGCATTGATCTCTGCACCTATTGTCCAGCCTCCTGTCTGGAATTTATCCTTTGAGATTATGTGCGATGCTAGTGATTATGTTGTGGGTGTTGTTCTAGGACAAAGAGTTGATAAGAAATCAAATGTTTTCCAATATGCTAGTAAATCTCTAGACAGTGCCCAGAGAAATTATGATACTACTGCGAAGGAGTTTTTAGCAGTCGTATTTGCTTGTGATAAGTTTACACCTTATGTTATTGATTCTAAAGTAACTATTCACACAGATCATGCTGCTATTAAATATCTTATGGAAAAGAAAGACGCTAAACCTAGACTTATTAGATGGGTTGCCCTGCTACAAGAATTTGATTTGCATATTACTGATAGAAAGGGAGCTGAGAACCCCAGTGCAGACAACTTGTCTAGGTTAGAGAATATTCTTGATGACCCACTACCTATTGATGATAGCTTTCCTGATGAACAATTAGCTGTCATAAATGCTTCTCGTACTGCTTCATGGTATGCTGATTATGATAATTACATTGTTGCTAAGTTTATACCACCTAGTTTCACATACCAGCAAAAGAAAAAGTTCTTCTATGATTTAAGACATTACTTCTGGGATGACCGACACCTTTATAAAGAAGGAATAGATGGTATTATTAGACGTTGTGTACCTGAGCATGAACAAGAACATATCCTACACAAGTGTCACTTCGAAGCTTATGGAGGACACCACGCTGGAGATAGAACTGCACATACGGGCAATCTGGTTTTTATTGGCCCACTCTCTTCAAGGATGCCCGTAAGTTTGTCTTATCTTGTGATGAATGTCAAAGAATTGGTAATATTAGAAGACGTCAAGAAATGCCTATGAATTATTCACTTGTTATTGAACCATTTGATGTCTAGGGCTTTGATTATATGGGACCGTTTCCTTCCTCTAATGGGTATACACATATTTTAGTTGCTGTTGATTACGTTACTAAGTGGGTAGAAGCTATTCCAACTAGTAGTGCCGACCACAACACCTCTATTAAGATGCTTAAAGAAGTTATTTTTCCGAGGTTTGGAGTCCCTAGATAGTTAATGACTGATGCTGGTTCACACTTTATTCATGGTGCTTTTCGTAAAATGCTTGCTAAATATGATGTTAATCATAGGATTGCGTCTCCTTACCACCCATAGTCTAGCAGTCAAGTAGAACTAAGTAACAGAGAGCTGAAATTAATTTTGCAGAAGACTGTTAATAGGTCTAGAAAGAATTGGTCCAAGAAACTTGATGATGCATTATGGGCCTATAGAAATACATACAAAAACCCGATGGGTATGTCTCCATATAAAATGGTTTATGGAAAGCATGTCACTTACCTCTTGAGCTAGAACATAAGGCATATTGGGCTATTAAGGAGATCAATTATGATTTCAAACTTGCCAGTGAGAAGAGGTTATTTGACATTAGCTCGCTTGATGAATGGAGAACCCAAGCCTATGAGAATGCCAAGCTGTTTAAAGAAAAAGTTAAAAGATGGCATGACAAAAGGATACAAAAGCGTGAGTTTAACTTAGGTGATTATGTCTTCCTATACAACTCTCATTTATTATTTTCACAAGAAAACTTCTCTCTAAATGGGAAGGTCCTTACGTTATCGAGGAGGTCTATCGTTCTGGTGCCATAAAAATCAACAACTTCGAAGGCACAAATCCGAAGGTGGTGAACGGTCAAAGAATCAAACATTATATCTCAGGTAATCCTACAAATGTTGAAACCAATGTTATTGAAACCGTAACCCTGGAGGAATACATAAGGGACAATTTCCAGAATGATTCAGACTCCGAAAAGGAAGAGGTATGTGGTACGGTAAGTAAACCGACTCCAAAACAGTTCTAATGGCAATTTTTCATCGTTTTGGAATATTTAGAAAAATAGAAAAATAAGAGGCAGTCCGGAAAGGACACGAGGCATCCACGAGGGTGGAGGGCATGCCCTACCCCCTTGGGCGCGCCCCCTACCTCGTGGGCACCTCGTGTGCCTCCTGGACTCCAATTTCTTGCACGTTACTTCTTTTGGTCCGTAAAAATTCACTATATATTCTCCCGAAGGTTTTGACCACCGCACCATGCAAAAATCCCATGTTCTTGTTTCGAGCTATTTTCTGCCAGAATTGACAAGGCCAGGCATCATGTCGTCCTCCTCCTCCAACAATGAGGGCAACGATGCTTGGTTAATGAAGATAGAGCTGAAGAGAGAAGAACCCGGGAAGATCAACAAGGAGAATAGGATCAGGAAGGCTATGGAAGATCAGGCTCCGACAGCAGAAGAATAAGAAATCCTTCAACCCCTTCAAAACCTTTTTACTTCAACTGAGATTGAAGCTTTCAAGATGATTGAATTAGCTCAAATACAAAACAAGTATCTCACAAGTGAAAGTATTTGGCTGAAGGAGCATATCGCCGCACTCAAGGGTATAATCCACAAGTTGGAGGATCACCTACGCTCGATGTATGATGATCCGTCATCACTGCTTACAACTCCATCACCACCTCCGAAGAAGGTGACATAATCATATGGGTATGGGCACTCCCCTTGGCAATTGCCAAGCTTGGGGGAGGTGCCCCGGTATCGTATCACCATCACACTCCTATCTTTACCGTTTTTCTTAGTTCGATCCTTTTGGTAATATCTTGGTCTAGTAGAATAAAGTTTAGTATGATCTAGTTGTGAGCTTTGCTTTATGATCTTTATCTTTGTAATCGAGTCCGTGAGCTATATATAATAAAGATTAGCTTTGAGTCAAGGGCTTGACTTTCTCGCTATGATCATGAGAGAACAAAAGAAAATATAAAAAGTATCAAAGAGATCATATTGATCTTGTGGAAGATAATGACTTCACATATAAAGAGTATGATGAATAAAAGTTGTTGAGAGTTGACAAACAAAGTTTTGGCCATCGTTGCAACTAATAGGAAGTAATAAAGAAAGAGAAATTTTCACATACAAATATACTATCTTGGACATCTTTTATGATTGTGAGCACTCATTAAAATATGACATGCTAAAGAGTTGATGTTGGACAAGGGAGACAACATAATGGGCCATGTCTTCTTATATCCGAAATAAAGTATATTATCATGGATGATCCAACATGTTGAGCTTGCCTTTCCCCCTCATGCTAGCCAAAACTCCTTGCACCAAGTAGAGATACTACTTGTGCTTCCATACATCCTTAAACCCAGTTTTGCCATGAGAGTCCACCATACCTACATATGGATTGAGTAAGATCCTTCAAGTAAGTTGTCATTGTTGTAACTCCCTAAAATATGTATGATCTATTAGTGTGGAGAAAATAAACTTTATACGATCTTGTGATTTGGAAGAAATAAAAGCGACGGACTGCATAATAAAGGTCCATATCACAAGTGGCAATATAAAGTGACGTTCTTTTGCGCTAAGATTTTGTACATCCAACCATAAAAGCACATGACAACCTCTGCTTCCCTCTGCGAAGGGCCTATCTTTTGTTCTTACCTTATAAGAGTCATGGTGATCTTCACCTTTCCTTTTCACATTTTATCCTTTGGCTAGCACATTGTGTTGGAAAGATCCTGACATATATACCCAATTGGATGTAAGTTATCATGATCTATTACTGTTGACATTACCCTTGAGATAAAAGGTTGGGAGGCAACACTATAAGCCCCTATCTTTCTCTGTGTCCGATTAAAACTCCATACCCATAAGTATTACGTGAGTGTGAGCAATTGTTAAAGACTAAATGATAGTTGAGTATGTGGACTTGCTGAAAAGCTCTAATATTGACTCTTTCTGATGTTACGATAAATTGCAATTGCTTCAATGACCGAGATCATAGTTTGTTAGTTTTCAATAAAGTCTCTGATTCATACTTGACATTGTGAATAGATTGTTACTTTAGCATAAGAGTCATATGACAATATATATTATTAGATTGTTACTTTCATATATATACAGCCGGTCTATTCTCATAATATTATGAGAATAATATTCTCATAACACTTCCGCACTGCACGCACAACGCGAGGGCACTGCACGCACAACGCGAGGGCACTGCAACACAACGAAAGGTGAACTTCGTTTCGAAAAAACTGTACGTGTTGTTTTTTGTGTACCTTTTTTGCTCTAGTTTTTAACCGTTTACCGGAATTATGTGTGTATATACCATTGAAAAGCTATGGAGTAGACGCAACTTCGCCATGTTGAACACTTTTCAAAATTCATCATAGTTTAAGAGCAGTTTCGAAAATCGTGCGGCTCACAACAAATGACAGCGAGCGTTTTTTCACGTTTTCTTCTAAACCGCTCGTCGGAATGAATCAAATGATATACCGTTGGATAGATATTGTCGAGGTGCATCTTTTTCATATGTATTGTTTTCTCTAATTCGTTACGGTCTAAGAGCAGTTTTAAATTTAACAAATCGCGGAATTATGTTTTTTCGAATTTTATTCAATTTCCATTCTGTTTTTGCTTCAGTTTTTGAATCGTTTGTCGAAACGAGGCGTGTGATACACTGTTGGAAAGCTACGAACGAGGCGCAACTTTCATATGTTGAAATGTTTTTGAGATTCCTTACGGTTTTTAGTTAATTTTGAAAATCGTGCGGCTGACTACGAGAGGCAGCAGCCGTTTTTCGTGAAATATTTACAAACCACTGGTCAAAATGATCCAAACGATACACAGTTGGAAAGACATCGTCGAGACGCTACTTTTTCATGTAGAACACTCCCTCTAATTCATTACGGTTTAAGAGCAGTTTCGAAAATACAAAAACGCGGACACTCTGTGTTTCACGACACCAAAATCGACTTGTGTACTGCATCGGACAGAAAACCGCACTGCTTTAAAGTGAAAACCGCACTGCGTCAGACAGTCAAGTGAACTTCATGAATTCTTTTGTCAGGCGTAAACTTTGTAACCCAAGTTTTTTGTGAGTTTTTGTTGTCTTTTTTTCAACAATTTTTATGAACGAGAGTGGACCGCAGAGACGAGGGCAAATGAACCGCGACATATGTCGAAGTGAACCTCATTGCTATCTTGTTGTCTCATTTATAAAAAAATGCTCTTTCATGTTGAGCGCAAGTGAACAACATCACTCTTAAAAGTAAACCACATCCGAGGACCAAATGCACTGCAAATGTTCATACAGTCGATTGAATTTTGAGACACACAACGCACTTCATACAGAGGGGTAATGAGTTGCAGATGAGAGACTAGCGAACAGCACCAAAACACAAACAAACCGCACTTCATACAGAGGGATAATGAGCTGTAGATGTGAGACTAGCGAACTGCACCAAAACACACCCGAATCTTTGACAGCACAACAGCAACACTGCATTGCAAATTCAACATGAAATTAAACTCTACGCGTCGTACTGCACCGAAACACACCCGATTCACACCAAATTTTTGGAGATGGCTGAACCGGACGAAACCCAAAAATACAGAGTTAATGTTTTGGAATCGGGGTGCCTTTTTTCTGTTTCGCAACTGAACTGGACATGGTGAACTAAACTTATAAATTCGATGAAATTGCATCACGCGAGGAACTAAACTTCATTGTCCCGCTTGGGAATGGCACGTTGGCACCAGCTGGACTGCATCGCCGCTTGCCGCCTGGACGTGCTCCACACACACACCTGCACACACGAGCAAGTGAGCTACAACATCGAGCTGCCAAAAATGTCTGTCGTCGGAGTGGCAAAAGAGGGAAGGGATCTTGCCCGTTGACTACAGAATAGTGTTTGAGGACAGAGGGAGCCACCGCCCGCAAGCTGGATATTACCGGATCTCCTTGTCCTGTCGTCTGCAAGCTTGCCGGAGGAGCCGGCCGGAGCACAGGGCCACCAGTCATGCCACAGTCGGGAGGGAGGTGGTGGAACGGGGTGGGAAGAGTCGCCGGCGACCCTCGTCGCTGAAGAGAGGCAGTGGCGTGGGGTACCTCCCACCGTCGTGGTCATGGTAGGCGTGCTGGAGGGGAGCATATCGTCGTGGGGGAGGGGGGATCCGGCGGTCTTCGTACTCCACGCCCATCAGGGAGGCCGGATCTTTCGAGTTCGCCGGTGGTGGCGCGGGACCTTGTGGGTGCGGTGAGCGCGCGACCCCCCTAGTTGATCCGGGGATTGGGGATATGGGTCGCGCCTCGGCGCTTGGGAAGCCGGTCACATGAGAGGAAGGAGGTCCGCGCGCGCCATTGACGGAGTCGGGATTTGGGCGGTCTGCATCCGTGCAAGGAGGTGGTGGGCTGAGGAAGGGTGCAGTGGCGCGGGGGATGTGGGGAAGGCAACGGGAAGGGCACGCCGGCGGCGAAGAAGGCGGTAGGATGGGGCGCACCGGCGGCGAAGAAGGGCATGGGATGGGGCGGCTCCGGTCGGGGGGAGGAGGAGGCGGGGCACCGCCGGATGGGAGGTGTAGGAGGCGGGGCGCCGCCGCGCAAGGAGGCAGGGAGGGGAGGGGGACGCTGTCGGGCGCTCCGCGCTAG
>LR738715.1:330291403-330326972 GCA_902687465.1 Secale cereale
GTGTTGCTGTTATAAGTTTGACACCTCTATCTCAAAACATGTGGACATATTTTTCGATATCGGCTTTTGCTTGAGGACAAGCGAGGTCTAAGCTTGGGGGAGTTGATACGTCCATTTTGAATCATGCTTTTATATTGATATTTATTGCACTATGGGCTGTTATTACCTATTATGTCACAATACTTATGCCTTTTCTCTCTTATTTTACAAGGTTTACATAAAGAGGGAGAATGCCGGCAGCTGGAATTCTGGGCTGGGAAAGGAGCAAACATTGGAGACCTATTCTGCACAACTCAAAAAGCCTCGAAACTCCAAGAAACACCGTTTCAGAAAATATAAAAAATATCTGGCGAAAGAGATACGAGAGGTGGGCCACCCACTATCCACGAGGGTGGGGGCGCGCCCCCCTGCCTCGTGGGCCACCTGGTGACTCCCTGATGCCCATCTTCTCCTCTACGAGGTGTTTTGGCCTAGCAAAAATCAGAAGGAGGCTTTTGGGACAAAGCGCCGCCGTCTTAAGGCGGAACCTTGGCGGAACCAATCTAGGGCTCCGGCGGAGCTGTTCTGCCGGGGACACTTCCCTCTGGGAGGGGGAAATCATCGCCATCGTCATCACCAACAACTCTCCCATCTTGGGGAGGGTTATCTTCATCAACATCTTCACCAGCACCATCTCCTCTCAAACCCTAGTTCACCCCTTGTATCCAATCTTTGTACCAAAACCACAGATTGGTACCTGTAGGTTGCTAGTAGTATTGATTACTCCTTGTAGTTGATACTAGTTGGTTTAACTGGTGGAAGATCACATGTTCAGATCCATTATGCATATTAATACCCCTTTGATTATGAACATGAATATGCTTTGTGAGTAGTTACGTTTGTTCCTGAGGACATGGGAGAAATCATGCTATAAGTAGCCATGTGAATTTGGTATTCGTTCGATATTTTGATGATATGTATGTTGTCTTTCCTCTAGTGGTGTCATGTGAACATCGACTACATGACACTTCACCATTGTTTGAGCCTAGAGGAAGGCGTTGGGAAGTAATAAGTAGATGATGGGTTGCTAGATTGACAGAAGCTTAAACCCTAGTTTATGCGTTGCTTCGTAAGGGGCTGATTTGGATCCATATGTTTCATGCTATGGTTAGGTTTACCTTAATACTTCTTTTGTAGTTGCAGATGCTGTAAATAGAGGTTAATCATAAGTGGGATGCTTGTACATGTAAGTGCAGCACCCAAGCACTGGTCCACCCACATACCAAATTATCAAAGTGACGAACGCGAATCATATGAACGTGATGAAAACTAGCTTGACGATAATTCCCATGTGTCCTCGGGAGCGCTTTCCTTCATGTAAGAGTTTGTCCAGGCTTGTCCTTTGCTACAAAAAGGATTGGGCCATCTTGCTGCACCTTATTTACTTTTACTATTTGTCACTTGTTACCAATTATCTTATCACAAAACTAACTGTTACCGACAATTTCAGTGCTTGCAGAAAATACCTTACTGAAAATTGCCTATCATTTTCTTCTGCTCCTCGTTGGGTTCGACACTCTTACATATCGAAAGAACTACGACAGATCCCCTACACTTGTGGGTCATCAGCTAATAGAGAAACACAAATCCTCATAGGCTAGACTCTAGGGTTTAGCCAATACGATCTCGAGGTTGATCAACTCTTGTATTCATATTCATCCATATTAATATAGCAGGAAGTAGGGTTTTACCTCGATCAAGATGGCCTGAACCTGGGTAAACATTGTGTCCCCAACCTCCTGTTACCATCAATCCTCAGACGCATAGTTTGGGACCCCCTACCCGAGATCCGCCGGTTGACACCGACAACGAGCCTTATATCTGTCAATGGAGCCATCTGCCTTTCTTTTTATGCGGAAGACCCATTTGCAATCAATTATATTTTTACCGTGAGGTGGAGGAACAAGCTACCATGTTTGATTTTTTTGAAGTGCCATGTATTCTTCGTCCATAGCACGCCTCCAATTTGGACCACCAAGAGCTTTCGAGAGATAGTGAGGTTCACCTGTAGCACAAAGATTCCCGTACCGAATCATGCCAGGGTATATTTTCTTGGTTGAATAATATCGCGCTGAAGTCGAGTTTACACGCGTTGAATGGGTGGCTGCTGAACATGCACTTCGGGCATAGAAGATCCGGAGTCCTGGGATCCTGCCTCGTCAGATGGACATGAGCCACTTGGGCTGGCCACAGGGAGCCCACTTGGCGAGCTATCCCTGGTTGATGCATCAGATGCGGGAGAGGCTGTTGATGAGGCACATGGATGTCGAGGCGGGGACGAGGGCGGATGACACGAGGATGATTCGGTGGCAGGTGCGACTGACACGGCCTCAGACAGCGTGAACTGGCCGGGAAAATCCTCACCAGGATCGTTTGTTTGTGTATGTGGCTCATGACGACCACTGCTTTGTTCCATGATTGCATTATTATCTCCGTCGTCTTCGCTGCTTTGTGTAACCTGAACACCAGATTCAAGGCTACGATATGCATGATTAGTATGGTCATTAGTCATTTGGTCAGCACCAACTAATTCAACCCCAGACATTGTGGAATTGACAAGGGTAGGGGGTAGAAGTAGCATTTCTTGGTGTAGTCTAGCACCAGCATTGGGATGCAAGCTTTTGAAAGGAAAAACAGACTCGTCAAAGACTACATCTCGTGAAATGTAGACTCGGCCCATGGAGATGCCAAGACATTTGTAGCCTTTGTGTTGGGGGCTATATCCAAGAAAAGTACATTGTTTCGAGCAAAATTCAAGTTTGCGCGCATTATATGGACGTAGATGAGGCCAACATGCGCAACCAAACACCCTAAGGAAAGAGTAATCTGGTGTGGTAGAGAAGAGACGTTCAATGGGTGTTTGATAATTGATAACCTGCTAGGCAGAATATTGATAAGATAAGTGGCAGTGACAAAGGCTTCATCCCAAAATTTCAATGGCATAGATTCTTGAGCTAAGAGAGATAGTCCCGTTTCAACTATGTGTTTGTGTTTTCTCTTGGCTGACCCATTTTGTTGATGGGAATGAGGACATGAGACATGGTGCTCAATGCCAATTCTTTGGAAAAAAGTATTCAACTTCTAATATTCGCCGCCCCAATCTGTTTGCATGGTGATAATTTTCTTATCAAGTTTTCGCTCAACAAGTTTCTGGAAATTTAAGAAAACAGAGAAAACGTTGGAATGTTTCTCGAGGAGGTATATCCATGTATACTTGCTAAAATCATCGATAAATCTCACATAATAAGTATTTCTCCCAACAAAACATGGTGCTGGTCCCCAAACATCAGAAAACACAAGTTCTAATGGTGAACTTGATATACTAGTGGATGTAGGGTATGGAAGTTGATGGCTTTTGGCTTGTTGAAAAGCATCACAAACCGACTCAATGCTAGAGTCACTTGAGAAAGGAAGCTCATTATTATTAATAACTTTCTATACTACTCGTAGAGATGGATGTCCCAAGCATTGATGCCACCTTGTGGATGATGGCTTGATGACACCATAGACTTGCTTTATTGATGAAGAAGATGATCAGAACGGATAGAGACCACTTCGGAAGGGATAGACCACCTCGGCATCTACCATGAAGAAGGACCTGCCTCGTGACCTGGTCCTTGACGACAATTTTTTTGGATGAATTTCAACAAAAGCACTGTTATCAAGGCCAAGTTTATGAGCAGAAGCTAGACATTTTTTTGCCTTAGGAACATGCAAGATATTTTTGAGATGGAGTTGGTGTTTTGGGGTATTAATACTAGTGTTACCAACATGACTAATTTCCATACCTTCTCCATTTGCCGTGTGCACCTTTTAGTTGCCAGTGTACGTGTTTCGAACAATCAATTTGTCGAGCTCGCCAATGATGTGATCAGTAGCTCCGGAGTCGAGATACCAGTTTGTATCCACACCATAAGAGGTGATTGCCAAACCAGCATGGTGTCCTTCATTGGGCACATAGTTGGAATCGAAATGATACCAACAATCTTGCGCCGTGTGATTGAGTTTGGAGCAGATTTGACATACTGCTGATGATGATCCCCCCTGATTGCCTCGACCTCCACCTGAGGATGCCCCCTGATTGCCATGATCACCTCCTGGACCATACCTAGGCCCATGTCCACGTACTCCACGATATGAACCATGACCACCGTGGCTTCCTCCACGATCGCGCTGGCCAGATCCAATGCGACCACGACGTGTGGTGTTGTTGACCCGAAGGCCTGGGTCACCTGCCACGGAGTGATGAAGCATCCCCATGCGCATGTCGTAGCTTAGGAGTTGGCCGTAGAGATCATTTATCATGATTGGATCAGCCACCGATCTCCCAAGAACCGATTCCACCAGAGGATTATAGTCAATGTCTAGCTCTGCCAAGAAGTAGGACACCAAGTCATCATCATCAATTTGTTTGCCTGCGGATGCAAGCTCATCAACAAGAGCCCTCATCTTGGAGAAATACTCTGCAGCTATCATATTTCCATTCTGCATATTGGCCATGGCCATCCTGATGTTGATGATCCGGGCTCTATACTACGATGAAAACATCTGCTCCAAGGAAGCCCAGAGTTGCGCGGCGGTAGCTATCGACGCCACCTGCATCAATACCTCCTTTGAAAGGGAATTGAGCAAGAATCCCAGGACCTGCTGGTCCTGAGCCACCCACTGGACATAGGCTGGATTGATTGTTTCCTGACTCCCACTGTCTGTGGTTGATGTGATTGTCACCGTTGGCGGTGTAAGCGACCCATCGAGGTAGCCAGCAAGCATGGCACCACGGATTGGTGGTAGCACTTGTGCTTTCCATAGGATACAGTTCTCCCTTGTGAGTTTTTCGGATATCTGTTGATTGAGGATCTAGGGAACGGAGGCAGAAGACGAAGCCATAGAGATGCTAAGGCTCTAAAACCATCTGAGTGCTCGATGGAGCGATGGACTAGAAACGTGTGCACCTAGCAGGGACATTTATGTCTTAATATAGAATTAGGAGTACATACGTTTTAGAATTGGGAAAGCCAAAAGGCAAGACTAGGCCTTTCCAGAACCTACTAGGCCGAACCCTTATAATTATGGGTTGGCTTACAACGTGATAGCCTAGAGATGAAACACCTATTCGCTTCTGGCTTATGCTATTAACGTTGATTGTCATGTTATCAATCGTGTTTATCTTCACAAGTTCCTCAAGAAAACTTCATATGAGCTTATCACTGGTAAGAAACCAAATGTTTCATACTTACATGTTTTTGGTGCAGCTTGCTACAATCTTGATATGAATCAATCTTCAAAGTTTGCACCTAAGGCACATGAAGGTTTTCTTCTTGGTTATGGCTCGAACTCGCATACTTAATATGACTATCACTCTCACCATAGGAAAGTTATGGAAATGTTAAATGTGTGGTTTGATGAATCTAACGGCACTCAAAAGGAGCACCTGCCAAATGTGATAGATGAACCACCGATTTCAGATGCTATTCGGCAAATGGCTGTTGGAAGCGGTAAGCCAGTTGAAGGAAATGCACCTGAGCCCTCTGATGATGATGCTCTCGTAACTCGAAGCAGAACTCGTCAAGCCACTGCTGAAGAAAATGCTACTCCGAATGCAAATGGCAATTAGATTCCTAATGCCGATCAAAATGGCAATCCTGAAGGGAATAGCGAAACAAATGCTAATACAGATGAAACTGATGAAAGTCATCATGATGAAAATCCTCATCCATGAGTGGAAAATTGAGTTGATCCCTCATCAATTCTCGAAGAACTTGAGAATCCAGGTTATCGACCAACAACTCGTTCACGCACTCGTTTGACTAACTACTGTGGAAGTTTCTCCTTTGTCTCATTGACAGAACCTACCAAATATGAAGAAGCCATGAATGATCCTGATAGGATGAATGCTATGCAAGAGGAGTTGGTGCAATTTAAACTAAATGATGTATGGGAATTGGTTGACAAACCAAATCCTAAGAAGCACAATATCATCGGCACCAAGTGGATTTTTCGCAACAAGCAAGATGAAAATGACATAGTGTTGAGAAACAAAGCTCTTCTTGTCGCTCAAGGGTACACACATGTATAAGGTATCGACTTTGGTGAAACATATGCTCCCGTTGCACGCCTTGAGGCAATTCATATTCTTCTCGCTTATGCAAATTCAATTATATTCTGCTTTATCAAATGGATGTGAAAAGTGATTTCCTCAATTGTGTAATTGATGAGGAAGTTTATGTTAGGCAGCCACCTGGATTAGAAAATCCTCAGTTTCCTAACAAAGTTTTCAGGTTGAAAAAGGCTCTATATGGGCTGAAGCAAGCCCCTCGAGCATGGCATGACACCTTCAAGAAGTTTTTTGCTCGACAAAGGGTTCAAGCCTGGATCAACCGATCCCACTCTTTTCACTCATGATGTTGATGATGATATATTTGTATACCAAATATATGTGGATGATATTATCTTTGGGTGTACTAACAATGATTGCAACTTAGAGTTCGGGAAAATGATGTTCGATAAATATGAATTGTCTATGATGGGTGAACTCAAGTTCTTCCTCGGACTGCAAATTCATCAATAAGAAAATGTAATTTCAATAGCTCAGGAGGAATATCTCAAAGAATGCCTGAAAAAGTTCAACATGCAAGATTCCAAATTGAAGGGCTACAATACGCCTAATGCCCATGAATTTTAAGCTGCATGCTGATGTGTACGGTGCTAGGTGGCTTCTCACCCCTCGTTGGTTACCCCAAGTGGAAGGTTTGAGATGCAGTGTAGCAGAAGTTTTCCCTTGGTAATACCAAGGATCGATTTCCCAGAGACTCCCAGTTTCAACAAGAAGGTGTCAACTGCTAACGGCGCCGGATATTAGCAATCAACGTGGACCTACACACAGATACAAATAACTTTGCTCCCAATGAGTACAGAGAGGTTGTCAATCCCTCCGGCCTTGTAGTTTACAAAGGATCAAACGCAAGTGATAATAGTGATAGGTATAATTGCAATAGTAAGTAAATAGTGGAAAAGTAAATAGCGGATGTGATCAATGATGGTAATATGGACCGGAGTCTCATGATGTTCACTAGTGATGTCTCTCTCCCAAAAGACGATAAAACAGCTATGTGAGGTAAACGAATTACAGCTGGGCAATTGACAGGACCATGTGCGCAAACCAATGCTGACTACATTGCAAGAAAGGTTGAGGTTCAAAGCATGGGCGGTACGCCAAAGTAAGTAGACCGAAATCCATCAATATCTACTACTAATCATCCACCTTGAGATATCTATCCAGAACATCTCGCTGGTATTAAGTTGCGAGCCCCACCCATAGTGTAAACTCAAAGCAACATACAACTGCATTAAAAAAACTTTGCGTAAGGTAAACAATCCTTGCACCCGCGGGCACACGCACCGTTGTTTTCCCCCTTGTGGCAACAACACATCCCCTCGACTCATGTTTCTGTCACTCAAACTAGTCATCGAGGGGCATGAACCCACAATCAAGCATGACGTTCCCTCTTGGAGTCACTACCTACTACTTGGCCAAAGCAATAAATAACAACGGAGAACATGCAAGAATTACTTACGAACATAAACATAAAAGAGGTGAATCAAATATATTACTCAAACACAATCTGAACATAATCTCACAATCCATCGGATCCCAGCAAACTCATCATAGCAACAGCATAAGGATTACATATGTGCCTCTATCATGTAGGGCAGCTCACGAGGACTAATTAGTGAAGCACAAGAACGGGAGGAGAACATTACATACCTACTGGTCATGGACTCATGGTCCAAGGGAGACTACTCACAACTCATCTGGGAGGCGTCCATGGTGGTGGAGAAGCTCCCGGTGGTGATCCTCCCCTCCGGCAGGGTGCCGGGAAGAGTTCTCCTGGTGCTCCCGATCTTGGAAGCGGCGGCGGCGGTGGAACAGAGATGGGATCGCGAAAAGAGTTCCTGTTTCGAGGGTTTCGGGAGATGCTTTAAATATATGCCAAAGGGGGGCATCGGAGGAGCCTCGGGGGGCCCAGGCGCCCCCCCCCCCGGCGCGGCCCAGGGGGGGGGCGCCGCCAGGGCGCCTGGAGCCCTGGTGCCCCCCCCGGCTGTCCTTCGGGCGCACGGTAGGTTCTGGAACGCTGATTTTTTATATAATTTTTCTGGATTTTTCCTGGCAGTTCTCGTAACATGAAAACCTGAAATACAAAAACAGCTGAAAACAGAAACTGGCACTGGGGTGCACTGAGTTAATAGGTTAGTCCAAATATGATCAAAAGTGTATGGAAGTGTATAAATATCATAGCAATATCACCCAAAAGAGGCATGGAGCAAGCAGAAATTATAGATACGTTTTGGACGTATCAACATCCCCAAGCTTAATTCCTGCTCGTCCTCGAGTAGGTAAATGATAACAAGAATAATTTATGTGGTGACATGCTATAAACCATATAGGACTTTTTCATAGTCATATGACAAAAGCTTACTGAGACAATGAATCTATAGTAATTAAGTTGCCTCATGAGAAAATCACAAAGAACTGAAAGTTTTACAATATGATACTGAAACATCAAAAAGATTTGCAATGAATATGATGTGCAAATTTGATAAAGTGATATCTAGCTTGCCCCCTTTAGTGAAGCAAAAAATAAATGCAGGGGCACCTTCAAGGTTTAAGTGATGACTAGATACAATGATTTCAGAATAAACGATATCACAATAATGCAAAAGACAATGCTACTTCGGGACAATGCACATTACACTCAGAATGACAATCATGCTCTCAGTAGTTGGTTCTTTTAAAAGAAGGTGGAGACTCAACATAAAAGTAAGAGAATGGCCCTTCGCAGAGGGAAGCAGGGATTACTCATGTGCTAGAGCTTTTTATTTTGAAAGCAAAGAAACAATTTTGTCAACGGTAGTAGTACTTCATATGTGCTATGCATAAGACATCCTATAAGTTGCAAGCCTCATGCATTGAATACCAATAGTGCTCGCACCTTGTCCTAATTAGCTCGGATTTCCATGGATTGTCATTGCATTACATATGTTTCAACCAAGTGTCACAAAGGGGTACCTCTATGTCACCTGTACAAAGGTCCAAGGAGATAGATCGCATTTGATTTCTCGTTTTTGATAGATCTCAACTTAAGGACATCCATACCGGGACAACATAGAAAATAGATAATGGACTCCTCTTAAATGCTTAAGCATATTCTCATAAGAGATTGAGGATTAATGTCCAAGCTAAAACTTCCACCATGATACATGGCTTTGGTTGGCGGCCCAATGTTCTTCTCTAACAATATGCATACTCAAACCATTCAACTCATGGCAAATCACCCTTACTTTAGACAAGACGAGCATGCATAGCAACTCACATGATACCCAACAAAAGTGTAACAGTTGATGGCGTCCCCAGAAACATGGTTACCGCTCAGCAAGCAACTTATAAGAAAATAAGATACATAAGCAACATATTCCTTACCACAATAGTTTTTAAGCTACTTTCCCATGAGCTATATATTGCAACTGAAGGTTTTAAAGGTAGCACATGTAAATTTACTTGGAGTGGCGGTGAAATACCACATATAGGTAGGTATGGTGGACTCATATGGCATAACTGGTTTAAAAGGATGTGGATGCACAAGCAGTCAGTCCGCTTAGTACAGGTGGAGGTTAGCAAAAGACTGGGAGCGACCAACTAAGAGAGCAATGACGGTCATAATCATGCAGAGCGACAAAGCAACATTGAATCAGGCATGGAAGTTATATCACTACTCAGAAATAAAAGATCATCAAGGCTTGACAGACTTTCTTTACAGTCTTAAATATGCGTGAGCATACGCCAAGTCAATCAAAATAAATTCTTGAAGGAAGATATTACTAAACCATACCACATCATTGACAAACAAATCATGTTGGTACTCCAATAACACATTGGGAATCCCCCAGCTATTTGAGACTAACCATAAGAAAACCTGAACTACTAAGCGCCATTATGCACGTAGCATCTTTATCATAGACATATCAACCAATGCAACGGAAGCAAACTCTCTTAATAAGATAAGCATGATAATTAAAGAGAGTTCAAGCAACCAACTAAACACAAGCTCTTTAAAAAGATAAGCATGAATACTAAGAGCAGAGCATGATAGTAGCTATTAAAAGACAAAGAACACACACAGCAAAGATAGACATGAAAATTCTATGTTATGTTCTAGGTAGAAGTGGAGCGTGTTTCTCTCCCACATAAAGAAAGCTGAGTTCCAACTCGTTATGAAAAACTAAAAAGGAAACTAAAAGCAAGACGCTCCAAGCATAGCACATAACACATGAAGTGATTAAAATATAGTGGAACAAAAGACGAAATGATAATGTTGATGGAGAAGGGGATGCACGGGGGCATCCCCAAGCTTAGACGCTTGAGTCTCCCTGAATATTTCTTGGGGGTGCACGGGGGCATCCCCAAGCTTGAGCGCTTGACACTCCTGAATCTTTTTATCATCTTCCCTCGCACACTTGAAAACTCGCTTCATACATAACTCATCATAATCTGATTAGCGAGGTTAGTACCCATAATAAAATAATTATACCTTGCTGGAAATAAAGATATTCTTGAAGGTCTACTGTTTCTCAAGATTGCCAAAAGGTTTTTGCAAAGAAAAAGCAAGCTCTTGGTTTGCAAAACGAAGGAAAAGCAAAACAGGACAGAATCTGTGAAAAACAGAACAGCAGGTAGTAATAGATTTGTTCGGGGCACTTCTGCAACTCAAATCAAAAAACTCAGAACAGAAGCACGAAAGACAATTATATAGAGAACGCTGTCGAAACAATTCAGACCAAAAAGATGATCCGGTGATTTTATACGAATTTTTCTATCCAAGGACAGAATCTGTTTCCTGGACAACCCCTCACAACTTTTGAACTTTCTAGCAATCAGAGGCTATACTTGGCACAAATATGAAAAGCAAAGATACAATGATGATGCTACAGTAGTAACAACATCAAGACACAACAAAAGCAAAATAAATTCATTCATTGGGCTGCCTCCCAAAAGCGCTTTCTTTTATGCCTTTAAGCTAGGCATAATGCATAGAGATCAATTTTTATCAAGAGTAAAAGAATAGCTAGCCCGTACAACGGACTCAAAAGGTAACTTGATCTTCTTTCGAGGGAAGTGTTCCATCCCTTTCTTGAGAGGAAACTGAAATTTTATATTACCCTCTTTCAAGTCAATGATAGCACCAACGGTGCGTAAAAAGGGACGTCCCAAAATAATTAGACAAGAAGGATCACATTCAATATCCATAATAGTAAAATCAACAGGAACATAATTATCATTGACAACGATAAGAACATCGTCGATCCTCCCCAAAGGTTTCTTTATGGAAGAATCAACGAGACGAACACCAAAAGAACAAGAATCAAAAGATTTCAATTTAAGCATATCATATATTCTTTTGGGCATAACAGAGGTACTAGCTCCAACATCACATAATGCATAGCAAGAGAAGTCATTCAATTTAATTTTTATCATAGGATCCCAACCATCTTCTAGATTTCTAGGTATGGAGGCTTCTACTCTAAGTTTCTCCTCCCTAGCTTTGATGAGAGCATTAGTGATATGCTCTGTGAAGGCAAGGTTAAGCGTGCTAGTGCGGGGGTCTCTCGACATCTTGTGAAGGAAATCAATAACTTCGGTAAGAGTGCAACTATAAAAATCAAGGTCACTAGCATCAAGTAAAGTGGTAGTGGTGTGCTTTAGGTTCACATGTTTGGTAGTTTCTATAGTCATAGCATCACCATTAATAGGTCCATCGGGACCAGGAGTACATTGGGTGCTAAGAGTTTGGATATCCTCAACAACTTGGATAGTAGCAACAGTGTGGTGGGTAGGAAGGCTCTTAATTCTATCCTCTTCCTCCCTTTCTCTAGCCCATCTCTCTTTAAGTTTAGCCATCATCCTAATATTTTCATCAATTTGCACTTGAATAGCATTCATAGGAGTGACCTTCCTCTCCTCAAGAGGAGAAGTTCTAATTTTAAGCAATTCTACCTCATTGGCTAAATTGTCTACCTTTGAAGAGAGATCACCTAGTTTGTTTAGTTTTTCTTATACACTATTATTAAAAGCTTTTTGGGCAGTGATGAAATCTTTAAGCATAATCTCTAGTTCAGTAGTGGAGTTCCTGGTGCTAGGATAAGCATTGTTGTTCCCATAAGAATTAGAGGGGAACGGTCTAGGATTGCTACCAAAATTACTCCTATAAGCATTGTTGTTAAAATTGTTTCTAGAGATAAAGTTCACATCTACTTGTTCTTGAGCAATCAAAGAATTTAAAGGAAAATCACGAGGATCAACAGAGGATTCCTTCGAAAGTAGAGACATGATCAAGTCAACTTTTTCATTTAAGGAGGAAATCTCCTCGACAGAGTTTACCTTCCTACCTGTTGGAGCGCGTTCGGTGTGCCATTGGGAATAGTTGGTCATCATCTCATCGAGAAGTTTTGTGGCAGCACCAAGTGTAGTTGACATAAAAGTTCCTCCCGCGGCCGAATCTAACAAGTTCCGCGAGGTAAAGTTCAAGCGTGCATAAAAAGTTTGGATAACCATCCAAGTAGTCAAACCGTGAGTAGGGCAGTTCTTGATAAGAGATTTCATACGTTCCCAAGCTTGGGCAACGTGTTCATTATCCAATTGTTTAAAATTCATTATGTTACTTCTTAGTTGGATAATTTTAGCAGGTGGATAGTATTTTCCGATAAAAGCATCTTTGCACTTGTCCCATGAATCTATGCTATTTCTAGGCAAAGACTGAAACCAAATTTTAGCTCCTCCTCTCAAGGAGAAAGGAAAAAGCTTAAGCTTAACAATATTACCATCTATTTCTTGGTACTTTTGCATATCACAAAGTTCAACAAAGTTGTTCAAGTGTAAAGCAGCATCATCTCCAGCACCGAAGAATTGATCTTTCATGACTAAGTTCAGTAAAGCAGGTTTAATTTCATATGAAGGTGCTGAAGTGGCAGGTGTAGTGATAGGTGTGCTGATAAAGTCATCGTTGTTGTGACTAGTGAAGTCACACAACTTGGTGTTCTCGGTGGAACCCATTGTAGGAAGCAAGCAAGATAACTATTTTTGTGATTTTCGATAAAAGATACTAAAGCAAAACTGAAAAGTAAACTAACAAGACTAAAAGCAAAGGTAAAAGATAGCGTGCAACTCCCCTATCCTGAAGAGTGGAGTCCCCGGCAACGGCGCCAGAAATTGCTTTGCTAGGTGGCTTCTCACCCCTCGTTGGTTACCCCAAGTGGAAGGTTTGAGATGCAGTGTAGCAGAAGTTTTTCCTTGGTAATACCAAGGATCGATTTCCCAGAGACTCCCAGTTTCAACAAGAATGTGTCAACTGCTAACGGCGTCGGATATTAGCAATCAACGTGGACCTGCACACAGATACAAATAACTTTGCTACCAACGAGTACAGAGAGGTTGTCAATCCCTCCGGCCTTGTAGTTTACAAAGGATCAAATGCAAGTGATAATAGTGATAGGTATAATTGCAATAGTAAGTAAATAGAGGAAAAGTAAATAGCGGATGTGATCAATGATGGTAATATGGACCGGAGTCTCATGATGTTCACTAGTGATGTCTCTCTCCCAAAAGACGATAAAACAGCTATGTGAGGTAAACGAATTACATCTGGGCAATTGACAGGACCATGTGCGCAATCCAATGCTGACTACATTGCAAGAAAGGTTGAGGTTCAAAGCATGGGCGGTACGCCAAAGTAAGTAGACCGAAATCCATCAATATCTACTACTAATCATCCACCTTGAGATATCTATCCAGAACATCTCGCTGGTATTAAGTTGCGAGCCCCACCCATAGTGTAAACTCAAAGCAACAGACAACTGCATTAAAAGAACTTTGCGTAAAGTAAACAATCCTTGCACCCGCGGGCACAAGCACCGTTGTTTTCCCCCTTGTGGCAACAACACATCCCCTAGACTCATGTTTCTGTCACTCAAACTAGTCATGAAGGGGCATGAACCC
Organism: Secale cereale; assembly: GCA_902687465.1. Taxonomy (NCBI): domain Eukaryota; kingdom Viridiplantae; phylum Streptophyta; class Magnoliopsida; order Poales; family Poaceae; genus Secale; species Secale cereale. The sequence continues at coordinate 330,305,490 of LR738715.1, forward strand.
ACAATCAAGCATGACGTTCCCTCTTGGAGTCACTACCTACTACTTGGCCAAAGCAATAAATAACAACGGAGAACATGCAAGAATTACTGACGAACATAAACATAAAAGAGGTGAATCAAATATATTACTCAAACACAATCTGAACATAATCTCATAATCCATCGGATCCCAGCAAACTCATCATAGCAACAACATAAGGATTACATATGTGCCTCGATCATGTAGGGCAGCTCACGAGGACTAATTAGTGAAGCACAAGAACGGGAGGAGAACATCACATAGCTACTGGTCATGGACTCATGGTCCCAGGGAGACTACTCACAACTCATCCGGGAGGCGTCCATGGTGGTGGAGAAGCTCCCGGTGGTGATCCTCCCCTCCGACAGGGTGCCGGGAAGAGTTCTCCTGGTGCTCCCGATCTTGGAAGCGGCGGCGGCGGCGGAACAAAGATGGGATCGCGAAAAGAGTTCCTGTTTCGAGGGTTTCGGTAGACACTTTAAATATATGCCAAAGGGGGGCATCGGAGGAGCCTCGGGGGGCCCAGGCGCACCCCCGGCGCGGCCTAGGGGGGGGGGCGCCGCCAGGGCGCCTGGAGCCCTGGTGCCCCCCCGGCTGTCCTTCGGGCGCATGGTAGGTTCTGGAACGCTGATTTTTTATATAATTTTTCTGGATTTTTCCTGGCAGTTCTCGTAACGTGAAAACCTGAAATACAAAAACAGCCGAAAACAGAAACTGGCACTGGGGTGCACTGAGTTAATAGGTTAGTCCAAATATGATCAAAAGTGTATGGAAGTGTATAAATATCATAGCAATATCACCCAAAAGAGGCATGGAGCAAGCAGAAATTATAGATATGTTTTGGACGTATCATACGGCAAGGATTACGATCAGAAGGCACATCACTCGATGATGGTTCTCTTCTTTATCTATGTGCATCCAGACCTGATATCGTGTTGAGTGTTTGCATGTGTGCCCGCTATCAAGCTGCACCGAAAGAATCACATCACCAAGCGATCAAGCGTATTCTAGGATATTTGGATCACACCCCCATCTTAGGTTTATGGTATCCAAAGGGAGCATAGTTTGATATCATTAGATATTCAGACTCAGATTACGTAGGTGACTTGGTTGACAGGAAATCTACTTCGGGGACATGTCATTTACTTGGTAGATCTTTGGTATTTTGGTCTTCGCGCAAGCAGAACTGTGTATCACTTTCTATGACTAAGGCCGAATATATTGTTGCTGGCTCTTGTTCCACTTAGTTATTGTGGATGAAGCAGACTCTGAAGGATTATGGCATCAGGGTCAAGAATATTCCTCTATAATGTGACAATGAGAGTGTGCTACTTCTTGAGCTTGCATTGATTTTTCCCTTGAAGAGGAATGGGTGATGCAGCAACGTAGAGATACGTACTTCCCTCAGTTGAGAACCAATGTATCAATCCCATAGGACGCACAAGCAAGTCTCCAGTCTATGCACCTGCACAAACTAACAAACACTTGCACACAACACGAAAAAGGGATGTTCAATCCCTTCATGGTCACGAACAAGAGTGAGATCTAATAGAGAGATATAAAACAAATAAAAGTAAATAAAACTCAATGAGGTATTTTTTGTGTTTTTACTTTTATAGATCTGAAAACATGTGATTGAAAATATACCCGGGAGCCATAGGTTTCACTAGAGGCTTCCCTCTCAGAGAAAGCATATGGTGGGTAAACAAATTACTGTCGAGCAATTGATAGAAAATCACAAAGTTAGGACGATATCTAAGGCAATGATTATGAATATATGCATCACGTTTGTGATAGGTAGACCGACTCCAGCCTGCATCTACTACTATTACTCCACTCATCGATCGCTATCCAGCATGCATCTAGAGTATCAAGTAAAAACAGAGTAACACCTTAAGCAAGATGACATGATGTAGAGGGATAAACTCATGCAATATGATATAAACCCCATCCTTTTATCCTTAATGGAAACAATATAATACGTGCCTCGGTATCCTTTCTATCACTGGGTGAGGACACCGCAAGATTGAACCCATCACAAAGCACCTCTCCCATTGCAAGAAAAACCAATCTAGTTAGCCAAACCAAATCGATAGATCCAAGAGAAATACAAAGCTATCAAATCATGCATATAAGAATTTAGAGAAAACTCAAATAATATGAATAGACAATCTGATCATAAATCCACAATTCATCGGATCTCGACAAACACACCGCAAAAGAATATTCCAATGAATAGATCTCCAAGAACATCAAGGAGAACAATGTATTGAAGATCCAAGAGAGAGAAGAAGCCATCTAGCTACTAGCTATGGACCCGTGGGTCTGTGGTAAACTACTCACACATCGTCGGAGGGGCAACAAAGGTTGATGTAGATGCCCTCCGTGATCGAATCCCCCTCTGGCAGAGTACCAGAAAAAGCCTCCAGATGGGATCTCACGAGGTCAGAGACCTACGGCGGTGGAAACGTACTTTCGTGGACTCCTCTGATGTAATGGGAATATTTGAGAATTTATAGAGGCGGAGTTGTAACATCCCAAAATTTCAATTTTGAATGTTATACATAGATCATATTTGCATTTCATGCTTTTTGCACTTTTGTTTGTGGCGTTCCTCGAAATTCTAAGCAACTCAAGGACCTACGGAGAGAGCTGGGAATTTTACCGTTTTCGTATTTGAGTTCGCTCGAATACCGGTCCGAGGACAGTGTGATTCTAATTATTTTTCTCTCCTAAAAATATTTCTAAATACAAAATATGAGTGGAGATAATACGACATCTCCAAAATAACAGAAATATTGGAGAAAAAAATATTAAAATCACTTTTGGTATTTTCTGGATTTATTTGCGATTTTATTTGCATAGGAAAAATGGGCGTTTTTCAAAATTGCATTTAGGTCCGGGAAAAATGTTCACTTTGTCCTAAATATTATTAGAGGACGGTGAAAATTTGTTTCCGGATTTTTGGAGTCCGTTTAGTATTTCTTTCGTTAGTTTTTCTGCGCCAGGACTCTATTCAAAAACAAAAAAGAAAACCGACTTGGAGCCGTAGAGGATCGAGACTCTGGGCTTTATAAGTCGGCCCGACCAGCCCCGCCAGCCCGCCAGCCCCACCTCCCCTGCCCTAGCCGCCACCGCCGCCTAGCGCCGCCGCCGCCGCTGCTGCCGCGCCGCCCGCCGCTAGCTGCTGCGCCGCCGCTCGCCGCCCGCGCCGCCACCCGCGCCGCCGCCCGCAGCGCTGCCGCTCGCCGCCCCGCCGCCTAGCCAGCCGCCGCCCGCCTCACCGCCGGACTGCCGCGCCTCACCGCCGCCGCCGGAGTTCATCGTGAGGTTGTTACGTTTTTTTTAAAAGAACCGATCGGTTTAGGTAAAACCGTAGATCTGTTTTTTATTAGATTAGATCGGTTCGTTTTTTTTGTCGGTTTAGTTATTTAGCGGACGTTCGTCCGTACGTTCATTTTAACGAATGGTTTTCGTCCGTTAGCCGCAGACAGCGAACGTTCGTTCATTAGCCCGTTCATCCGTTTTCTTTTTCGGGGTATTTATCCGCGGTTATTCCGATCGTGATTTCTGCCCTGATCTTGTTTTTCGTTTTTCTTCTCGCTCGAGAGTCGGAATCAGGTGATTCAAAATCCCAGATCTTCGTCTCGATGCCCTCTTTACGTTTAACCAACTTGAACAAGGTTTTGGATACTATAAAATTTGACTTTAGGCCAATTAGCAAACCGGAGCTCGTTTCTTTCGCAATTTGAGTTTCATTGCTTCTTTGGAGTTGATTATTTTTGCAAACCAGAGTTCTTAAGTTGAACTTTCTGGTTAGATCTCTTATTTGAGTTTTACCCGTGCATTAGTTAAGTGCTTATTGTGTGCTTGTTTGTTTGCGATAGAGTACCCGGAGTGCGCCGCTTGCTACTTTGAGTCTCTAGGTTTCGCGGATCATCAGCAAGGCAAGTAACACTTTGATCATACTTTCCAATTACCCAGTTTTCATTGCATTAGTCAACACCTCACACATTGCATGAGTAGGATCAATTAACATGTGGGACTGGGAAGTAGATTGAGGTAGTACCTATTACCTGCATTACATTCAAACCTTTGGGAGTTACTTCTATGTTTGCTATTAGGACATGCTATGCTCGTAGACGTGGATTGGGTGAGTGTATCCATGACAGATGTGAGTTTGTTAATTAATGGTTCAACTTAAGGTGGCAACTTTAACACACATCTGGGTGGATTGAGGCATCTGGGTATTCCAGTGATTGCCTGTTTTTCTTTGGACCGCCACGCAGGCTCAAAGGGATCATGAGATTATTCATACTAGAAACTTACGTGTGCAGCCACATGCCAATATGGGCTCTGGCATAGTTGAGTAAGTTGTGGGAAACCTTTCCATGATGGGCTAGCAGATGTAGAGGGTTTGTAGGTGTACCGGCCTATCTATCTGGTTAAGGGGACCTCTTCGGAAAGACAGTGTCTCGGTCATCCGTTTCTCAAACACCATGCAGTGCGAGAAACCAAACAGAGGCGATCGAGTCTTGTGGGGAAAAGTGCACAAACCTCTGCAGAGTGTACAAACTGATCATGATTAGCCGTGTCCCCGGTTACGGACGTCTTGAGTATCTAGTACTTGGATTATCATGTGAATCTCATCATGTTACTCTAATTAATATTGTTGGGTTTAATGATGATTTTTAATTGGGATTGAGAGGATGTCTATCTTCTCAACGATGTTTCAACTACCATGATAGTTAATTAAAATCTATTCCTTTGAAGTAGGGAAAAATTGGCTTTACGCAAAAACTGTAACCATATAGCTTTCCATCAGTCATATTGCATATAGTATAGCTTTACTTTCATTGCTCTCTTGTGTTACTTTGCCAGCATATTCCATGTGCTGGCCCGTTTTCGGGCTGCAACGTTCATGTTGCAGACTTTTCAGACGACGAGTAAGGTGCCTTTTTGGTCGTGGTTCTATACTCAATGATGCCGTTGGAGTTGATGTACTCACTTATCTTCCAAGCCTTCCGCTGTTATCATGTTAGATGGCCTTCAGCCATTTTTATTGTAATAAGTTCATCGTTGGAGCTATCGATGTAATAAGTGTGTGATTGCTACTATGTTATAAATCCTTCAAGTACTGTGCGTGTCAGCATTACTGATCCAGGGATGACACTGATGCACAGAGATCAGACTGTTTGAGGTCTGGTCGCTACAAGATGGTATTAGAGCACACGTTGACTGTAGGACACGACCACTAAGCTAAAACCCTAGAGCACTATTCACTCTTCTCTTTTTTGACTCCTCATCTTTTCTACTCTTTTAGGATGGTGGATGCAAAGAACAAGTTCATGCAACCGGATGATGATACACCATTTGGACGACACCTGAAGGAAGTCACCAGATATCTAAACATTGGACTACCAAGTTTCACCGGAACCTACAATGCCACTCTACCTGAGGAGGAGCATTGGTTGATTCAAGCCCAAGTTCCAGGAAGGACGTTCGAGCCCGTGGAGCCTAGCCAGGAGCATGGCAGCCCACATTGCTATGGGAAGGATCAGAGAAGTCTACAAGCAGGAGCTAAAGGACACCATCTACCAGATTTGCGGACGCCGAGATGAGAACTGGGACATGATCAGCACCCGGAAGGATAGATCCATTGCAGCCTTCATCCAGGAGTTGAACCATCACATTCGTCGCCAGGAGCACCAGATGTGTGCAGGGATGATGGAATTGAAGAAAGTCCTAAATAGGAACTTGGAGTTAGAAGAGGAACTCAAGTCTACACGCGACGGATACGAGGAGGAGATGCTAATACTTGTGGAGAAGAATGATGACTTGACACGGAAGTTAGGGATACTTATGGGAGAAGAAGACGAGGAAGAAGAACCCAAGGAGATTCCACCGGAAGACTACATCATTATTGACGACACAGATTCGGAACCTGAAGATAGCAAGGACGAAGACTATGAAGATGAAGCTGGAGCAGATATCATGGAATCTTCTGTCGATCAAATTTTTTAGATGACCACCCTGGGACTAGTAGTTTACCTCCATATATTAGCTTTAGAGCACTTTTTAACGATAGTTAGATTTGTAAGATCTTGCTTGAAATTGATTGGTGTGATATGATTGTGTTTGTCTCATGTGCATATGGGTAGTGATTTCCCTTAGACCTCTTTCTATTCTAATCTCTTCCCTCTACACCCATCAGATGCCTCCAAGACATGAGCCCGGATTTGAGTTTCCCCCTGATCTCACCCAGTTGATCCAGCAGCAGAACACCCTGATGCAACTACTTGTCCAGAACACTCAGAACAACCAGAACAACAACAACAACAACAACAACCCTCCACCACCACCACCCGTGGACAACTTGACACGTTTCTTAAGGTTGCAACCACCGGTGTTTGCTAGCAGCATCGAACCAATAGTGGCTGATGACTGGCTACGCAAGATTGGAAGGGATTTGACCACCGCCAATTGCTCAGATGCTGAGAAGGTGCAATTTGCCGCACACCAGTTGTCTGGACCAGCCGCAGCATGGTGGGAGAATTACACAGCCACTTATCCCATAGCCAATGTGACCTGGGATCAGTTTCAGCAAGCTTTTCATACCGCCCATGTCTCAACTGGAGCTATGAGTATGAAGAAGCAGGAGTTTCACAATTTGCGCCATGGCAACCGTACTGTGGCCCAGTACGTGGATGAGTTTAGTACCCTATCTCGTTATGCCCCAGATGATGTGGCCACAGATGCCACTAAGCAGGAGAGTTTCATGGAAGGGCTGAATGATGAGATGAGTGTACAGTTGATGGTGGCAACTTTCAATAACTACCAGGAGCTGGTTGACCGCGCCCTAATGATTGAAAGGAAGCACCAACAGATTGAAAGTCGCAAAAGGAAGTATGGACAAGGAAAGTATAACTCTGGAGCTCAACAGAAGCCGCGTTTTACCCCTAAAACGGTAGGATAGTTCCAACATACCCATGGAGGAGGTAGCTCGCACAATCACAATGGCCCCAAGAATGGAAATGGAACAAATGGTAACCAGAGTCGCCCTACACCGTCCACACCCACCAAGAGGGATTTCAGCCATGTCACTTGTTACAAGTGCGGGAAGAATGGACATTATGCCAATGAATGCCCAGAAGTTAAGAATGGAAACGTCAATGGAAGCGCCGCAAAGAAGCCCAACCAGTTCAACAAAGGACAAGTGAACCACGTGACTGTGGAGGAGGTAGAAGAGCAACCAGATGCTGTTGTCGGTAAGTTTTTGGTTAAGACATTTACCGCATAGTTCTTTTCGATATTGGTGCATCGCATTCATATATTTCAAGGGGATTCCTAAATAGACATAGGATGTCCACCCGAGTTCTTAAGACCCCCATGTTAGTAAGTTCACTTGGAGCAGATTATATGGCACACCAAGGATGTTTTCAAACGCCATTGATCATAGGATGCCATACTTTCCCCTCTGACCTAATAGTCCTGGAATCACAAGGATTGGATGTGATATTAGGTATGGATTGGCTATCGAAGTATGGAGGTGACATTGACTATGCCAGTAAGTCAATTTTGCTCACCACCCCGGAGGGAAAAAGGATTAAGTATGTATCTAGGCATTCTCCTATAAGGACTCAAATACATTCTCTCACGGGAGTTGTTCAGGAGGAAGTGCCAGTAGTGAAGGATTATCCGGATGTGTTCCCAGAGGAGTTACCTGGCATGCCACCGGATAGAGATATAGAGTTTTTGATTGAACTTTTGCCAGGCACCGGGCCAATTTCTAAGAGACCATATAGGATGCCCGCAAAGGATTTGGAGGAGATAAAGAAACAGATTAAGGAGTTACTGGATAAAGGATTCATACGCCCAAGTTGTTCGCCTTGGGGTTCGCCAGTACTTTTAGTGGAGAAGAAGGATGGATCGTTAAGAATGGTTGTTGATTACAGAGGGCTGAACGAAGTAACGATCAAGAATAAGTACCCACTGCCGATGATCAATGATCTGTTCGATAGATTGCAAGGAGCTAAGATATTTTCCAAGATCGCTCTGCGATCAGGGTACCATCAATTGAAGATCCGAGAGCAGGATATACCTAAGACAGCTTTTACCACCAGGTACGGGTTGTACGAGTATACCGTTATGTCTTTTGGTATGACTAAAGCACCGGCATACTTTATGAACCTGATGAACAAAGTGTTTATGGAGTATTTGGATAAGTTCATCGTAGTGTTCATAGATGATATATTGATCTTCTCAAAGGATGAAGAGGAGCATGCAGAGCATTTGCGTTTGGTATTGGAGAAGCTCAGAGAACATCAGTTATATGCCAAGTTTAGCAAATGCGAATGTTGGTTGAAGGAAGTCGGATTTCTCGGACACGTTATATCTGGAGAAGGAATAGTAGTAGATCCCGCTAAGGTGGACACTGTGACCCATTGGGAAGCACCCACAACAGTTGGAGAGATCCGGAGTTTTCTTGGACTTGCAGGATACTACCGGAGATTTATTGAGAATTTCTCGAGGATTGCAAAGCCAATGACGGAGTTGTTAAAGAAGGACATCAAGTTCAGTTGGACAGAAGAATGTGAGGCCAGTTTCCAGGAATTAAAGAAATGGTTGGTCTCATCCCCTGTGTTGATTCTGCCAGATCAACATAAGGATTATGAGGTGTACTGCGACGCTTCACGTCGAGGACTTGGAGCAGTTCTTATGCAGGAAGGAAGAGTTGTTTCGTATGCTTCACGATAACTGAAACCTCATGAGCTGAACTATGCCACCCACGATTTGGAGTTAGCAGCCGTAGTGCATGCATTGAAGACGTGGAGACATTTTCTTATTGGAAACCATTGTGAAGTATATACGGATCACAAGAGTTTGAAGTATATATTCACTCAGAAGGAGCTGAATCTCAGGCAAAGGAGATGGCTGGAACTCATTAAGGATTACGACATGAGATTGCATTATCACCCCGGAAAGGCTAACGTAGTAGCCGATGTGCTAAGCCGTAAGAGCCATGTCAACACCCTAATGATGGAGGAATTTCCAAAGGAGTTAGCCGAGGACTTACGAGAACTATGTTTGGAGATAGTTCCGAGAGGCTATGTAGCAACACTAGAAATCCAGTCTACCCTGATGGATAAAATCAGAGAAGCTCAGAAAACTGACAAAGAGATTGCCTCTATAAAGGAGAGGATGAGCGAAGGAAGAGCTAAAGGTTTTCGTGAGGATGAATACGACACCTTATGGTTTGAGGACCGCGTTTATGTGCCTAATGACCAGGAGATCAGGAAGTTGATTCTACAGGAGGCCCATGATCCACCATACTCGATTCACCCAGGAAATACTAAGATGTATTTCGATTTGAAGGACATTTTCTGGTGGACCGGTATGAAGAAAGATATCGCGGAATATGTAGCAGTTTGTGATATATGTCAGAGAGTAAAGGCAGAACATCAGAAGCCAGCAGGATTGTTACAACCTATGCCGATACCCGAATGGAAGTGGGAGAAGCTTGGCATGGATTTTATCACCGGATTGCCCAGGACCAAAGCAGGATATGATTCAATCTGGGTAGTAGTGGACCGATTGACGAAGGTAGCCCACTTTATCCCTGTGAAAACCACTTATACCAGTGCAAAGTTGGCAAAGATATACATGACCAGAATTGTATGTCTGCATGGAGTTCCGAGGAGCATCGTATCAGATAGAGGAACCCAGTTTACCTCAAAGTTCTGGAATCAGTTACATGAAACTTTGGGTACCAGACTAGAGTTTAGCACAGCTTTTCACCCGTAGACACATGGACAGACGGAGAGAGTCAATCGGATTTTGGAAGATATGCTGAGAGCCTGTGCATTAGATTATGCATCTAGTTGGGATGACAATTTGCCCTACGCGGAGTTCTCATACAACAACAGTTACCAAGCCAGTTTGAAGATGGCACCGTTCGAGGCATTGTATGGAAGGAGATGTTGAACACCGTTAATGTGGGATGAAGTTGGAGACCGACAGTTATTTGGACGAGACTTAATCGAAGAGTCTGAGGAGAAGGTGAAGTTGATTCGAGATAGATTGAAGGTAGCTCAGTCCAGGCAAAAGAGTTATGCAGACTCGAAGCGCAAGGAGATAGCCTATGAGATCGGAGATAGAGCGTACTCGAGAGTATCGCCTGTGCGAGGAGTTAAACGTTTCGGTGTTAAAGGGAAGTTAGCCCTGAGATTTGTGGGACCTTACCGTGTTTTGGAACGCATGGGAGAGGTTGCCTATAAGTTGGAGTTGCCTGAGGGATTGTCAGGAGTGCAGGACGTGTTTCACATTTCACAGCTTAAGAAGTGCCATGCAGAGATGGCCGAAATACCGCTTAGAGACACAGTACCCCTGGAAGCAATTCAGTTGGACAATGATCTGACTTACGAGGAGAAGCCTGTTAAGATTCTCGAATTTTCGAGCAGAGTCACCCGCAGTAAGGTTATGAAGTTTTGCAAAGTTCAGTGGAGTCACCACACCGAGGAGGAAGCCACCTGGGAACGAGAAGATGATCTACGCAAGGAGCACCCACACCTATTCTCTAGCCAAGTCAAATCTCGAGGGCGAGATTCATTCTAAGGGGGGTAGGTTTGTAACATCCCAAATTTTCAATTTGGAATGTTATACATAGATCATATTTGCATTTCATGCTTTTTGCACTTTTGTTTGTGGCGTTCCTCGAAATCCTAAGCAACTCAAGGACCTACGGAGAGAGTTGGGAATTTTACCGTTTTCGTATTTGAGTTCGCTCGAATACCGGTACGAGGACAGTGTGAATCTAATTATTTTTCTCTCCTAGAAATATTTCTAAATACAAAATATGAGCGAAGATAATATGACTTCTCCAAAAAAACAGAAATATTGGAGGAAAAATATTAAAATCACTTTTGGTATTTTTCTGGATTTATTGGCGATTTTATTTGCATAGGAAAAATGCGCATTTTTCAAAATTGCATTTAGGTCCGGGAAAAATGTTCACTTTGTCCTAAATATTATTAGAGGACGGTGAAAATTTGTTTCGGGATTTTTGGAGTCCGTTTAGTATTTCTTTCGTTAGTTTTTCTGCGCCATGACTCTATTCAAAAAAAAAGTAAACCGACTTGGAGCCGCAGAGGATCGGGACTCTGGGCTTTATAAGCCGGCCCGACAAGCCCCGCCAGCCCCGCCTCCCCTGCCCTAGCCGCCACCGCCTAGCGCCGCCGCCGCCGCTGCTGCCGCGCCACCGCTCGCCGCCCGCGCCGCCGTTCGCCGCCCCGCCGCCTAGCCAACCGCCGCGCCGGACCGCCGCCGCTGGAGTTCATCGTGAGGTAGTTACGGTTTTTTTAAAAGAACCGATCGGTTTAGGTAAAACAGTAGATCTGTTTTTTTATTAGATTAGATCGGTTTGTTTTTTTGTTGGTTTAGTTATTTAGCGGACGTTCGTCCGTACGTTCGTTTTAACGAACGGTTTTCGTCCGTTAGCCGCAGATAGCGAACGTTCGTTCGTTAGCCTGTTCGTCCGTTTTCTTTTTCGGGGTATTTATCTGCGGTTACTCCGATCGTGATTTCTGCCCTGATCTTGTTTTTCGTTTTTGTTTTCGCTCGAGAGTCGGAATCAGGTGATTCAAAATCCAGATCTTCGTCTCGATGCCCTTTTTACGTTTAACCAACTTGAACTAGGTTTTGGCTACTGTAAAATTTGACTTTAGGCCAATTAGCAAACCGGAGCTCGTTTCTTTCGTAGTTTGTGTTTCGTTGCTTCTTTCGAGTTGATTCTTTTTGCAAACCGGAGTTCTTAAGTTGAACTTTCTAGTTAGATCTCTTATTTGAGTTTTACTCGTGCATTATTTAAGTGCTTATTGTGTGCTTGTTAGTTTGCGATAGAGTACCCGGAGTGCGCCGCTTGCTACTTTGAGTCTCTAGGTTTCGCGGATCATCAGCAAGGCAAGTAACACTTTGATCATACTTTCCAATTACCCAGTTTTCATTGCATTAGTCAAACCCTCACACATTGCATGAGTAGGATCAATTAACATGTGGGACTGGGAAGTAGATTGAGGTAGTACTATTGTCTGCATTACATTCAAACCTTTGGGAGTTACTTCTACGTTTGCTGTTAGGACATGCTATGCTCGTAGACGTGGATTGGGTGTGTGTATCCATGAAAGATGTGAGTTTGTTAATTAATGGTTCAACTTAAGGTGGCAACTTTAACACACATCTGGGTGGATTGAGGCATCTGGGTATTCCAGTGAGTGCCTGTTTTTCTTTGGACCGCCACCCAGGCTCAAAGGGATCATGAGATTATTCATACTAGAAACTTACGTGTGCAGCCACATGCCAATATGGGCTCTGGCATAGTTGAGTAAGTTGTGGGAAACCTTTCCATGATGGGCTAGCAGATGTAGAGGGTTTGTAGGTGTACCGGCCTATCTATCTGGTTAAGGGGACCTCTTCGGAAAGACTGTGTCTCGGTCATCCGTTTCTCAAACACCATGCAGTGCGAGAAACCAAACGGAGGCGGTCGAGTCTTGTGGGGAAAAGTGCACAAACCTCTGTAGAGTGTACAAACTGATCATGATTATCCGTGTCCCCGGTTACGGACGTCTTGAGTATCTAGTACTTGGATTATCATGTGAATCTCATCATGTTACTCTAATTAATATTCTTCGATTTAATGATGATTTTTAATTGGGGTTGAGAGGATGTCTATCTTCTCAACGATGTTTCAACTACCATGATAGTTAATTAAAATCTATTCCTTTGAAGTAGGAAAAAATTGGCTTTACGCAAAAACTGTAACCATAGAGCTTTCCACCAGCCATGTTGCATATAGTATAGCTTTACTTTCATTGCTCTCTTGTGTTACTTTGCCAGCATATTCCATGTGCTGACCCGATTTCGGGGTGCAACGTTCATGTTGCAGACTTTTCAGACGACGAGTAAGGTGCCTTTTAGGTCGTGGTTCTATACTCAGTGATGCCGTTGGAGTTGATGCACTCACTTATCTTCCAAGCCTTCCGCTGTTATCGTGTTAGATGGCCTTCAGCCATTTTTGTAATAAGTTCATCGTTGGAGGTATCGATGTAATAAGTGTGTGATTGCTACTCTGTTATAAATCCTTCAAGTACTGTGCGTGTCAGCATTACTGATCCAGGGATGACACTGATGCACAAAGATCAGACTGTTTGAGGTCAGGTCGCTACAGGAGTTAGGGTATGGTATCCCCAAGGGCCCCACAAGCCTAGCCCCCACCCAGGGCATGCTCCTGAGGCTTGTGGCCTCCTCGAGACTCCTCTTACCTCCTCCCCAGGTCTTCTGGGTGTCTTCTGGTCCAAGAAAAATCATCACGAAAGTTTTATTCGGTTTGGATTCCGTTTGATATTCCTTTTCTGAAAAATTCAAAAACAAGAATAAAACATAAACTGGCACTAGGCTCTAGGTTAATAAGTTAGTCCCAAAAATAATATAAAATATCATATTTGAAACATCCCAAAAATTTCCAAATTTTGGAATGTTAATAACAAGATAATACTGAGAGAATTGCTATGATTTTCTAGGGAAATTAAAATCTTTTTGAGACTTGTTGATTTTTTTCGTTTGGACTCCTATGAAATATTTTGACACCATAATCAAATTACGCAGTGAGAATAAAATGACTTTCACAGATGTGGTGGATGAGTATTCCATTTGGAGTTAGTTTTAATGCCATTTAAATGTTTCCAAATTATTCAAATAAATTTAATGAGAGGAGACGATGTGACTTCTCCAGAAAAATAGTTGGAAATATTTAATATTGCAATTATCAGTTTGTTAATTTGCAAAATTGAAATTGAAATTTTGAGTAATTCAATTAAGTATAATAGTAGTGTGTCCACAACAGTAAGTTTACTAAATTCTGAAACGAATTTTCGTAGAATCTAAATAATATTTACGTGTATGTATACATTTGTTTTTGTTTTCTGTTCAATAAAACTTTTCGGGCACTTAAATAAAAAGAAAGATAAATTCTAATTCTAATCTTATTTGTCTTGACCCATTTTTTTTCTCTATTTCCACTACTAGGAAAAGGCCTATTAATGGCGCACCTAATTTGGCCATTAATGGCGCATTAGTGGTGCGCCATTACTAGCACGCCATTAGTATTTGATACTAATGGCGCACCTCTGGTGCGCCATTAGTATCTGGTATACTAATGGCGCACCGCAGATGCGCCATTAGTGTGCACCGTAGTGCGCCATTAGTATGCCTCCCAGGGGCCATGTGTACCCAGGTGCTTTGGCATACTAATGGCGCACTAAGGTATGATGCGCCATTAGTAATGTCTGCATAGTAATGGCGCACTGGCTGATAATGCGCCATTAGTATGCTTTGGCACACTAATGGCGCACTGTGCTCTGATGCGCCATTAGTATGAATATTAGGGTTTTTTTAATATTATTTTTCTGTTTTTTTGCACAGATTACAAAATGTATAATTGCACAGAATATAGACAGCACACATCAACAACACATTCATCGAATACAATAGAAGATTAGTCTCTGAATACAATTCATCATATTAGTCTCCGAATACAATTCATCATATTAGTCTCCGGATTGATAAGACCGAACAAAGATAGTACAATATATTACAAGTCTCGAGACCGCGAGTAGCGAGTTTGTCTTCACATTACAAGTCGATATCGATCATCTAAACTACCATCACATAGAAGAGAGCTGCGGTCGTCACGATGAGCATCATCACGATGAAACTCGTTTTCATCCGGTTCCTCCAACGCTCCCTCCCCTCTCCCGCTAGATAGCGGGCGTATCTAGATTCGGCCTCGGCCCTAGTGGTGTACCCTTTGTAACTGTTACCGCTGAATCGGTGAACCTGTCTCCGACACTCCTCCCAGTCGTCGTAGACTCCGGGAACCTTACCCTTGTACACGACATACGACGGCATCGCTATATATGCACTAGCCAAACGAAACGTTAGTACCAATTCACACACAATTCATAAGCAATATATAAGTATGCAACAGAACGATCGAAAGAGAAAAGCAAGACATTAATAGCATCGATTACATCTAAGTTGAACGACTCTCGAAACCAAAGAGACATACTACAAGTTCATTAAAGTTTAATTACAACATGAGCCAATCGATGTTTCAGAACTAGACACAGCATCACTGCTTTCGACTCGACTCATTGCACCGGAGCGTGGATGAAGCCGCCGTCTATCGTGGGAGTCATGAAATCACGGGTGTTGTCAGCCTGCATTTGTAGCATTGTGTCAATGTCACTGTTCGACGGTTGATTTCTGAGGTAGAACTGCCCCGAGGTACGAAGGACATCTTGATGGATGATTTCCGCAAACTCCGACTGGATGCGAAAGAAATCTTGTCTGATGTCCGCGTCCTGGATTGCTGACACGCACGCGGCCCAATCTTTGAGCTTACTCGGTAGCAGAAGTTGATGATGGTCCCGTACGATCGCCCGCATGTGATGGATGGCGTAGTAGGCACCCTTCTGACCGCCAGGCGGCTGCTCGCCGCAGCAGAACGGCGTGTTGTGGGAGAACACGTGCTTGCCGTACTTACGAGTTGTCCTGGTGAAGGTGCCTCCAGATTTGGCGTAGCCGGCGAGAACATCATCAAGAACCTTCTTGACATTTGTGTAGTCTACAGCCGACTGACGGTCCGGGTCGAAATACGTGGCCATGGAATATTTGGGGCTTAGTAGGATGAGCGTGCATTGTGTGTCACTGCAGAAAACACGAAATGTTAAAAGAAGAACGATCGAAATCTAAGAATTCATATGTTACGGGGCGGTTGAGGCGGGAGGACTTACTCGGGAAAGTAAGGCACGAGGAAGTTATCCTTATCTCGGTTTGCCAGAATGACGCCTTCGAGGTAAGAACTCGCGACTTGCCGGTCCCCAGCACTGCCCAAGATCTTGGCACGCATGTAGAAGGGGTCGACTATCACGATGTCCGGGGTCTTGTCGCGAATGATCCGCATCTCCATACTCAGCGAAAATAGCCGAACGAAGGTGTAGTGCAGCGGATGAAGGTTCAACATAGCGTGGATGTCATCAAACCGCAGGACGATCGTACCCCCGATGGAGTTATCCACAAAGCCCTTGCCCTCCGGCACCTTGGCCGCGAAAACCGGGTATGCCACATCCTTCTCTCTGAGACGCCGCTTCTCCAAAGAAAGAACACTGTCATGCAGACTCCGCATAGCACCGGTTGCAGCATCGAGCATATTTGTCGGTAGCATCGGCCTACCCGCCACATGCACCCTCCTCATTACATCCTCAGGTGAATGTGGACCGTCCTGAGCACGGATCATACTCGGTGCCGGCTGGCTCGCACCCTTGTTAGTTTTTCTTTTGCGTGCCTTCTTCTTGATCTCCTGAATTGGGACCGAGTTCTGCTCAGAGACCGCCTTCTTTAGTGTGTTGGGGCTGATCATATTTCGCACCTCGCCTATCTGAGGCTCGGTGAAGTCGGCAGCTGGAGGCGTCTCCTGAGAGCTGAACAGCAGACGACGCCTGTTGCAACTTGGCTTCTCCGCGGTACCGGCTTGATCGCGCACGTCTTTTGTTGGGTTGGGTTCTTGAGAAGGAGCCCCCATGAAGTCGTCACCGTACCCATGATCGGCAAAGTACTGATCGACGTTGGCAAATGTATCGTCGTCGTCGTCGTTCTGATCATGTGCCATATGCATGTTTGGATCCAGTGGCATAGGGATGTCCGGCACCGTTGCAGCGGACTTGCCATGGGGACGACATGGCGCCGGCACGACTGGCGGTGTTGTCTTTGGTGTGGTTTCCCCCGCCCCCAAACGAATCTGGCTCTTCGGCCAAAGCAGGGGCCAGCTTAGGCAGGCGCTGAGGGTCATGACGTCATCATCGTCGGCCCCGACGGGTCGAATCGGAGGTAACACCTCGTCGCAGCCTGGCAGCACCCGAACCAGTTGAACCCTAAACAAGTTGGGTGGCATCTGGGTACCGTGGAACAAGGGCTGGCCCGGTTGAATGATTTTGCCCTTGGCGACATCGACCAACTCGTTGTTCACGAAGTGCAGGAGAGTGCACGGAACGTCGGCGGCGCCCTGGGAAAACATGTAGGGCGTCAGGGATGCCCAGTCAAAGGCAAGGAGATGAAGTCCTCGGCCGAGAGAGGCTTAATTAGTTACCGTGATGATGGCGTCGAGGATGGCTAATGTCGAGGCACCGCCAACGGCGGGCGTGCAGTTGACGGAGGGGCCGCTTGCTGCAGAGGTGCCGGCCGGCGTACACACGGGTGCATTAAGCTCCCGTGCCGGCGTCGGAGACACCAATGCCGCCTCCGCCGGAGACACCAATGGCCCCGCCATCGCGTTCTGCGAGTTGCGGGCCGTGAAGCTGGGAATCGGGGGCAGCCCCTGTTGGCCGCCAGCAATCCAAGCCTGCAACCCCTCGATCAAGCTAGGCACAATGGCGGTGATCGTCGCTCCGATCTGTTGTTGCACTTGCTCTTGGACAATCTCCGGAATCCGCGCCACCTGTGCCTTGAGTTATAGTATGACGACCATTTTGTCGACAAGCCTTTGCCGGCCACACGACCAGCTGACGTCGGCTTCTCGAGCTTATCCTTGTTCTTCATTACATTCAACACCCTATTTAGAGTCGTGTCCCAAGGGCCGCTCTTAGTCGACCCCGCGCTACTGCTTTCAGTCGCCTGCGGAAGGAATGTGAATCATTTAGAAATTTGGCTTCATTAATTAGAATGCAACCATATGGAGCTAATTACGCGGGGGTGTATTCCTTACCAGAACAGCCTCAAGCGCCCTGGTCTTCGGATCCGTGGTCAGCTCCTTTGTTTTCGGGTCCTTCTTGTACCGGGCCCTAATAAAGTTCCTGGTCTGCTTGTCACCGTATTTATCGAAGAGGGGCGGTAGGCCTTGCTCGGCACGGTCCGCCTCCTCCTAGTCCCATATAGGCTCCGCCACTCTGTAACCGCCGGGACCGAGTGTGTGTTCCCCTAAGTTGAGCTCCCGCATTTCTTTCCCCCACTGACTTGATTCGGAGTGTGCGGAGCTCGAGCAAGTGATCTTGAAGTCATTGTAGTCATCTTCGGTGATCGAAGGATTTTTCTCCTTGATCTTCTCATAACTCTCACCTTTCTGGATCATTCTCTTCACATTGGTTTTCTAAGTAGACAGGGCCGTGCTCATCTTCGTGAGGGCAGCATTGTTCACTTTATTCCCTTTGAGGCTTGTGTTATC
This sequence comes from Secale cereale, assembly GCA_902687465.1. Classification (NCBI taxonomy): domain Eukaryota; kingdom Viridiplantae; phylum Streptophyta; class Magnoliopsida; order Poales; family Poaceae; genus Secale; species Secale cereale. The sequence continues at coordinate 330,323,779 of LR738715.1, forward strand.
AAATTGAGCGGGGAACTTGTATCGTTCATGCAGCTTCGTGAAGAGGAGGTTGCGGTAATTCCCGTTGTCAGGATGCCTCAGGTTCTCGCTGTTGATCGAGACGGTGCTCCGAAGAATGCACCCGAGCTGAAGCGAGTACCCCTTGACTACTCGTTCGGGCGCCGTTGGATTCCCGTCGGAGTCCACTTCAGTAACTTCCTCCTTGAGGGTGCGAAGCACGGTCAGGCGCCGGTCCTTCCGTTGCCTCTTCGGTTGGCTGCCATCTGTGCGTGCGCCGCCATCATCAGTGGTGGCATTCTCGGCGGCACCATCAGTGGTGGCATCAGTGGGGTCATCCTCCATGGTACCATCAGTGGTCTCAGGATCGGTGGGGAAGGCGGCGTCCTCATACAAGTGAGGTTGTTCCTCCATCTCCTGGGACAGCTCCCAGAATGCCTTCCCGCCCGAACCGCCGGCCTCATCGTTGTTGGCCATGTTTCTCTCTAAATAGGAACAAAGTTTGGTCAAAAAGTTGGTAATTGTCAAGGAACAAGATCATGGTCTCATCATTTAGGGTTTGTCGACACCGAGGCATCCTAAAAGCTAAGCTTTTATAATTGAGGGTTTTTCGATGCCGAGGCACCCTAAAAGCCTAAGCTTTCATCATTTCGGTTTTTATCGACACCGAGGCACCCTAAAAGCCAATGTTTCATAATTTATGGTTTGTCGACACCGAGGCATCCTAAAAGCTAAGCTAGGAAGGAGAATTGTAAGTTGGGCCTAATCACTTGGCTCTATTGCCGCCTATGGTTTAATGCAGCGAGAATAAAGGGGCACTTGATCCTACCTAATTAACCACTAAGATACCCCGGACCATGCATTAGTCACAAGTACCCTATATGTCCTATTTTTAGCAAAGTCATGCTAAAATTCACGGAAAATTTCAGCATGACCTTTGCTGAAAATAGGACATATGGAGTACCCGAATTTGCCGGAACGGAAGTTAATCAACATTCCAGCAAACTCAAGGGCCTCTCGGGGTACCTGCAAAACTATCACAATGTGATCACAAGTCTTTCTCAATGTGATCATCATCTTTACAAGTCTTTCTCAATGTGATCACAAGTAATTCAGAGGCATCACAAGTAATTCAGAGCATCACAAGGCATTAGTAGTTCAGTACATGAACAAGTTTTACCAAGCACATCAATATGTACTGTATTTCATTGTGGAGTGATATACAGTATGTTACAGCAAAGAAACTGCTTAATCCACATGCCTTAGCTTATCAACAGTCATTACTTGTCAAATACAGAAGAAGGAACAATTTATTTGTGACATAGTTACAAATGATGACAGAATAAAGCAACACCATGTACTAGCCTAAAAACATATAATTAGAGCAACTTCATATTGTCTAAAATCCCCCTTTTCTTTTCTTTTTCTTTTTCACCTGAGGGCATGTAAATCATGTACACCTTTTTATCTATTAAAAAAAACTGTAGACGCTTCCTTCAGTAAAAAAAGGAACTATGGTAGTAGTGCTAGACCCATATTTTTAGGACTGATATTTAATCCATTGCTACAACTTGAGGTATATGTGTCAAGAACCCTCATGGCATGCTAACTGTCAAAAGGTCAGCCAACAAGGCAATGGCCTGAATGTCCTTATCATGGTATTAACCTAAACCAGAAAAAAATACCTCACTTATACGAGGGTTATATTGAACTTAACCTAGACAAGCTAGCTGTGGCACCATCCTAGGCTCATTAGGCCATGGTCCAACCTAGATATAAGATTCACCAATAGCATTGCACTAAACTACTGAAACTACTAAACTACTGAAACTACTCCAAGTCCTACACTAAACTACTAAACTACTGAAACTACTCCAAGTCCTACACTAAACTACTAAACTAAGCTAAGTACTACTGCTTGCAAGTCCTACACTAAACTGAAAATGTTTCAGTTAATTATGCTACTCCAGTACTAACACAAATTATGCTACTCCAGTACTAACACAAGGAGTACAAGCATTTCACTCAAGGAAAATTGCACTCACAGAGCACTCTCGATCAACTGATGCGAAATATTGTACTAACCTAAAAAAATTGCACTCACAGAGCACTCTAGATCAACTCGAGCACTCACAGAGTACTCCAGTACTAACCTAAAAATTTTGTCTGTCTGCGATTTCTACTAATGCGAAATCAACTTACATTTTTCTTGTAGATCAACTCCAGCACTCACAGAGCACTCACAGACCTAAATTTTGATCTAGAGTACTTCAACGAAAATGGAAGAAATACAAAAAAAATGACTTTGTGGTGGTGATTAGAGAGGAAGGAGGGAGGAGTGATGGCTACCTGCGTATGGAGTGGTCGCTGGCGTAGCTCCGGGCGGCGGCGTTGCTGCAAAGTCGGGGAGGCGTCGGGGGCGTCGGACGTCGGGGGCGCGGGCGTCGAGGGCGTCGGACGTCGGGGGCGCGGGTGTCGAGGGCGTTGGGGGCGTCCGGGGCGTCGGGTGCGCGGGCGTCGAGGGCGTCGGCGGCACGGCGCTCGGCTCAGCGGGGGTGGCGCGAGGGCGGCGGCGTGGCGCTGGAGGGAGAGAGAGGCGTCGGGGAGAGGGGGGAGATCTGGCGAGGGAGAGAGAGGAGGGTGCGGCCGGTGGGGGGCGATATGGATGGGGGGATTACTAATGGCGCACCGCATCTCTGTGCGCCATAAGTATGTAGAATCTAATGGCGCACCACCCCCAGGTGCGCCATTAGTATTGTGTTCTAGTCACTAGCCCGACTGGTCAGGTATATATTCCACCTAACCCACTACCCAACAGAACCAACCCACTAGCCCGACTGGTCAGCACGCAGCACACCCACCAGGAGGTCCTGGGTTCGATTCCCAGGCTCCCCAAATTTTTTTTTTGCATTTAAAATGCTGTTTGACACTTATTTGTGTTTAAATATGTTCAAACTTGTTTAAATCATAACAGTAATATTTTTTATAAAAAAGTAATAATTTTTTAAAAATATCATCAAATTTGTTATTTGAAAATATTTATGAATATGGAAAAATATCATCAAATTTATTATTTTGAATATATCATGGGTCGGCGGCGGCGGTTGAGTAGGGGAATCGAAGGTGCGGGGGGTCGGCGGCGGCGGTTGAGTAGGGGAATTGAGGGTGCAGGGGGTCGGCGGCGGCGGCCGGTGGAC
>LR738715.1:330327156-330352072 GCA_902687465.1 Secale cereale
ATTTAAATACAATCGATCTTAGCTAGCTATCTGTTCACAATCTTCTTGCCCTTCTTTTTCGCAAATGGAGTTCTTCTGTGGAACGGACGTCCTTTAGGTAGGGTGGTCCTGCTTCTTCTTGTGGTGTAAGCTGCTACTTCATCATCGTCGTCATGTTCGATCCTCGGGTCGCCGTACTTGTCGAAGTCTTGCTCATTGGCTACTCCATCCATTCTGATGATCTTCCTTTTGCCTCTCCTCACGACAACACGACTGGGCTTTGACGGATCGGTAATGAAGAAGCATTGGTCAACTTGGGAAGCCAGTACCCATGGCTCATTTTTCGCGGTGACGTTTGCGCCCGCGGTCTTGGATTTGGCTTCGGGTATAACCATGGTGGTGAAATACCGGTCTTCTTTTAGGACGCTCTTGGCCCATCTGACACGGAACATCGGGACCTTCTCTCCAGCGCAGCTCAGCTCCCAGATCTCCTCGATCCTTCCGTAGTATCTGTCCTTGTCATTACCGGTGTAGGATTCCATCGTTACCCCGGAGTTCTGATAACCATCGCTCTTCATGTCCTTGGCCTCGGTGTAGAATGTGTAGCCGTTGATATCGTACACCTCATAGGTCATCAGGTTGTGCTCGGCGCCCTGTGACAAGGCGAATATGAGTTGTTCTTCCGCGGAAGAATCATCATGTAAAGGGTACGCCAGAAGCTTCTGCTTGAACCAACACGTGAAACATGAGTTGTGCTCTTTGATTATATCTCCGTCCGTCCTCTGTTGGCCTCGGTCATTGTATGTCTTCTCAATAAAGGTTTTGTGCTGAACCTCCCAAGGATCGACCACGTCTATGTGTTGTAGCGCGACTAGGTTTGCTCTTTCAAAGTCGGCGAGTCGACCCTCGAAGTCGACATGCATTTCGCGGCGACCCTCACGGTGACCCGATCCAGCGAGCCTGCCGAGGTGCCTGTTGATGGGCAGACCAACGGGGTTCTCGATGCCTAGATAATTCGTGCAGTACGAGATGTACTCTTCGGTCAGAAAGCCCCTGGCTATGCTTCCCTCTGGACGTGACATGTTGCGAACGTATCCTTTGATGACACCATTCATCCTTTCGAACGGCATCATGCTGTGCAGGAACGTCGGCCCGAGTTGGATGATATCGTCCACGATATGGACCAGCAGATGCACCATAACGACGAAGAATGCGGGCGAGAAGTACATCTCAAGCTCGCATAGTATCACCACGATCTCTTCCTGTAGCCTTCTGAGTTGCCTCACGCCAACAGACTTCCGAGAGATGACGTCGAAAAAGTTGCATAGGCCAAATAGGGTTTCACGGACGTGCGTGTCCATGATACCACGGATTGCAACTGGAAGTATCTGCGTCATCAGCACGTGACAGTCGTGAGACTTCATCCCACTGAACTTCAGCTTCGCCCGGTCTAGGTATCTGCTTATCTTCCCCGCGTAACCGTAAGGAAGTTGTACTCCTACGAGGCAGGTGAAAAACTGCTCGATCTCCTCCTGACTTAGAGTGAAGCACGCGGGAGGGTAGTCATTTCCGGTCTTCTTGGCCTTTTTGCCTTTGCGACGACTTTCCGTGTCCTGCTTCGCCTCATCATCATCATCATCATCATGATCATCATATATAGCGTGAAGCTCCTGCCTGATGCCCATTGATTTCAAGTCTGCCCTTGCTTTTGGCCCATCTTTGGTCCTCTCTGGCATGTTGAGCAGGGTACCAAGCAGACTCTTGCACACGTTCTTCGTGATATGCATTACATCAAGGCTGTGAGGCACACGGTGGATCTTCCAGTACGGCAAGTCCCAGAAAACAGACCTCGTTTTCCATACCTTCAGCAGCGGCTCTGGCGCCTTTCGCTTCTTTCCCGGCTCTAGCGCCTTTTGCTTCTTTCCCGGCAGTGGGCAATCTTTCCAATTTTTCAACAGCTCGTCTATTTCCTCGCCGCTCCTCGTACGCGGGCGTCCTCGGGGTTCGGTTTCACCATCGAACAGATCCTTGCGTTTTCTCCACAGGTCATTCTCGCGAAGCCACCTTCGATGTCCCATGAACACGGTTTTCGAAGACCCGGGATCTCTATCTAGCTGGCGATACGTTGTGTCATCCATGCACCTGACGCATCCAGAAAATCCGAGGACCACCTGCCCCGCGACATATCCGTAACCGAGATAGTCGTGCACCGTCGTGAGCAGCGCGGCTCTCATAGGTAAATATTCTTTCTTTGCGGCGTCCCACGTATTGGCTGGCGTTTTCCACAGCGTGTCTAGCTCCTCTTTCAGCAGCCCCAGATACAGATTGATGTCGTTCCCTGGTTGTTTCGGTCCTTCAATTAGCATACTCATGTGAATGTACTTCCTCTTCATGCACAACCAGGGGGGAAGGTTGTACATCCACACAAACATAGGCCAGGTGCTATGTGTGCTTCTCTGGCTGCCAAACGGGTTGACTCCATCGGTGCTCGTGCCCAGCATGATGTTCCTTGGATCGTTCCCAAATTCTAGGTCTTCGAAGTTCAACGCTTGCCACTGGCTCGCATCCTTAGGGTGACTCAGCATCTTATCTTTTTTATCTATCTCCGGATCATTTGCGTCATCTTCTCGCTTCTTCTCCTCCCTATCCCCGTGCCAACACAGGAGCTTTGCTACCTTAGGGTCCGCGAAATACCGCTGCAGACGAGGAGTGATCGGAAAGTACCACACCACTTTTCAAGGAGCTTTCTTCCTCTTCTTGTATCGAGTGACGCCGCACACCGGACATATGGTAGACTCCGCGTGCTCGTCCCGATAAATGATGCAATTGTTCATGCACACATGGTATTTCACGTGCGGTAAATCCAGAGGACACACGATTTTCTTCGCCTCCTCCAAACTGGTGGGGCACTTGTTCCCCTTGGGAAGACGTTCGTGCCAGAATGACATGTTCTCGTCGAAGCATGCGTCGGTCATTTTGTGTTTTACCTTCATCTCTAGAGCCATGAGCGTTACTTTCAGGCGGGTATCCTCGGGCCTGCATCCTTCATACAATGGAGTAACCGCGTCTAACTCAAGTTGATCCATCTTGGCTTTCTCTCGGGCGGCAGCTCTTGCGTTATCGGTCTGCTTGAGAAGCAGCTCTTGAATATGAGGGTCCTGCACCCAGCCCATCGATGGTTCAGCGTCGTCTGCTCCGCTGGCATCATCATCTTCATGATCAGGCCCGTCGTCTGCTCCGGCATCTTCCTCATCAGCATGTCCTGCATCTTCTACATGATGACTGTGTACAGCATCATCGTCGTGATCATCTCCTGGGGATTCTTCGTCTTCTCGCCCGCCCGAGCCGCGGTGGTTGTCTTGCTGCCCTTCCTCATTTCTTGCCCGGCCCCCATGGACGACTTCGTAGTCATCTTCATCACCTTGCCACCGATAGCCATCCATGAAACCACGCAAGAGCAGGTGGTCCCGCACCTGCCCGGAATCTGGGTCCGCAATAAGGCTCTTCAGCTTGCATCTTCGACACGGACATCTTATCTCCGTCTCGTTCTTTTGAAGCATCTCGGCCTTCGCGGACCTCAAAAACCTATTCACGATGCCTTCGGTCATCGTGCGCACCATGGTCGCCCTGCGGGGTAGAGCAAAACGATATTTTAGAACCAAGAAAAAATTTGCCATGACTTTCCCTAAAAATAGGACAAAAATGAATGCTTAATGCCAAAATTCTCACCGAAACGAAAATGAATCAACATTCCGGGAAAATATTGGCAACTATCGCATTTCAAATACCGGTACACCTCCAAACACAAACATATATGCAACACAACAAACCTATGCAACACCACAAACATACATAGATCTAGCTAGGCCATAAAAGTGCATGTGCACATTGTTGTATGGAGAACAACATAAATATAGCTTCCCCCCTTACTTACCTATCAAAACAAGGTAATTTAACCACTTAATTTGAATGAATATATGGTGGAAATGAGGTGAAAAAGAGGAGGGACCCGAGAGGAGAGGAGGTGGAGAGAATGAAGAAGTGGGGGGGGGGGGAAAGTGAGTGTGGTAGAGAGGCTCTCCAAAATATCTTGTTGCTGCCCGCTTACTAATGGCGCACCAACTATAAATGCGCCATTAGTAATCAAGGTTACTAATGGCACATTTATAGTTGGTGCGCCATTACAAGTTTTGCAAAAAAAAACATACTAATGGCGCACTGTCGCATAGTGTGCCATTACTAGTTCAAACTAGTAATGATGCACTCTGGGACAGTGCGCCATTAGTAGTTTTGTAAAAAAAAGAATAAAAAATATCATAAAAAAAAGAGCATTAATGGCGCACTTTACTGCAGGTGCGCCATTACTAGTTACAACTAGTAATGGCGCACTATGCATGGATGCGCCATTAGTATGTTTGGACAGGCACGCTAGTTAGAAAAAACTTCTTGATACTAATGGCGCACTCCTGGCAAGGTGCGCCATTAGTACTTCGAACTCTAATGGCGTATCTGTTGCTGGTGCGCCATTACTATATACTAATGGCGCACTGCCTGTCTGGTGCGCCATTAGTATCAATTCCATCTATAGCCCTTTTCCTAGTAGTGTTCCCTTCCTTATACATGGGCCGATGAACCTAGCCCATCCCTGGATCGTCTTCCACCTCATGTTCCTCATCCACCTCACGGTACAGGAAGAACGCCATGGCTTCCTATGTTCTCTACTCTCTCTCCCATAAATTCAAATAGTTGTTTCAATTTGCCATAAACATGATTTTTTGGAATTCTATGGAGAACCCATTCAGAGAGTTAAAATCCTACTTTAATGCGTTAATTTCTTGAAAACTGTCGCACATCAAGCAACCATTATTGCCGCATTGACCTCAACGCGGATCTCCTCCACCTGCCCATCCCTGGGCTATATAAGGAGCACATGAGATAGCCCTAGACACACCTCTCGATTCCCCTAAAAAATACGCGAAGTTTGTGCCCTAGTTTTCCCTTAATCCTTTGCCGGAGTTCGTGCAATGCCATCGAGTCCGGCGAGGATTTCATCACCGTAAGAGCCTTGCTACTTCTCGAGCTTGCGTTGTATTCCTTCGAAGAGGAAAGGGTGATGCAACACAGTAGCGTAAGTATTTCCCTCAGTTTTTGAGAACCAAGGTATCAATCCAGTAGGAGACCACGCGCGAGTCCCTCGCACCCGCACAAACAAATAAGAACTTCGCAGCCAACGTGATAAGGGGTTGTAAATCCCTTTACGGTCACTTACGAAAGTGATATCTGATAGATAGGATAGTATATTTTTTTTTAGTATTTTTGGATATAAGAACAGAAAGTAAATAAAGCAAAGTAAGGTAGATTGGAGATTAATATGTTGAGAATAGACCCGGGGGCCATAGGTTTCACTAGTGGCTTCTCTCATGATAGCAGAATTCTACGGTGGGTGAACAAATTACTGTCGAGCAATTGATAGAAAAGCGCATAGTTATGGGAATATCTAGGCATGATCATTATATATAGGCATCACGTTTGTGACAAGTAGACCGAAACAATTCTGCATCTACTACTGTTACTCCACACACCGCCCGCTATCCAGCATTCATCTCGAGTATTAAGTTCATAAGAACAGAGTAATGCTTTTAGCACGATGACATGATGTAGAGGGATAAACTCAAGCAATATGATATAAACCCCATCTTTTTATCCTTGATGGCAACAATAAAATACGTGCCTTGCTGCCCCTGCTGTCATTGGGAAAGGATACCGCAAGATTGAACCCAAAGCCAAGCACTATCCCATTGTAAGAACTATAGATCTAGTAGGCCAAACCAAACAATTAATTCGAAGAGACTTGCAAGGATATTATAATCATACATAAAAGATTTCAGAAAACAATCAAATATTTCTCGTAGATAGTCTTGATCATAAACCCACAATTCATCGGATCTCGGCAAACACACCGCAAAAAGATTACATCGAATAGATCTCCTCGAAGACCGATGAGAACTTGGTATTGAGATCCAAAAACAGAGAAGAAGCCATCTAGCTAATAACTATGGAACCGAAGGTCTGTGGTAAACTACTCACAACTCATTGGTGAGGCTATGGTGTTGATGTAGAAGCACTCCGTGGTAGATCCCCCCTCTGGCGGAGCTCCGAAATAGGCCCCAAGATGGGATCTCACGGGAACAGAAGGTTGCGGCGGTGGAATTAGGGTTTTCTTTATTTCCTCAATGTTTTCAGGGGTACATGGATATATATTGGAGGAAGGAGGGCATCGGGGGAGCCAGAGGGGGCTCACGAGGGTGGGGGCGCGCCCTGTAGGAGGGGGCGCGCCCTGGACCCTCGTTTTCGCCTCCTTCGTTCCCTCGCGTGCACTCCAAGTCTTCCGTGAAGATATTGTTCCAAAAATAACTCTCCCAAAGGTTTCATTCCGTCTGGACTCCGTTTTGATATTCCTTTTCTACGAAACCCTGAAATAGGCAAAAAAAATGGCAATTTGCACTGGGCCTTGGGTTAGTAGGTTAGTCCCAAAAATAATATAAAAGTGTATAATAAAGCCCATTAAACATCCAAAACATATAATATAATAGCATGGAACAATAAAAAATTATAGATACGTTGGAGACGTATCAAGCATCCCCAAGCTTAATCCCTGCTCGTCCTCGAGTAGGTAAATGATAAAAACAGAATTTTTGATGTGGAATGCTAACTAACATAATTCTCAATGTAATTCTCTTTGTTGTGGCATGAATGTTCAGATCCGAAAGATTCAAGATAAAAGTCTATATTGACATAAGAATAATAATACTTCAAGCATACTAACAAAGCAATCATGTCTTCTTAAAATAACATGGCCAAAGAATGTTCATCCCTACAAAATCATATAGCTATGCTATGCTCCATCTTCGTCACACAATATATTCCAATCATGCACAACCCCGATTTCATCCAAGCACTTGTTTCATACTTTAATTTTTTCAAACTCTTTCAACTTTCACTCAATATATGAGTGTGAGCCATGGACATAGCACTAGGTGGAATAGAGTGATGGTTGTGGAGAAGACAAAAGAGGAAGATGGTCTCACATCAACTAGGCGTATCAATGGGCTATGGAGATGCCCATCAATAGATATCAATGTGAGTGAGTAGGGATTGCCATGCAACAGATGCACTAGAGCTAAAATGTATGAAAGCTCAACAAAAGGAACTAAGTGGGTGTGCATCCAACTTGTTTGCTCACGAAGACCTAGGGCATTTGAGGAAGCCCATCGTTGGAATATACAAGCCAAGTTATGTAATGAAAATTCCCACTAGTATATGAAAGTAACTAAACAAGAGACTCTCTATCATGAACATCATTGTGCTACTTTGAAGCACAAGTGTGGAAAGAGATAGTAGCATTGTCCCTTTTCTTTTTTTTTTCTTTTTTTTCTTTTTTTTCTCTTTTTTTGGGACTTTCTTTTTTCTTTGGTCTTTCCTTATTTTTTTTCTTATTTTTTTCTTTGGGACAATGCTCTAATAATGATGACCATCACACTTATATTGATTTACAACTCGATATTACAAATCGATACTAGAACAAAGTATGACTCTATATGAATGCCTCCGGTGGTATACCGGGATGTGCAATGAATCAAGAGTGACATGTATGAAAAATTATGCATGGTGGCCTAGCCACAAATACGATGTCAACTACATGATCATGCATGGCAATATGACAATGATGAATTGTGTCATAACAAACGGAACGGTGGAAAGTTGCATGTCAGTATATCTCGGAATGGCTATGGGAATGCCATGATAGGTAGGTATGGTGGCTGTTTTGAGGAAGGTATATGGTGGGTGTATGGTACCGTCGAAAGTTGCACGGTACGAGAGAGGCTAGCAATGGTGGAAGGGTGAGAGTGCGTATAGTCCATGGACTCAACATTAGTCATAAAGAACTCATATACTTATTGCAAAAATCTACAAGTAATCAAACGAAGTACTACACGCATGCTCCTAGGGGGGAGGTTGGTAGGAGTTAACCATCGCGCGCCCCCGACCTCCACACAAAGCATGACACTCAATGAAATACATCATGCTTCAAATTTGTCACACAACGGTTACCATACGTGCATGCTACGGGACTTGCAAAACTCAACACAAGTATTTCTCAAATTCACAACTACTCTACTAGCATGACTCTAATATCACAATCCTCATATCTCAAAATAATCATCAAGTATCAAACTTCCCTTAGTATTTAATGCACTCTATGTGAAAGTTTTTACTATACTCATCTTGGATGCCTATCATATTAGGACTAGTTTTATAACCAAAGCACATTACCATGATGTTCTAAAAGACTCTCAAATAGATATAAGTGAAGCATGAGAGATCAAAAAATTCTACAAAATAAAACCACCACCGTGCTCTAAAAGATATAAGTGAGGCACTAGAGCGAAACTAGCTAGCTCAAAAGATATAAGTGAAGCACAAAGAGTATTCTAATTAATTCTAAACCATATTTATCTCTCTCAAAAGGTGTGTCCAGCAAGGATGATTGTGGCAAACTAAAAAGCAAAGACTCAAATCATACATGATGCTCCAAACAAAACACATATCATGTGGTGAATAAAAATATAGTCCCGAGTATAGTTACCGATAGATGAAGACGAAAGAGGGGATGCCTTCCCATGGCATCCCCAAGCTTGGCCTTTTGGTTGTCCTTGAATTTTACCTTGGGGTGCCTTGGGCATCCCCAAGCTTAGGCTCTTGCCACTCTTGGTTCCGTAGTCCATCAAAGCCATACTCAAAACTTGAAAACTTCACAACACAAAACTTAGCCAAAAAATCTCGTGAGCTCCGCTAGTATAAGAAAACAAACCACAACTCAAAGGTACAATAATGAACTCATTCTTTGTTTATATTGGTGTTAAACCTACTGTATTCCAACTTCTCTATGATTCATACTCCCCAATACTACTCATAGATGCATCAAAATAAGCAAACAATACACGAAAAACAGAATCGGTCAAAAACAGAACAGTCTGTAGTAATCTGTAACTTTCGAATACTTCTGTAACTCCAAAAAAACTGAAATAAACTGGTAAACGTGAGGAATATTTGACTATTAATCATCTGCAAAAAATCAACTAAATATCAATCTTCAGTAAAATCTGGTAACTAATCTCGTGAGCGCTAATTTTCTGTTTTTTATAGCATGATCATATACACTTCACACAAGTCTTCCCAAAGGTTCTACTTGGCACAAACACTAATTAAAACACAAAACCACATCTAAACAGAAGCTAGATGCAATATTTATTCCTAAATAGAAGCAAAAACAAAGAAAATAAAATTAGGTTGCCTACCAACAAGCGCTATCGTTTAAAGCCCCTAGCTAGGCATGATACAAGAATAGATCTAGGTATTGCCATCTTTGGTCTTTACCCTTTTGGCGGTGTCAAGTTCAAATCCGGGAGGTTCTTTACGTTTCCCTTAATATTCAGAAATCTTTAGATCAAATGAATCCAACCGCTTATTGCAAAGGGTAATCAACATATTCACGCGCTGGAGATTTCCAGTAACACTCTTAAGAGGTTCAAGAGACTTTTGTAATATTTTTGTTACTTCGCAAATTTTCTCAAAAACTTATGTCTCTTTCTGAGCTTGATGTAACCCTTTTTGTTGAGGTAGTGCTCCCACTATTCCCTCTATAATTTCATGCGCAATACTAGGATCAACTTCGATAAAATTCCCTTTGGAAACGCAATTTAAGAGTTGCCTATGGGACATATTTAGTCCAACATAAAAATTGCGAAGCAAGATTCTAAAATTCACCTCTAAGGTGCAATTACGATGAGATTCCATCATCCTAAACCAAGCATCTTTTAAGTTTTCTCCTTGCTTTTGCTTGAAGTGAAGAACTTCAAACTTGGGAGACGAAGGAGCGGATAAGGGACTAGCCATGACGGCAAGGCAAAGCGAACGATAAACACACGTCAAAAGAAGGGCAAATAAAATGGCAAGGGTGAAGTGGGGGAGAGGAAAACGAGAGGCAAATAAATGTAATGCGAAGGATAAGGGTTTGTGATAGGTTCTTGGTATATGACTTTTGCGTAAGCCTCCCCGGCAACGGCGCCAGAAATTCTTCTTGCTACTTCTCGAGCTTGTGTTGTATTCCCTCGAAGAGGAAAGGATGATGCACCATAGTAGCGTAAGTAACCCTCAGTTTTTGAGAACCAAGGTATCAATCCAGTAGGAGACGACGCGCGAGTCCCTCTCACCTGCACAAACAAATAAGAACTTCACAGCCAACACGATAAGGGGTTGTCAATCCCTTTACGGTCAGTTACGAAAGTGAGACCTGGTAGATAGGATAGTATAATATTTTTGGTATTTTTGGATATAAGAACAGAAAGTAAATAAAGCAAAGTAAGGTAGATTGGAGATTAATATGTTGAAAATAGACCCGGGGGCCATTGGTTTCACTAGTGGCTTCTCTCATGATAGCAGAATTCTACGGTGGGTGAACAAATTACTGTCGAGCAATTGATAGAAAAGAGCATAGTTATGAGAATATCTAGGCATGATCATTATATATAGGCATCACGTCTGTGACAAGTAGACCGAAACAATTCTGCATCTACTACTGTTACTCCACACACCGCCCGCTATCCAGCATGCATCTAGAGTATTAAGTTCATAAGAACAGAGTAATGCTTTAAGCAAGATGACATGATGTAGAGGGATAAACTCAAGCAATATGATATAAACCCCATCTTTTTATCCTCGATGGCAACAATACAATACGTGCCTTGCTGCCCCTGCTGTCATTGGGAAAGGACACCGCAAGATTGAACCCAAAGCCAAGCACTTCTCCCATTGCAAGAACTATAGATCTAGTAGGCCAAACCAAACCAATAATTCGAAGAGACTTGCAAGAATATTATAATCATACATAAATGATTTCAGACAAGAATTAAATATTTCTCGTAGATAATCTTGATCATAAACCCGCAATTCATCGGATCTCGACAAACACACCGCAAAAAGATTACATCGAATAGATCTCCTAGAAGACCGAGGAGAACTTGGTATTGAGATCCAAAAAGAGAGAAGAAGCCATTTAGCTAATAACTATGGACCCGAAGGTTTGTGGTAAACTACTCACAACTCATTGGTGAGGCTATGGTGTTGATGTAGAAGCACTCTGTGGTAGATCCCCCCTCCGGCGCAGCTCCGGAATAGGCCCCAAGTTGGGATCTCACTGGAACAGAAGGTTGCGGCGGTGGAATTAGGGTTTTCTCTGTTGCCTCGATGTTTTCAGGGTACATGGTTATATATAGGAGGAAGGAGGGCATCGGGGGAGCCAGAGGGGGCCCACGAGGGTGGGGGCGTGCCCTGGACCCTCGTGGCCGCCTCCTTCGTTCCCTCGCATGTACTCCAAGTCTTCCGTGAAGATATTGTTCCAAAAATAACTCTCCCGAAGGTTTCATTCCGTTTAGACTCCATTTGATATTCCTTTTCTGCGAAACAGTGAAATAGGAAAAAAAAATAGCAATCTGCACAGGGCCTTGGGTTAGTAGGTTAGTCCCAAAAATAATATAAAAGTGTATAATAAAGCCCATTAAACATCCAAAACATATAAAATAATAGCATGGAACAATCAAAAATTATAGATACATTGGAGACGTATCAAGCCTCGCCGATCATGTGGTTTGTTTCTCTGTTTGTACTTCACTCCTGCGCACCTTATTGCACACGGTTTCTCTTAGGGACTCCTCATCGGAGCACACAACGATGAGCAAGCTCTACGGTGCCCTGTCCTACTTCAACCACCACCCACGGGCACCCTGACCCCATCGTCTTTGCCCCTAGGGCGTGCCCCTGAGGCATGTGGCTTCCTCGGGACTCATCTTACCTCCTCCTCAAGTCTTCTAGGTGTCTTTTGGTCAAAGAAATATCATCGCGAAAGTTTTATTCCGTTTGGACTCCCTTTGATATTCCTTTTCTGAAAAACGCAAAAACAAGAAAAAACATAAACTGGCACTAGGCTCTAGGTTAATAATTTAGTAGCAAAAATAATACTATAAAATATCATATTAATGCATATAAAACATCAAAAGTTGATAATATAATAGCATGGAACAATAAAAAATTATAGATACATTGGAGACGTATCAGAGTGCCATCAAAATTGCACACAATCCAGTGCAGCACTCTTGCACGAAGCATATTGCCATCAGACATGACTTCATTCATGATCATGCTGATCGAGGAGACATTGCTATTTAACACGTCAGCACCAAAGACAATCTCACTGATATCTTCACCACGCCTCTTGATGAGAAAAGATTATGTGCGTTCTGGTGTAATTAAATATTCTAGATTACGCAAACATGCATTAAGATGCACTCGACACCCGTACCAACACTTCCACATCTTAAAAGGAATGGGTGCATAACACTCGAAGAGTTTGAAAATTTCGACAAAGTGAAATTTTCTTTCTGAGAGTGAATACATTAACGAAGAACTAGACTTACCAGGTGCCACAATAATTGTGCGATGCTCAGGTCATACAGTTCTTTTGCGGTGGGTTACGCCACCACATTTTCCCTCGTTTTTTGTTTTCTGTTCGATTGAAATTTGCTTCTGGTTTGTTCAAATGCAATTCACTTATAGCTCTTCGTTCGGTTTTAGTGTTTCTCTTGTCTGACTGAATTGACTAGGACCATGTTTACCCTGTATTCTACCTCGTACAATCTATTCCACTGCGTTACGAATGCTCGAATTTCATCTAGAACAAAACTTTATCTGCTGTCCTTGACCATGATTAAAATTTAGTCCGAACTTTAATCTATTTTGGCGAAAGCTATCCAAAATTTGGGGTCTCCTTCCCAAGTCAGGACCACGATCTTTTATGACAGTTGCCATGTGCTATTTGTCAACTACTATCTTATCCCATCCGTTGAATCGCAAAAGTCTCTAGATGGTGGTCGTTCGATCAGATTCACTTTGTGCAGTTATTTTCCCTCGCAAATAAATATCGCAATTCCACCTCTTCCACCTTCATTCCTCTTCCTCTCGCCACCATCATCTTCTCCGAAACCCTCGCCGCAGCGCTCCTCCTCAAGCTCGACGCCGACGATCCCTTTGCCGCTTCACTATCGGAAAGTGGTCAAGGGAGTCTTTTCTCATCGCCGCGGGACATCTTCTTCCCCGTGTCCCCGTAGCTGTTGCACGCCACCGAGCTATGGTACGTGTAGCTCGTATTCGGTCCTCCTTCCTTCTCGTTCGAGTTCACCCACCGTTATTTTCACCGATTTCACCGCATATCTCAGATCCTTCTGCTTAGATAACTTATATGGATGTAGTTTGTAGTTGTTCCTCGCATCCGAGATTTTTCAGATCTAGGGTTTGAGTTCTATCTCACATGAATGGAATGCTTAGCACGCTGTCTAGTATATTCTTCGAACTTGCTAGCTCGTCCTATACATTTCTTTCATTCGAAACATTTCTCAAAGTATATCTAATTCTTCCTCAAAATGCTTTGTTCAAAAAATCTTTGTTGTGGGCATTTGTAACTCTATCCACATTTACCTCGAATATATTCTCTTTCACATGCATATGCAATCAGTTGAGTATTCTGCTCGTCCAGCACGCATGGCTGCAGGTGATGATATTGTCTTGGGCACAACAGATGAGTCTAAGGCACCAAATGCAAGGGGCCCAACGGTAGGCCCATCAACCAGCAAACGAAAGAGATCCGAGCAAAATGCTGATGAGCAAGAATAAAATGCTCTGAAGAAAAGGAGAGGAGGCAGAAAACCTTACACTAACAATGCTGAATTGGTCTCTAATGACGATTACAACACTGTTGAAGGAGAATCCAAGCATGACAGAGATATGCGCCTGCAAAGGATTTGGCGCCATTGGGTGACCAAGTGCTTCCACTATACAATGGTTCATCCTCGGTATGCAAAGAACTTTGCCTTTCATCCTCCATGGGGCGACTACCATGAAATTAACCTCATTAAAGCTAGAGATCCCCGGGAGAGGCCACCACCACCTGTTGATGCTGATCCATCCTCTCTCCGGACCCCGGAAAATTATCCTGATGAGCTGGCCAAGCGCCGAAAGAATGCTAAGAAGAGAGCCAGAAAGGCAGAAAAAGATAAAGCTCAAGAAGAAGCAAATCTTCGCCTTCTCAAGTCTTATTTTGAAAAGAAGAAGGCTAAAGGAAAATATGAAAGACGTACTAAGAACATGCATGATCCTAGTATTGCTGCTGTGAAGAAAAAGAGCGCTTAGAAGAAGAAGCTGGCTGCTCCAGCTGAAAGAAATGCCGAAAGCAATTGTTCCGAACATAATGATTCACCGCCTACAAAGGAGGTAGTTGATGATACACTAATTGAACAAGTGAACATCACTACTTCTACCGTGCTTCCTGATCTTCGAACTCGTGCAGACCCAATAACACCTCCAAAGAAAATCAAGTTGAAAAGAAAAACTCCTACAACAACGGTCACTATGATGGATTCTATGGATACAACTCCTCATCCTGAAGCAAGAAACTTGAAGGATTTGGTCGTTGAAAATCTAGTAAGTACAACTAAGCCAGGTGAGCAAATCCCAAAGCCTAAGGTGAAGCAAATCACAGCTCCCTCTGCCGAGCAAAGTGCTCCCTGAGCTGATGTTCTCACAAGAAAAGGCTGCTAAATCTGAAAGAAAAGTGCTCCCTAGGGTGAAGCAAATAAGCTTCTATGCCTCCAACCGAGCAAGTTCCAGTGCAAACTACTCTGATGGCAAAGTCCCATGAGAAATCAAATGCTCCTCATTATTACAGTCATGAATTTATCATGGAGCAGCTCGACAAGTTTGTTGAAAATCCGTTTGATGGTGAAGTGGCATCTTTGTCCATTCCATCTGAAGTTTTCCAACAAGTATCTGAGGTTGTTCAAGAGATAATATATGATTCTATTAAGATCAACAATCACTTCACAACTCAATGCTCTGGATGAGCGAATGGAAGCTGCAACTTCCAAGTTTGTCATCAAACAACTTGAAGAATCTTGCATGGATATCAGTTGAACTTTGAGTATCCTTCACAGCAGAAGTTAGGTCAGACCTGGACATCATTGTTCAGAAAATCTGCATTGAGCATCAAGCACAAGCAATTGGCTACAATGATCTTTTCAAAGGACATATAGATCAAACTGCTCAGCAGTCATAGAAGAAGCGAAAGAAAATAGCGAAGAAGAATGCTCCGCCTCCTTTGACTGAAAAGTCTCCCGATCGTTCTGATGCTCAGCCCATGAAAGATATCATTCCTAAGAAAGCAATTCCATCGCCAAGGCAAACTGAACAAGTGCATGTGGCCTCACCTCTTAAGATTGATATTCCGCCACAATCACATGTGTCAAAAGAGGGTGGACTTACCCAATCCGAGCCTCAAGCTCCTCCAGCTCATGAAGAACCGAATGTTTCAGTTCCTCTTTCTGCTCCACCACAAATTCCTGAAGAACAAATCACTACTGCTCTTGTGCCTGATTCCACATCAATGCCACCTGTTCAAGAATCTGCTCCCTCTCAAGTGCGAATTTCCATCGGCACAGCGACAAGAATATCAGAAGATGGACCGTCCGGTCATAAGTTAGTTTCTGCTCGTCATACCGACTACGCCATCTTTCGAGATGAAGTCATTTAAGTCGAAGATGAATTGAAATAGCCATATCCTCGTGAGTGGCTGCCATTTTTTAAGTCTGGTGCTGGTGCCGAAGGACCGCTATTCAGTTGAAACACGCATTCTACTTTCTTTCAAGAAAGTCCTTAATGGACCACACACATCAGAGTCACCTCGTTTCTGGACTTAGGCACATGCCATTTATTATTCTCGGGTTCTCTATAACAACTTAAAGATTTTTCCTCATGAGTTCTCGGATTTCTCAGTAATGAAAAGTATCGGCTGCTTTGATCAGATACTGCAAGATCTGTAAGATTTCTGTCTTACACCTAACTTTGCATTCAGGCACCCATGGAACCGAGAAATTATTCTTCAATTCTACGCAACTCCGTACATCTAGTGTGATGAATCTGACAGCTCTAAATGTATCATGGAATGGATGACCGAAGGAAAATGAACCAAGTGCACAACCAGTGATTTTGTTTCACATTTTCATTTCCCTCGGTTCGAGCGTGGCAAAAATGAGATTAGAGTGCATAACATTGTTGTTATTTCAGATGAAATCTTTCGATGCACCATGGACCAAGAAAAGATTTGTGATTACAATGGTCCTCACAAGCTAGAGCATTTGAACTTCGAGAATCAAACTCTATGTAATTTGCTAACTTACACCATTTGCCCTCTAGCTGGGATGAATACAGATAATGTCATTTCAGATGTTCTTACAAATGCCATCTATGCCATCTCTGAAGGATATATCTTTGACGTTGAAGACGTGTTTCTGCATGTATTAAAGGATTCTGCTCGGAATCCTAAAACCATCAAGGTCTATGCACCATGGATTCAAAAGGTGATTGATTATTCAATGAAAACTGAGTATTTGGCAAAGGCAAGCCATAAAACTTTATTCCTCCAGTGCGCGACACCCTGCGAGTCTGTGAAGATATCTCTTAGGGTAAAGCGCCTGAGTCAAGCCATCAAGATTATCACACAACACTCGATGGGCCACGACTGCCTCAACGTGAGCGCATAACATTCCATCAACCTCAATCGCAGCTTGAAGTCAGTCTACGCATGCAACAGCTGCTGCTCCAGCTCATTGCTTAGGATCATCATGAGAAAGAACACTTGGCTGCCGAGCTAAATGCCATAAACAACCAAACAAGAATCACTTATATGATTGTTGCTGAAAACAAGAAAAGGCTCTGGAAATTACTTCAGAAGTTCTTTTCCAGGAAACAACTATCACATGTTGATCTCAAAGAGATGTATGACTACATTGACAAAGGCTTCTCAGTTGAAGATTATCAAACTCGTAGTACTCCTCCACTTCCTACTCGAGAGCCAACTGTTGATCTGCTACATATTAACCTTCGCAAGCTGCTTGAAGAATCTAACGCTACCTCACCAGCCGAGAAAACTTCCGAAGGGAATGTGCTCTCTCATTTGACTCAAGAAGCTGATCCACATGTGCCTTTGAAAGTGCAACTATCCCTGGGTGGTTTTGGTAACTCCTACAACATATAGCTCATTGAACTAATGCTCTTTGAAGATGATCATTTCAGAAAGTTCAATAATCGGAATGGCATGGACTAGGAATGTGGACCCCTCAAAATGCTAAGGACACATATTGGCTCAAGCTCAAGACTCTACATTTTCATTTTGGTAATCCAAGATCACATTGAGTCCACAGGAAAAGCCAACACTATTAAAAGGGGATGAGGTGTTGCTTAATGACTTAGTGATATGCTCCAAAAGCCCTCAACCACTTTCTCATATCCACATATGTCCCAAACCAAAAGTCAAACTCGGCCCCACCGATTTGATATATCCGGCGCCACCGAGTTCAGTTGACATAGCCATAGCCAGAAACCCTAATCAGTTCGGTCTCACCGATAGGGATCTCGGTCTCACCGAGATGGGATTGCAAACTCTTTGTTTCCCTTCGTAACATTTTGGTCTCACCGAGATGAGCGATCGGTCCCACCGAGTTCGCAATGCAAACTCTCTGTTTCCCTTTCGTAACATTTCGGTCTCATCGAAATGATCGGATCGGTCCCTCCGAGTTTGCCTGACCAACTCTTTGTTTTCCTATTACAACAATCGGTCTCACCGAGTTGATGTGATTGGTCTCACCGAGATTACGTTATGCCCTAACCCTAATGAAATCGGTCCCACCGAAAAGCCTAACGTTCACAATTTGAACTGAATCGGTCCGACCGAGTTTCATGATTCGGTCCCACCAAATTCGGTAAATTGTGTGTAACGGTTAGATTTTGTGTGGGGGCTATATATACCCCTCCATCCACTCTTCATTCGTGGAGAAAGCCATCAGAACAAGCCTACACTTCCATTACTCATTTTCCAAGAGAGAACCACCTACTCATGTGTTGAGACCAAGATATTCCAATCCTACCATACGAATCTTGATCTCTAGCCTTCCCCAAGTTGCTTTCCACTCAAATCATCTTTCCACCAAATCCAAATCTGTGAGAGAGAGTTGAGTGTTGGGGAGACTATCATTTGAAGCACAAGAGCAAGGAGTTCATCATCAACACACCATCTATTACCTTTTGGAGAGTGGTGTCTCCTAGATTGGTTAGGAGTCACTTGGGAGCCTCCAACAAGATTGTGGATTTGAACCAAGCAGTTTGTAAGGGCAAGGAGATCGCCTACTTCGTGAAGATCTACCCTAGTAAGGCAAGTCCTTCGTGGGAGACGACCATGGTGGGAAAGACAAGGTTGCTTCTTCGTGGACCCTTCGTGGGTGGATCCCTCCATGGACTCGTGTAGCCGTTACCCTTCGTGGGTTGAAGTCTCCATCAACGTGGATGTACTATAGCACCACCTATCTTAACCACGCCAAAAACATCCGTGTCTACACTTGCGTTTGCACTCTCCAAACCCCTCCCTTTACCTTCATATGGAATGATTTACATTCCGCTGGTATACTCTTAGAATTGCATGTGTAGGTTGATTGCTTGACTTGTGCTAAGTTGCTAAAATCTGCCAAGACTTAAAATTGGGAAAAGGCTAGACTTTTATTTGGTCAAGTAGTCTAATCACCCCCCCTCTAGACATACTTTCGATCCTACAAGTGGTATCAGAGCTTTGGTCTCCATTTGCCTTGATTTCCATAGCTTTGTTGATCATAGCCTTGGTTTCACAACCTAGGAGAGTATGGCGTCTAGCGAGGGAAGTTACCACCGTAGAGGTCCTTACTTTGATGGTACTAATTTTCCTAGTTGAAAGCATAAGATGAAAATTCATATTCTTGGACATAACCCCTGCCGTGTGAGCTATTGTGTGTATTGGTTTGCGAGGTGAATTCTTCTATGGGAAGGAACCAAACCGTGAAGCCTCCGCTGAAGAATTGAAGATGTTGCAATACAATGCTCACGCTTGCGATGTCCTCTTCAACGGATTGTGCCCCGAAGAATTCAGCAAAATCAGCTGTCTTGAGAATGCAAAGGAAATTTGGGATACTTTGATTGATATGCACGAAGGTACCGACTCTGTCAAGGAATCCAAATTGGATGTGCTTCAAAGTCAACTTGACAAGTTCAAGATGAAGGATGGTGAAGGTGTCGCTGAAATGTACTCTAGGCTTGCTCTCATCACATATGACATTGTTGGCTTAGGAAGCGAAGAAATGACTGATAGATTCATCATCAAGAAAATCCTAAGAGCCTTGGATGAAAAATATGACACTTTGTGCACATTGATCCAAATGATGCCCAATTAAAAAAATCTCAAGCCAACGGAAGTCATTAGAAGAGTTGTTGCTCATGAGATGTCACTCAAGGATAAAGAAGAGCTTCATAACAAGTCTAGTGGTGCCTACAAGGCTCCATGTGATGCTCCTACATCATCAAGTGATAAACAAGTCTTCAATGAGGAATTGAGCTTAATGGTGAAGAACTTCAACAAATTCTACAAGAATAGAAGCAAGGAAAGAAGTTCCAAGTGAAGGTCCTACAATGACAAAAGATCTTCTAGTCGTGATCCGAATTGCTACAATTGTGGGAGACCCGAGCACTACTCAAATGATTGTACGGCTCCACACAAAAGAAGAGACGATCACCAAATGAAGGAATTGGAAGATGCTTCATGGCTAAAGGCCCTAAGGTATCACACCCCGAGTATCTTGATTATAATAGTGATGAAGATGACTTGCTAGGAGATGATGATTTACTTGTTGGTAGAAATAGTGATGAAACCTATGATGAAAACTATGATGAAATTGCTATTAATCATGCTAATCAAGATAAAAAGAATGACAATGATAAGGAGAAGATTGAGCGTCTAACTAAAGAATTGAACACTCTCAAGTTAACTCATGAAACTACCTTAGAGGATCACCGAGAACTTTTGAGGACTCATGAGAACTACGATTTTAAAAGCTCAATCTAGAGCAAGAGCATGGGTTCTTAAAAGGAATCAATGATGATCTTTGTAAGAAAAGTTCTTCTTACATTGCCAAGCGTTTACTCTTGTCTACTTACATGCCACAAGTAAAATCTAGCAACAAGAACAAGAAAGATTATTCTTCTAGTAGTAACAACAATCATGCTAAATCCAATATTGTTGCTTCTAGTAGTTCTCTTGATTACACTAATGATTCTCCTAGCCAAGTTACACTTGAGCAAGAAAAAAGCTTATTGAAGGGAATTATATATAAAGGTGTTTACAAGAGTCTTGCCGGGAGTAAGCAATTCGAGGAAATTGACGCAAGCAAGGAAGGCACTGGAAGAATCAAGGTGTTGGTTTTGAACGAAAGTTCAATGCAAATGAAGTTGAGTGGGAAGAAATCAATACCCTAAGACAAAGTTTGTTCCTCAACAAGAGAAGTATGATCCTACTTCCTTCCAGGGAACTCAATCCCAAGATGATCTTCCACCACAAGACCACAAGGAAAAAAGGCAAGGACAAGCTTCAAGAAGAGATTGATGCATTTGAAGAAGCTCCTAAGTCCTTGATCAAGTTGGTTCCCAATACTACTTCAAGTTATACTTTGTCAAGTACATCTACAACTCCAAGGATTCCCATCAAGATGATGTGGATCCCTAAGAAGATGAACTAGAGAGTTCTTGAGGGTGACTCCGCCAACATACTTCACTCATATCGTTTTTGGTGAGGACAAGTGCATACAACTTCCACATCTTGCACCAGTTCAAGGAGTCACAAACCTCTTGTTGGTAAGACAAGGGACAAGGTAACCTAATGCTTTCATGGACATCAACTTGTGTGCAATTCACTCTATGTCCACGGATATCTTTGTGTCTTCCTTGTTGGACTAACTCGTGTAGGTATCAAAAGTGCAACTCACTCCAATAGATTGCTCCAAATGATCAACATCAACATTGAGCATCCACATCTTCAACATCTACATGAAGTCATCATCGACAAAACCCAAGGTTAGTTCAGCGCTCTTAGGGGAGATATCACATCTAGGGGGAGCTTTACTCTAAGAACTGAGCTAAAGCAACTCTAATGGTGTTAACACAACAATGCTCTATGTAAAAGTGGCAACCCCACTTGTGCTTAAACGATGAGTATGACCTATGATCAAATGTTATCATTTGACTCCTAACTCAATATACTCATATATAGATGACCTAGTCATCGCCAATTGCTTGATAGATGCTAGAATGGTTGTGCATGCTTTGCCACATGTTTCATTTGCTATATTATTGTGTGAGCATGTTGAATGCATATTTCTCTCATTCGAGGACATCCATTTGTTGCTTTGATTGTTTGGCTCTTTATCTTTTGCCAAATGGATGGATAAGAATGCCTAAGAACCTCCTCTAGCTATCTATGCTTTTCTTGTCTCAAACTCGATGCATGCTACATCACAAAGTTTGATCAAGTCAGATTCGAACACTGTGTGTGAGGAGCACTCAGAGTTCCTGATTCGTCATAGACTTAAACTTCCAAAACCTCTTTGTGCACTTTGGTCTGACCGATTCATCCTTCGGACTAACCGAGTTTGCTGAGTTGATCTAGGTTTCATTCTCGGTGCAAACGATTAGAACAATTCGGTCTCACCGAGTCGCAGTAACTACGAGCAGTTTTGCATCTCGGTGCTACCGAGTTGTTCCACTCGGCCACACCGATAGGTCTGGTTATATATACACACGGACCAAAACATGGAAAGTTTTCCGAAATACCAGCCCTACTGCCTCGGGTCTCCGAATTGTCTTCTTGCCGCCAGTGACCTCCCGCCGCTGGTTTCCATCGCCATCAACGAGATTCTGCCCCGCCGTTGCCATCATAGCGAACTCACCGCCGAACTAGGGTATGAGTTTGATCTTTGTGCTAATTCCTTACTCTAATTCTTAGCACATTGCTTTGCCATGATTCTTGCCACGTATGAGATCATCCTGTCCAGCAAAAACTCTGTTTAGAATAGTTTTGATTCAAAGTTTTAGGGTTAGGTTTCTGCCAAACTCATCTCGGACCGACCGAGTTGTAGAAATCGGCCTCACCGATTTGGCTTAGGCCATTGCACATGTAAGGTTCGGTCTGACCGAAACTTGCAAATCGGTGTGACCGAGTTCAATTCTCAGTGAAACTCTAGCAAACTCGGAGTCACTGAACTGTGTCTCGGTCTGACCGATTGCACTAGTTTAGACTCCAAAGTTGCTTCGGTGTCACCGAGTTTAACAAATCGGTAGCTCCGAAATGCTTTCTTTAGAAACCCAAAACTAAGATTTTGACTCATTTGTTTTGCAAAAACTCTGCACTTTGTGATGCTCATCCACTCTATCTCATCTACATCTATTCACAGGGCCAGATTTCAGTGTGAGCCATGTCTGATCAAAGTGACAGCCAGAACAGGTCTGAGGAGCAAGTTAACATGAGTGAGGACACTATTCCCTCTAGCAGTTCTGATGAGGGTAGCAGGAGCACACCAAGAAACCTGCCTAAGGCATCAACTAAGCAGAGAAAGAAGAAAACTTCTGACAGCGAGGATGAGGATTTTGTGGCTGATGAGGCCACTTCAAAGAAGAAATTTAACAAGAAGGAGTATGGCACAGTTGCTTCAACAAAGCCTGGACTGAACAAGAAGGCCCCTGCCAAGAGAGCTCCAATGTCAAAGTCCAGAACATCAACTCAAGGAACATTGGTGTTCACTCGTGAAACTAGAGATGATGAGCCAGGAGGAACAAAGAAGAGAGCTAGAAAGACCACAGCCAGAGTGGTTGGCAAGTCATCTATGAGAGATGATGATGATGATGATGAAGCTGAAGAAGATACTGAAGAGCCTGTCGGACCAGCTGCAAAGACTCAGAAGTTGATGGGGGTGCCATCAAAGCCAGGGCCGCTCCATCTAAGCCCAAAGCTTCACCCAAAGCTACTGCACCCAAGAGGTCCACTAGAGATATTCCAGCAGCTGAGAAGAACAAGGCCCCAGTGCCAGATGTTCCTGAGGGAGAGGAAGATTCAGATCAAGAATCCTCAGACGATGGTGAGTCTATGATGCTTAGAAGACTCAAGCCAACGATTCCTGATCATAATGATGCACATCTTGTTGCCGAGAACATGAAATTGAGAAAGGATGCAGGTCTGAGAAGATGGAGACATACTAATCCATATGCCACAAGGAGGAAGACTGCTGTGGATTATAGGTTTCACACCAAGGAACAACGGGACTTCTATGAGACAGTGCTATTGGACATGAAGCCCATTGCCTATGACATGAAATGGGTTGACTGGAAGTTCATCGATAAACAAGCTGATTTCTTTCCCGGTGTTCATGAGAGCTTCAGGCAAAATGAAGTTGATAAATTTGTGGGAAAGAAAATGACTCAATGGAACGATGAGATGATCATGCAATTCTACCCCGCTGCTCATTTCTATCTGGATGGTAGGGTTGTATGGGTGACTGAGGGTACGAGGTACCAATCAACTATGGCTGAATGGGCAAGTTTGATCAATGCCCCCAAGTATAATGAGAATGACACTCATGTATATGCCAAGTCCAGAATGGATCCAAACTCTATGGCAAATATGTACAAGCCCATTCATGACAAAGAAGTGAAAACTCACAAGTTTGGCTCCGTATATCATCTGTTGTCTGGATTGACCACTATCAACACTATACCGAGGCACACTTTGCTGCCCAAGTCAGGAGATCATAGAATGATCAGAGGTCACTCCATCAACTTGATCCACATGTTTGACGTTCCTGAGAAGTTCAAGGTGATGAGTCTGATTGTAGGGACAATCAAGAGAACAACAGCAGGCCAGAAAAGGTCTTGTGGATATGCCCCTCACATTCAGGTGCTAATCAACTGCAGGGTGGAGAAAGGTAAATAGCAGCTTGACAAGAGGCATCTTCATCTTAGGCCTGATTTCAACGACAATAAAGTTGTCATGGATGCAACACATCCTACTTTAGTTGAGGGCCAAGAGAAGATTGCTCAAGCAAAGGCAGCCAAGCAAGCAAGTGCTTTTGGAGCTCCTAAGACCAAGCAAGATCAACTCAATCATCTGCTTGAGGCCACTCTGAGGATTGAGAAGAGCTTGGCCAACTTGACTCAGAATCAATCAAGCCTGTAGAGGATCATTGAGGAAAAATTCTATGATTTAGATGTGACGGTCATGGATATCCAAGCTACTGTTGAGAAGCTCAAGGAAGAGGCTGAGGATAGAGAAATGACAGATGTCTTTCAGAGAGTGCCAAGAGGACAGAGATCTGCTGAAGTGCCCATACCTGACACTAGAGCTACTACTTCAGCACCTGCAGCCACAACATCAATGCCACCTCCAATTGCCACTCCACCAGCTCCATCAACCTCCACAATTGCATTCGTCCTTGGAGTCCTCTCAATGCCTCCTCCCAAAGATCAAGCCTAGAGAGACGCATAGCCCTATGCATTTTTGAGCTTTTTGGTAACTTGTTGCCAAAGGGGGAGAAAGTGTATAGATCATAGGCTTCGAGAGAGAGAGAGAGAGAGAGAGAGAGAGAGTTTTGCTTCTTTTTGCTTTCTTTGGTTTTTGCTTGCTACTTCATTTGATTGTTGGATGCTACAATTTACTCTATGTTTATGTGTGTGAGACACTTGTATGATCATGTGTTTGATCATATCATACGTTAATTCTTTCTTAAATGATTCTATTATCTATCTCTCGTATATGATCATTCACTTTTCTTGGTGATGAGTGCATATTTTACTTTCTATCATTTTGAGTGCTCCACCAAGATGTATGTGACATGGAAGAGTGAACCATGATCCTAATAGATTGTGCATTTGC
>LR738715.1:330359891-330369933 GCA_902687465.1 Secale cereale
GCGGCGGCGGTTGAGTAGGGGAGGGGTACGGGGGGTCGGCGGCGGCGGTTGAGTAGGGGTCGGCGGCGGCGGCCAGTGGACCGGGGGGTGCTCTCGGCGATGAGGGGGATCGAGATCGAGTGTCCATGAAATTTAAAAATATTCATGATAGTTCAAAAAGTGCCCATGAAATACAATCGAGAAATGAAGGCTACGATTTAAATACAAACGATCTTAGCTAGCTAGCTATCTGTTCACAATCTTCTTGCCCTTCTTTTTTGCAAATGGAGTTCTTCTGTGGAACGGACGTCCTTTAGGTAGGGTGGTCCTGCTTCTTCTTGTGGTGTATGCTGCTACTTCATCATCGTCGTCATGTTCGATCCTCGGGTCGCCGTACTTGTCGAAGTCTTGCTCATTGGCTACTCCATCCATTCCGATGATCTTCCTTTTGCCTCTCCTCACGACAACACGACTGGGCTTTGACGGGTCGGTAATGAAGAAGCATTGGTCAACTTGGGAAGCCAGCACCCATGGCTCATTTTTCGCGGTAACGTTTGCGCCCGCGGTCTTGGATTTGGCTACGGGTATAACCATGGTGGTGAAATACCGGTCTTCTTTTAGGACGCTCTTGGCCCATCTGACACGGAACATCGGGACCTTCTCTCCAGCGTAGCTCAGCTCCCAGATCTCCTCGATCCTTCCGTAGTATCTGTCCTTGTCATTACCGGTGTAGGATTCCATCGTTACCCCGGAGTTATGATAACCATCGCTCTTCATGTCCTTGGCCTCGGTGTAGAATGTATAGCCGTTGATATCGTACGCCTCATAGGTCATCAGGTTGTGCTCGGCGCCCTGTGACAAGGCGAATATGAGTTGTTCTTCCGCGGAAGAATCATCATGTAAAGGGTATGACAGAAGCTTCTGCTTAAACCAACGCGTGAAACATGAGTTGTGCTCTTTGATTATATCTCCGTCCGTCCTCTGTTGGCCTCGGTCATTGTATGTCTTCTCAATAAAGGTTTTGTGCTGAACCACCCAAGGATCGACCACGTCTATGTGTTGTAGCGCGACTAGGTTTGCTCTTTCAAAGTCGGCGAGTCGACCCTCAAAGTCGACATGCATTTCGCGGCGACCCTCACGGTGACCCCATCCAGCGAGCCTGCCGAGGTGCCTGTTGACGGGCAGACCAACGGGGTTCTCGATGCCTAGATAATTCGTGCAGTAGGAGATGCACTCTTCGGTCAGAAAGCCCCTGGCTATGCTTCCCTCTGGACGTGACATGTTGCGAACGTATCCTTTGATGACACCATTCATCCTTTCGAACGGCATCATGTTGTGCAGGAACGTCGGCCCGAGTTGGATGATATCGTCCACGATATGGACCAGCAGATGCACCATAACGTCGAAGAATGCGGGCGGGAAGTACATCTCAAGCTCGCATAGTATCACCACGATCTCTTCCTGTAGCCTTCTGAGTTGCCTCACGCCAACAGACTTCCGAGAGATGACGTCGAAAAAGTTGCATAGGCCAAATAGGGTTTCACGGACATGCGCGTCCATGATACCACGGATTGCAACTACAAGTATCTGCGTCATCAGCACGTGACAGTCGTGAGACTTCATCCCGCTGAACTTCAGCTTCGCCCGGTCTACGTATCTGCTTATCTTCCCCGCGTAACCGTAAGGAAGTTGTACTCCTACGAGGCAGGTGAAAAACTGCTCGATCTCCTCCTGACTTAGAGTGAAGCACGCGGGAGGGTAGTCATTTCCGGTCTTCTTGGCCTTTTTGCCTTTGCGACGACTTTCCGTGTCCTGCTTCGCCTCATCATCATCATCATCATCATCATGATCATCATATATAGCGTGAAGCTCCTGCCTGATGCCCATTGATTTCAAGTCTGCCCTTGCTTTCGGCCCATCTTTGGTCCTCTCTGGCATGTTGAGCAGGGTACCAAGCAGACTCTCGCACACGTTCTTCGTGATATGCATTACATCAAGGCTGTGAGGCACACGGTGGATCTTCCAGTACGACAAGTCCCAGAAAACAAACCTCGTTTTCCATACCTTCAGCAGCGGCTCTGGCGCCTTTCGCTTCTTTCCCGGCTCTGGCGCCTTTTGCTTCTTTCCCGGCAGTGGGCAATCTTTCCAATTTTTCAACAGCTCGTCTATTTCCTCGCCGCTCCTTGTACGCGGGCGTCCTCGGGGTTCGGTTTCACCATCGAACAGATCCTTGCGTTTTCTCCACAGGTCATCGTCGCGAAGCCACCTTCGATGTCCCATGAACACGGTTTTCGAAGACCCGGGATCTCTATCTAGCTGGCGATACGTTGTGTCATCCATGCACCTGACGCATCCAGAAAATCCGTGGACCACCTGCCCCGCGACATATCCGTAACCGAGATAGTCGTGCACCGTCGTGAGCAGCGCGACTCTCATAGGGAAATATTCTTTCTTTGCGGCGTCCCACGTATTGGCTGGCGTTTTCCACAGCGTGTCTAGCTCCTCTTTCAGCAGCCCCAGATACAGATTGATGTCGTTCCCTGGTTGTTTCGGTCCTTCAATTAGCATACTCATGTGAATGTACTTCCTCTTCATGCACAACCAGGGGGGAAGGTTGTACATCCACACAAACACAGGCCAGGTGCTATGTGTGCTTCTCTGGCTGCCAAACGGGTTGACTCCATCGGTGCTCGCGCCCAGCACGATGTTCCTTGGATCGTTCCCAAATTCTAGGTCTTCGAAGTTCAACGCTTGCCACTGGCTCGCATCCTTAGGGTGACTCAGCATCTTGTCTTTTTTATCTATCTCCGGATCATTTGCGTCATCTTCTCGCTTCTTCTCCTCCCTATCCGTGTGCCAACGCAGTAGCTTTGCTACCTTAGGGTCCGCGAAATACCGCTGCAAACGAGGAGTGATCGGAAAGTACCACACCACTTTTCGAGGAGCTTTCTTCCTCTTCTTGTATCGAGTGACGCTGCGCACCGGACATATGGTAGACTCCGCGTGCTCGTCCCGATAAATGATGCAATTGTTCATGCACACATGGTATTTCACGTGCGGTAAATCCAGAGGACACACGATTTTCTTCGCCTCCTCCAAACTGGTGGGGCACTTGTTCCCCTTGGGAAGACGTTCGTGCCAGAATGACATGTTCTCGTCGAAGCATGCGTCGGTCATTTTGTGTTTTACCTTCATCTCCAGAGCCATGAGTGTTACTTTCAGGCGGGTATCCTCGGGCCTATATCTTTCATACAATGGAGTAACCGCGTCTAACTCAAGTTGATCCATCTTGGCTTTCTCTCGGGCGGCAGCTCTTGCGTTATCGGTCTGCTTGAGAAGCAGCTCTTGAATATGAGGATCCTGCACCCAGCCCATCGATGGTTCAGCGTCGTCTGCTCCGCCGGCATCATCATCTTCATGATCATGCCCGTCGTCTGCTCCGGCATCTTCCTCATCCTCATGTCCTGCATCTTCTACATGATGACTGTGTACAGCATCACCGTCGTGATCATCTCCTGGGGATTCTTCGTCTTCTCGCCCGCCCGAGCCGCGGTGGTTGTCTCGCTGCCCTTCCTCATTTCTTGCCCGGCCCCCATGGACGACTTCGTAGTCATCTTCATCACCTTGCCACCGATAGCCATCCATGAAACCACGCAAGAGCAGGTGGTCCCGCACCTGCCCGGAATCCGGGTCCGCAATAAGGCTCTTCAGCTTGCATCTTCGACACGGACATCTTATCTCCGTCTCATTCTTTTGAAGCATCTCGGCCTTCGCGGACCTCAAAAACCTATTCACGATGCCTTCGGTCATCGTGCGCACCATGGTCGCCCTGCGGGGTAGAGCAAAACGATATTTTAGAACCAAGAAAAAAATTGCCATGACTTTCCCTAAAAATAGGACAAAAATGAATGCTTAATGCCAAAATTCTCACTGAAACGGAAATGAATCAACATTCCGGGAAAATATTGGCAACTATCGCATTTCAAATACCGGTACACCTCCAAACACAAACACATATGCAACACAACAAACCTATGCAACACCACAAACATACATAGATGTAGCTAGGCCATAAAAGTGCATGTGCACATTGTTGTATGGAGAACAACATAAATATAGCTTCCCCCCATACTTACCTACCAAAACAAGGTAATTCAACCACTTAATTTGAATGAATATATGGTGGAAATGAGGTGAAAAAGAGGAGGGACCCGAGAGGAGAGGAGGTGGAGAGAATGAAGAAGTGGGGGGGGGGAAGTGAGTGTGGTAGAGAGGCTGTCCAAAATATCTTGTTGCTGCCCGCATACTAATGGCGCACCAACAACAAATGCGCCATTAGTAATCAAGGTTACTAATGGTGCATTTATAGTTGGTGCGCCATTACAAGTTTTGCAAAAAAAAAACATACTAATGGCGCACTGTCGCATAGTGCGCCATTACTAGTTCAAACTAGTAATGGCGCACTCTGGGACAGTGCGCCATTAGTAGTTTTGTAAAAAAAAGAATAAAAAATATCATAAAAAAAAGAGCATTAATGGCGCACTTTACTGCAGGTGCGCCATTACTATTTACAACTAGTAATGGCGCACTATGCATGGATGCACCATTAGTATGTTTGGACAGGCGCGCTAGTTAAAAAAAACTTCTTGATACTAATGGCGCACTCCGGGCATGGTGCGCCATTAGTACTTCGAACTCTAATGGCGTATCTGTTGCTGGTGCGCCATTACTATGTACTAATGGCGCACTGCCTATCTGGTGCGCCATTAGTATCAATTCCATCTATAGCCCTTTTCCTAGTAGTGTAATTAGTTCGGTCTCACCGATAGGGATCTCGGTCTCACCGATATGGGATTGCAAACTCTCTGTTTCCCTTCATAACATTTCGGTCTCACCGAGATGAGCGATCGGTCCCACCGAGTTCGCAATGCAAACTCCCAAACCAAAAGTCAAACTCGGCCCCAACGATTTGATATATCCGGCGCCACCGAGTTCAGTTCACATAGCCATAGCCAGAAACCCTAATCAGTTCGGTCTCACCGATATGGATCTCGGTCTCACCGAGATGGAATTGCAAACTCTCTCTTTCCCTTCGTAACATTTCGGTCCCACCGAATTTGCCTGACCAACTCTCTGCTTGCCTATTACAACAATCGATATCACC
This sequence comes from Secale cereale, assembly GCA_902687465.1. Taxonomy (NCBI): domain Eukaryota; kingdom Viridiplantae; phylum Streptophyta; class Magnoliopsida; order Poales; family Poaceae; genus Secale; species Secale cereale. The sequence continues at coordinate 330,365,035 of LR738715.1, forward strand.
AGATGATGTGATCGGTCTCACCAAGATGACGTTATGCCCTAACCCTAATGAAATCGGTCCCACCGAGTTGATCATATCAGTCCCACCGAAAAGCCTAACGTTCACATTTTGAACTGAATCGGTCCGGCCGAGTTTCATGATTCGGTCCCACCGAGTTTTGGAAATTGTGTGTAATGGTTGGATTTTGTGTGGAGGCTACATATACCCCTCCACCCATTCTTCATTTGTGGAGAAAGCCACCAGAACAAGCCTACACTTCCATTACTCATTTTCTGAGAGAGAACCACCTACTCATGTGTTGAGACCAAGATATTCCAATCCTACCATATGAATCTTGATCTCTAGCCTTCCCCAAGTTGCTTTCCACTGAAATCATCTTTCCACCAAATCCAAATATGTGTGAGAGAGTTGAGTGTTGGGGAGACTATCATTTGAAGCACAAGAGCAAGGAGTTCATCATCAACACACCATCTATTACCTTTTGGAGAGTGGTGTCTCCTAGATTGGTTAGGTGTCACTTGGGAGCCTCCGACGAGATTGTGGAGTTGAACCAAGGAGTTTGTAAGGGCAAGGAGATCGCCTGATTCGTGAAGATCTACCCTAGTGAGGCATGTCCTTCATGGGCGATAGCCATGGTGGGATAGACAAGGTTGCTTCTCCGTGGACCCTTCATGGTTGGAGCCCTCCGTGGACTCACGCAGCCGTTACCCTTTGTGGGTTGAAGTCTCCATCAACGTGGATGTACGATAGCACCACCTATCGGAACCACGCCAAAAATATCCGTTTCTACACTCACGTTTTGATGCGGAGCATCCCGAGGTCATCCCCATGGACCCTCCATCGCCTCACCAAGTGCCTCAAGGACCAATGACACGTGCTCGTGCTAGAGCTCTCGAGACCGAGGTGACGTCACTCCTAGCCCAACGTCCATATGAATCTTGCGAGACATGGTTACTACCTCAGACGGATGTGTTTTGTGTACTCAGGTGTGAAGAAGACCACAATGGAGATGTGCGTGAAGATGGACAAGTCCCCAAGCTCACGAACGAGGCTTTCATCGAGAAGGGCTGAAGAAGGCTCCAGGCCCTGGACATCCGGCCCCTGGACAAACAACTATAGAAGGGCACCAACGGCCGAAGCTATAGGACCCGGACATCCGGCCAGGCCCCGGACATCCGGCCTCGGGCCCGGAAATCCGGCGCCACTCTACAGAAGCCTCCCGAGACTCGACCCTTCTAGTCCGGACATCCGGCCCCTCGCCCCGGACATCCGGCGACCCGTGAAGCCCCGGACATCCGGCCCGTCGCCCGGACGTCCGGCCCATGATTTCCTGCGCGCATCCCTTTGGTCTGTGGCCCGTGTATCCCTTCGCTCCATACTCTATATATACTCCCTTCCCCACATCTTTTAGGGTTAGCTTTTGGATAGCTCATCATAGAACTTTGTGGTTCCTCTCCTACGAGACCGCGGCCTCTTCGGAGAAGATCCACCTCGGATTCAAGGCCTACACACCGGAGAAGATCCCAAGGGATACCCAATACCTCCTCCGGGAGAAGACTATCTTTGTACCACCGTTGTTGACTATGGATCGTGTACCTTGATGTGTATCATTGATCTAGCACCTGTGTGACCGTATTTGTGTTGATTCGAGTGTTTCCCCTCGTGTTTTCCTCCATATCTTCCTTGTGTTCTCCGTGTTCATCGTGGGATAACCTCCTTTCGTGAAAGATCTGCCGATTAGGGTTCCACCCTACATCATATTATGGTATCATGAGCATAGGTTGATCACGAAATTGGAGCCCCACACCCTGTTTTCTAGCTTGTTTTTGTTGTGTTCTTACTAATTTTGAAAATTCCCCACAAAAAGAGCCCCAAATTTTTTTGTGATCTGTTGATTTGGCAAGATTTTGTTGAATGTGTTCCATGGATTTGCTGCGCCACGAGTGGATCTAGATTTTCCCCATCTTTACCCCAATTTTTCTCCGCAAAATCCGACGAATGTTGGCCCCAAAGTCACCGTGTGCAAGGAGTTCATCATGGCCTCGGGCACCCCGGACATCCGGCCCGTGCCACGCACATCCGGCCCTTGGCCCGGACATCCAGCCTCCCGCAGCCACAAAACCCCCGATCCACCCCACCTTGCACTCTCCACCGCCATTTTCGTTCGGTATCCCACCAAACCTTCCGCATACCACCACCACTTCCGCAACCACCATCACTTAACCGCTCCGAGTTTGAAAAGTTTGTCTCCCATTGTCTTGCATACTTGAGTTGTGGTTTCACCATTTCCTTGGATGTTTTGGCTACCTTGGAATGGCAAGACTTCGACAACACCACCGCTCAACTTCGGCAAGGACGGTAACATCGACGACACCTTGTTCATTCTACCTTGCAATTGCATTGTCACCCAATGGAACATCTTTGCGTAGCTTTCCCATTGAGACTAGCCATCTGAGTATTGCAGGGCCACGACACTTGTGCACATTAGTGATAGTCATAGATATTGCATATTACATCATCATATCTCAATGTGACACAAGAGTGACCCGCATACACAATAGCTACCTTGATCCGAGAAGCATGCATAAGTCGCCAAAGAAAGAGCTCACAAGCTTTTAAGCAAAGGAGCCACCAAAGCTTATAAGCAAAAGAAAAATAGCATCATAAGCCTTGCATCAAAAGAGATCATATGACATAGCAATACCATCTTGTGCTCAAGCATCGGCACATCATACACTCATAGCATACTTGTGATAGATAGTCGTTACGTTTTGCCTCTTATTGGTCGTGCACAAGTGCGTATCCGCCTATTAAGCAATCGGTTAGCGTCTCTCTAGTGTTGTGCAACACGAGCATTTTCCGTGGTTTCCACATTTTCGCTCACCCTTGGTTGCACAACCACATTTATCTATCTGTGCGTGTGTTTCGTGTGCTACTTTGCTAGTGATCTACTTGTTGCATGAGCAAATTGTGAACCATTTTCAACATCATTGAGTCACTTTGGCGATTGCATTGAATTTGTGCCACATCCTAACCAGTTTCCTCTCAAAGCTTTACTTCTGTAGGTGTGAGAATCGACACGAAGTGGTAACAATAGTGCTATTTCCGGGTTACATTATTGAGTGATCATTGATCCATTTTCAACTTCGGTTAAGGTACATTTGGTATTGTCTTCTCCTTTCTCCCACTCACATACTTGCTTGTGATGATGGATAGGCCAGGTACATCTTCGAACCCGCCTTTCGACGATCCACAAGAAGCGAACAACTACGTCACCAAACTACATCTCTTCGGTGTCCAACGAGCTCTCCATCAAGAAAGTGAAGCTATGCGCGAGTACATTGGTCAAGTCGCTGAGGACGCGCGCCAATTTGAAGCAAGAACAAGAGAGCAATTCGACATCATCAACACCAACATGTCTACCCAATTTGACGAGCTACGGACTTTGATAGTCAATCGACGTTCTTCTTCCACATCCTCTCAAAGACGAAGCCGCTCAAGTCGACATACCGACTCCACGCAAGGCTCAAGTACCCCTACATAAAACACTCTTCGTCAAGCCGCACGTCACGCTCGACATGACAACCGGAATCCACTTCATGACAAGAGTTCACAAGAGCTATTTGAAGAGCAAGAAAGTCGACATCGTCAAAACCAAGATACACTTGAGCAAGCACAAGAACGCCAACGACTACGCCAACTAAAACAAGAGCGAGCACGTCAATACCAAGAAGAACAAGATGCCGAGGCTAATCGTCAAGCACAACAACGTCGAGAAGCTCAAGCTCTTGAGGCGCAACGAGCATTACGTGATGCACATCGCAATGTGGCAGCTCGCACTTGACACACTCGTCAAGAAGAGGATTTCCTTCGCGATGAGATGCAAGAGAGGCGCCACCAAGCAAGAATGCAAGAAGAAGTTTCTCCTCAAGGGCGGCAAGAGCAACAACCTCAACAAGAACAACAAGCTCGGCAAGTACACCACGACAATGGACATATACTTCGACAAGAGAAACATGATATTGCTAATCGTCCCAATCAAGACCGCCCTCCCAATAGGCAAGGAAACAATGAAGAGCATCGCTATGGCAAGCTCAAGTTCACCATGCCAAAGTTCTCCGGAAGCATTGATCCCGAAGACTACCTCTCATGGGCATTGAAGGTTGACAAGATCTTTCGCCTTCACAACTTCGATGAAGAGAAGAAGATCGCAATGGCCTCCCTCGAGTTCCAAGACTATGTTCTCATATGGTGGGAGCAAATCATAGAGAGAAGAGAAGCAAAAGGCGAACCTCCTATCACCACTTGGGCTCAAATGAAGGAAGTCATTAGAGCACGCTTTGTGCCTACACACTACAACCGTGACTTGTTCAAGAAGCTACAACTCCTCAAGCAAGGTACCAAGTCCGTTGAGGAGTACTACAAGGAGATGGAGATTGCCATGATAAGAGCCAACATCACGGAAGATGAAGAGCAAACAATGGGGAGATTTTTGAATGGACTCAACTATCCTATCAAGAAGATTGCGGACTTTCAACCATACACCAATCTCCTCGAGCTAGTACACAGAGCAACCAAAGCGGAGCGACAAGTTCAAGAGGACTACAAGTACTCCAAGTTCAAGTCCAAGAACTTCGGCTCCTACAATCAAGCTTCAACGACTTCGGCTACTCCTCTTACCTCTAACAAGCCTTCTACAAACTTCGGCGACAAGTCAAGCTACAAGAATGCGACTACATCGAGTCGGCCCCCTTCTACCAACAACTTCAAGCCAAGAGCTTCATCATCTACAACTCCACCCGAGGACAACTCCAAGACGAGTTCCATCAAATGTTTCAAGTGCCAAGGGCGAGGCCACAAGTCATTTGAGTGCAAGACCGTTCGCACCATGATCATCAA
>LR738715.1:330369943-330424589 GCA_902687465.1 Secale cereale
GATCCCGAAGACTACCTCTCATGGGCATTGAAGGTTGACAAGATCTTTCGCCTTCACAACTTCGATGAAGAGAAGAAGATCGCAATGGCCTCCCTCGAGTTCCAAGACTATGTTCTCATATGGTGGGAGCAAATCATAGAGAGAAGAGAAGCAAAAGGCGAACCTCCTATCACCACTTGGGCTCAAATGAAGGAAGTCATTAGAGCACGCTTTGTGCCTACACACTACAACCGTGACTTGTTCAAGAAGCTACAACTCCTCAAGCAAGGTACCAAGTCCGTTGAAGAGTACTACAAGGAGATGGAGATTGCCATGATAAGAGCCAACATCACGGAAGATGAAGAGCAAACAATGGGGGGATTTTTGAATGGACTCAACTATCCTATCAAGAAGATTGCGGACTTTCAACCATACACCAATCTCCTCGAGCTAGTACACAGAGCAACCAAAGCGGAGCGACAAGTTCAAGAGGACTACAAGTACTCCAATTCAAGTCCAAGAACTTCGGCTCCTACAATCAAGCTTCAACGACTTCGGCTACTCCTCTTACCTCTAACAAGCCTTCTACAAACTTCGGCGACAAGTCAAGCTACAAGAATGCGACTACATCGAGTCGGCCCCCTTCTACCAACAACTTCAAGCCAAGAGCTTCATCATCTACAACTCCACCCGAGGACAACTCCAAGACGAGTTCCATCAAATGTTTCAAGTGCCAAGGGCGAGGCCACAAGTCATTTGAGTGCAAGACCGTTCGCACCATGATCATCAACAATGACGGATCTTATGATTCAATGAGCGACGATGAGATGGAAGCCCTTGAGCATGTAGCCATGCATCGCCAAGTGAACAAAGATGAAGACCATCAAGTGTTTTGCGACACTGACTCAAGTCCCAATCTTGTTGTCTCCAAGGTCTTGACACTCCAACATCAACAAGATGACGACCAACGATGTCATATTTTCCATACCAAGGCTGGCATCAATGGACGTTCCATCAAGGTTATCATCGATGGAGGAAGTTGTCACAACTTGGCAAGCGAAGAGCTATGCGACAAGCTACATTTGGTCAAGACGAAGCATCCTCACCCCTACAAGGTCCAATGGCTCAACCACGTCGGAATTCTTCGAGTCGAGCACACCGTGCAAGTCTCTTTCAAGATAGGCGCCTACGAGGAAACTCTTGAGTGTGATGTGATCCCCATGACCGTGTGCCACCTTATTCTTGGACGACCATGGCAATATGATCGTGTAGTCACACACAATGGACGAACAAATCACTATATCTTCAAGATGAAGGGCAAGGAATTCGTGCTACAACCAATGTCTCCAAGTCAAGTAGCCGCCGACAAGCACTTACCTACCAACCATCGTGGAGAGAATGGTGAGAGAGTGAGCCACCAAAAGGAGAGTGAGAGCCACAAGCCAAATATGTGCGACTCCACGATGAGCGACAAGAAGCAACTAGTGCTATTTTCCACCAAAAGTGAGATGGGAGAAGTGTGAGAGAACCCATCAAGTGTCTTTCACCTTGTGCTTTTATGCAAAGGGGAAGCCAAACCTACTAACACTTCACCACCTCTACCTTTAGTGTTGTCTCAATTGTTGTAGGAATTCTCGGACATCTTTCCCGATGAACTACCTCCGGGTCTACCTCCACTTCACGGAATCGAACACCGCATCGACCTCATACCCGGCGCACCAGTTCCAAACAAGGCTCCTTACCGCGTCAATCCCGAGGAAACCAAGGAGATACAACGGCAAGTGCAACAACTCATCGACAAAGGTCATGTACGTGAAAGCTTAAGCCCTTGTGCCGTTCCGGTTATTCTCGTGCCTAAGAAAGATGGAAGTTTTCTCATGTGCTCTGATTGTCGACCTATAAATGCTATCACCGTTAGATATCGTTATCCTATCCCACGCTTAGATGACATGCTTGATGAATTATGTGGTGCCACCATCTTTTCGAAAATTGATCTTAAAAGTGGTTACTACCAAATTCGCATACAAGAGGGTGATGAGTGGAAAACGGCTTTCAAAACCAAGTTTGGGTTATATGAGTGGCTTGTTATGCCAATGGGTTTGTCGGAAGCACCTGGTTCATTTATGCGTCTTATGCATTTTTGTCTTTGACCCTACATAGGTGTCTTTGTAGTGGTTTACTTTGATGACATCCTCATTTTTAGCAAGTCGCTAGAGGACCATGTGACACACATCTATATGGTTTTACAAATCCTTCGGAAAGAGCGCTTATATGCTAATATGGAGAAATCACTTTTGGCGTTGACAAGGTCGTCTTCCTAGGATTTGTCGTTTCTTCACAAGGTGTTCACGTTGATGAAACAAAAATTCCAGCAATTAAAATTTGGCCTCAACCAAAGAATCTCATGCAAGTGCGTAGTTTCCTTGGTTTAGCCGGTTTCTACCGACGTTTTGTGAAGGATTTTAGCACTATTGTTATGCCTCTACACGCTTCGAGCAAGAAGAACGCACCCTTCATTTGGGGTCCTTCGCAAGACACCGCGTTCAATGAGCTTAAAAGCTTGCTTACAAACGCACCACTTCTAGCCCTACCAAACTTTGATAAACCGTTTGAGATTCATTGTGACGCTAGTGGTACCGGCATAGGTGGCGTGCTCATGCAAGAAAAGCGCCCAATTGCTTACTTTAGTGAGAAGCTATCCGGAGCGCAACTTAATTACCCCATTTATGACAAAGAGCTTTATGCCTTGGTGAGAGTTTTACGTGTTTGGGAACATTATCTTAGACCTCACGAATTCATTCTTCATACGGATCATGAGACTCTCAAGTATCTCAAGGGTCAAACTAAGTTGAACAAGCGTCATGCTAAGTGGAGTGAGTTCATTGAGTCTTTTCCCTATGTCATCAAATACATCAAAGGCAAAGAAAATGTTGTGGCGGATGCGCTTTCCCGCAAATGCATGCTTGTTACACAACTTGAGTTGAATGTTGGCTTTGAGCACATAAAAGATTTATATGAGCATGATCCTTTCTTTGCAAATCCTTATGCTAAGTGTTTGACTCACACTTCTTGGGAACATTACTATCTAAAGGATGGATATCTTATGAGAGCTAACAAACTTTGCATTCCCGAGTCTTCGCTTCGCTTGCTCCTTTTGCAGGAATCACATGGAGGAGGACTCATGGGACACTTTGGATGCGACAAGACATTTGATACGCTCTCAAAGAACTACTTTTCGCCCAAGATGCTCTGTGACGTCTCACGCCTCACCAACCGATGTTCTACATGCCGCAAAGCTAAGTCCAAAGCTCAATCTCATGGTCTTTATATGCCACTTCCTATTCCATACCATCTATGGGAAGACATAAGCATGGACTTTGTACTTGGATTGCCTAGGACTCAAAATGGCAAAGATTCCGTGTTTGTTGTCGTGGATAGATTCTCTAAAATGGCTCATTTCATTCCTTGTAACAAGATCGACGATGCTTCACATTTTGCAAATCTCTTTTGTAGGGAGATCATTCGTCTACATGGAGTGCCCAAGACGATCGTGTCGGACCGGGACGTCAAGTTCTTGAGCTACTTTTGGAAGACTCTATGCTTCAAACTAGGAATCAAGCTACTCTTCTCCTCGGCATACCATCCACAAACCGACGGCCAAACGGAGGTGACGAACCGCACGCTTTCGACGCTTCTTCGCGTGTTGATCAAGAAGAACATCAAGGAATGGGAGCAATGCTTACCCATCGCCGAGTACGCCTACAACCGCGCAAGACATTCTACTACCGGAAAGTCCCCCTTCGAGGTCGTCTACGGCTTCAACCCGTTGTCCCCATTGGACATCCTACCTCTACCTCTTCAAGAGCGCACGAACATGGACGCAAGTGCATGAGCGATCTATCTCAAGAAGGTGCACGAAGATACAAGGGCAATGATCGAGCGACAAGTCCATCGTCTCACCACAAAGATCAACGTCAACGAGGCACCAATGGTGTTCCAACCAGGAGATCTTGTTTGGCTTCATCTTCGCAAGGACCGTTTCCCACACGAGCGCAAGTCCAAACTACTACCTCGCGCCGACGGACCCTTCAAGGTGCTAGCACGCTACAACAACAACGCCTACAAGATCGACATCCCACGAGACAAGTACTCCATGAGCGATACTTTCAACATCCAGGATCTATCTCCTTTCCATGGTGATGAAGATTTCGATCCGAGGTCGGATCTTTCCCAAGGGAGGGGAGATGATGCGGAGCATCCCGAGGACATCCCCATGGACCCTCCATCGCCTCACCAAGTGCCTCAAGGACCAATGACACGTGCTCGTGCTAGAGCTCTCGAGACCGAGGTGACGTGACTCCTAGCCCAACGTCCATATGAATCTTGAGAGACATGGTTACTACCTTAGACGGATGTGTTTTGTCTACACAGGTGTGAAGAAGACCACATTGGAGATGTGCGTGAAGATGGACAAGTCCCCAAGCTCACGGACGAGGCTTTGCATCGAGAAGGGCTGAAGAAGGCTCCAGGCCCCAGACATCCGGCCCCCTGGCCCGGACATCCAGCCCCTGGACAAACAACTATAGAAGGGCACCAGCGGCCGAAGCTACAGGACCCGGACATCCGGCCAGGCAAGGCCCGGACATCTGGCCTCTGGCCCGGAAATCCGGCGCCACTCTACAAAAGCCACCCGAGACTCAACCCTTCCAGCCCGGACATCCGACCCCTTGCCCCGGACATCCGGTGACCCGCGAAGCCCCGGACATCCGGCCCCTGATTGCCTGCGCGCATCCCTTTGGTCAGTGGCCCGTGTATCCCTTCGCTCCGTACTCTATATATACTCCCTTCCCCACATCTTTTAGGGTTAGCTTTTGGATAGCTCATCATAGACCTTTGTGGTTCCTCTCCTATGAGATCGCGGCCTCTTCGGAGAAGATCCACCTCGGATTCAAGGCCTCCACACCGGAGAAGATCCCAAGGGATACCCAAGACCTCCTCCGGGAGAAGACTATCTTTGTACCACCGTTGTTGACTATGGATCGTGTACCTTGATGTGTATCATGGATCTAGCACATGTGTGACGGTATTTGTGTTGATTTGTGTGTTTTCCCTCGTGTTTTCCTCCGTATCTTCCTTGTGTTCTCCGTGTTCATCGTGGGATAACCTCCTTTCGTAAAAGATCTGCCGATTAGGGTTCCACCCTACATCACATTTGCACTCTCCAAACCCCTCCCTTTACCTTCATATGCAATGATTTACATTCCACCGCTATACTATTAGAATTGCATGTGTAGGTTGATTGCTTGACTTGTGCTAAGTTGCTAAAATCTGCCAAGACATAAAATTGGGAGAAGGCTAGACTTTTATTTGGTCAAGTAGTCTAATCACCCCCCTCTAGACATACTTTCGATCCTACATCCTTCATCTTCTCAGCATCACGCTACCGTTCCTGAAGGGAAGTCTACTATTGCTACCGATGAAGATCTTCCATTCACTTCAGAATCAAAAACCTCTTCGGACATTTCTTTAGCCAATGCTACTGAGTGAATTAAGTTCACAGTCTCTGCACTCATGTTCTTCATCATCTTTTTGAAACTTGTTGACAAAAGGGGGAGAATTGCATCGATTTGCGATAGATTTGCTTTTTGTGTTCCGTTGATTTGGTTTCATGTGTGAGTAATGCCTCAAACACTATTTGTGCTTTGTTGTAAACTTATGTGCTGATACGTTAATAACCTCGCCTGCTGCAACATACCTCCCGTAGCATCTGTTTTGCAAGTGGATTTTTTATCAGAAGTTTTGAATGATTGCAATACTATCTCGATGGATTATATATCTTTAGTGCGAAACATTATCTAGAATGATTGAAATCTCCTTGTTATACTTTAAATAAATTGCAAGAATTTTTTATCTCATATCATTAACCCTGCATACATTTAGGGGGGGGGTATATTTCATCATCGAGCCAAGTAACGCCCATTCACTCTTGTTCGAATTACTTTTCACTTATCTATCTTCACTTCGATGATTATCTAGTTTGTCAACAACTGTACAAAAAATGGGGAGATTTTTGGTGCAATGATGGTCCCCTTATGCTTTTGGAGTTTGTTGACATAAACAATATGGGACTTATGTGTTTGCTACTGCACACAGAGTAACAGGTCCCTGAGGTCATGAGGCATTTGATGCAAACGACGAAGATAATCTCCATGCTGTGCAACGAAGGTTATCACCAAAGATTATGCTGACAAGAGGGACCCCTCAAAACTGCTTAAGTGAAGCAATTGGTTCGGTGTCCGTCTGAAGAAATTGACTGCGCCCAAGGATATTGAAGACAGAGTAAAGATGTAGCATTTATTTTGTCCTCTTCTTCTCTTTATTGAGTCTTAGGACCTCCATACTATTAAGAGTTGTGTAGCGTTTGAAACTTTGATTCTGTGATGCTAAACCCAAATCCTATGAAAGTTGCGAGAGAAATGTCTTTGTGTTTCGAGTAAATACTTGCCAGCAAGAGACTGAGTTCTTCTTTGCCGCGAGAGATTTGTCTCAAACCGAGGAGTTAGCATTACTTGTTCCTCAAGTAATGTTACCGTTTCTCCAAAATCCGACCGTTGGGAACGTGCCAGTTGGCCGTTGGCTGGACCCCGTGTCCAAAATAGTCATTTCCACCAGGGAAGGATGCGGTTATAAATAGCCACCCCACACCGACTCTATCCGGTGGCTGCTCCATTTGATTCTGAGAAGATTTGTGAGCAATCCCCTCTCCGAGCAATTTGATTTTAAAATCCATCGAGAGAAAAACACGTAGAGCTGAAGAATTAGATAGTGGTTCACCATCAATCGAATCGAAGTCTAGTACGCTCCACCTATTACTCTTGAGAGCTGCAAACTCTCTACACGGTTAGGTGTCATATTCTTGAGAGACCAAGACTGATTGTGGTTCTCGAAGAAGAAGTCTGCAAAGGTTCAGAGATCACCTCAAGTATCTACCATGAGTAATCGATATTTGTTGACAAACCAATTGTCAAGGGGAATAGGGTGAAGAGAGTTTATCTTCCGTATTAATTCACAAACCCTCCAACCAGACGTAGTCCTTATGTAGAAGGATGAACTGGTCGAACAAATACTGTGTCGCCTTTGAGCATCATTGGTCACCTCTACTACCCTCATTTACATTTGATTAGTTTATCCCTTGTGTATTATGTCTCAATGCATGTCGTTGTTTCCTTTCGGTACTTAGTTTTAGCTCACTGTAGCCTGTTTTTCTTTTGCTTCACAGTTGGGTTCTGAGAGTTTCGAGAATTCCGAAGAAATTTTAAAACTCCCATTCACCCCCCTCTGGTAGACATTGTAACATTCCAAATTTTCAATTTGGAATGTTATACATAGATCATACTGCATTGCATGCTCTTTGCATTTTTGTTTGTGGCGATCCTCGAAATTCTAAGCAACTCAAGGACCTTCGGAGAGAGTTGGGAATTCTACCGTTTTGTATTTGAGTTCGCTCGAATACCGGTACGAGGACAGCATTGGTTTTAATTATTTTTCTCTCCTAAAAATATTTCTAAATACAATATATGAGCGGAGATAATATGACTTCTCCAAAATAACAAAAATATTGGAGGAAAAATGTTAAATCACGTTTGGTATTTGTTCTGGATTTATTTGCGATTTCATTTGCATAGGAAAAATACGTGTTTTTTCAAAATTGCATTTAGGCCCGGGAAAAATGTTCACTTTGTCCTAAATATTATTAGAGGACGGTCAAAATTTATTTCGGCATTTTTGGATTCGGTTTAGTATTTTTTTCGTTAGTTTTGCTACGTCAGGACCCTTTTAGAAAAAAAAAGAACGAACCGACTCCGGGCCGTGTTAGCCCAGGACTCTGGGCTTTATAAGTCGCACCCCCGGCCCGAGGCAGCCAGCCCGCTCGCCCGCCCCTGACCTAGCACCGCCGCCGCCTAGTCGCCGCCCCCGCCACTTCCCGCCGCCACCGCGCCGCACCGCCGCCCGCCGCCGTCCCGCCGCCGCACCCCGCCGCCTAGCCCGCCGGAGTAGCCGCCGCCGCCGCCGGATCTTCGTCGGAGCCGCCGCCGGTGTTCGCCGATTTCGAGGTAGCCATCGGTTTTTTTAAACCGATCGGTTCTTTTTGTAAAACCGCAGATTCTTTTTTTAGGTTTAGATCGGTTCGGTTTTCTTCGGTTTAGCTATTTAGGGGACGTTCGTCTGTACGTTCGTTTTAACAAACGCTTTTCATCCGTTAGCCGTAGACAGCGAACGTTCGTTCGTTAGCCTGTTCGTTAGTTTTCTTTTTCGGGGTATTTATCCGCGATTATTTCGATCGAGATTTCTGCCCTGATCTTATTTTTCGTTTTTCTTTTCGCTCGAGAGTCGGAATCAGGTGATTCAAAATCCCAGATCTTCGTCTCGATGCCCTCTTTCCGTTTAACCAACTTGAGCAAAGTTTTGGCTACTGTAAAATTTGACTTTAGATCAATTAGTAACCGGAGCTCGTTTGTTTCGTAGTTTGAGTTTCGTTGCTTCTTTCGATTTGATTCTTTTTGCAGACCAGAGTTCTTAAGTTGAACTTTTTGGTTAGATCTTAACTTTTTGGAGTTTTGTTTGTGCATCTTTGCTTGTTTGCTTGCGATAGAATACCTGGACTGTGAAGCGTACTACTACGAGTCTCTAGGTTTTGCGAATCGTCAGCAAGGCAAGTAACACTTTGATGATACTTTTATTACCCAGTTTTTATGCATTAGATCAAACCCTCACACATTGCATGAGTAGGATCTCTTAACTTGTGGGATTGGGAAGTAGTTTGAGGTAGAACCTATTACCTGCATTATTTTCAAACCCTTGGGAGGTACTTCTACATTTGCTTAGGTTGCTATGCTATGCTCGTAGACGTGGTTTGGGTTTGAGTGAAATCCATGACAGATGTGAGTTGTTATTTAAGGATTCAACTTAAGGTGGCTACTTGAATACACATCTGGGTGGATTGGTTGCAGGGCACCTGGAGAATCCAGTGTTGTCCTAAGAAATCTCGGGGTTCCGTGTGAGTTTTCCTATGGAATGCCACCCAGGCTCAAAGGGATCATAAAACTACTCATGCTAGAAACTTCCGTGTGCAGCCACATGCCAATATGGGCTCTGGCATAGTTGAGTAAGTTGTGGGAAACCTTTCCATGACGGGCTAGCAGATGTAGAGGGATTGTAGGTGTACCGGCCTATCTATCTGGTTAAGGGGACCTCTTCGGAAGGACTGTGTCTCGGTCATCCGTTTCTCAAACACCATGCAGTGCGAGAAACCAAACGGAGGCGATCGAGTCTTGTGGGAAAAGTGCACAAACCTCTGCAGAGTGTACAAACTTATCATGATTAGACGTGTCCCCGGTTATGGACATCTTGAGTATCTGGTACTTGAATTATTGGTTGATCTCATCACTCTAGAATTTAATTTGTTGGGTTAATGATTACTTTAATTTGGGATAGAGGTGGAGGTACCTTCTCAATGATTTTCAACCAACATGATAGTTAAGAATAAAATGCATTCCTTTGTTGTAGGGAAAAATTGGCTTTACGCAAAAACTTTAACCTGAGAGCCTCCACCAGCCAAATATGCATATAGTGTAGCCTTTACTCTCTTACTTGCATTCTCTGTGTTATCTTGCCAGCATATTCCATCTGCTGACCCGTTTTCGGGCTGCAACATATTACGTTGCAGACTTTTCAGACGAGGAATAAGACGTTCTAGGTCATTTGTCATGCACTCAGCTATGCCATTGGAGTTGATGGACTCACTTATCTTCCAAGCCTTCCGCTGTTATTTTGTTAGATGGCCTTAAGCCATAGACTTTTGTAATAAGTTCTCATTGGAGACATTCGATGTAACAAGTGTGTGATTGCCACTCTGTTATAAATCCTTCAAGTACTGTGTGTGTCAGCATTACCGATCCAGGGATGACACAGAACACAGAGACTTCGGTCCATTCGGATCGTGGTCTCTACAAAGATGGTATCAGAGCACACGCTGAATGTAGGACACGACCACTAAGACAGACCCTCGATCACTCTTCTCTACTCATTTCTGACTTCTCTCCATTTTCTACTTCTTTAGGATGGTGGACCCAAGGAACAAGTTCACTCAACCGGATGAAGACACACCATTTGGACGACACCTGAAGGAGGTCACTAGGTACCTCAACATTGGAATACCAAGCTTTACCGGGACCTACACCGCCACTTTACCGGAAGAGGAGCGATGGAGTATACAAGTTCAAATTCCCGGATGAACCTTCGCACCCTCCACCGATCCAATAGAGTTTTCTTTTGATGCGCCAACCTGGAGTCTAGGCAAGAGAATGGCCGCCCACATCACGATGGGAAGGATCAGAGAAGTCTACAAGCTGGAGCTAAAGGACACCATCTACCAGATTTGTGGACGCGGAGATGAGAGTTGGGATATGATCAGCACCCGGAAGGATAGGTCCATTGTAGCGTTCATCCAGGAGTTGAACCAGCACATTCGACGACAGGAGCATCAGATGTGCGCTGGGATGATAGAATTGAAGAAGGCACTAAACATGAATTTGGAGCTAGAAGAAGAACTTAAGTCTACTCGTGACGGATACGAGGAGGAGATGTTGATACTAGTAGAGAAGAATGATGATTTAAAAAGGAAGCTAGGAGTATTCATGGGAGATCCAGCACCAGGAGGCGAAGAAGAGGAAGAAGAACCCAAGGAGATTCCTCCCGAAGATTACATTATCATCGACGACACGGATTCAGAACCCGATGATAGTAAGACGAAGACTATGTAGATGAAGCTGGAGCAGACATCATGGAATCGTCCGCTGATCAATATTTTTAGATGACCACCTTGTAACTAGTAGTTTACCCCCACACAGTAGTATTTAGAGCACTTTTGTAACGGTAGTTAGATTTGTAAGATCTTGCTTGAAATTGATTGGTGTGATATGATTGTGTGTGTCTCATGTGCATATGGGTTGTGATTTTCCCTTAGACCTCAATTCTGTTCTAATCTCTTCCCTCTACACCCATCAGATGCCTCCAAGACGTGAGCCCGGATTTGAGTGTCCCTCTGAGCTCACCCAGTTGATCCAGCAGCAGAACACTCTAATGCAACTTCTTGTCCAGAACACTCAGAACAACCAGAACAACAACAACCCTCCACCACCACCACCCGTGGACAACCTGACACGTTTCTTAAGGTTGCAACCAACAGTGTTTGTTAGCAGCATCGAACCAATAGTGGCTGATGACTGGCTACTCAAGATTGGAAGGGATTTGACCACCGCCAATTGCTCATATGCTAAGAAGGTGCGATTTGCCGCACACCAGTTGTCTGGACCAGCCGCAGCATGGCGGGAGAACTACACAGCCTCTTTCCCCATAGCCAATGTTACTTGGGAGCAGTTTCAGCAAGCTTTCCGTACTGCCCATGTCTCAACTGGATCTATGAGCATGAAGAAGCGGGAGTTTTGCAACTTGTGCCAAGGAAACCGTACTGTAGCCCAGTACGTGGATGAGTTTAGTACCCTATCTCGTTATGCCCCAGATGATGTGGCCATAGATGCCGCTAAGTAGGAGAGATTTATGGAAGGGCTGAATGATGAGATGAGCGTACAGTTGATGGTGGCAACTTTCAACAACTACCAGGAGTTGGTAGATAAAGCTCTTATGATTGAAGGGAAGCACCAGTAGATTGAAGCCGCAAGAGGAAGTATGGACAAGGAATGAATAATTCTGGAGCCCAGCAGAAGCCCCGATTCACTCCGAATTCGGGAGGATATACCCATAACCATGGAATTCCCCACAACCACAATGACCCTAAGAATGGAAATGGGAATGGAGCAAGTAGTAACTAGAGCCGCTCTACCCCGTCCACACCCGATAAGAAGGATTTCAGCCACATCACTTGTTTCTAGTGCGGGAAGAATGGACATTATGCCACGGACTGCCCGAAAGCTAAGAATGGGAACGGCAATGGAAGCGCCGGGAAGAAGCCCAACCCGTTCAATAAAAGACAAGTGAACCACGTGACCGTGGAGGAGGTAGAAGAGCAACCAGATGCTGTTGTCGGTAAGTTTTTGGTTAAGACATTTACCGCAATAGTTCTTTTCGATACTGGTGCGTCGCATTCATACATTTCAAGGGGATTCGTAAATAGACATAGGATGTCTACCCGAGTTTTTAAGACCCCCATGTTAGTAAGTTCACCAGGAGCAGAGTATATGGCACACCAAGGATGTTTTCAGACGCCATTGACCATAGGACGCCACACTTTCCCCTCCGACCTAATAGTTCTGGAGTCACACGGATTGGATGTGATATTAGGTATGGATTGGCTATCGAAGTATGGAGGTAACATCGATTGTGCCAGTAAGTCTATTTTGCTCACCACCCCAGAGGGAAAAAGGATTAAGTATGTATCTAGGCATTCGCCTATAAGGACACAAGTACATTCTCTCACGGGAGTTGTTCAGGAGGAAGTGCCAGTAGTAAAGGATTATCCGGATGTGTTTCCAAAGGAGTTACCTAGCATGCCACCGGATAGAGATATTGAGTTTTTGATTGAGTTGTTGCATGGCACCGGACCAATATCTAAGAGACCATATCGGATGCGAGCGAATGATCTGGAGGAGATCAAGAAGCAGATTAAGGAGTTATTGGAGAAAGGTTTTATTCACCGAAGTTCATCACCTTGGGGAGCCCCAGTACTTTTGGTCGAGAAGAAGGATGGATCTTTAAGAATGGTCGTTGATTATCGGGCATTGAATGAAGTGACTATTAAGAATAAGTACCCGCTGCCAATGATCAATGATTTGTTCGACCAACTCCAGGGAGCGAAATTATTCTCCAAGATAGATCTACGATCTGGATACCACCAATTGAAGACTTGAGAGAAGGATATACCTAAGACAACCTTCACCACACGGTACGGGCTATATGAGTATACGGTTATGTCATTTGGATTGACTAACGCGCCTGCCTATTTCATGAGTATGATGAACAAGGTGTTCATGGAGTTCTTGGATAAGTTCGTCGTGGTATTCATAGATGATATTTTGGTGTACTCGAAGGATGAAGAGGAACATGCGGAGCATTTGCGTTTGTTATTGGAGAAGCTTAGAGAACATCAGTTATATGCCAAGTTTAGCAAATGCGAGTTTTGGTTGAAGGAAGTTGGATTCGTAGGGCATGTTATATCGGGAGAAGGTATAGAAGTGGACCCCGTCAAAGTGCAGTCAGTCACTGAGTGGTTGGCATCCACTTCAGTTGGAGAGATCCGCAGTTTTCTTGGACTCGCGGGATACTACCGGAGGTTCATAGAAAATTTCTCCAAGATTGCAAAGCCAATGACAACATTGTTGAAGAGGAAGACAAAGTTTGATTGGACTGAAGAGTGTGAAGAAAGCTTCCAGGAGTTGAAGAAACGGTTGACGACAGCCCCAGTGCTGATATTGCCAGATATACGCAAGGATTTCCAAGTGTACTGCGACGCTTCACGCTTAGGACTTGGAGGAGTACTTATGCAGGATGGAAGAGTTGTTTCCTATGCATCCCATCAACTGCGACCGCACGAGTTGAATTACGCGACGCACGATCTGGAGTTAGCAGCTTGTAGTGCATGCACTGAAAACCGGGAGACATTTCCTTATTGGAAATCGTTGTGATGTGTACACGGATCACAAGAGTTTGATGTACATTTTCACACAGAAGGAGCTGAACCTCAGACAGAGGAGATGGTTGGAGCTTATAAAGGATTATGATATGAAGCTGCACTATCATCCAGGAAAGGCCAACGTCGTGGCAGACGCTTTGAGCCGGAAAAGTTATGCAAATACCCTAGTAAAAGGGGGATTGCCACAGGAGTTAGTAGAAGATCTCAGGGAGCTTGGTTTGGAGATAGTCCCTAGAGGTTTCGTGGCAGTGTTGGAGGTTCAGTCGACATTGCTGGGAAAGATACGCGAAGCCCAGAAGGATGATAAAGAGATTGCCGAGATAAAGAAAAGGATGAGTGAAGGAAAAGCCAAGGGATTTCGTGAGTACGAACACAACACCTTGTGGTTTGAGGATCGAATCTATGTGCCCAACGACCCGGAGATCAGAAAGTTGATACTGCAGGAAGCACATGATTCGCCATACTCGATACACCCCGGAAACACCAAGATGTATTTGGATTTGAAGGGACGATTCTGGTGGACGGGAATGAAGAAGGATATTGCCGAGTATGTAGCCGTATGCGATGTATGCCAGAGAGTAAAGGCAGAGCATCAAAAGCCAACAGGATTGCTGCAGCCTATGCCGATACCCGAACGGAAGTGGGAGAAGCTTGGCATGGATTTTATCACCGGATTGCCCAAGACCAAATCAGGATATGACTCAATCTGGGTAGTAGTGGATCGATTGACAAAAGTAGCCCACTTTATCCCTGTGAAAACCACATACACCAGTGCGAAGTTGGCCAAGATATACATGACCAGGATAGTATGCCTGCACTGAGTTCCGAGGACCATTGTATCAGATAGAGGAACACAGTTCACCTCAAAGTTTTGGCATCAGCTACACCAAACTTTGGGAACGAGGCTGGAATTCAGCACCTCTTTTCATCCGCAGACCGATGGACAGACCGAGAGAGTCAACCAGATCCTGGAGGACATGTTGAGAGCCTGTGCATTAGATTATGGATCTAGTTAGGATGACAATTTGCCCTACGCGGAGTTCTCGTACAACAACAGTTACCAGGCCAGTTTGAAGATGGCACCGTTCGAGGCATTGTATGGAAGGAGATGCCGAACACCGTTAATGTGGGATGAAGTTGGAGACCGATAGTTGTTTGGACCAGACTTGATCAAAGAGTCTGAGGAGAAGGTGAAGCTGATTCGAGATAGATTGAAGGTAGCTTAGTCCAGGCAGAAAAGTTATGCAGACTCGAAGCACAAGGGGATAACCTATGAGATCGGAGACAGAGCGTACCTGAGGGTATCGCCTCTACGAGGATTTAAACGTTTCATAGTTAAGGGAAAGCTAGCCCCGAGATTTTTGGGACCTTACCGTGTTTTGGAACGCATGGGAGAGGTTGCCTATAAGTTGGAATTGCCCGAAGGATTGTCAGGAGTGCACGATGTGTTTCACGTTTCGCAGCTTAAGAAGTGCCACGCGGAGATGGCCGATATACCGCTTAGAGACACAGTACCCCTGGAAGCAATTCAGTTGGACATCGATCTGACCTACGAGGAGAAGCCTGTTAAGATCCTCGAATTTTTGAGCAGAGTCACCCGCAGTAAGGTTATCAAGTTTTGCAAAGTTTAGTGGAGTCACCACACCGAGGAAGAAGCCACCTGGGAATGAGAAGATGATCTACGCAAGGACCACCCACACATGTTCTCTAGCCAAGTCGAATCTCGAGGGCGAGATTCATTCTAAGGGGGGTAGGTTTGTAACATCCCAAATTTTCAATTTGGAATGTTATACATAGATCATACTGCATTGCATGCTCTTTGCATTTTTGTTTGTGGCAATCCTCGAAATTCTAAGCAACTCAAGGACCTTCGGAGAGAGTTGGGAATTCTACCGTTTTGTATTTGAGTTCGCTCGAATACCGGTACGAGGACAATGTTGGTTTTAATTATTTTTCTCTCCTAAAAATATTTCTAAATACAATATATGAGCGGAGATAATATGACTTCTCCAAAATAACAGAAATATTGGAGGAAAAATGTTAAAATCACTTTTGGTATTTTTCTGGATTTATTTGTGATTTTATTTGCATAGGAAAATGCGCGTTTTTCAAAATTGCATTTAGGCCCGGGAAAAATGTTCACTTTGTCCTAAATATTATTAGAGGACGGTGAAAATTTATTTCTAGATTTTTGGAGTCTGTTTAGTATTTGTTTTCGTTAGTTTTGTTATGTCAAGACTCTTTTAGAAGAAAAAAAGAACGAACCGACTCCGGGCCGTGTTAGCCCAGGACTCTGGGCTTTATAAGTCGCGCCCCTGGCCCGAGGCAGCAAGCCCGCTCGCCCGCCCCTGACCTAGCGCCCCCGCCGCCTAGTCGCCGCCGCTGCCACTTCCCACCGCCGCCGCGCCGCACTGCCGCCCACGGCCGTCCCACCGCCGCACCCCGCCACCTAGCCCGCCGGAGAAGCCGCCGCCGCCGCCGGATCTTCGCCGGAGCCGCCGCCGGAGTTCGCCGATTTCGAGGTAGCCATCGGTTTTTTTAAACCGATCGGTTCTTTTCGTAAAACCGTAGATTCGTTTTTTATGTTTAGATCGGTTCGGTTTTCTTCGGTTTAGCTATTTAGCGGACGTTCGTCCGTACGTTCGTTTTAACGAACGCTTTCGTCCGTTAGCCGCAGACAGCGAACGTTCGTTCGTTAGCCTGTTCGTCAGTTTTCTTTTTCGGGGTATTTATCCGCGATTATTTCGATCGTGATTTCTGCCCTGATCTTGTTTTTCGTTTTTCTTTTCGCTCGAGAGTCGGAATCAGGTGATTCGAAATCCCAGATCTTCGTCTCGATGCCCTCTTTCCGTTTAACCAACCTGAACAAAGTTTTGGCTACTGTAAAATTTGACTTTAGATCAATTAGTAACCGGAGCTTGTTTCTTTCGCAGTTTGAGTTTCGTTGCTTCTTTCGATTTGATTCTTTTTGCAAACCGGAGTTCTTAAGTTGAACTTTCTGGTTAGATCTTACCTTTTTGGAGTTTTGTTTGTGCATATTTGCTTGTTTGCTTATGTATGCTATTGTTTGCTTGCGATAGAATACCCGGACTGTGAAGCGTGCTACTATGAGTCTCTAGGTTTTGCGAATCGTCAGCAAGGCAAGTAACACTTTGATCATACTTTTATTACCCAGTTTTTATGCATTAGGTCAATCCCTCACACATTGCATGAGTAGGATCTCTTTGCTTGTGGGATTGAGAAGTAGTTTGAGGTAGAACCTATTACCTGCATTATTTTCAAACCCTTGGGAGTTACTTCTACGTTTGCTTAGGTTGCTATGCTATGCTCGTAGACGTGGTTTGGGTTTGAGTGAAATCCATGAAAGATGTGAGTTGTTAATTAAGGATTCAACTTTAGGTGGCTACTTGAATACACATCTGGGTGGATTGGTTGCAGGGCACCTGGAGAATCCAGTGTTGTCCTAGGAAATCCCGGGGTTTCTTGTGATTTTTCCTATGGAATGCCACCCAGGCTCAAAGGGATCATACAACTATTCATGCTAGAAACTTCCGTGTGTAGCCACATGCCAATATGGGCTCTGGAATAGTTGAGTAAGTTGTGGGAAACCTTTCCATGATGGGCTAGCAGATGTAGAGGGATTCTACGTGTACCGGCCTATCTATCTGGTTAAGGGGACCTCTTCGGAAAGACTGTGTCTCGGTCATCCATTTCTCAAACACCATGCAGTGCGAGAAACCAAATGGAGGCGATCGAGTCTTGTGGGAAAAGTGCACAAACCTCTGCAGAGTGTACAAACTGATCATGATTAGCCGTGTCCCCGGTTATGGACATCTTGAGTATCTGGTACTTGAATTATTGGTTGATCTCATCACTCTATAATTGAATTTGTTGGGTTAATGATTACTTTAATTTGGGATTGAGTTTGAGGTACCTTCTCAATGATTTTCAACCAACATGATAGATAAGAATAAAATTCATTCCTTTGTTTTAGGGAAAAATTGGCTTTACGCAAAAACTTTAACCTTAGAGCCTCCACCAGCCAAATATGCATATAGTATAGCCTTTATTCTATTACTTGCATTCTCTGTGTTATCTTGCCAGCATATTCCATGTGCTGACCCGTTTTCGGGCTGCAACATATTACGTTGCAGACTTTTCAGACGAGGAATAAGACGTTCTAGGTCGTTTGTCATGCACTCAGCTATGCCATTGGAGTTGATGGACTCACTTATCTTCCAAGCCTTCCGTTGTTATTTTCTTAGATGGCCTTAAGCCATAGAATTTTGTAATAGGTTCTCATTAGAGACATTCGATGTAATAAGTGTGTGATTTCCACTATGTTATAAATCCTTCAAGTACTGTGTGTGTCAGCATTACCGATCCAGGGATGACACAGAACACAGAGACTTCGGTCCATTCGGATCGTGGTCGCTACAACATACTTCAATCCTACAATGTTGTGATATGATATGGCCAAAGACATGATGAGATATATTTGATGAATGAGAAGATCATCTTTCGTATAGATTATCACGACTTGCATGTCAATGAATACGGCAACCGACATGAGCCATAGGGTTGTCTTTAATTATTGTATGACCCACGTTTCAATCATTAAGCGCTATGTAACGCTTTACTTTATCGCTAAACGGTAGCAATAGTTGTAGAAGCATGGTTGGCGTGACAACCCCGATGGTGACACGATGATGGAGATCATGGTGTCATGCCGGTGACGATGGAAATCATGCCGGTGCTTTGAAGATGGAGATCGAAAGCACAAGATGATGGCCATATCATGTCACTTATGATTTGCATGTGATGTTAATCATTTTATGCATCTTATTTTTCTTAGGACGATGGTAGCATTATAAGGAGAACCCTCACTAAAATTTTAAGATAAAATTGTGTTCTCCCCAAGTGTGCACCATTGCGAAAGTTCGTCCTTCTCAAGCACCATGTGATGATTGGGTGTGATAGACTCTGCGTTCTCATACAACGGGTGCACACTAGTTTTGCACATGCGGAACACTTGGGTTAAACTTGACGAGCCTAGCATGTACAAACATGGTCTCAAAACACAAGAGACCCAAAGCTCGAACATGAGTCATATAGTAGATATTATTGAAGGAAATATGCCCTAGACGCAATAATAAAGTTGTTTTTTATATTTCCTTATATCATGATAAATGTTTATTATTCATGCTAGAATTGTATTAATCGGAAACTTGATAAATGTGTGAATACATAGACAAAATAGAGTATCCCTAGTATGCATCTACTTGACTAGCTCGTTAATCAAAGATGGTTTTGTTTCCTAACCATAGACATGTGTTGTCATTTGATCAACAATATCACATCATTAGGAGAATGATGTGATGGATAAGACCCATCCGTTAGCTTAGCAACTTGATCGTTTAGTTTTATTGCTATTGTTTTCTTCATAACTTATACATGTTCCTCTGACTATGAGATTATACAACTCCCGAATACCGGAGGAACACCTTTTGTGCTATCAAACGTCACAACGTAACTGGGTGATTATAAAGATGCTCTACAGGTGTTTTCGAAAGTGTTTGTTGTGTTGGCATAGATCAAGAATAGGATTTGTCACTCCGAGTGTCGGAGAGGTATCTCTGGGCCCTCTCCTTAATACACATCACTATAAGCCTTGCAAGCAAATGACTAATGAGTTAGTCACGAGATGATGTATTACGGAACGAGTAAAGAGACTTGTCGGTGACGAGATTGAACTAGGTATGATGATACCGATGATCAAATCTCGGGCAAGTAACATACCGATGACAAAGGGAACAATGTATGTTGTTATGCGGTTCGATCGATAAAGATATTCGTAGAATATGTAGGAGCCAATATGGGCATCCAGGTTCCGCTATTGGTTATTGATCGAAGAGATGTCTCGGTCATGTCTACATAGTTCTCGAACCCGTAGGGCCTGCACGCCTAACGTTCGTTGATGATATAGTATTGAATGAGTTATGTATGTTGGTGACTGAATGTTACTCGAAGTCCCGGATGTGATCACAGACATGACGAGGAACTCCAGAATGGTCCGGAGATAAAGATTAATATATGGGATAATAGTGTTTGACCTCCAGAAGGGGTTCCAGATGTTTCCCGAAATGTTTGGGTAGGAGAACACTTTATTTGGGCCAAATGGGAAAGCCCACGAGGCTTTTGGAAAGTGTAAAAGGAAATTTTGCGAAGACCGGAGGCTAGACGCGAGGAACCCTGGCGTCTAGGGGGTAGACGCCGGGAACCATGGCGTCTAGCCCTGGAGTCCGAGTGGGACTCTTTCCTTTCGGGCAAAACCGACTTCGAGGAGGCTTTTGCTCCAAGTTTCGACCCTAGGGCTCAACATATAAAAAGAGGGTCAGGGCTAGCACCCAAGACACATCAAGATACACCAAGCCGTGTGCCGGCAACCCCGACCCTCTAGTTTATCCTCTGTCTAGTTTCTGTAGTGCTTGGCGAAGCCCTGCATAGATTGTTCTTCATCACCAACCATCACTACACTGTCGTGCTGCAGGAACTCATCTACTACTTCACCCGTCTTGCTGGATCAAGAAGGCGAGGACGTCATCGAGCTGAACGTGTGCTGAACGCAGAGGTGTCGTACGTTCGGTACTAGATCGGGACGGATCGTGAACGTGTACGACTACATCAACCGCGTTGATAAGCGCTTCCGCTTTGTGATTTTCAAGGGTATGCAGATACACTCCCCCCGTCGTTGCTATGCATCTCCTAGATAGATCTTGCGTGATTGTAGGATTTTTTTTGAAATACTGCGTTCCCCAATAGTGGCATCATGAGCCAGGTCTATGCGTAGATGATATGCACGAGTAGAACACAAAGAGTTGTGGGCGATAATAGTTATACTGCTTACCAACATGTCATACTTTGATTCGGCGATATTGTTGGATGAAGCGGCCCAGACCGACATTACGCATACGCTTACACGAGACTGGTTCTACCGATGTGCTTCGCACACAGGTGGCTGGTGGGTGTCAGTTTCTCCAAGTTTAGTTGAATCAAGTGTGGCTACGCCTGGTCCTTGTGTAGGTTAAAACAACACATACTTATCGTTGTGGTTTTGTATGCATAGGTAAGAACGGTTCCTGCTAAGCCCGTAGCAGCCACGTAAAACTCGCAACAACCAAGTAGAGGACGTCTAACTTGTTTTTGCAGGGCATGTTTTGATGTGATATGGTCAAGACGTGATGAGTTATACGTTATTGTATGAGATGATCATGTTTTGTAAATTATCGGCAACCGACAGGAGCCTTATGGTTGTCTCTTTATTGTATGAATTGTGAAGGCCATGTAATTGCTTTACTTCATCACTATGAGTTAGCGATAGTAGTAGTAGCAATAGTTGGTGAGACGACCACGACGCTACGATGAAGATCATGGTGTCTAGCCGGTGACGATGGAGGTCATAACGATGCTTTGGAGATGGAGATCAAAAGCACAAGATGATGATGGCCATATCATGTCACATTGATTGCATGTGATGTTTGTCTTATTATGCTTCTTATTTTGCTTAGTTCGGCGGTAGCATTATAAGATGATCCCTTACAAAATTTCAAGGTACAAGTGTTCTCCCTGAGTATGCACCGTTGTGAAAGTTCGTTGTGGCGAGACACCACGTGATGATCGGGTGTGATAAGCTCTACGTTCAAATACAACGGGTGTAAGACAGTTTTGCAGATGCAAAATACTCGGGTTAAACTTGACGAGCCTAGCATGTACAGACATGGCCTCGGAACACTTGAGACCAAAAGGTCGAGCGTGAATCATATAGTAGATATGATCAACATAAGATGTTCACCATTGAAAACTACTCCATCTCACGTGATGATCGGACATGGTTTAGTTGATTTGGATCATGTGATCATTTAGATGACAAGAGGGATGTCTATCTAAGTGGGGGTTCTTTAGTAATATGATTAATTTAACTTTAATTTATCATGAACTTAGTCCTGATAGAATTTGCAAATTATGTTGTAGATCAATAGCTCGCGTTATAGCTCCCCTATATTTTTGATATGCTCCTAGAGAAAACTAAGTTGAAAGATGTTAGTAGTAATGACGCAGACTAGGTCCGGGATCTGAGGATTATCCTCATTGCTGCACAGAAGTATTATGTCCTTGATGCACCGCTAGGTGAAAAATCTATTGCAGGAGCAGATGCACACATTATGAACGTTTGACAAGCTCGGTGTGATGACTACTTGATAGTTTAGTGCGCCATGCTTTACGGCTTAGAACCAGGACTTCAAAAACTTTTTGAACGCCGCGGAGCATATGAGATGTTCCAAGAGTTGAAAATAGTATTTCAGACTCATGCCCGTGTCGAGAGGTATGAGACCTATGACAAGTACTTTGCCTACAAGATGGAGGATAATAGCTCATCCAGTGAGCATGTGCTCAGATTGTCTGGGTACTACAATTACTTGAATCAAGTGGGAGTTAATCTTCCAGATAAGATAGTAATTGACAAAGTTCTCTAGTCACTATCACCGAGTTACTAGAACTTCGTGATGATCTATAATATGCATGGGATGACGAAAGTAATTCCTGAGCTCGTCGCGATGCTGAAATCGGCGAAGGTAGAAATCAAGAAAGAGCATCAAGTGTTGATGGTTAACAAGACCACTTGTTTCAAGTAAAGGGCAAAGGGATAGAAGGGGAACTTCAAGAAGAATGACAAGCAAGTTGTCACTCCCGTGAAGAAACCCAAAGCCAAACTCAAGCCTGAAACTAAGTTCTTCTACTGCAAAGGAAATGGTCACTAGAAGTGGAACTGCCTTAGATACTTGGCGGATAAGAAGTATGGCAAAGTGAACAAAGGTATATTTGATATATAGATTATTGATGTGTACTTTACTAGTGTTCATAGCAACCCTGGGGTATTTGATACCGGTTCAGTTGCTAAAATTAGTAACTCGAAACGAGAGTTGCAGAATGAACAAAGACTAGTTAAAGGTGAAGTGACGATGTGTGTTGGAAGTGGTTCCAAGATTGATATGATCATCATCGCACACTCCCTATACTTTTGGGATTAGTGTAGAACCTAAATAATTGTTATTTGGCATTTCCGTTGAGCATGAATATGATTTGATCATGTTTGTTGCAATATGGTTATTCATTTAAAGTCATAGAATAATTGTTATTCTGTTTACATGAATAAAACCTTCGATGGTCATACACCCAATGAATGTTGGATCTCGATCATAGTAATACACATATTCATAATATTGAAGCCAATAGATGCAAAGTTGATAATGATAGTGCAACTTATTTGTGGCACTGCCGTTTAGGTCATATTGGTGTAAAGTGCATGAAGAAACTCCATGCTGATGGACTTTTGGAATCACTTGATTATGAATCACTTGGTGCTTGCGAACCATGCCTCATGGGCAAGATGACAAAAACTCCGTTCTCCGGAACAAGTGAGCGAGCGACTGAATTGTTGGAAATCGTACATACTGATGTATGTGGGCCGATGAGTGTTGAGGCTCGCGGCGGGTATCATTATTTTCTGACCTTCACTGATGATTTGAGCAGATATGGGTATATCTACTTGATGAAGCACAAGTCTGAAACATTTGAAAAGTTCAAAGAATTTCAGAGTGAAGTAGAGAATCATCGTAACAAGAAAATAAAGTTTATACGATCTGATCGTGGAGGCGAATATTTGAGTTACAAGTTTGGTCTTCATTTGAAACAATGTGGAATAGTTTCACAGCTCACGCCACCCGGAACACCACAGTGTAATGGAGTATCCGAACGTCGTAACTGTACTTTATTAGATATGGTGCGATCTATGATGTCTCTTACTGATTTACCACTATCATTTTGGGGTTATGCTTTAGAGACAGCTGCATTGACGTTAACTAGGGCACCATCTAAATCCGTTGAGATGACTCCTTATGAACTATGGTTTGGCAAGAAACCAAAGTTGTCATTTCTTAAAGTTTGGGGCTGCGATGCTTATGTGAAAAAATTCAAACCTGATAAGCTCGAACCCAAGTCAAAAAAATGTGTCTTCATAGGATACCCAAAGGAAACTGTTGGGTACACCTTCTATCACATATCCGAAGGCAAGATATTCGTTGCTAAGAATGGATCCTTTCAAGAGAAGGAGTTTCTCCCAAAAGAAGTGAGTGGGAGGAAAGTGGAACTTGATGAGGTAATTGTACCTTCTCCCTAATTGGTAAGTAGTACATCACATAAACTAGTTCTAGTGATCCCTACACCAATCAACGAGGAAGCTAATGATGATGATCATGAAACTTCGCATCAAGTTACTACTAAACCTCGTAGGTCAACCAGAGTATGTTCTGCACCAGAGTGGTATGGAAACCCGGTTCTGGAAGTCATGTTACTAGACCATGACGAACCTACAAACTATGAGGAAGCGATGATGAGCCCATATTCCGTGAAATGGCTTGAGGCCATGAAATCTGAGATGGGATCCATGTATGAGAACAAAGTGTGGACTTTGGTTGACTTGCCCAATGATCGGCAAGTCATAGAAAATAAAAGGATCTTTAAGAAGAAGACTGACGCTGACGGTAATGTGACCGTCTACAAAGCTCGACTTGTTGCGAAAAGGTTTTTCGACAAGTTCAAGGAGTTGACTATGATGAGACCTTCTCACCCGTAGCGATGCTTAAGTTTGTCCGAATCATGTTACCAATTGCCACATTTTATGAAATCTGGAAAATGGATAACAAAACTACATTCCTTAATAGATTTATTAAAGAAGAGTTGAATATGATGCAATCAGATGGTTTTGTCGATCCTAAAAGTGCTAACAAAGTGTGCAAGCTCCAGCGATCCATCTATGGACTGGTGCAAGCATCTCGGAGTTGAAATATACGCTTTGATGAGGTGATCAAAGCATATGGATTTATACATACTTACGATGAAGCCTGTATTTACAAGAAAGTGAGTGGGAGCACTACAACATTTCTGATAAATATATATGAATGCCATATTGTTGATCAAATATGATGTAGAATTTTCTGGAAAGCATAAAGGATTGTTTATAAAAGAGTTTTTCAATAAAAGACCTCAGTGAAGCTGCTTATATATTGGGTACCAAGATCTATAAGAGATAGATCAAGACGCTTGATAAGACTTTCGATTAGTACATGCCTTGATAAGATTTTGAAGTAGTTCAAAATGGATCAGTAAAAGGAGTTCTTGCCTGATTTGTAAGGTGTGATGTTGAGTAAGACTCAAAGCGTGACCACGGCAGAAAAATATAGAGAGAATGAAAGTCATTCCCTATGCCTCAGCCATAGGTTCTATGAAGTATGCCATGCTGTGTACCAAACCTGTTGTGTACCTTGCCATGAGTTTGGCAAGGAGGTACAATAGTGATCCAGGAGTAGATCACTCGACAACGGTCAAAATTATCCTTAGTAATGGGATGACTAAGGAAATGTTTCTCGATTATGGAGGTGATAAAGAGTTCGTCGTAAAGGGTTACGCCAATGCAAGCTTTGACACTAATCCAGATGACTCTGAGTATCAATCTGGATGTGTATTGAAAGTGGGATCAATTATCTAGAGTAGCTCCATGCAGAGCATTGTAGACATAGAAATTTCTGAAATACATACGGATCTGAATGTAACAGACCTGCTGACTAAACTTCTCTCACGAAGCAAAACATGATCACACCTTAGTACTCCTTGGGTGTTAATCACATGGTGATGTGAACTAGATTATTGACTCTAGTAAACCCTTTGGGTGTTGGTCACATGGCGATGTGAACTATGGGTGTTAAACACATAATGATGTGAACTATCGGTGTTGAATCACATGGCGATGTGTACTAGATTATTGACTCTAGTGCAAGTGGGAGACTGAAGGAAATATGCCCTAGAGGCAATAATAAAGTTGTTATTTTATATTTTCTTATATCATGATAAATGTTTATTATTCATGCTAGAGTTGTATTAATCGGAAACTTGATACATGTGTGAACACATAGACAAAATAGAGTGTCCCTAGTATGCCTCTACTTGACTAGCTCGTTAATCAAATATGGTTATGTTTCCTGACCATAGACATGTGTTGTCATTTGATCAATGAGATCACATCATTAGGAGAATGATGTGATGGGCAAGACCCATCCGTTAGCTTAGCAACTTGATCGTTTAGTTTAATTGCTATTGCTTTCTTCATGACTTATACATGTTCCTCTGACTATGAGATTATGCAACTCCCGAATACCGGAGGAACACCTTGTGTGCTATCAAACGTCACAACGTAACTGGGTGATTATAAAGATGCTCTATAGGTTTTTCCGAAAGTGTTTGTGGTGTTGGCATAGATCGAGAATAGGATTTGTCACTCGGAGTGTCGGAGAGGTATCTCTGGGCCCTCTCGGTAATACACATCAAAATAAGCCTTGCAAGAAAATGACTAATGAGTTAGTCACGAGATGATGTATTACGGAATGAGTAAAGAGACTTGCCGGTGATGAGATTGAACTAGGTATGATGATACCGACGATCGAATCTCGAGCAAGTAACATTCCGATGACAAAGGGAACAACGTATGTTGTTATGCGGTTCGACCAATAAAGATCTTCATTGAATATGTAGGAGCCAATATGGGCATTGAGGTTCCGCTATTGGTTATTGACCAGAGAGATGTCTTGGTCATGTCTACATAGTTCTCGAACCCGTAGGGTCCGCACGCTTAACGTTCGTTGACGATATAGTATTGAATGAGTTATGTATCTTGGTGACAGAATGTTATTCGGAGTACCGGATGTGATCACGGACATGACGAGGAACTCCGGAATTGTTCGGAGATAAAGATTAATATATGGGATAATAGTGTTTGACCTCCGGAAGAGGTTCCAGATGTTTCCTGAAATGTTTGGGTACGAGAACACATTATTTGGGCCAAAGGGGAAAGCCCACGAGGCTTTTGGAAAGTGTAAAAGGAAGTTTTGCAGAGACCAGAGGCTAGGCGCGAGGAACCGTGGTGACTAGGGGATAGATGTCGGGAACCCTAGCGTCTAGCTCTGGTGTCTGAGTGGGACTCTTGCCTTTCAGGCAAAACCGACTTTGAGGAGGCTTTTGCTCCAAGTTTCGACCCCAGGGGTCAACATATAAATAGAGGGGCATGGCTAGCACCAAAGACACATCAAGATACACCAAGCCATGTGCCGGCAACCCCGACCCTCTAGTTTATCCTCCGCCTAGTGTCTGTAGTGCTTGGCGAAGCCCTGCAGAGATTGTTCTTCATCACCAACCGTCACCACGCTGTCGTGCTGCCGGAACTCATATACTACTTCTCCCGTCTTGCTGCATCAAGAAGGCAAGGATGTCATCGAGCTGAACGTGCTGAACGCGGAGGTGCCGTACATTTGGTACTAGATAGGGACGGATCGTGAAGGTGTACGACTACATCAACGTGTTGATAAACGCTTCTGCTTTCCGATCTTCAAGGGTATCAAGATACACTCCCCCTCTCGTTGCTATGCATCTCCTAGATAGATCTTGCATGATTGTAGGATTTTTTTTGAAATACTGTGTTCCCCAACTATTATCAACCTGGAGATGTTCACCATTGAAACCACCTTATCTCACGTGATGATCGGACCTGGGTTGGTGAATCTGGACCATGTTACACTCAGACAACCGGAGGGATGTTGATTTGAGTGGGAGTTCTTAGGTAATATGATTGATTGAACTCATTACCTTGAACAATAGTGTAAGTTGTCTTTGCAAATTATGTCGTAGATCAATGGCTCGCACAGTAGCTCCCTTGAATTTCAATGCATTCTTAGAGAAAGCGAAGCTGAAAGATGATTGTCAGATCTTGGGTTCCGGCATTACCCATGAGGTTCAAACACTGGGGTGCGCACGAAGATCTCCCCTTTCGCCCTAGTTCGCTCTCGCACCGATTTTTAGGCCTAGTTCGTCCAACCCGAAGAACAAGGGACACAAAGGTTTATACTGGTTTGGGCCACCATTGTGGTGTAATACCCTAATCGAGTGTGGTGTGGTGGATTGCCTTGTAGACTGGGGAAGAACTAGTACGGGGGAAGAATAGTCTCCTGAGGAGGGGTGTTCTTGCGCTCGGATGAGCTTGTGGGTGTGTGCGGGGTCTCAAAGATCTGATCCCCTTCCTATGGTGGTGGCTAGTCTTATTTATAGTGGCCCGGGTCCTCTTCGCAAATATTGAGCGGGAAGGGATCCCACAACGGCCAAGTTTGAAGGGGGATAGCTAGTACAGGCTATCCTGACAAAAGGTGGTCTTCGTCTGCCGAAGGCTCTGGTAGTGATGCCACCGTGCGCTCCGCGATGACCTCGACCCTGCCGTCTTGCTGGTCTTGGTCTTGTTGCACCGATATGGAAACCTTTGCATGATGCCTCGGGACTCCTCGCCTGCGCCTGCCCCTTTAGCATAAAAGAGGAAACTGGCATCTTGCACCCGCTGGCGCCCGCATGGCCTTGGTCGTCATAGCTCACGTCATGGGAACCTCGCGAGGTCCCTCTTGCATTGATATCTCCGCTCCTCGGGAGCTTGCCTAGTGAGTCCGCCCCAGGGGAGGTCTTGCGCCGTCCGCCTCGCGAGGCTCGGCCCCTCGCGAGCGTCTTGAGATGTTGCTGATGAGGTTGGGCCGTACCAGGCCGCTGGACGTGCCACGCTCTGGGCCGCGGGCAGGCAAGTCTGGGTACCCCCATTCCCAGGACGTCGACAGTAGCCCCTGGGCCCAAGGCGTGCTCGGACTTGGCTTCACGGCGAAGCCAAGGGACAAGTGCGGAGCACGGCGGGCCCCCAAAGCCTGCGGCGTTGATTGACTCATGGCGATTGATGGGACGTGGGCGTCTCCACTTCCCAACGCCGCCTCGGAAACAGCATGACTTGACAAGTCCCTGCATGCACAAAGGATCATCATTATCTGCGATTATGGAGGCCGTCAGTTGGCCTTCTTCTGGCTATACATAAGGCGACGGGCGGAGCCCCCGTTGCTCGTCTCGTCCTTCATTCCGCCTGTTTCTTCTTCTTCCTCCTTGGCTCTTGCTTCGCATAGACTCCCATGGCACCGGTGAGGAGGTTCTCGTCCGTGGAGAAGGGGAAGACCTGTCAGGAGGGGCCCAGCTCACCACCTCCCAAGAGGGGATGAGGCCGCCCTCGCAAGTGTGTCGTGACCCCTGCCGCGGCCCCTCGTGGGCACGGGCGGACCTCTTCAGTGCTTGGCGCCGCCCTCGATAGCCGCGGCGGCGTCCCTTTGCAGCCCCGTGGATGAGGGGAGGCGCGTCAGGGTCATCCGGCCTCCCGGGCCACGCTTTCATTCGGCGGAGGTGATGCTGGAGTTTGTCGTGTGGTCGGAGAACCCGGCAGGCACACGGCTCCAGCTCCCACGCTCCCTCGCTGGCGAACTTCCGGCCGCGAGCTCCGATGGTCTCTGGCTGCAGGCGGACGGCTGCTGCAGGAGAGCCTCGTGTGTTGTGGTGGAGATCTCCGTCGCTGGCACCGTGACCCTGGCCCACGGCTGGCAGACGTTTGCCCATGCGTGCGGCCTGGGTAGGCGGTGCACCCTCCACTTTAAGTACGATGGTGACTCGACCCTCTTTGTGAGGGTGTTCGGGGAAGATGACCGCCGTGCCAGGTGCTGCCCCGAGGAGAACGATGGCGGCAAGGTGCTCGGCCTTGACGACGGCTGGGATGAGGGTGAAGGTGAACTCGCCCTCGGTGCTGGCCGTAGTTCATCCAGCTACGGCAGCTCCTCCTACAGCGGCAGCTCCAGCAGCGGTGGCTATGATCAGCTACCACGCCGCCGCGCCCGTCTTGGGAGCGGCATTGGGTCAGTTCGTCAACACGCCCCGGTGAAGCGTGAGGAGGGCTCCGGCTGAGCTTGGGGAGCCGATCCTCATGAGCAGCCGCACCGTAGGAGCCGCCATTGCATGTCCTCGCTCTTCCTTTCTTCCTACATTACTAAGACAAATGAGTATGGGGCCCTGGAAGGGCATGTAATGAACCATGATTTTTATGCTGCTCGGTGCCATGTTTAGTGGTCCCGGTTAACGTTGCGAGGTATGTGTATTATGCGCCCATAGGGTGAGGAGACTTATCTTGACGAACTCGGGATAGCCCCCATCTCGTGAGGCGTGGCCCTTCGGGAAGCTGTAGAAACTCGTTAGGAGATTATTATCCTTCACCGCTTAGGGTCCCGGGCGTAGGCTGAACATGGTCCAACACACCCTGTCGCGGTACCCGTGGGGCACAGACTTAAGGAGAGGGGTGCGTTGATCACGAGCTCAAATATGGATGCCTTGCAGAAACTAAGGGAGGCGCACGAGGGAGAGCGTCGGGTAACTGCCGCTCTCCCCGACGGAAGGCCAAAAATCGAGGGAAGAATCAAAGAGAGAGATGGTTTAACCAAGCCATTCGAGAAACGCTAGAACTTTCAAAATCCATTAAAAGAAGGAAGGGGCAAGCCAACTCCAAAAACCAAATGCACAGCTGCGTCCGACACCTAGTATAGTCTTCTCACCAGCGCGGAGCTAAGTGCTGCCACTAGGAGGTGGGAGGGAGCCCCCGAGGCCCGAGGGCGGCACTCCGGAGACTCCGGGGCATGTACAACCCCACTCATTATTACGCGAGAGTGTCACGAGCGGATACCTTCACAGGCGTGTGCCTTGCTTCACGGGCACTGGGCCTTGGCTTCTCAGGCGTGTGCCTTGCTTCACGAGCACTGGGCCTTGGCTTCTCAGGCACAGGGCCTTGTCTTCACAGGCACGGGACCTTGCTTCAGAAGCACTGGGCCTTGTCTTCACAGGCACAGGACCTTGCTTCACAGGCATAAGGCCTTGTCTTCACAGGCATGGGGCCTTGCTTCACAGGCACAGGGCCTTGTCTTCACAGGCACGGGGCCTTGCTTCACAGGCATAGGGCCTTGTCTTCACAGGCATGGGGCCTTGCTGTATGGGTAGAACTTCCGAAGGTGCCGGATGTTCCACGCATTCTAAATAGGGATGCCGTCCTCCGTCTCCAGACGCACGGTGCCAGGCCTAGAGACGTGGGTGATCTTGAACGGGCCCTCCCACAGGGGTGAAAGCTTGTGCAGCTTTCCCTGGAGAGGACTCGCCTTAGGACAAGGTCGCCCACCTCCAGCGTCCTGGAGCAGATGTTGCGATAGTGGTACCGCCATAACGCATGCTGATACCTTGCCGCACGGAGCGAGGCGTCTCGACGGTGTTCCTCCCCCAGCACGAGGTCCATCCCCCGCATGGCATCCTAATGCGTTTCATCGAACGCTAGGACCCGCGCAGAGCGGTGCCTGGCCTTGTGAGGGAGAACCACTTATGCTCCATAGACACGGAAGAACTGAGTCTCGCCTGTTGGCTTGGTGGCGGTGATGCAGATGGACCATAGCACGGACTAGAGCTTGTCGTGCGAGCCCCTTCCGCAAGCCTCGGGCCTGTTCTTGAAGTTCCTGGTGTTGAGGCCTCTTAAAACCTCTGCATTGGCTCGCTCGGCCTGGCCGTTGCTCCTGGGGTGTGCCATCGAAGCGTAGGAAATCTGCATTCCAAGGTTAGCACAATATGTCTTGAAAAGGTTGCTAGTGAACTATGAGCTATTTTCGGTGGTGATGCGGTTGGGGACCCCGAACCGGCTTACGAGGCCCTTGATGAACTTGACTGCGGATCCGGCCGGGATGGTTCGAACGGCTTCCATCTGCGCCCATTTGGTGAACTTTGTCGATGGCGATGTAGAGGTAGTGGTAGCCCTCGGGCGCTCGAGGCAACGTGCCTAGGATGTCCAGCCCCCAGACCGTGAATGCCCAGGAGAGCGGGATAGTTTGGAGGCCTTGAGCCGGCTGGTGGATCTACTTGGCATGGAATTGGCAAGCCTTGCAGGACTTCACCAGCTCGGCTGCATCGTTGAGCGCCATGGGCTAGTATAAACCGCTGCGGAACACCTTGCCAACCAGGGTGCGTGACGATGAGTGATGCCCGCAGTCCCCGACGTGGATGTCGTCTAGCAGCTCACTCCCTTGCTCCATGGAGATGCATCGTAAAGAAACATAATTTGGTCGTTTCCTGTAAATCTCACCATCTTGAATGCAATACGTCGTAGCCTGTCGTGCTACACGTTCGGCATCCTCTTCCTTTTCCGGCAGCGCTCCTCCATTCAGGTACGCCTTGATCTCCTTAGTCCAGCATCCCTCCTGAGGCTCGAGTGCCAGGAGCAGGCGGGCTCCTGAGGTCGGGCCACAGGCGGCGGCTCCCGAGGTCGGTGGTTGGGGGAGGTCCTCCTGAGGCGTCTCCGGCTCCTCCTGCGGGCGTGATGCCGAAGGCTTGACGAGCCGTTCCTCGAAGACGCCTGGCTCCTGGGGCAGGCGCCTGGATGCCCTTTTGGCGATGTCATCAGCTTCCTTGTTGGTGCCACGGGGCACGTGCTGCAGCTCCAGGCCTAAGAACTGCTTCTCCATTTTGTGTACCTCTACGAGGTATGCCTCCATATGCTCGTCCTTTGGCTTGTATACCTTGTTGGAGAAGTTGACGAGGAGCTGCGAGTCGCCCCTGATGACGAGACGCTTCACTCCCAGGGCCACTGCAGCCTTAAGACCAGCAATGAGGCCCTCGTACTCCGAGATGTTGTTGGAGACCTTGTCTCCCGGCTGAAAGTAGATCTGCACAATGTAGTAAAGCCTGTCCTAAGTGGGCAAGATGAGCACAACTCCTGCCCCCGCGCCCTGGCATGCAAACGCACCGTCGAAGTACATGACCCAGCCGTCCGGCGCTTCGCTTCCTGGCGAAAGGTATCGGTCCTCACCCCCTTCAAGCTCCGTGGCGTCAGTCCATTCTGCCACAAAGTCAGCAAGCATGACTCCTTTGATGACTCTGGTCGTGCTGAACTCCAACTGGAACGCCTGCAGCTCGATATTCCATTCGGCGACTCTTCCCACTGCGTTGGGGCTCCGGAGTACTCTCTCCAGCAGGTAGGCCGAGACGACCTTGATGGGATGGCCTTGCAAGAAGCGGCGCAGATGGCGCTAAGCGATGAGGAGCGCAAGCAGTAGATTCTGTGGCATGGGGTAGCGTGCCCGAGCGTCGTGAAGCACCGCGCTGACGAAGTACACCGGGTGCTCGACGGGGGTGACGTCTGAGCTCTCTGGGGCTATGGCGCCTGATTGGGTAAAGGAGCCTCGGGATCTTGGTTGTCAGAAGGTACAGTTATGGTTTCAGGGACGTCGTCTTGCGGGGCGCAGTCGCGTGCTGGCTCTGCCGGAGCCTCGGTAGTATAGCTCCGATGCTGTGGGGTCTTGACTTGGTGCTCCTCCCGGACTGACACTAACGCTGCGCTGGCGGAATGTGGTGTAGCGGCCAGGTAAAGCACCAGGGGCTCTCGGGGTTTGGCTGCCACCATTACCGGTGGAGTAGTGAGGTATCTCTTGAGGTCTTCGAATGCTGCATCAGCATCAGGGGTCCACTCAAACGGGCCCTTCCTTTTCATCAGTTTGAGGAAGGGGAGGGCTCGCTCCCCCATCTTGGAGATGAAAGGCCCGAGTGACGTTACACAGCCGGCCAGCTTCTGCGTCTCTTTGAGGGTCTTCGGCGGACTCATCTTTTCTATGGCCTTGACCTTCTCAGGGTTAGCCTCGATCCCTCTATGCGACACCAGGAAGCCCAAAAGCTTGCCCGACGGGACGCCGAACACACACTTTTACGGGTTGAGCCGCAGGTCTACTTTACGCAGGCTAGCGAAGGTTTCTTCCAGATCTTTGATGAGGGTCTTGGCCTCCTGATATTTTACCACGATGTCATCAATGTAGGCCTCAGCGTTCCTCTCGAGCTATTCTCCTAGAGCGATATGCATCAACCACTGGAAGGTTGCTCCTGCATTCCGCAACTCGAACGGCATACAAGTCTAGCAGTATACTCTGCACGGGGTGAGGAAGGCAGTCTTCTCGACATCTTGCACTGCCATCTGGATTTGGTGGTAGCATGAGAAGGCATCCATGAAGCACAATAGGTCACACTCGGCGGTGGAGTCGACAATCTGGTCGATGCAGGGCAGTAGAAACAGGTCTTGTTGGCATGCCTTGTTGAGGTTGGTGAAGTCGACACACATGCACTCTTTTCCGCCTTTCTTGGGCACAATGACGGGGTTCGCCAGCCACTCCGGGTACCGGACCACGCGGATGACACCCCCTTGGCTCCTGGGGCGGCCTCATCGGCCGGACGTGCTGCCGTAGCGGTTCGGAAGGCGAGCTTGAGGGCCGTCAGAGCCTCCTTGGTTTCCCCCGCCATGGTGAGGACACCGCTGCTCCCCGGCATCTTCATGAGGTTGTAGGCCGGATGGGTCGCGACCATAAACTGAGCCAGGGCAGGATACCCGAGGATGTCGTTGTATGGAAGGCCGATACGAGCGATGTTGAAGTCGATCAGCTCAGTGCGGTAGTTTCTGCGGGTGCCGAAGGTGACCGGGAGGCAGATCTGCCCTAGAGGGCTGGCGGAGCCGCCGCCGACTCCGGAGAAGGGCTTGGTGGGGCGTAGCCGCTCAAGTGGCACGTGGAGCAGGCTAAAATCCTCAACTGAGAGCACATTGAGGCCAGCTCCGCCATCGATGGGGGTCTTGGTGACTGCCACGTTGCTGATGGTGGGTGTCCAAAGCATGAGGAGAGCGCCTAAGCCCGTAGCGGAGGCGGGATGGTCATCTGAGTCGAAGGTGAGGTCAGTCTTGGGCGCCACCCATCCGGGAGGGGCCCCCGGCCTATGGAGGCGGCGCTAAACTAGCGGAAGAACTGCTTGACGTGGCGGTCCGAGGGGGTGCTTGAGATCCGCCGAGGAGGGCCGCGACGACATGGTGCGCCGGCACCCTGAAGCGCACGGTGAAGAGGCCGCGCAACTCCTCCCAAGATGCAACAGATGACTCTGGTAAGCTGAGAAACTAGGCATGCAGAACAACGGTGAGCGCCATGGGGAGCCAGCTGGCCATGACCTTGCTGTCGCCGTTGGCCGTCGAAACGGCCTCCTCGTAGGCCTGGAGGAAGACGACCGGATCTGCTGCCTAGTCGTAATGGGGTGGCAGATCTGGCCTAAACCTGGGTGGCCACTACACCTGTCGCAAGGCGGGGGTGAAGGCTCGGTGGCACGCCACGCCGTCGCGCGCGCCCACCGAGCCGGTCGAAGAAGAGGCGCCCGCCATGAGACCCTGGCGGATGAAGAGGTGAAAACTTCGGCACACCCCTACCTAGCGCGCCAAATGTAGGATCTTGGGTTCCGGCATTACCCTTGAGGTTCGAACACTAGGGTGCGCACGAAGATCTCTCCTTTCGCCCTAGTTCGCTCTCGCACCGATTCTTAGGCCTACTTCGTCGAACCCGAAGAACAAGGGACACAAAGGTTTATACTGGTTCGGGCCACCATTGTGGTGTAATACCCTAATCCAGTGTGGTGTGGTGGATTTCCTTGTAGGCTGGGGAAGAACTAGTACACGAGAAGAGCAGCCTCCTGAGGAGGGGTGTTCTTGCACTCGGATGAGCTTGTGGGTGTGTGCGGGGTCTCAAAGATCGGATCCCCTTCCTATGGTGGTGGCTAGTCTTATTTATAGTTGCCTGTGTCCTCTTCCCAAATATTGAGCGGGAAGGGATCCCACAACGGCCAAGTTTGAAGGGGGACAACTAGTACAGGCTATCCTTACAAAAGGTGGTCTTTGCCTGCCAAAGGCTCTGGTAGTGATGCCGCCCTAGGCTCCGCGATGACCTCCGCCCTGCCATCCTGTTGTTCTTGGTCTTGTTGCACCGATATGGAAACCTTTGCCTGATGCCTCGGGACTCCTCGCATGCGCCTGCCCCTTTAGCACCAAAGAGGAAACTGGCATCCTGCGCCCGCTGGTGTCCGCCTGGCCTTGGTCCGCATGGCTCACGTCATGGGAACCTCGTGAGGTGCCTCTTGCCGCGATATCTCCGCTCCTCGGGAGCTATCCTAGTGAGTCCGTCCCAGGGGAGGTCCTTCGCCATCCGCCTCGCGAGGCTCGGCCCCTCGTGAGGGTCTTGAGTGGTTGCTGATGAGGTTGGGTGTACCAGGCCGCTCGACGTCCCACGCTTTGGGCCACAGGCAGGCAAGTCTGGGTACCCCCGTTCCCAGGACGCCGACAATGATGGAAGCAACTTTGTGGACTGGGCCCGTAACATGAGGATTATCATCATGGCTGCCCAAAAGTCTTATGTCCTTGATGCACCGCTTGGTGCGCCACCCCTCCAGCGGCTGTGGACATTATGAATGCCTGGCAGTCGCATGTTCATGACTACTCAATAGTTCAGTGTGCCATGTTGTATGGCTTAGAACCAGAACTTCAAGGAATTTTGAA
This sequence comes from Secale cereale, assembly GCA_902687465.1. NCBI lineage: Eukaryota > Viridiplantae > Streptophyta > Magnoliopsida > Poales > Poaceae > Secale > Secale cereale. The sequence goes on from LR738715.1 coordinate 330,406,012, forward strand.
CGCCATGGAGCATATGAGATGTTCCAGGAGTTGAAGTTTATTTTTGAGAAAAATTCCCAGATCGAGAGGTATGAGACCTCCAATAAGTTCTATACCTGCAAAATGGAGGAGAACAGTTGTGTTAGTGAGAACATACGTAGAACGTCTGGGTACTACAACCTTCTGGCTTAGTTCGGAGTTGAGCTCCTGCCTGAGGCGATCAATGACAGAGTTCTTCAATCACTACCACCTAGCTACAAGATCTTTGTATTGAACTATAACATGCAAGGGATGAACAGATCAGTCTCCGACCTGTTTGCGATGCAGAAAGTCATAGAAGTAGACATCCAGAAGGAGCATCAAGTGTTGATGGTCAATAACACCACTAGTTTCAAGAAGAACAATGTAAAGAAGGGAAACTTCAAGAAGAGAGGCAAAGCAATTGCTCATCCCGTGAAGAAACCCAAGGCTGGACCCAAGCCGAAAACTAAGTGCTTCTATTGCAAGGGAACTGGCCACTAGAAGCGGAATTGCCCCAAGTATCTGGCCAACAAGAAGGGGGCCAACATCAACAAAGGTATATATGATATACATGTTATTGATGTGTACCTTACTAGCTCTTGTTGTGGTGCCTGGGTATTTGATACCGGCTCGATTGCTCACATTTGCAACTCAAAACAGGAACTATGGAATAGAAAAAGGTTGGCGAAGGACGATGTGATGATGCATGTGGGAAATGGTTCCAAGGTTGATGTGATCGCCGTCGGCACGCTTGCTCTCCGATTACCATCACGATTAGTGATGAACCTAAATAATTGTTATTTAGTGCGTGCGTTGAGCATGAACATTATATCTGGATCTTGTTTAATGCGAGATGGTTACTCATTTAAATAAGAGAATAATGGTTGTTCTATTTATATGGGTAATATCTTTTATGGTCATGCACCCATTGTGAGGGGCTTATTCTTATTTATAATCTCGATAGTGATGATACACACGTTCATAATATTGATGCCAAAAGATGTAGAGTTGATAATGATAGTACCACTTTCTTGTGGCACTGCCGCTTATGTCATACTGGTGTAAAGAGCATGAAGAAACTTAATGCTGATAGACTTTTGGAGTCACATGATTTTGAATCACTTGACACATGCGAACCATGCCTCATAGGCAAGATGACTAAAACCCCATTTTCTGAAACAATGGAACGGACAAGTGACTTGTTGGAAATCATACATACTGATGTCTGCGGTCCGATGAGCATTGATGCGCACGGTCGATATCATTACTTTCTCACCTCCACCGATGATTTGAGTAGATATGGGTATATTTACTTAATGAAGCATAAGTCTGAAACGTTTGAAAAGTTCAAGCAATTTCAGAGTGAAGTTGAGAATCATCATAATAAGAACATTAAATTCCTCCGATCTGATCGAGGGGGAGAGTATCGCTTACCGATCTGCAACTCTCGTTTTGGGGTTATGCATTAGAGACAACTGCATTCACTTTAAATAGGGCACCATATAAATCCGTAGAGGCGACACTTTATTAATTATGGTTTGGCAAGAAACCTAAGATGTCATTTCTTAAGGCTTGGGGCTGCGATGCTTATGTCAAAAGGCTTCAACCAGAAAATCTCGAACCCAAAGCGGACAAATGCGTCTTCATAGGATACCCAAAGCAGATGATTGGGTATACCTTCTATCTCATATAGGATTGCAAAGTGTTTGTCGCTAAGAATGGATCCTTTCTCGAGAAAGGGTTTCTCTCGAAAGAATTGAGTGGGAGGAAGATAGAACTTGATGTGGTAGTTGAACCTTCTCTTCAACCAGAGAGTAGCGCAGCGCAGAAAGATGTTTCTGTGGCACCTACATCAGTTGAAGAGGAAGCTAATGATAGTGATCATGAAGTTTCAGGTCATTGAACCTCGTAGGTCGACAAGGATACATACTACTCCTGAGTGGTATGGTAACCCTGTCTTAGAGGTCATTATGTTGGATAACGATGAACCTACGAGCTATGGAGAAGCGGTGGTGGGCCCGGATTCCGACAAATGGTTAGAGGCCATGAAATCCAAGATGGGATCCATGTATGAAAACAAAATATGGACTTTGGAAGTATTACCTGAAGGGCGAAAGGCCATTCAGTATAAATGGATATTCAAGAAGAAGACAGACGCGAACGGTAATGTCATCGTGTATAAAGCTTGACATGTGGCAAAGGGGTTTTCACAAGTTCAAGGAGTTGACTACAATGAGAATTTCTCACCCATAGCGAAGCTTAAGTCCGTCAGAATCATGTTGGCAATAGCTGCATTTTTCGATTATGAAATCTGGCAGATGGATGTCAAAACAGCATTCCTTAACGGTTTCCTTAAGGAAGAGTTGTATATGATGCAACCAGAAGGTTTTGTCGATCCACAAAATGCTGACAAAGTATGCAAGCTCCAGTGATCCATTTATGGACTGGTGCAAGCATCTCGGAGTTGGAATCTTCGCTTTGATGAGGTGATCAAAGTGTTTGGGTTTATACAAGTTTATGGAGAAGCTTGTATTTACAAGAAAGTGAGTGGAATCTCAAAAGCATTTCTAATATTATATGTGGATGACATATTTTGATGATTGGAAACAATAAAGAACTTTTGGAAAACGTGAAGGAATATTTGATCAAGAGTTTTTCGATGAAGGACCTATGAGAAACTACTTTCATATTAGGCATCAAGATCTATAGAGATAGATTGAGAAGCTTAATAGGACTTTCCCAAAGCACATACCTTGATAAGATTTTGAAGAAGTTCAAAATGGATCAGTCCAAAAAGGGGTTCTTGCCTATTTTGCAAGGTGTGAAGTTGAGTAGGACTCAATGCCCAGCGACTACAGAGGATAGAGAAAAGATGAATGTCATCCCCTATGCTTCAGCCATAGGCTCTATTATGTATGCGATGTTATGCACGAGACCAGATGTCAGGCTTGCCATAAGTATGTCCGCAAGGCAAAGTGATCCAAGAGTGGAACACCGGACAACGGTCAAGAATATCCTGAAGTACCTAAAAAGGACTAAGGAGATGTTTCTCGTTTATGGAGGTGATCAAGAGCTCGTCGTAAAGGGTTGTGTCGATGCAAGCTTTGACACAGATCTGGATGACTCTAAGTCTCAAACCGGATATGTATATATTCTAAATGACGGAGTGGTAAGCTGGTGCAGTTCCAAGCAAAGCATGGTAGCTGATTCCACATGTGAAGCGGAGTACATAGCTACCTCGGAGGCAGCAAAGGAAGGTGTCTAGTTGAAGCAGTTCATGACAGATATTGGCGTTGTGCCCAGTGCACTAGACCCAATGACTATGTTATGTGACAACACTGATGCCATTGCTCTAGCCAAGGAACCAAGGTTTCACAAGAGGACTAGACATATAAAGCGACGCTTCAATTCCATCCGTGATGCAATCAAGGAGGAGGACATAAACATTTGCAAAGGACATACGGATCTGAATGTTGCAGATCCATTGACTAAATCTCTTCCACGGGCAAAACATGATCAACACTAGAACTCTATGGGTGTTAGATTAATTACCATGTAATTCGAGATTATTGACTCTAGTGCAAGTGGGAGACTGTTGGTAATATGCCCTAGTGGCAATAATAAAGTGGTTATTATTATATTTCCGTGTTCATGATAATTGTTCATTATCCATGCTAGAATTGTATTGATCGGAAACTCAGTGTCGTGGGAAACCACGACCACATATGGGGCCATGAGCCCCTTTAGTTCGGTGGGGGGATGGGCACGTTGCACAAAGAGCGGAGGAGCGTAATGCAGCACAACAGGGATCACATAGGCTGTTTTGATCCAGGTTTGGGCCGTCGCGATGTGTAAAACCCTACTCCTGCTTTGGTGGATTGATGGCGGGAGGTGGAAAAAGTGCAACGCTCTTGCCCGGCAGGGTTGCCTCGGGGCGAGAGTGGCTACGTGTGTATGGATGTGTGAGGGTCCAAATCGACCGAATCCTTTATACGGTTGCCATGGGCTTCCTTTTATAGATCAAGGGGCCACCACAGTGGCAAATCAGTCTCTCCATACTAATTAGATAGCGAACAGTGCTATCATACCTAACTCTGCAGGCTGACAGAGCGCATTAAATGCGCCACTTAGTGTCACATCACGGCCTGCCGAGCTGTTTTGTCAGCTTCGCGCATGCTTGCTTGACACGTCTCAGGACGGGTGTCACTTGGAGGTTTTTGCTATACGAAGTGGCTGCCATGTGGCAGGGGGCTTCCACTGAGCCACTTAGGAGCTTGACACTACACTGATCGACGATGTGCATTGCTGCGAGGTGGTGCAATGGGGTGGTTTGCCTCCGCGAGCTCCCGCTGGCCTGCCGGGGCGGTCTTGGAGGCTCGCTTCTGGGGCGATCAAACCTAGCCAGGCTCGCGTGCCCTGCAAGGAAGGACCTTCTCCTGGTGATATCTTGTCTCTTCGGCTAGTCTTGGTTGACTTGATCTCCTTGACCAGCTCTCTGATTCCTCAAAGAGCTGACCCCTTCGAGCCTTGCTCTGATCCCGGTGTTGCAATCTTGACCTTGGGCCTATGCACAGTCTGGGGCAATGGACCCAGGGTTTGTGGCACCGACAGGAGCCCCCGAGCCTGGCCCAGACGCATCGCTGGGCATCGTCGGGGTAGACTCTAACCATTGCATAGGCAAAGGTGTAGGAGCGGCTTGCCCCCTTTGAGATCTTCTTTGCTTCTTCATTAACTTGAGCTCCGGTCAGTTTCTGTTTCTTCTGCCCGTTGTGCAACGTCAATTGTGGTGGGGCCGCTCTTGTAATCGCCCGTGAATGACTTTAACACACGGGCAAGTAACTGCCAATTCACTCTTCCCACCACACCCTTATCCTTAGCCACGTATGTTGCATGCATTGATTGGGGTAGGTAATGGAGGTGCCTGGTGTGGAAGAGCGTCAAGGAAGGGGCCTGGTCTTCTTGGATTGGTGGAGGAGGGCGGCGGTTACTCGTCGGGGAACCTGCCCCCATCCCCAGCTCACCTATAAAAGGAGGAGCAGGGGAGGAGCGGAGGTGTTCACCCATATCCCTCTCTTCCTCCATTTCATGCTCTTCTGGTTATGTTGAAGGGGAGAGCATGGGTCCAGGGCCCAGGCGGTAGCTTGTCGTCGGCGATGTCGAATGCCCGCGCTGACGCTCGAGGAATGAGCCTGGTCCGGGCCCCGAAGATACGCGGGGACTACACTCATAGGTGTCGTGTAGTCCGACGCGTAGGAGGAGCCGCGTATGCCCATGATCGAGAGACGTTCGCCTTCTCCATGCAGTCTGGTCCTCAGGCAGGCGGTGTAGGGATCGGGGTCATCGGTAATCCCAACACTGCTCCTCCCGGTAGAGCTAGAGCTAAAGCCGAAGAAAGGGGCGCCTTCCTGCCCGCCAAGGTGGGAAGCAGTGCACCCGAGCCCCCTGGACGTCTAGGTCGTCGGCCGCTTCTCCGAGGGATGCGTCGGGCCTGGGGTCCGGCGTTCCCCTGGAGTGGTGGTGATGGAGAGAAAATGAGAGAAGACGGAGAAGGCACATGGCGCAGGGTTAGGTCGGAGTATGATGGCACCGACGCCTTCGTCTCCTTCTGGTGACCTGCCGCATCATCTTTCCGCTCTTCCCCTCCCTCCCCGACACCATCGTCACCAGCCTCTTTGGGTGGTGGCCGGGGAGGGATGTTCCCTTGGAGCCTTGGTCCCCCTCCAGCAGTCTTCCAGCTGAGCCTTGGTGGTTGACTCCACCAGTGCTCGAGCTGGGGCTTCTGGCTGGTCTCGGAGGTGGTGACCAGGGGACCACCAAGCTGCTTCCCACACTCCTCCTTTGCAGCCTTGCCACTCCCGATCTTGTCAGGCTGCGCTCGGCAGGCCGTGACGGGACCGGGGTGGGCTCCTGCTTGGGTGCTTCTTTAGTCCCTTCATCTTCTTCCCACCGCAATACCTAGATGAGGGAAAACGAAAAGAGGGGATTACGGGGAACTTATCTTTTTTCAATCTTAAACTGTAGGCACTTGCCAAATTTTAGTTCAAATAATGTAACCTCTTTTATCCATGTTTGTCTTCTGTAAGACTTGTACCTATTGATCCGTGTATTAATGAAAAAGATAAACCTTGTCGAAGACTCGTGCATTTAATGTGTCCATGCAGATGTGAGATGCCTCTATACGTTTAAGTAAACAAGTTTCCCCCGGTAGGATAACTTGCCGGTAACACCAGTGTTGTTGCCGCGGAGTTAGGCCTACCGGACACAAGTCATGAAGAGGGACTAGCCCCACCGCCAATCCTTTTTTATCAAAGGCCACTGCAACCCTCCTGATCAAAGCAGCGTTCGGGTCGAGGGATGGGAGCACCAAAGTTTTGAAAGGCAGCGGGGTTTTATTATGCACAATCCCTTAGAGAACACGCATGGATAATAGAGGAAACTTATCTATTTGGCTTGCCAAAGACTGCAATGCTGGCTACTCTTTTCATCTCTTCTTGGGAAACCAAGTCGACGGCAAGAACCTGTGGTTTATGCATATGAAAATGATGCTAGATGCAATCTTATCTAGATGAACATGAGATGCTCATGATATGCTTGTGCATGCATGAAACTTGTCGGGGGCCCCCCAGCGCTTCGTTTAATTCTCTGTTTCTTAGGGTCTGCGCCTGGCTTTGTACAAGGGGTTACGTGCAACTGAGCCAATGCCTATACAATAGGGTGGTTGACGGGTAGTACTTGCGGAGATGCTCAATCTTCCATGAGTTTTGCAATTGAATGCCATCTCCGGTCTCGAGACGGATTGCGCCAGGTCTGGTGACTCGTACCACCCGATAAGGGCCTTCCCACTTCTGCGTTAACTTGTTTGCACCCTTGGCAGACTGAACACGCCTAAGGACAAGGTCGCCTTCCTCAAAACATTGGGCATGAACCCTGCGGCTATGATAGCGATGCATGGCTTGCTGGTAGCATGCGGCACGCGTAGCAGCCCGGAGATGGTTCTCCTCGAGAAGCACATCGTCTTCACGCCGGTGCTGATCCTGCGCTACTTCATCGTAGGCAAGCACTCGAAGCGACCCCTAAATGAGTTCTAAGGGGATAACTGCTTCTGCCCCATAGACTAAGGGAGTCTACCCAGTAGCTCGATTTGGGTCGTTTTGAGGGACCAGAGAAACACCGGGAGCTCATCGATCCATCGCCTGCCGCACGTCGGAAGCTGATCAAATGTTCTTGTCTTGAGTCCCCGCAACACTTCAATGTTTTCCCTCTTAGCTTGTCCATTGCTTCTGGGATGTGCAGCAGAGGCGAATGAGATCTTCCTTCCGAGGGCATGAACATATTGCTCGTGAATTGGGTACCGTTGTCGGTGATGATCCGGGTAGGGACCCCGAAACGGCACACCAATCCTTTTAAGAACTTGATAGCTGACTGAGCAGTCACCTTTCTCACGGCTTCTACTTCCGGCCACTTTGTAAACTTTTCGTTGGCAGCGAACAAGAATTCAAAGCCCCCAGCAGCTCGGGGAAAAGGCAGAGGATATCAAGCCCCCAGACCGAAAACGGCCATGACAAAGGGATTGTTTGAAGAGCTTGAGCAGACAGATGGATGTTCTTGGAATGGAACAATCAGGCTTCACATTTGGTGACTAGCTCGACCGCATCTTGGAGGGCTGAGGGCCAATAGAATCCTTGCCGGAATTCTTTCCCAACTAATGCCCTTGATCCAATGTGGGAGTCGCACATGCCTTTGTGTATTTTTGCCAGCAGTTCCTTTCCTCCTTCCTGGCAAATACACTTCAATTTCACAGCGTTGGGCCTTCTTCTGTATAGTGTGTCATTGACAAACTGATACATACTGGCCCTCCGGGCTACTCTTTCAGTTTCTTCTTGCTCTTTGGGAAGTTCTCCGGTTTGGAGGAAGTGGACTATGTGACTTGCCCAAGTTGGTGCCTGGGGCTCGGCAACGAGGACTAGTGGCACCTCTGCATTCATGGGGGCACGTTCATCGACCGCAGGGACCAGAGGCCCGGTAGGAGGGTGCAGCCCTACAAGCAAATGGGAGTTGTTTCCGGCAGGGTCCCTGCCAGGTGCCTGAAGGGATCTACTAGGAGAAGCTTACCGGAGTCCAGTTTCCTCCTCTTTTGGGCCATTGTTACTGGGGATACAAAGGGCTGAGTAAGGTGGAGAACAAAAGTTCCTGGTCCCACAGGAAGCTTTTGTGCATCACACTTTGGCAGATGATTAGCAATGCTTTATTCCGCACGGGGTACGTGCTCTGTTTGGAATCTGTCAAAGTGTTCCTCCAGTCTTCTCACTTCCTCGAAGTATGCCTACATTAATTGGCTTTGATATTCCTTGTTGACTTGTCTCACCACAAGTTGTGAATCTCCTCGAATGATCAACTTCTTGATTCCTAATTTAGTGGCAATCTTGAGCCCGGCAAGGAGCCCTTCATACTCTACTGTATTGTTGGTCGCCTCCTCTCGGGGAAAATGCATCTGGATGACGTACTTCAAATGCTCCCCAGTGGGAGCAACGAAAAGCACACCATCCCCTGCACCTTGTAGGGAGAAGGCGCCATCAAAATACATAATCCATTCTTGGGCGATTCCTTGTTGGGAATAACTGTTTCCAGCACTTCTTCACCAGGGGTTGGCGTCCATTCTGTAATAAACTCTACCAATGCCCTACTCTGAATTGTTGACATCTTTCAAACTTCAGGCCAAAGCTGGATAACTCCAATGCCCACTCCACTATTCTGCCGATAGTGAGAGGATCGAAGAAGAGGTGTCTAGAGGGGGGGGGGTGATTAGACACTCAACAAGAAAAGTAGCAGCTTTTAAGTTCTTTAAGTTGAGGTGGAGTTTTTAGCACAATTTCAAACATTCACAATACATTTCAAGCAAGCATGGCAAGAGTATATGAGCAGCGGAAAGTAAAGAATGCATGTTGCAAGAAAGTAAAGGTGTGGGATTGGAGTGTGCAAACACAATTGGAGACACAGATGTTTTTGGCGTGGTTCCGATAGGTGGTGCTATCGTACATCCACGTTGATGGAGACTTCAACCCACAAAGGGTAATGGCTTTGCGAGTCCACGGAGGGCTCCACCCATGAAGGGTCCGCGAAGAAGCAACCTTGTCTATCCCACCATGGCCATCGCCCATGAAGGACTTGCCTCACTAGGGTAGCATCGCAAGAGTATATGAGCAGCGAAAAGTAAAGTTCTTGATCTTTACTTCGAATTGGTTTTGGGCCTTCCTAGCAAAGTTCTTGAAGATCTTTTGGACCTGCGATTTATCATCAAGAAAGAACACCCACGTAAATCTTGAAAAATCATCAACAATGGCCAATCCAAAAGAGTTACCACCGAGACTCTTGTAAGCATTGTGACCAAAAAGATCCATGTGAAGTAGCTCAACCGGTCTTCTCGTGGTCATGATGTTCTTCACGGGATGACTTCCTCCAACTTGTTTTCCTGCTTGGCAAGCACTACAAACTCTATCCTTGTCAAATATAACATCTTTAACACCAAGGATATGATCACCTTTAATAAGCTTATCAAGATTTCTCATGCCAACATGACCTAACCTTCTATGCCACAACAAACCATTAGAAGATTTAGCAATAAAAACAAGTGCGAGGTTGGGATTTCTTAGTGAAGTCAACAATGTATAGGTCACCTCTTCGAATGCCGGTAAATACCATATTATGATTATCTCTATGAAAGACTTGGCAATCAACATGAGTAAATAGCACATTTAAACCAAAATCAGCTAATCTAGACACGAAAAGAAGGTTATAGCCGAGAGATTCAACAAGCATGACATTTTTGGTAGAGCTATCATTGGATATGGACACCTTACCAAGGCCAACAACTTTACCAACATACTTTCATGGACCATCGTTTCTAGCAAGCTCATCAAACATGTCCTTTTCTCCGGTCATATGATCCGTGCATCCACTATCAAGAACCCATTCCTTTCCTCCGGCTGTGTAACCATGAAGATTAGCCATAAGACTAAAGTGTCTCATTTGTTCATCAAGGTCAAAGTCACTATCATCATCCTCATCATAATATCCATGTTTAATATCATCTTGTGATTGATCATTACCTAGAGAGAGTGATTCATAAGTTATGTGATCATGATAATGTTCATCTTTATGAATTCTAATGACTTCCGAGATGATATTATTAATGATTCCTACATCTCCTTTGGCACGCACAAGGTCACGAAGCTCAAATAGACATCTAGACTTTTGAAGGATCACATCTAGAGTTTTCAAAGAGGAATCCAGAAATCGCTCCTCAAGGAATTTCCATATAGTGTAAGCACATTTGAAAGTTGGTAAGCAAACAAGCAAATTTCTAGGCAATCCTCTAGTGGTATGATCAACAGTTCTAAGATTGTGAACCATGTCAAGATGTTCATCGGAAGTTGGATTCAAAGGGTCAATGGGGGGCACAAAAGGGCTAACAATATACTTGTTCAAATGATATTCATTGAAGATCTCAAGCATGTCATTTTTCAATTCCTTATAAAACTCTCCATCAAGCATAGGCAATCTACGTCTAATACTCCCAATCATAGACTCATCCATCTTCCTCCAATGGCGATTAGACCAAAGCAATGGAGACCAATGCTTAGATACCAATTGAGAGGATCGAAGAAGAGGTGTCTAGAGGGGGGGGTGATTAGACACTCAACAAGAAAAGAAGCCGTTTTTAAGTTCTTTAAGTTGAGGTGGAGTTTTTAGCAGAATTTCAAACATTCACAATACATTTCAGGCAAGCATGGCAAGAGTATATGAGCAGCGGAAAGTAAAGCATGCAAGTTGCAAGAAAGTAAAGGGATGGGATTGGAGTGTGCAAACGCAATTGGAGACACGGATGTTTTTGGCATGGTTCTGATAGGTGGTGCTATCGTACATCCACCTTGATGGAGACTTCAACCCATAAAGGGTAACGGCTGCGCGAGTCCACGGAGGGCTCCACCCACGAAGAAGCAACCTTGTCTATCCCACCATGGTTGTCGCCCACGAAGGACTTGCCTCACTAGGGTAGATCTTCACGAAGTAGGCGATCTCCTTGCCCTTACAAACTCCTTGGTTCAACTCCACAATCTTCTAGGAGGCTCCCAAGTGACACCTAACCAATCTAGGAGACACTGCTACTTCTCGAGCTTGCGTTGTATTCCCTCGAAGAGGAAAGGGTGATGTAGCACAGTAGCGTAAGTATTTCCCTCAGTTTTTGAGAACCAAGGTATCAATCCAATAGGAGACCATGCGCGAGTCCCTCGCACCTGCACAAACAAATAAGAACTTCACAGCCAACACGATAAGGGGTTGTCAATCCCGTCACGGTCACTTACGAAAGTGAGATCTGATAGATATGATAGTATAGTAGTTTTGGTATTTTTGGTATAGGAACAGAAAGTAAAGAAATTAAATAAGCAACGGCAACAGAAATTGAAGAGAAAGTAATATGATAAAGATAGACCCAGGGGCCATAGGTTTCACTAGTGGCTTCTCTCATGATAGCAGAATTCTACGGTGGGTGAACAAATTACTATCGAGCAATTGATAGAAACGCGCATAGTTATGAGAATATCTAGGAATGATCATTATATATAGGCATCACGTCCGTAACAAGTAGACCAAAACGATTCTGCATCTACTACTATTAGTTCACACATCGACCGCTATCCAGCATGCATCTAGAGTATTAAGTTCATAAGAACAAAGTAACGCCTTAAGCAAGATGACATGATGTAGAGGGATAAATTCAAGCAATATGATATAAACCCCAACTTTTTATCCTCGATGGCAACAATACAATACGTGCCTTGCTGCCCCGAGTGTCATTGGGAAAGGACACCGCAAGATTGAACCCAAAGCCAAGCACTTCTCCCATTGGAAGAACTATAGATCTAGTAGGCCAAACCAAACCAATAATTCGAGGAGACTTGAAAGGATATTATAATCATACATAAAATATTTCAGAAAAGAATCAAATACTGTTCATAGATAATCTTAATCATAAACCCACAATTCATCGAATCTCGACAAACACACCACAAAAAGATTACATCGAATAGATCTCCTCAAAGATCGAGGAGAACTTTGTATTGAGATCCAAAAAGAGAGAAGAAGCCATCTAGCTAATAACTATGGACCCGAAGGTCAGTGGTAAACTACTCACAACTCATTGGTGAGGCTATGGAGTTGATGTAGAAGCACTCCGTGATCAATCCCCCCTCCGATGGAGCTCCGGAATAGGCCCCAAGATGGGATCTCATGGGAACAGAAGGTTGCGGCGGTAGAATTAGGGTTGTCTCTGTTGCCTCGATGTTTTTAGGGTACGTGGATATATATAGGAGGAAGAGGGGCACCGGGGGAGCCAGAGGGGTCCCACGAGGGTGGGGGGCTCGCCTGCCGCCCCTAGGCGTGCCCCCTTGCCTCGTGGACGCCTCTCTCGTTTCCTCACGTGTACTCCAAGTCTTCTGTGTAGATACGGTTCCAAAAATAACTCTACCGAAGGTTTCATTCCGTTTGGACGCTGTTTGATATTCCTTTTCTGCAAAACACTAAAATAGGCAAAAACAGCAATTTGCACTGGGCCTTGGGTTAGTAGGTTAGTCCCAAAAATAATATAAAAGTGTATAATAAAGACAATTAAACATACAAAATAGAATATATAATAGCATGGAACAATCAAAAATTATAGATACGTTGGAGACGTATCAAGCATCCCCAAGCTTACTTCCTGCTCGTCCTCGAGTAGGTAAATGATAAAAATAGAATTTTTGATGTGGAATGCTAACTAACATAATTCTCGATGTAATTTTCTTTATTGTGGCATGAATGTTCGGATCCGAAAGATTCAAGACAAAAGTCTATATTGACAAAAGAATAATAATACTTCAAGCATACTAACCAAGCAATCATGTCTTCTCAAAATAACATGGCCAAAGAAAGTTATCCCTACAAAATCATATAGTCTGGCAATGCTCCCTCTTCATCACACAAAATATTTAAATCAAGCACAACCCCGGTTTCAGCCAAGCAATTGTTTCATACTCGAAAAATTTCAAACCTTTCAACTTTCACGCAATACATGAGCGTGAGTCATGGATATAGCACTATAGGTGGAATAGAGTGGTGGTTATGGAGAAGAAAAAAGAGGAAGATAGTCTCACATCAACTAGGCGTTTCAATGGGCTATGGAGATGCCCATCAATAGATATCAATGTGAGTGAGTAGGGATTGCCATGCAACTGATGCACTAGAGCTATAAGTGTATGAAAGCTCGTCAAAAGAAACTAAGTGGGTGTGCATCCAACTTGCTTGCTCATGAAGACCTCGGGCATTTGAGGAAGCCCATCGTTGGAATATACAAGCCAAGTTCTATAATGAAAATTCCCACTAGTATATAAAAGTGACAAAACAAGAGACTCTCTATCATGAAGATTATGATGCTACTTTGAAGCACAAGTGTGGAAAAGGATAATAGCATTGTCCCTTCTCTCTTTTCTCTTTTTTTGGAGGGGCTTTCCTTTCTTTTTAGCCCCTCTCTATTTTTTGGGCCATCTCTTTTTTTATCTGGCCTTTCCTCACATGGGACAGTGCTTTAATAATGAAGATCATCACACTTTTATTTACTTACAACTCAAAGATTACGACTCGAAGCTAGAACAAAATATGACTCTTTCTGAATGATGATGAAGCATGTCATATGAACGGAATGGTGGAAAGTGGCATGGCAATATATCTTGGAATGGCTATGGAAATCCCTTGACAGGTAGGTATGGTGGCTGTTTTGAGGAAGGTAGATGGTGGGTGTATGGTACCGGCGAAAGTTGCGCGGTATAAGAGAGGCTAGCAATGGTGGAAGGGTGAGAGTGCGTATAATCCATGGACTCAACATTAGTCATAAAGAACTCATATACTTATTTCAAAAATCTACGAGTTATCAAAACAAAGTATTCAACGCATGCTCCTAGGGGGAGGTTTGGTAGGACTTAACCATCGCGCGATCCCGACCTCCACACAAAGGATGACACTCAATAAATAAATCATGCTCCAACTTCGTCACATAACGGTTCACCATACGTGCATGCTATGGGAATCACAAACTTTAACACAAGTGTTTGTCAAATTCACAATTACTCCACTAGCATGACTGTAATATCATCATCCTCATTTCTCAAAACGATCATCAAGTATCAAACTTCTCCTATCATTCATTGCACTTGTATGAAAGTTTTTACTATACTCATCTTGGATACCTATCGTATTAGGACTAGTTTTATAACCAAAGCACATTACCATGCTGTTCTAAAAGACCCTCAAATATATATAAGTGAAGCATGAGAGATCAATAATATCTACAAAATAAACCACCATCGTGCTCTAAAAGATATAAGCGAAGCACTAGAGCAAAATTATCTAGCTCAAAAGATATAAGTGAAGCACATAGAGTATTCTAATAAATTCTAAACCATATTTATCTCTCACAAAAGGTGTGTCCAGCAAGGATGATTGTGGCAAACAAAAAAGAAAAGACTCAAATCATACATGACGCTCCAAGCAAAACACATATCATGTGGTGAATAAAAATATAGTCCCGAGTAAAGTTACTAATAGATGAAGACGAAAGAGGGGATGCCTTCCCGGGGCATCCCCAAGCTTAGACTTTTGGTTGTCCATGAATTTTGGGGTTCCTTGGGCATCCCCAAGCTTAGGCTCTTGCCACTCTTTGTTCCATAGTCCATCAAAGCCATACTCAAAACTTGAAAACTTCACAACACAAAACTTAGCCAAAAATCTCGTGAGCTCCGTTAGTATACGAAAACAAACCACCACTCAAAGGTACTGTAATGAACTCATTCTTTGTTTATATTGGTGTTAAACCTACTGTATTCCAACTTCTCCATGATTCATACCCCCCGATACTACTCATAGATTCACCAAAATAAGCAAACAACACACGAAAAACAGAATCTGTCAAAAACAGAACAGTGTGTAGTAATCTGTAACTTTCGAATACTTATTTAACTCTAAAAAATTGAAATAAATTGGTGGACGTGAGGAATTTGTCTATTAATCATCTGCAAAAAGAATCAACTAAAAAGCACTCTCCAGTAAAAAATGACAGCCAATCTCGTGAGCGCTAAAGTTTCTATTTTTTACAGCATGATCATATAAACTTCACACTAGTCTTGCCAAAAGTTCTACTTGGCACAAACACTAATTAAAACACAAAACCACATTTAGACAGAAGCTATATGCAATATTTATTCCTAAACAGAAACAAAAACAAAGAAAATAAAATTGGGTTGCCTCCCAACAAGCTCTTTCTTTATAGCCATTGAGATAGGCTTGAGAATTCAATGATGCTCACATGAAAGATAAGAATTGAAGCACAAAGAGAGCATCATATAGCATGTGAAAATCAAATCTAAGTCTAACATACTTCATATGCATAGGCATTTTATAGGCAAACAAATTAGCAAGACAAACAAGATCTAGCATATGCAAGGAAGAGGAAAGAAACAATAGCAATCTCAACATAACGAGAGGTAATTTAGTAACATGAAAATTTCTACAACCATATTTTCCTCTCTCATAATAATTGCATGTAGGATCATAAGCAAACTCAACAATATAGCTATCAAAAAACATATTCTCAACACGATCCACATGCATACGAAGTTGACACTCTACCAAAATATTGGGATTAACATTAACTAAAGTCATGACCTCTCCAAACCCACTTTCATCAAAAAATTATAAGATTGAACATTCTCCAAATGTGTGGGATCTAAACTTGACACTCTTCCAAACCCACTTTCAATATTCTTGCAAACATTATTATCAATCTCATATATATCATGGGGCTTAAATAAGTTTTCAAGATCGTAAGAAGCATCATCCCAATCATGATCATTGCAACAAGTAGTGGGCATAGCAAAATAAGCATCCCCAAGCTTAGGGTTTTTCATATCATTAGCACAACTGACATTAATAGAATTTATAATAACATCATTGCAATCATGCTTTTCTTTAAAAGAGCTATCGTGAATCACTTCATAATTTTCTTCTTTCAACACTTCATCATAATTTTCGGACTCACGAATTTCAAGAAAAACCTGATAAAGATAATCTATTGCACGCAGCTCACTAACAATTGGTTCATCATAATTGGATCTCTTCAAAAGATTAGCAAGTGGATGAGGATCCATAATTTAGCAAGCGAAGATGCAAGCTGATAGAGGGCACATAGCAACACAAGCAAACAGAAAAGCGAATAGAAAAAGGGCGAATAAAACGGCAAAGGAGAAGTGCGGGAGAGGAAAACGAGAGGCAAATAATGTAATGCGAAGGATAAGGGTTTGTGATAGGTACTTGGTATATGACTTTTACGTAGATCTTCCCGGCAACGGCGCCAGAATTTCTTCTTGCTACTTCTCGAGCTTGTGTTGTATTCCCTCAAAGAGGAAAGGGTGATGCAGCACGGTAGCGTAAGTATTTCCCTCAGTTTTTGAGAACCAAGGTATCAATCCAGTAGGAGACCACGCGCGAGTCCCTCGCACCTGCACAAACAAATAAGAACTTCGCAGCCAATGGGATAAGGGGTTGTCAATCCCTTCATGGTCACTTATGAAAGTGAATCTGATAGATATGAGAGGATAGTATTTTTAGTATTTTTGGTATAAGAACAGAAAGTAAAGAAAGTAAATAAGCAATGGCAACAGAAATTGAAGAGAAAGTAATATGATAAAGATAGACCTGGGGGCCATAGGTTTCACTAGTGGCTTCTCTCATGATAGCAGAATTCTACGGTGGGTGAACAAATTACTGTCGAGCAATTAATAGAAAAGCGCATAGTTATGAGAATATCTAGGCATGATCATTATATATAGGCATCACGACCGTAACAAGTAGACCGAAATGATTCTGCATCTACTACTATTACTCCACACATCAACCGCTATCCAGCATGCATCTAGAGTATTGAGTTCATAAGAACAGAGTAACGCCTTAAGGAAGATGACATGATGTAGAGGGATAAACTCAACCAATATGATATAAACCCCAACTTTTTATCCTCGATGGCAACAATATAATATGTGCCTTGCTACCCCTATTGTCACTGAGAAAGGACACTACAAGATTGTACCCAAAGCCAAGCACTTCTCACATTGCAAGAACTATAGATCTAGTAGGCCAAACCAAACCAATAATTCGAAGAGACTTGAAAGGATATTATAATCATACATAAAATATTTTAGAAGAGAATCAAATATTGTTCATAGATAATCTTGATCATAAACCCACAATTCATCGGATCTCAACAAACACACCGCAAAAAGATTACATCGAATAGATCTCCTCGAAGATCGAGGAGAACTTTGTATTGAGATCCAAAAAGAGAGAAGAAGCCATCTAGCTAATAACTATGGACCCGAAGGTCTGTGGTAAACTACTCACAACTCATTGGTGAGGCTATGGTGTTGATGTAGAAGCACTCGGTGATTGATCCCCTCTCCGGTGGAGCTCCGGAACAGGCCCCAAGATGGGATCTCACGGGAACAGAAGGTTGCAACGGTGGAATTATGGTTTTCTCTGTTTCCTCGATGTTTTAAGGGTACGTGGATATATATAGGAGGAAGAGGGGCACCGGGGGAGCCAAAGGGGGCCCATGAGGGTGGGGGCGTGCCTACCCCCCTGGACGCGCCCCCTTGCCCCGTGGCCGCCTCTCTCGTTTCCTTGCGTGTACTCCAAGTCTTCTGTGTAGATACAGTTCAAAAAATAACTCTCTTGAAGGTTTCATTCCGTTTGGACTCTGTTTGATATTCCTTTTCTGCGAAACACTGAAAGAGGCAAAAAAACAGTAATTTGCACTAGGCCTTGGGTTAGTAGGTTAGTCCCAAAAATAATATAAAAGTGTATAACAAAGCCCATTAAACATCCAAAACAGAATATATAATAGCATGGAACAATAAAAAATTATTGATACGTTGGAGACGTATCAGACACCACTCTCCAAAAGGTAATAAATGGTGTGTTGATGATGAACTCCTTGCTCTTGTGCTTCAAGTGATAGTCTCCCCAACACTCAACTCTCTCTCATAGATTTGGATATGGTGGAAAGAAGATTTGAGTGGAAAGCAACTTGGCGAAGGCTAGAGATCAAGATTCTTGTGGTTGGATTGGAATATCTCGGTCTCAACACATGAGCAGGTGGTTCTCTCTCTGAAATGAATAGTGGAAGTGTAGGCACGTTCTGATGGCTCTCTCTTTGATGGAAAGGGGGTGGAGGGGTATATATAGCCTCCACACAAAATCTAGCAGTTACACACATTTGACGCAACTCGGTAAAACCGAATAAATGAACTCGGTGAGACCGAAGCAGTTTAAAATGTGAACGTTAGACATTTCGGTGGGACCGACAGTATCAACTCGGTGAGACCAATGCGTTAGGGTTAGGGCAAAACCTCAACTCGGTTTGACCGATTGCACAAACTCGGTGAGACCGATTTTGGTAATAGGCTAACAGAGTGTTGGTCAGGCAAACTCGGTGA